>JALMGJ010000021.1:4737500-5937500 GCA_023362775.1 Charina bottae | reverse complement strand
AGGAGAAGACCAAAGTTAATTCCCACTGTGCTCCTCTCTGTTGCCAGAACAGCAATGGAAGAATCTCTCTCCTGCCCCTCTCGCTATTGGAAACCTGCTGGAATGGCCTTTCTTTAGCTTTTTAAAAACCTTTCTATAGTTGTCTGCTTACTTTCCTTCTCATTTTTTTCAGATTCTTCTGTTTTTGGGGGAAGTGCCACAGCTGTGTGGAAAAATCCCCGTGTGTGGTGGCCTTTTGTGTTTGAGCAAAGAACAGAGTTGATAGCTCTGTTCTTTGCCTGAAGCAAAAGAATATTGCCAATAGTTCCTCTTGGGAGTGGCTGGTGCCATGAAACTTGCCTTATTATTAACATCTTTTTGTTTGGATTTTATATGTAAATTATTGTTGCTGTAATTTTATATTTTTAACTTATTGTTGTGAACCGCCCAGAGTCCCCAGGTATGGAGGAGATGGGTGGTGATACAAATTTAAATAATGAATGAATGAATGAATGAATCAATCAATCAATCAATCAATCAATCATATTTAATGTCTGGGGGCTTCTCTGATCAGTTTGTAAATTATGGTTGTAAATGATGTTCATATCTTCTATCTTATTGCCACTGAATGCAGACAGGGGAGGTTCGGACCTCGTTTGACCTGGGAGTAGAGTAGATGGAGACCGTGGGTGGAGATAATCTGAAACTCAGATTTACAGATTTACTGTTAATTGAGGTTCTGTTGATTTCAAAATAGGTGTATACTTTGGCATTGAAGGGGTTGTACTCCTCATAGCATTTCCATTGGAGTGGAAAAGAGTTGAGGGTATGGATGATACAGAAATGAAGAAAAAAGTGGATGTTTCACTGTTATCTTCCTACCTCACAGGACTGTGGCAGCCGAAGTGAGGAAACAAGTGTGTCGAGAATATGGCAACTCACCACAGCTCTCCAAGAAACGTGGTGGCACCCCGCAGTCGGTGAGTTATCTGGCAGTCTATTATGGTGGGTTGTGTCAGGAAACACATCTGGTTATTAAAATAGTAAACAAACAAACTTGTAAATTCAAGAACCACAATAAGTTTCTGGTGCATGTGAGAGAACATTTACTCAGTACACAGTAGCAGCAACTTATTTAAAGACAATATTTTCCACAGTAAGCAAAATACTTTTGAAAAATTCTATAAAACTAAAATATTTTAAATGCAGATACTTTGACTTAATATAGCTGTAGTACAAAACAATTCCTTCTAGTTTTTATCTCCAGTGTACCTTCTTTCTTCCTTTCTTGGAGCACTGTTGGAGTGAATCAGACTGAGCATGAGTAAGAACCTGTATTAGGGATTACATCATGGTGATAAAGGGCAGTGAAATGTTCTTATTCCTCTATCCTTATTGCACTGGTGGTACCTGTCTGACTACCCTCTTCAGAGCAACCCAGTCCTTGCTGGAAAGGTACGAGCTGCAGGACCATCTGCTGGGCTGCTGTGAGGAATATTCTTGCTACTTGGCAGATAAAGTTGTTCAGGTTCACTCAGAGTTGGACTCCAACAGAATGGGTTCAGTTGAGGTGCCCTGGCAATGTCTTATCTGGAGCAAGTTTGATTCTGTGACTCCAGGGAAGTGGACAGGGTTCTCCAGTCTCTTAGCTTGGCCATTTGTTTATTAGATCCAGGCCCCTCCTAGATGATTAAAGCCACCCAGGAGGTGTAATGGTATGTGGGAACGACCTTGGGAGAGAGGAGGAAGAGCCACAGTCTAGACAACCGTTATGCAAAAGGTATCTCAGCCCAGAGAAGGAAAAGGGGTGTGGGAAGTGTCTGAGAAGGGATCCTCCCTAGTTTTCTGGAAAGTAAAAGTAAAGGAGGGGGGAAGTGCTTTCAGATTTGCTGTTACTGTAACCTTACAATAAAGGTAGTGTTAGTACTCATGGTTTGTGCTTCTTGTCTGGACTACCTCAAAAGGCTGACAGGAGGAGACCTGTGGTTAGGTCCATGTGGTGGTGTCAGCTTCTTTGAGGGACAGGGTGGTTCCCTCAAGAAGTGCGCCCTCTCCTCAAGAAGTCATCACTGGACCAAATGGTCATGGAGAATTATGGTCTGCAACCTTCCCTGAATGAAGTGGATTATTTGGACCCATTCCAATCAGGTTTCAGGCTAGGGTTTAGTACGGAGATGGCATTGGTTGCGCTTGTTGATGACTTGTGACGGAGCTGGGATGGGGGTGATGCATCCATCCTTGTGTTGATTTCTCAGCTCTTGTTACTGTCGACCATGGTATCCTTTTGGACCAGCTTAGGGGATTGCGGGTGGGAGGCACCATTACACAATGATTCTCCTTTCTCTTTGGCCAGGTTCAATCAGTGTTGACAAGTGGGGAGAAATTGTGTCCGTGGCCCCTCGCTTGTTTGGGTGCTGCAGGGTTTGATGCTCTCTGCTAACATCTACATGAAACTGCTGGTGAGGTTATCATCTTCCAGTTTGGGGTCAGGTATCATCAATATGCTTGACCCCTGGCTGGCCGAGCGATGTGGCCAAAGTCCTAACTCAGTGCCTCAAGGCTGTGCAAGTCTGGATGGGGAGGAACAGCCTCAGGCTCAGTCCTAACAAGACTAACTGGCTATGTCTTTTTGGGCCCCCCAGACCTGGAGGGATTCCATCGTTGACTCTCAATGGGGTTGCACTTCCCTACGGTATTTGAAACTTGTGCACAATCTGGGGTCCTCCAATTATTCAGTTGTGTGAATATACTTTGCTTACTTATGAATATAGAAATTGTTTTAGTTTAGATTATTTCCTGGTATTTTATACCTTGTTATCTGAAGGTAAAACTTAGATGCTCTATCTCTTTCATAACATGCTACTATGAAATTAACATCTTCATTTGACAAGAATTTACATATATTTTTCAAATGGTTTTTGAATGTATTTTTCTTGAATGATAATGATTTTATTATCTGTGTCTGTTTGATAACTTTGTAACCTTTAACTGGGTGAAATGGTGCATCATAGGGCAACAGTTTTTGAACCAAGGTACCTCATAGAGTCGGACACAACTGCACAAATGTGCGGGGGGAACCTTTACCTTTACTTTACCTCATGGGCTATCTTACAGAATGCGTCAAAAATCTGGGACCCATGACTCCCATGGAATTGAAATTTGGCAAATTTTATAAAACGTTTTATGACATTAAAATTATCATAAAATATGACATAATACAAAATGTCATAAAACATTTCCTGTGGTCAACTCCTGATATTTGATTGTGCTATACAGTTCAACACTGGCTACTTTCAAGGCAGATACATCTCTGAATATCTCCCTGAATTTTTAAGAACTTTTCCAGTGAAGGCAGTACATTAGAAGCTCTGCCATTGTTGAAGGCTTTGAGGAATCTGGTAAGGAAATATCTCTGAAATGATGACCCAGTGGGTCACGGGTTGTCTAGTATGACTTACCAAGTGCTGACTAGATTTTTAAGTGAAATGGCAAAAAAATAGTTTTGCAGGAACATTTTTATTGGTTAATGACGTTCCATAATACTCTTAATTTACAGGCATCCTGTTTGGAAACGTACCCTTTCTTGTTATTTGTCCCACCCACAACTCAGCATTAGAGATGGTACCTGAAGAATCTTCCCTAACTTTCCAACAATGTCTAATATGCCCTTGATCTTACAAGGGCGATCCTCAGACTAAGCATTCCCTGCCTTGTAGAGATAAAGTGTCTGATTTTTGGAATGGTGGATTGAGACGTCTTCATTTGTGGGGCTAAGAATAAAAACAGTCATGGTACCCTATATGTGTCTCCTTACCATGTCAGGAATGAGTCTGGGAAGCTGAGAGAGAAGAGGCTAGAGAGTGAGGAAGCTCTGTACAGAACTTGTTGCATTTGTGAGACCTGTCTATCACCTCTCAACCTGAGGAGGGCTCTAAAGGTAAAGGTTCCCCCCCGCACATTTGTACAGTTGTGTCCGACTCTAGGGGCCAGTGCTCATCTCCGTTTGTTAGCCGAAGAGCCAGTGTTGTCCGAAGACGCTTCCATGGTCATGTGGCCGGCATGACGTGTGCGGAACACTGTTACCTTCCCACGGAAGTGGTACCTATTCATCTACTTGCATTTGCATGCTTTCGAATTGCTAGGTTGGCAAGAGCTGGGGCGAGTGCGGGAGCTCACTCCGCCACGCGGCGCTCGGGTCTCGAACCTCTGAACTTGCGATCTTCCGATCGACAAGCCTGGCGTCTTACCCGCTGAGCCACCACGGAGGAGGGCTCTACTATAATGCTAAGTTATATGAGTAGGATGTGAGGATTAAAGATTGTCCCACTTCTGTTGAATTGGATTTTAGTGGGGGGATATGTTCCTTGAAATTGCTGCTGCTCCTTCAGCTCTGGGTAAAGATAGTTTCCAGTGTATAGGGGTTCCTCTTTCTGAGGGATACACTGGTGTACCAGGGAGTTTATTCCTGGTCCAGTGTCCTTGCGTAGGACAGGCGGTGGCAAAACAATGCCTGTCATTGTTAGTTTGCCACCTTCATGGGTGGGGTCAGGAGAGCAGAGGATATTCATGCTAAACTGGGGCACTGATTGTCCTGTCTCTGTGAAATGTAGCTGTTGGTGACCTGCAAAAATTGCTCTGTGCAGCTTGGCTGTAGTGCAAGGATGCATAATTTTTCCCAGGCTGAGGGTCATATTTACTCTTTGAGTGGCATGTTAGACATCACACTCCAAAAAAGTTTAATCATATTTAACTTCAATAACACTTGCTGTGATTATCCTTCTGTGTTATATTAAAAATTACAATTTGGTAACTATTTTTAAAAGTCTGTAAGGACCACATCCAAGTTTTTGGCAGCCCTGATGTATCAAGTTGTACACATTGGATTAGTGGAAGCAATGTTAAGATATCCATTCAGTTAGAGTTTGGCTGTTGTTTTCTTTTTTACCCTCTAGCTGCTTTCTTTTATGTCTTAGTTGGCTCTCAGCCGATAACTAATTGTTCTTTGGCAGAGAGTGAGGATAGGAGAGTTCAGTGTTGCTGATTAACCGACAAAAGTAGCTGCCTCTTGGATGTTGGCTAAGTTTCTTTGTCCTTTGTCAATGTGCTGAGAACAGCTGCAGAACCGCTGCTATATTTTTGGGCTTTGGCATTTGTTGTGTTTTGTTAGAATGAACCCCAGATCTCCTACTGTAGGATTTTCCAAGGTAGCTTCTGGTGCATATGCATCTATTATAGAAAGATAAGGGAAATTTCTTCTCCTGGGTGTGAAAAAGCTGAAAGTCAAAAACTTTGGGAGTGGGGCTTATCTTGAAATATTTAAATGACTTTAAAGAGATAGCGGTTGCAATTTAATAGATTTCTGGGGTATCCACTTCCCTTCTTTCAGATCATTGCTAGTCTCTTTCAAAAGATTCCTATATACCTGATTCTTTCAAAAGATTCCTATATACCTGAGAATTTGTCAGAAGAAAATTCAATCTCTTGGTTAGCATGTAGCTCAACAACAGAGGGCATTTGCTAGCTAGTTTAAGTGGCTGAAATTTGCCAAAACCTTTATGTTCCTTCTTTTGCTGTTTGTCATGAGAACAAATGCTTTATTTGGGCACTTTTCTGTGCAAAATTATTGTGTCTCAGGGGAGAGATGAATCCAGCAGTTGCTTCTTCTTTCTCTTGGAATAATAACAGCTCCACAGCACAACCGGTCTCTGAATTCTGTTGTAGCTTCAGTTATTAAAGGAGCAGAACTGTGCTTTGTGCAATGGTTCAGCATTAAGTCTGGAGTAACATGTGCCAGAGTAGATTAGGAAATAATTTGTTAAATATATTTAGCCCTTCCTGAACTAAGATATAGATTAGAATACAATTAACTGCTGGTTATAAAGTTATGGAGGTGATAAATTCATGAAGATAAAGTAAGGTGTAGACTTAATTATGAATGAAAGGACTGACATGTCAATATGAATTGGTTTTATCTAGAGTTTCAGGAAAAATTAAGCTTTGGGGGAGATGGGCGGTCATATAAATTTGAACAATAAATAAATAAATAAATAATTGAAAAGTAAGATTGATTTGATTATTTATGAGGAAATATTGAACATTTAATGAAAGATACAAAGTAATGAGAGGTTCTGAATGTGGGACAGACTTTTTTAGGGGGATCAAGAGTAAATCTTGGAAAAAGTGGACATAAAGTAAAAGAAAAAAGTAAAAGAAAAGTGTGTGGTAATAAAACTTCAGAAGGAGTCCTGTATGGTATTAGAAAATACATTAATCCCCCAAAATAATAAACGGAAAGCTACTTGGAAAAAATAAAAATAATTATAATAATTAATTATTATGCTACAGAGTGCCACCGAAGTGTATGTAGTTACACTAAGGGTATGAAAAAGGATGCTTGGTGGAATGATGAAATGAAAGAGGCTGTGGATGAGAAAAAAAATGAAAATAAGAGAATTATTGCTGAAAAAATGAGGGTGAGAGAAAGGTACTTTAAAATGTGTATATAGAGGAAAAGATGATTGCAAAACATGTAGCAAATGGAACTTAATAGAACTTAATACTTCTACTGAAGTGTAGAAATACTGGAATGAGCATTTTAAAGATCTATATTGGAATGAAAATTATATGACAAAGAGTGGAATTGAAATGAATTCTGTAAATGTTGGCATATAAGAAAAATAATGAAAAGGAAATCATTCATGCTGTGAGAATATTGAAAATGGTAACTTTATAGGCATAGCTTTCCAAACTGTGTGTCGTGACACTTTAGTGTGTTGCAACACACAGTTTAGTGTGTTGCGACACAACCCGGAAGTGGATGTGCACGGCGGGGGCACGTGCGGTGGTGGTGTTTATGGCGGCGGCAGCAGCGACGACGGCAGCGGCGTGCCATCAGTGCTTCCGCGTTTTAGCAGAAAACACGAGGCCGCCACTGCTGCCGTGCACGCCGCCGCCGCACACCACTGCCGTGCACGCCTCTGCCGCCCCGCGCGCCGCCACCGCTGCTGCCGTTGGTATGTTGCCAACAGCAGCAGTTTGGAAAGCACTGTTTATAGGTATAGACTGGGTAATTGGAGAAATATTAAAATATGGATCTGGTTAGCAGATGGAGTGATGGAGTAATTTGTTTAATAAGTTTACAGAAGAATTAATTTGTTAAGTGTGCCTGGAAGGTTTTTGGCAGAATCCTGATGGAAAGGATACAAGAGGTGACAATGCACATTTGGAAAATGCAGTATGGCTTTATGCTGGCCACGGGGTGTACAGTTCAGATTTTTGCTTTTCAGCAAGTTTTGCAATAATATGGAGTGGAAGAATGGTTGCTGAATGTGATAAGGGTGCAGTATATGACCAAAGTAAAGCACATGTGAAAATAAATAGAATACTTAACAAATGGTTCAGCATTGAGTAAGAAGCAAGACAAGGATGGGTGATGTATTTTGCTTATGTATTTGTAGATAAATACATAACAAATGTTTGTGGTGCCATTAGAGGTGTATTGGTTAGGAACATGAACATGTGTATAGTTCTGTATGCAGATGATTTTGTGTTGGCTAAGAATCTAAATGATTTACAGCAAGTATTAGATAGCTTGTATGGTACAGCAAGGAGTATGCATCTGAATATGAAAGACCAAGGTAGTTGTGTTTGAAAGGAAAATAGAGGAAATAATGCATGATAAACATATATATGGCAAAAAATGAGAGCTAGTAGCTAACTTTGCATACCTTTGTGTAATGATTATTACGTTTAAATCTAATAAATGATTTTATACTTGAATACTTACGTACATGTGGTATTTCAGTTTCTCCTTTTTGATAAATTTACAGACATTTCTGAAATTCTGTTTTCACTTTGTCATTATGGGGTAATGAGTGTAGATTAATGTGACAAAACATGAATTTGAACGATTGTAGTATCAGGCTGCAACATAACAAAATTGAAAAAAGTGAAGGGGGTCTGAATACTTTCCGAATGCACTGTAAATCCCGTCTTTATTTTGTACAAGTCAAGGCAGCATACAAAATGCTCCCACCACCTATTTTTTCCACAACAACTCTGTGAGGTGGGTTGGGCTGAGAGAGAGTTGCTAGGGCAGTCACTGATTCAGCTTTCATTTGGGTATTTAACAAGAAGAGTAAGAGTAAAAAAATCATTGGTGATCACTCGTTGCCGAGTAAGATTGTCTTCCAAAGGTAAAATTTTAACGGTGAATCCGTAAGTGGCTGTAAAGGCCAATTCTGGATCCGCACAACCTCCCACAATGAGGGCATAGGTTTCCGGGAGGGAGACGGTCATGATGAGGGTTTCCCTGACGTGCCTTCCTTTTAGCTCTTTTCTCCTTTTCGCCCTGTACTCGTGCTTCTTCAAAGTCCATAGCGCCATTAATAAAGGATGACCTCCAATTGAAACGCTCATGAGTTAGGGCTTCCCAGTTCTCAATGCTGATATTACATTTTTTTAAATTAGCTTTGAGAGTATCTTTGAATCTCTTTTGCTGTCCACCAATATTCCGTTTTCCATTCTTAAGTTGGGAGTAAAGTAGCTGCTTTGGAAGACGATGGTCAGGCATTCGAACAACATGACCGGTCCAGCGAAGTTGATGTTGGATGATCATTGTTTCAATGCTGGTGGTTTTCGCTTCTTCTAATACGCTAACATTAGTCCGCCTATCTTCCCAAGTAATTTGCAGAATTTTTCGGAGGCAGCGTTGATGGAATCTTTCAAGAAGTTGGAGGTGGCGTTTGTAGAGGGTCCATGTTTCACAGGCGTACAGAAGGGTTGGTAGTACAATGGCGTTGTAAACAAGCATTTTGGTCTCCCTGCGAATGTCCCGATCCTCAAACACTCTACGCTTCATTCGGGAGAAAGCTACACTCGCAGAGCTCAGGCGATGCGTGTGCTGAATGAATGTGGACAGAATATTAAAGTGAGTGACTAGTATGTTGAAATGGTTTGGTCTTATAGAGAAAATGAATGAGAATCAAGTTTTGAAAACAGGCACATGAAGGGGGAGGGAATGAGTTGAGAGAAAAGGAAAGATTGAGAAAATCATAGTTGGATGGAGTTGATGAGGTCCTTAAAAATGAGGTCCCTAAAAAGGTTGGATGGAGTTGATGAGGTCCTTAAAAAAGAGAAGTTAGTTGTGTAAGGGACAAAAGACAGTGTATGAATCAGTGTCTGGCTATGGAGGAAGTAAGGTTTGCTATGGAGACGTATATTGAATAAATTTGTATTTCCTTCCCCCCCCCATTTCATGTCTTTCACTGTTTTTTATTCCCTTTCTGCACTTTGCATAAGGCTTCTTACCTGAAAAGGTAATAGTACGATGGGCATTCATTCAAAAATTCTAAATTTGTGCAGAGCAATTGAGGTGGATTCATCTTATCCTAATCACAACAAGCATGGCGTAGGAGTGGTTCAGGAATTTCAGGCAATGTAAATGAAACAGCTGCATCCTGCATTCCTTTTTTCTTGTAAGTTTCTCTGTTTCCTTTCTCTTCTTGTTTCCCTTCCCTTCAGGTACCTCTGATAGAAGTGGTAGAGCCAATTGACTTTGAGGAATACCTTGGCAGTCACTTGCCAGATGCTGAGCCAGGCCCACTTCGTGACCTGATTGAGTTTCCTGCTGATGACCTGGAAGTGACCCATGAACCCCGGGACTGTCGGACCCTGGAACCTGGTGTCCCTGAGGATGGGTAGGTGGTGTGATGGATAATTCCTGGGAGAGTTCTGTCATATTGTTCCCCACTCCTTTTACCCCATAAGACACAAGGCTACAAGGATTACCAGCACAGAAAATTTGACAGCATGCTTGCATTTTCTGAATTAGCACTTTTTAATGTTGTGCTGTTGACCAGTGGAAACATGTCAAAATGAAAGTAGTATTTTAAGAGGAAATCAATAGTTTTTCATTACAAAATATCCTTAAATGACAATTTGGATTGTATAAATATGAGGAACCGTACAACTACCAGATGTATTACTATTGGGTATTACAAGATGATTCTGAGTGGATTTCTCTTACAGACTTTTCCAAGAATGATCCATGGATATTACTTTCTTGTCTAAGCATTTTCACATCTATACTTGCTTGAGAATAGCATAAAGATGGGAGCATACAGTATATCTCAGGGGTATTTTTGGTGTATTGCTGGACAGTGAGTTGCAAGACTATTCTAAAATCATCATCAGCATCCAAGGACATGGCTTACTCTATATTTTGACTGTACCCAGCTCACAAAGCATGTAGTCAGAAGGGGAAATAACTGATTTCTTTTTGAAGCAAAACACATAGGAGGAGGGGGAGGAATGAGATGCAAAATAACCCTTAACATAATTCCCAAATTATTTGGGAGGAAGCCAAAAATATTTACAGCTGGACTTCGTAATGAGTTTCAACTAGAAGCTTAAAAATGAGGCACAAAATGCCGAATAAAATGGGAACAGAGTTAAGTAAACTTAAATTAGTACTCTGTATATATAATGTATTTGGATAATAAAATCCAGGAAAAGAAACCAGTAGTGGCTTCACTGAACCACGTATGAGTGTAGGTTAAAAATAATAAAAGTTTAAAACTCAGATCTTTTGGCCCTGGATTAGCAGCTTTGAAATAGAGGCAGTAGTCCATGTGGTGCATATAGGAACTTTAGGTTAAAATATTCCACAGTGTGGTGTGCTATAGATAATGTCAGATATTATTCTCTGGGTTGTGATCATGTGGAGTTAAGGTCAATATATCCAGAGGTTTTCTCTTGTTTACATTTACTACCTGAGGTTCAACCGTATCTGTGCCTGGCCTCTAATCATTCAGAAAAGTTTTGTTCAGTGATGCTGAGAAGATGCAATCAAAATGGAAAAGAACTCTTTCTTAAATGCCATTTTTGCCATAGATAAGGCTCAGTAATTAGTGTTAACCTATCATCATTGGCGATCACTCGTAGCCGAGTAAGATTGTCTTCCAAAGGTAAAATTTTAACGGTGGATCCGTAAGTGGCTATAAAGGCCAATTCTGGATCCGCACAACCTCCCACATGAGGGCATAGGTTTCCGGGTGGGAGACGGTCATGATGAGGGTTTGCCTGACGTGCCTTCCTTTTAGCTCTTTTCTCCCTTTCTCCCTGTACTCGTGCTTCTTCAAAGTCCATAGCGCCATTAATAAAGGATGACCTCCAATTGAAACGCTCATGAGGGCTATGTCTAATCAAACTCAGCATGAGCTTTCCTCTGTCTGTATTCTAGCTCTCACCTGTCTAAATCTGTACTATTAATACAGTAGTATACCAAGGAGGATTTGGGGTGTCCAAGTTCAAGTCCACTCTCAGCAGTGGCAGCTCACTGGGTAATTTTGGGGAGTCAGCTCAGCGGGTAAGACGCCAGGCTTGTCAATCGGAAGATCGCAAGTTCGGAGGTTCGAATCCCTAGCCCCGCGTGACGGAGTGAGCTCCCGCACTAGCCTCAGCTCTTGCCAACCTAGCAATTTGAAAGCATGCAAATGCAAGTAGATTATAGGTACCACTTCGGTGGGTAGGTAACAGCGTTCCGCGTGCATGCCGGCCACATGACCATGGA
Source organism: Charina bottae (assembly GCA_023362775.1). NCBI lineage: Eukaryota > Metazoa > Chordata > Lepidosauria > Squamata > Charinaidae > Charina > Charina bottae. Next base: position 5,925,949 of record JALMGJ010000021.1, on the reverse strand, counting down.
AGCGTCTTTGGACAATGCTGCCTCTTCGGCTAACAAACGGAGATGAGCACCGGCCCCTAGAGTCGGACACGAGTGCACAAATGTGCAGGGGGAACCTTTACCTTTTTATACCAAGGAGGATGATCTTTGCTAATCTTCAGATTGGGATAGGACATTGCAATGAGTTCAGGCCTTTTAGACTATTTTAGTTAATTAGCTTATTTGCTGTCACACCTAACCTCCAGGAGTTCAAGGTGGCATATGTAGTGCTTCCTCCTCCAGTGTTCACCCCAGCAAGAGATAGGTTGGGCTGAGAGACAGTGACTCCCCAAAGTTACCCAGTGAGCTGCCACTGCTGAGAGTGGACTTGAACTTGGACACCCCAAATCCTTGTGCAGCGTCGTAACCATTAGAACAATAGTCTTATCTTTGTTACAGAGTTAGGGGTAATAGTCTTTACCACATCTGGTAAAAAGTACTGAAACCACAAAGCAAATAGTCCTTTCTGCTGAATCTCCCAAAGATTCCTCTGCTGAAAGTACTAATGGGGTGGCCATTTAGCTTTCTGCCAAATATGACTGTCAGTAGCCTGCAGGATCAGATTTTCAATATTTTGTACTTGAATTTAAGAAGATAGTTGGACTCTTGTGACCTCTTTCAGAATCTATGTAATGTAATGATCAAGATGTTGGACTCAGAATGTGGATGTCTGGGTTCATTCCATCCCATCCCCAATTAAATAGCTGAATAGGTGATGTAATTTATTTATTTTAATAGTATGTATATACCACCCCAATCAATAGACTTTGTTTTGGCAGTGTCCAATACAAAGCAGAACCCTAACTAACTCAAGAGCTCACATTCAAATACCAAACCATAAATTCAACGTTTTTTGTAGCAGTCCAGCCATCTGTCTCAGTCCAACCCCCCTCATAATGTTCTGCAGATAAAATTAGGGGGGACCCTATGTAAGTTTTCTTGGGTTTTCAGAAAAAAGGTAGAATATAAAAGCAATAATACTAATAAATAATATTAAGTTGGCAAGAAGGATGTCCAGAGGAAGATATCATTTTTTATATGCATAGAGAAACTTGATCTTAAATTGGTCTTTGAAATAAGTTTGTGAAAGTTCGGAATTTTATTAAACCAGCTTGTTTCTTTACACATGTTTCTTCTTTAGGAAACAAGATGCCCGGGTAAGAGATGCTGTCCAAGTCTACACAGAGGATTGGGTCATCATCCAGAGGAAGTAAGTTTAGTAACATTTATTTACCATTTACCTCCATTTTTGCAGTCTTTTTAAGAAGGATAGTAAAAACTGGTTTTCTTGTGGGTGGTGGTGATGATATGGGCTTTGAACACATGAGCCAGTTTACCCTTTTGAATGTTGGTTGAGCGTATCTGAATTCAGGGCCGCAACTAGGGTGGGCAAGTGGGGCATGTGCCCCGGGCGCCGTGCTGGGGGTGCTCCAAAATGATGCCTGGGGGGCGCCAAAATGGCAAAATAACCCATGGGGGGGCGCGGAATCCATGTTTGCCCCGGGTGACACAGACCCTAGTTCCATCCCTGTCTGAATTTGTATTAAAGTTTGTTTAGGTGATTGACTATTCGATACACAGAAGTCAAGATATCTAAAGCCATAATTATAGTTTTAACAATGATCCAGTAGTAATGATGAAGTTGTTTCACTGAGATGTGTCACAATTGTCAGCCAGTCTTGATTCTTGTGAATCTTTGACATGGAGTTCACTCTATCAAAGAAGAGTACCCTCAGCTTCTATTGTATATGATATGATATTTCATTTCCCTGAAGCCCATGATTTGCGTTACTAAATTGGTGAATCCAGTAGATCTTGTTGATCTCAGAATGTTTTGAATAAGAGAGTGGACCTTTGTATTCACTGAATAGATTGTATGAGAAGTAATTATGGAATTCTGCCCTGGTCACCATCCATTGTTCTTCTTTCGGTATGTACTGAACAAACTGAAGTCCCCTGGATTTATAGGGCCACTCAACTCAAACAGTGTGAATCTGGGAAGCATACAACAGAAGCAAATAATAACAAAGAAAAATAACCATACAATGTTAAAAAAGAACTTTATAAAATATAAAATGGTGACCAAACAGAATAATTAGACAACCAAAGGAAGACTCCATTCAGCTGGACCCAAGCACCTGGGAAAATACATTTTTCCCAATTATTCCTTCACTACAGTTTTGCAGCAAGCAAGCAACTAAACCAGCTGTTATGACATATAACGGGGTTAGGTTTACTGATGGGATTTATTTTGGATATTGTGGGTGATGTAAGCAATCAAAGAAAGTAAGAAATTGTTACTTTCCATTTGACTATATTGGTAGATATTTCATGGTGCGAATGAATTAGAAATTTTTGAACATCTCTCTAGGCCACCAACGGCGGCGTGCAAGAAAACCCGGAAGCACTGCAGTAGCAGCGGCACACAAAAACCCGGAAGCGCCACTGCCACCACGGCGCTTTCGGGTTTTCATGCGCTGCGGCGGTGGCGCCGGTGCTTTCGGATTTTCGCGCGCCGCAGCAGTGGCAGCAGCGGTGTCCTAGTGTGCCATGCGAAAACTCGGAAGCACTGATGGCCTGCGGCGGCACGCCATCAGCGCTTCTGGGTTTTGACGCGACACACCTGGGCCCCGCAGGCGACACAGTATTGTGTCGCGACACACAGTTTGGAAAGCTATGCTCTAGGCATTCTCTCTCTGGCCTGTTTCAAAGTTTGTTGTGAGCCTCACAGTTTCATGGTTTGGAACTGTTCCCAGTTAGTAGCTTGCAGAGATCACTGGGATGGAAATATGACCCATTCCCAATTAACAAATCTGTTGTCTTTCACAGGGCCACGTGCAAGCAAAGGTGGCAAGGTTTTGGGCCTGTATGTGGTTGTTTTAGTCCTGTGGCTCCCTGATAGTGCTTACTGAAAGAAATGCAGGATACTGTGTTCAGCATTTCCTAGCTCCCAAATGTAAATAATTGAGGATTGCTTATAGTTTGAGAAATACTGAATAGGATATTATATCATGTGTTTACTTTTACTAGATTCTACGGAAGAGACATCTGGGGAAATGAGCCAAGCATTTTTGATATGTTTATAGTGTTCTTATGTGTTTATAGTTTATAGCCGTGAGAAGAAAAAACATGGTAGTGTTTGCTCAGATAGAGCAGGCATATGATTGCAAAAGATATGCTCCCAAATCCCTGTGTTAAATTCCCTACCTTTGTCTGGCAGAAAATACTTCAAATGAATATTAAGTCTTTAAAATATCTATTTACTAGTTTTCAATGAAAAGCGCTCAGAGCAGTTTCTATAGGAATGTAGGGCAACAATTAAAACAACACTCTGAATTCTATAGTTGATCAGCATAGAATGTTGATTGTTGTTGGAACTGACAACCATCCCAATTTCCCACTCTCCCCCCCCCCCTCTTTTTGGTCGTTTCTAAGACATTATCTTCCTCCATGCACACCCACGTTTATATGCTTGCATCACCGCACAACCTCTGCTTAAATAGCAGTTCCTGGCAGCTGACCCTGTTTTCCAGAGACGTATTATAGCACAGAAGGCAGACTTTGGCCTAGAGAGGCACATGGTGTCTTGAGTGTAAATTCATAGAGGTGACAATGAAGAGGGAGTGGTAGAAAGAGGGGGAAGTTTGCTTTGGTCCCGGCAATGCTCACTGTAAATATACTCCCCAAGAAAATGTGGTCATAGAAAGAAAAGATTCCCCTTCTCTGCACTATCACAGTAGAGGAAATTTAATCAGAGTCTTTTGGAGTAGGGTGGCTATAATGAATCTAAAATAATAATAATAATAATAATAATAATAATAATAATAATAATAATAATATCATCATCCTTCTGAAACATCTGAAAAAACTCCAGCTTAATCCTGAGAGTGATGTAATGCCCACGTTGAAAACCATTTCATTTTGAAGAAAGCAGAACTCTTAAGAAATGGTACGGTTCACTCAGAAGTATTCATAGAAAGATGAATTACACCTAGAAGGCGTTTGATGAGATTGTCTTTAAATCTTTTCTGCATTCCTGCTGTCACATAGTTTCCCAAAGAGCAGTAACATCATTGTTTTTTCTGCCTTTTTCTACCATAGGTACCAGAAACTGAGTACCATGTATAATGCCATTACTGCTGAGAGGCAAAGGGAGAGACAGAAAGGATTATCTAGGCAAGTCTTTGAATTAGATGAAGTAGTTGAAGAGAGGAGCAGTCAAGGGGATACGGTAAGTCAAGTAAGACTGTAGAATCCAACTTATATTAAGCAACTTGTTTGGCCACCTTCAGTTTTCTTTACCTAATTTTGGGTGGGAGGAGGATGTCCATCTGCCATAAGAACAGATGAGATTCAAGCTAGAATCTTTAGAGAGTGAGTATCTTGCTCCTTGGGAGGAAAGCTATGGCAAACCTAGACAGCATATTAAAAAGCAGAGACATCACCTTGCCGACAAAGGTCCGTATAGTTAAAGCTATGGTTTTTCCAGTAGTAATGTATGGCTGTGAGAGTTGGACCATAAGGAAGGCTGAGCGCCGAAGAATGGATGCTTTCGAACTGTGGTGCTGGAGAAGACTCTTGAGAGTCCCTTGGACTGCAAGGAGGTCAAATCAGTCAATCCTAAAGGAAATCAACCCTCACTGCTCATTGGAAGGACAGATGCTGAAGCTGAAGCTCAAATACTTTGGCCACCTAATGCGAAGAGAGGACTCACTGGAAAAGACCCTGATGCTGGGAAAGACTGAGGGCAAAAGGAGAAGGGGACGGCAGAGGATGAGATGGTTAGATAGCATCACCGATGTGATGAACATGAATTTGAGTAAACTCCGGGAGACAGTGGAGGACAGGAAGGCCTGGCGTGCCATGGTCCATGAGGTCACGAAGAGTCGGACACGACTAAACGACTGAACAACAACAACAATCTTGATTCACAGAAAGGTTCCTCTGTGCACTCTTTGGTTTATGTCCTTGACAGGAAAGTTGTGAGCCAAGATGTATCAAAGATTGTGATATGATTGACCTTTCTGAACTTACGGATTTGAAATTCAGGTTCCTGTAAATCTGGCTATTGCATCTGTAAGCCTATCTCATGCGAGGGGTGAGCTGTAGATGGGACTAAAGTACATGCAGCATAGCAAGTTTTCAGAACAGATCTGATTTCTTTTTATGCCAAAAACATAGGCAGAAATCTCATAAACCCCAAATCTTTCTAGTAACTGAAAAGTGAGGCCATATTCAGAAGTGTACAATCTGTATATTGTTATTTCTCCAAATGTCGTTGCCAGCTTTCTTAAATTTCAGGGAATTCAAAAAGCAATTTGGGAATTTCACCCACACTTGTTGAAAGCAGATGCCCCATCCCCAAATCTATTTCTCCACAGTTCTTTTGGGGAAAGCCAGATCCCCAACTCACACCCTTTCAATACCAAAGAGACAGAAACTTTCTAGAAGTAAGACAAGGGTGTGAAAGCAGAAACTGCATGGAGTGTGACCAAAACTATGTGCACATCTCAATTGGACTTTGAGTCTTTTCCATATTTGTTGGTCCTTTGAGTTGAAAACAATCTCAATACTGGTCTGGTTTATGGAAGTCTTAATAAATATAGTTCTCATAATGTAGGTTTAATATATTTAATGTAAATTCGAATTCAAAATACAGTATTTTAATGTAGACATTGGCAGGCAGGATGTGCCATAGAAGGAGTTCAGCAACCCGAGGCAACAGTTGAAAGAGAAGCAGAGGGACGGTAAACTAGTGACCCCCAAGTGCCTTTGTCCAACTGCTTCTCCATGAATTGTCATGATCACCTAGGCATCTTTAAGATACATAATGTGTCTTGAAACATAATGCTAGGTGCAGTTGCTTTTGAAGGGATGAAACTGTACCATACGTTATAAAAATGGGCAAGAGTAGGTAGATGGTTAATTCACCTTGTGCTCTCCTGTAGTCTCACCATCACAATTTTTCTCTGTACTAGACTGAGAGAAAAAGTGTTCAACTGTGTGGAATTTGCAAGCAGAATAGGTAAGCAGTAGCATGGTTAAGGACCCCTGCCTTTTCTTCCTGCAAATCCACCTCTGTTTATTTTGATAGTTTCCCCCTCTTTTTGCCTCCTGGGAAATGGGAACGCTGTCTACCTTCTCTTAATTCATAGTTTAACATTCAAGATAGAAAAAGATCCAGGTAATACGCTGACTGGATTTTTTCTCTTGTTTACTTTTGGCACGGAGTGTTAGATTAGAAGAAGCTTTTTAAAAAGCCATTTTTTTTTAGCTCACAGGGGCAGTATTTAATACCTGCAAAAGCTAAGATGCAAAATTAGGGGGAAAAATATTTGATTGCATCAAAGGCAGAGAATAAAGAATAGAGCCCTGTCTTCTAGCCACCCTCAGTACTGCAGTGTCCACTGCACCAGTAGCACCAGTGAACTCTTGTCTCACTTCATACGTATATGCTGGGTAGTCTGCTCTAACATTGGCAGAGAAGGCTAAGTCAGCTGGAAGCTGGAAGCAATGCTAGCCTGGCTAGGATATCTGCTTGCAGTAAGGCAGCACTTGGCACATATCCTGAGCAGCAAACTCTCTGGATTGCTGCTCGTTTGCAAAATGCTTCTTTAAATTTGTTGTCAGCAGCATTACTACCACCACCACCACCACTCTTGGTTCTCTACAAGGCTGTACTTAGACATACCCCCTTGCCTTAATAGCAAATGCTCCATCTGTCTTCCAGGATGACACAAAGCGCTGCTCTGGTTCCTTGGACGATACACCCCGAGGCAGCTGGACATCCAGTATCTTTGACCTGAAGAATTCTGCGGCTGACTTTTTATTGCGTTCGCTCCTGGTGCGCACTGCCATCGAAGAGACTGACCGCACGAATGAGGAGCTGCGCAAGAAGAACCGGCACCCGGAGATCTTGGCCCTTTACTCTGCCCCTGATGAAGTGAGTGCAGGTGCTGAACTTCCCCTGGCCTTTTATGGAACCTGGTAGGATCCAGCAGATGGGAGGCTAGAAAGGCACTCATTTGCACAGAAGGAGCAGGCAGCAGGTTGTGTAAATGATGTTTCCCTGCTGTGGTCTTTGCTGAGCTTTGACAAAGATTTAAGGGATTTAAATCTATTTCCATTGATTCTGAAAACAAAGGGAAGCAGAATTTTCACTAAGTCTTGGTAGGCAGCACTAGTGGTGGTAACTGGCTTTGCATGACCTTACTTTTTCCTCTGTATTCTTGGATTCTTGTTCTTGGATTGGCCAATCTTTTTCTGCACCCCAATCTTTTTCTTCACCTTGTTTATTTTTAGTTGTCTGTTTGATTTGTTTGTTCTTATAACCCCTTGAACTATGTAAGGACGAGAGTTGTTTGAATGTTGTACAGATAAATGCAAAGGCTAATACATAGGCTGACCATATTTCCTTGAGACAAAAATGGGACATTGGGATGGCAAAACGAGACGGGGTCTTATGTAATATTCCGTATTCATGAAAAAGACGGGTCCCTGCCCCTGGTCTGTGTGATTGGCTTCCGCCTGCAAACCCCAGCCCAGGTCCGCGCGATTGGCTCCCGCCTGCAAACCCTGCCCCCAGTCCACACGATTGGCTCCCGCCTGCAAAAGGCTTCCTCTTCTGGGCTGCCTCCAATCGGCAGCTCCGGCTCGGATCCTCCTTCCATGCCATTCCTGCTGGGTTTAAAAAACGGGACAAAATTGAGATTTTTATCAAAACGAGGGGACGGTTGAAAAATGCTTTAAAAAATGGGACTGTCCCGTTCAAAACGGGACGTATGGTCAGCCTACTAATACAGAATAACAAAGCAGTATTCTGTGAGTGTTCACAGCCTCCATCTCTCTTCTCAGTCTCAGGCTCACAATTGGGTCAATGGCATATTTTACTTTGACTTCCCAGGAGGAGGCAATAGAACGATGCAGCATCCCAGAAGTTCCAAAAGAGCAGTTTGGGCAGAGGATCTTAGTGAAGTGCTTGTCTCTGAAGTAAGTCACAATTCCTTGGCGACATAGAGCTGCCAAATGTCAGGTAGACAATTTTTTTAATTTTTTTTTATTTTTATTTATTTTCTATCCCGCCTTTATTATTTTTATAAATAACTCAAGGCGGCAAACATACCTAATACTCCTTCCTCCTCCTATTTTCCCCACAACAACCCTGTGAGGTGAGTTGGGCTGAGAGAGGGTGACTGGCCCAAGGTCACCCAGCCGGCTTTCATGCCTAAGGTGGGACTAGAACTCACAGTCTCCTGGTTTCTAGACCATTGCCTTAACCACTAGACCAAACTGGTTCAAAATGGTTGAACGCAGAATAAAATGGGGGCTTTGCTGTTGTTTTTGCTTGATGGTTGGTAGTGTGCAAAAGGGGGGGGCAAAAGATGCCGTGCAAGGTACAGCTTCACATGTACTGGTTTTGCATGTGTGCGTTTGCTGCCATAGTGTGAAGCAGCTGCATTAGTACTCGGTTCTACTCACACAGCAGGCTTCTGTGATAAATTGCAAACAGGTAGATGGCAAAGTTACTTGAGGAGGCACCTTTGTTTTTGGATTCATATTCCTGGGCAGTGGAAGCTGCATGCTCCTGGTAGCCCATCCTGCCAAACTGGTTCCCAGAGATGCAGTTTGTACTGCCCACGTACTTAGGGTGCACACAGAAGGAGACCACCTAGCATGACCAGTCAGAAGACGTTTTCCTCTCTAATGGATTTTGATTGGTAGGAAAAAATATGGGAAAATGCAAGATGATATCTCCCTCCACCACTAAATTTTTCAAGTTTGAACAGTCATTAACTTCTGAATGTTGTGTGGGATTCTCACAACTTGATTATCTACAGATTTCCATCATGGGATGACTGCAAAACCTCTCCAATTTTGCTTAGAACAATCTATATTTCTTTAAGTGTGAATTGCTTTGAAATCTGTGTTCAAGTATTTGATAAGGAACTGGTAGAAGAATGCTTTATGAAAATTATTGCCAATTTTGATCTATACTCTCAGGACCTCAGCTGTGTCATTACAGAGAGGTGAGATGGGAAAGGGACCATCTTTCTTTGAAGCATCAAAGTCCACCATAGTGATGAACCAAAATAGTGTGAAAATCCATTGTAGGCAAATTTATCTTGGGAATTCATTGGGCTACCAGTACTTAAGATCAGAAAAGTTCATTTGTCCAATGGCAGCTGAGCATATTGTTTCATTTGGTTCAGTTATTAGAAGCAGGTCATCTTCTGTTTATATTATGAATGGTGGATGGAGGGGTGGCTGTGGTGATCGTGATTCTTGATTCCCTTTGATGTAGAGCTCCAGAGTCCTGACTATTTTATTTGCTAGAGCAGGACCAGGCATTTAACTGTTTGTAATGTATTTCCTTTCATATTCCTTTCCATGGACTAGGTTTGAGATAGAAGTTGAGCCCATCTTTGGATCACTGGCACTCTATGATGTGAAAGAGAAGAAGAAGGTACTTTTTGTTTCTGATTTATCTCTTGTTTCATGACAAGAAGTAGTTGGCAGTGCCGATCTGTGTTCAACTAGAACCAACTTCAGATTGAAAGATAACCAGCCAGTTAAGCACAGCAGAATGGCCTTGACAGTCAGTTGCAGATTTTACCTTCTGTTCCTTCTGATACGCTAGCTTGATAGATATGGAGAGCATAAACTGGATTGCTCTGAAGAATTACATGCAGGATGGATGTCTAACTAGCAGGTTTCCAAGACCACATGATGTAGGTTCATTTCTTCCCCTGAATCTGTAGCTATTTACAGTCCCTCTCTTCTCATGGAGAAGCAAAAACATTCAGATTTTTGAAAGAGAGATTTTGTCTCTTTCTTTAGGTTCAAGCAGCAAATTCCCAATGATCCCTTTTTAAATTACAAATTTCAAAGAACGTAGGGTGGATCTTCTGGGCTAAGCAGGATTATGCATAGGAAATAGCAACCAAGAACCTTTCTCCCTCACAGATTGTACTTTGTTTGGTCCCTCTGAAATCCACAGTGACTTCTGACACAATAAGAAGCCCAGTGGGCTGCACGTCCTGCTAACTTTGTCCTCCATGTTTCTCTCTCTCTCTCACTGCTTCCCAGCCCCTAGTGGGCCACCCATTAAACTTGACTTAATTTTTATTCTGCGTGATGTGTTGTTTTTAGTTTTAATGATATTTTTGAAATCACTAAATCATGGGTAGGTAACCCCTGACCTGTTGGTCACACACAGTCTCCAAAATCCCATCTGAGGTCTCCATAGTCCCCCAGAATGTGACATCACCAATATCATTGGTGCTAAAATGTTAACTCCTGGTTTTCCCATGTCGAGGAGAATTAAGGGGCAAAATGTGTGTTGAGTCCTGTTGAGTGCTGGGCATCCATAACATCCTTTAACGTTCTCCCCATCAGTCATTTTATATGGTTTGAGAAGGGTTGAGGGACAAAATGGGCATCCTATGTCTCTGTAATGCCCAAAATAAGAAAAACAAGTCCAAAGATTTCAGCTGGCTGAATGCCACCAGCTATGATTCCTGTTGCTTCAGGTAGGGCACAGGAACAAATGGAGCTCCAAGGCCAAAACGATTGTTCCCTCCTACGCTAAAGCATCAGCTGGATATCAAGCAGATCTGGCAGAAGTGAAAGGGGATTGCTGGTATTCCTCATTGCTCTATGAAAGAGTAGACCCAAGCCTCTAATAAGAATAAGCCAGATTCCAATATTACATGAATAGCCCTCGTTCATCAGAGCTGCAGTCAAAAATTTCCTCTTGTCTGGGTATTGAGATGTTGCCTTTTGTATTGTTTTTATTGCTGTGAGGGTCATGAGGAGGTTCGGTAGCATTTTTTTGATTGCTGTCCTTCCCTCTATTTCCTAGATCTCTGAAAACTTTTATTTTGATCTCAATTCGGAGCATATGAAAGGCCTTCTGCGAGCTCACAGTGCTCACCCTGCCATCTCTACACTAGCTCGTTCAGCTATCTTCTCTCTTACACATCCTTCTCCAGATATATTCTTGGTGATCAAGGTGAGATGTTTGTTGCTCCACTTGCAGCCATTCTGAGAAATGCTGGGGGCCACATATGACTATATACACCATTATTTTACACGAATGCAAAAAAGGATAAATGTTCATGCACTTACGAAGAAAGCCTGTATTTTGGATTCTCTGAAACTGTAATGGATCTCAGTAAAATTTATAGTAGTCAGGAGGACGGGGCTTTAGTTTCCTCTGGTTATTTGTTTGGAGACACTCAAAATGAGTTAACTCTTCTTGTCTGCTCAGAAAATAGGACGTCGCGTGGCTTAGCTATCTGTACTGTGCCCTTTCCTAGGAAACCCTTCCCTGTCTCTCCTGAGAGCGGACACAACAACAAACAAAAACCCTCTTCTCTTGTTAAATAGAAAGTAAAAGATGCACCCAACTCCTTTGATATGTCATGCTCTCTGCCTCTCAGATTTAAGGAAAGGGGGTGCATTTTCTTAAATCAGTCTGATCTTGATCTTCCACAATTTTCAGAAGCATCTGGCATTGAAATGTTTCTTCTGATCCATGTTGTATGTCTTCCAAAAACATGGGATACATCCTGTTTAATCCCAGGGAAAGGCAAGTTAAATAAGACATTTTGGAGATTGCTATTTATATTTATTTTTGATACTTCAGTGAAATATATTATACCTTTCTTCCTCTTCAGCTGGTAGAATAGGAATTGGATAGAACTGTCACAGTGGGAACACTTACCTCTAGACTGGTTTTTTTTTTTTTTTTTTTTTTAAAAAGAATGTTTCCCCTTTTTTCCTCAAGATAAATTATTCCTTGGGTTTTTCATTTGTCCACTCAATACTTTATGCTTCCAGTTTTTAGAGTGATTAAACTGAGTTATTCCATGAAATACTCAACTAATTACTAAGAAAGCATGGCATGTTCTGAAGCTGAAGTCTAGTTAAGGATCCCCTCAAGATTCCCTGGCAATGAAAAAAGGATTTGATGAATTAAATACATGCTAAGTGAAGAAAGTATCCCGTGTTCTAGTTGAGCATACTTTGTTCCAACTGACTCAACACCCTACATATCATATCAGGCTGTTTAGATCTTGGCCAGAGTGACTGTATAGTTCTTTCCTACAGCTTAGAGGCTTTATAGCTACAGTATCTCTCAAAACAGGGGTGTGGTGGCTCAGCGGGTAAGACGCCAGGCTTGTTGATCGGAAGATCGCAAGTTCGGAGGTTCAAATCCCTAGTCCTGCGTGACGGAGTGAACTCCCGCACTAGCCCCAGCTCTTGCCAACCTAGCAATTCGAAAGCATGCAAATGCAAGTAGATTATACGTACCACTTCGGTGGGTAGGTAACAGCGTTCTGCGCGTGTCATGCAAGTGTCTTCGGACAACGCTGGCTCTTCAGCTAACAAACAGAGATGAGCACCAGCCCCTAGAGTCAGACATGACTGCACAAATGTGCGGGGGAAACCTTTACCTTTATCTCTCAAACTGACATAGTCTCTGCTCCCTTCCAAGGGATTTGTTTCTCTTTATCAAACTTAAGAGTGGGAAAAGGTATTCAGTGCATAATATTAATATTTAATAATAATATTAAATAATAATTTATATTATTTACTCCATGGTAACTACATTCCATAGAAATTGTGTCCCATTGGTGCTCCTGTTAATGCACCACTGGTGGACTGATTCCCTCTTTATAATAGCCATATGGCTCATAGGTTCTTTAACTAGCTTTGATCTATCTAACATCAAACAAAGGCTGGAACATTGGTGATGGCTATGGAGAGTCTTTCTGGTCTGGTATGATGATGACGGCATCTTTATTTACAGTCAGTGGCAGGCTTTGATTCATGGGCTCAGCTATTCATTCATTCATTCATTCATTCATTCATTCATTCATTCATTCATTCATTCATTCATTCATAAAAGGATCCCAAAATTGAGTGTCAAGTCACAACTCTCACTTTTTCACATTCTTTTCTTAAACTATGTATTTGTTTTTCTACCTCAAGCTTGATCAGGATAAGAGATTGGGATGGAGTTTCCTTGGAAAAGGTATAGCCCAGAAAGCTATTGCATGTAATATCTTGTCTTCTGAATAAGTTAACCCACTTTAGATACCATCACAGACAATATCAGAAGTTTCACAATGCAGTAAGCTCCTGTATTATTTTCTTGTTCTTCTGAATCACTAGTAAAAACTGAACTATTGTTAATAAACATAATCACACTTTAGATTTTCATTCCAGTTTTATTCCCTTAGTATTGAGAAAAGCCATCTCTGAATGTAGGACTAGTCATCTCAGGTTGCAAGTTCTAGTTTTTAAAGTCATTAATGATGGATGTCTTGCCTTGTAATGAATAACGCATGAGATGGTGCTCAAAACATCTCGGTTTAATTCTTAGGAACTTCAGGATATCTGTTAGATTCAGGATATCTGTTAGATTGTATTACATCCTATAACTTACATTTCCTTTTTCATTATAGCTGGAGAAGGTGCTACAACAAGGGGACATCAGTGAATGCTGTGAACCTTATATGGTCATGAAGGAAACAGATGCTCTGAAGGTAGATGAAATCCAGCATGAAGAAACTGCTGGCTATGTGTGGAATTCCAATAGAAGAGAATATATGTAGCTCAGGGTTGAACTGTGGAGTTCTTGGTGCTCTCTGAGCCTTGTTGTTTTCTTGCAGACGTTTCATTCCCCGACTTGGTAACATCATCAGTGCGAGTGAGTGTGGGGTTTGCTGCCTGTTTATATACAGTAGCTTGCCCTGCCAGTTTTTTTTTTGTGGGGGGGAGGAATGTTTGGAAACAGGGATGGTTGTTATATGTAGGACACACCTGTTATTTAACTTAATTCCATCTGAATCACTCCCCTGACTCCAGTCATTCTCACTGGAATAACAGTAGCCTGTCACTCAGAATGATTATTTAGGCAGCTTTTCCCAACATGGTGCCTTCAGCTCACATAATCCCCAGCCGTACTGCCTTTTGAAGCCCAACACATCTACAGAGCGTAAGTTTGGCAAAATCTGTGGTAAGATTCAACAGTGATGACATTTTCCCCTTGTGCTTTCAGAACAAGGAGAAGCTGGAGAAGCTGCGAGTGGCAGGGGAACAATTTTGCACCCGGTTGGGGCGCTACCGCATGCCATTTGCCTGGACTGCCATCCACCTCATGAATATAATCAGCACTACTGGGATGCTTGAGAGGGATGCTTCAGACTCTGCTGAAAATGGTAAGTCATTTAAGGCTGAGCTCAGTGCAAAAGGATCACCCGTGTTGTGCCCCGTGATGAGGTTGGGGCTACTTGTTTTGATATTTAGCTCTTATGCCCCAAGGTAGGATAGGAACTAAGTATTTCTGGATCAAACTCCAACTCAAACTCTGGGAGAGTGGGAAGTGTGCCATAGGTGGATTAAGTGAAACGTAGAACGCATCATGTGGGAAGAATGGGAAAGCTGCCCTCGAAGAGCATTCGGAAGCTGCAGCTGGTACAAAATGCGGTGGCACGGGCAGTTACGTGTGCTCCTCGATCAGCGCACATTACACCTCTGTTCTGCAAGCTGCATTGATTGCCAGTATGCTTCCAGGTGCATTTTAAGGTGCTGGTAATGACCTATAAAGCCCTACATAGCATGGGACCGGGTTGTTTGAGGGACCACCTCTCCCCAAATACGTCAACCCGTTCCATCAGGACTGGCAGCAGAGGCATGTTACAGGTCTCATCTATGAAAGAGTGCCATCTGGCAGGACCCAGGAAGACAGCCTTTTCTGCTGTGGTGCCTGCCCTTTGGAACATCATCCCCCAGGAACGTAGGTTGGCCCCAACCCTGCTGGTCATTCATTCATTCATTCATTCATTCATTCATCATCATCATCATCATCATCATCATCATCATCATCATCATCATATTTATATCCCGCCCATCTCCCCCGCAAGAAGGGACCCTGGGCGGTTCACAGCATTAACCGCCCAGGGTCCCTCCTTGTGGGGGAGATGGGCGGGATATAAATGTAATAAATAAATAAATAAAAATTATCAGGAAGGCCCTGAAGACATGGCTCTGCCATCGTGCCTGGGGGTCTGGCAATGATGGGGAGCTTTTACACTGACTTTGTTGAGCTTGACTCAAGGATGGACTTCGGCCACTGGCCATGGTTATTTTTCTTTTCTAAGTGGTTTCTGATGTTTTACATGTTTCTATATTGGTTTTTAATTTTTTTGTTGGATTGTTGTTTTTAACTGTTGTAAACCTCCCAGAGTCACTTAGGTGAGATGGGCGGCCATACAAAATAAATCAAATCAATTCAAGCGGGGGGGTAAGTCTGTTGACAAATTATCTCATAAATGGCAGTCCAGTTCCGATGGGGAAACATCTGGGAAAAAGCATTTTAACAAGACTCTGCCTTAATTAACTCACTATAAATTAATTTTTTTAAAAAAAGTATTACTGGATTTATAAGGTTGGCCAACTCAACAGCGTGTCTCTAAATGGGGCTGGAAAATTTCTCTTAGTTTCCACGAGTGTCTATTTACCCCAGACTAGCATTAAAGATAACTTCCTGAAATCCATGCTGTTTTTGCTTCCCTGGTCTTGCCAGCTACGGTACATGGGCTTGACACATCACAAAGTACATTATTCTTCAAGAATCAGAACTGAGATGCCTTGTGACTGGCATCATGAAGACAATGACACTACAGTCCCCCTGGCTGAATCATACTTTTTGATAGTTTGCTAGCACGAGAGAATTGCAGTCGGCATAAAACCAACATGCAGGTGTGCAGCATAGGGATCACAATAGGGAAATACAGAATGGTGCATCTTGTTTATGGTCATGAGGGTGGAAGCCGGTTCAAAGGAAATCTGCAACTTTCTTTAAAGAAAGGAATACTCTTTTAGTAGATTCACAGGTAGAGATGAGGAATGTACAGTAAGTCCACCCTTGTGAACATATTTCGAGGCCCCCTGTTCGGCAGACCTTGCATGCCATTTGCTAACTACATCGTGTCTTGTCCCTGCTATAGCATGCATTTAGCTTTTTGTATTCCGCTGACTTCCTATAGGAGCTTTGGAGATACCCGCCTGCCAACAGGCATCAGAATATACCTCTGCAGCAGACGGTGGTAGTTCAGGGCCCATTTTTAGAACACTGAGATTTCCTTCTGGAGCAGGACTTGTTAATGGCTACTGCTGTTTCTTGGGGGCTCTTTTGATTTGCTTGTTTTTAAAAAGCAAGAGAATAATGCTTGAAAATGGCCAGTTGGTGCTCCACTCTCTCAGACAGATTATATGGAAACTGCAGCTCTGTCTCCATTGTGTTTGCCTTTGAAATAAGATTACTCTCTTTTTCTGTGCTGGAGATACGGAATTCAGAGGTCATGGTAGCAACTCACCTAACAGCACGCATGAGTCCAGTTCTCTTCCCACCATCATTTCTTGCTTGTGTCCCCTGGGGACACGCGTATGCCTCTCCTATTGAACACCTCTCTTCCTTTTGCAGAGCGCAGAGGCACCTGGAATGAGCGCAAGAGGAAAGCGTACGGGCGGCTGAGTGTTGGGGAGGAGATGTGCAGCTTTAGCAACTTCCGTCCAGCCACCCTCACAGTCACCAATTTTTTCAAACAGGTTAGAAGCTAGAATGATGTTTGGACTGGCCTCAACCAGAGCATCATCATGTAGGTTTAATGTCTCTGAACCTGTGAGAATGCAAGCATGGGATCAGAGGGGGTGGTTTGTATGGCACTATCTGTTTCCTCACATGAAGCCATCTGTGAAGTGAGTGAAGCTCATTGATGGGCTGTAAAAGAAGGAAGAGAACTTCCAGAATCTCCTCTGGCAAAATATGGCACTTGGTCTGCCATGAAGAAGGAGGGGGAAAATCACTTTTGCGTAGCTCCCAAAATGAAAATATGTCAACGTGATGGATACAACATCCTTGCTTAACGGAATGGGGTAAGCACCAACGCTGAAAGGAACAAGGCCTTCAGAATGTCCTTGTCTCCACATTTCTTGGCACGCTGCATTCTTTAAAGAATCTTTTTTTTTAAAAAAAATACCTTTTTATTCAACATTAAAAATATAACATGTCTTTAAAAAGTTTAGTTATCAATTTGTAATGTTACATTTATACTAAATAGCAGCATAACTATATGAGGTATATTACTATTGTATAGAAATCTATATACTTTGGAAAAAAACCCTAATGTACTATATCTAAGAAAGTAACTATATAATGAGGAAAAAAAGAAAGAAAGGAAACCATACTAAATGACCTAGGGAGAAAAATAAAACAAAAAAGACCTCCCTGAAATTGAAGAACGAACCTTAAAAAAAACTAAACAAGTTAACCCCCCATTAATCTAATTCTAAACACATATTTTTAAAAAACATTTTAAAGAAGAAACATATATATTAGACTATCAAAATTATATAACCTCCTTCCATCTTGGTGGTGTGATTTGATTTTTTAAGAAAGAATTAAACTTAAATGGGATGGAATTACATAATTAGGTCTTCAGTACAAAGCAGATTCGAAGGCTGAGAGTCTTGGCATGCTGTGTTCCTTAAAGTCCTCCTGTCTGTCTTGATTTTTGAGTGCTGAAGCTCTGCACAAACATTTGTGGATGGGGGGGGGGTAATAGGGAACACTCATAGGAGGCTTTATTCCCTGTACCAGTGGATGCCACCTTCCTTGCCTTATTCTCTCTCTCTTCATTTTCAGGAAGGCGATCGTCTCAGTGATGAGGACTTGTACAAGTTCCTGGCAGATATGAGGCGCCCATCTTCTGTCCTGAGAAGACTCCGTCCAGTTACAGGTAAAGTACGGTATTGTAATACCATTTTTTGCCTGTTTAGGTTACTTCCTCTAGCATGTCTGTAGCTTGAATCATGTCAACTGGATTTCTATTTTCTCAGTGGAAACGTTTCGCTCCTTATCCAAGGAGCTTCTTCAGTCTGAGCAAAGTTAGTAAGGGAATCCTAAATATGTTTCTAGGTAGCTGTGTGACCTTACACCTGGGGCTAGGTCATGGTTATATTGAGATGTTATTTTAAGTCCTTTTATCATCTAAAGGAGGATCGTTAAGATCACCATGCTGCTGTTCAGCTTGTGAAATGGTCTTAATCTTCCTAGGTACAGAAGACAAAGCAGGGAGGAAGATGGGGGAAAGATTGTGCCTGAGGCCCCCACCCTCTATTCAAGGAAGGATTTTCCAAGTTGGCATAAATGGATTCCTTGACCCCTCTCTCAAACCACCTATCTTCTCTGTCTAAAATGTGAACATTGAGAGAGGGGTCAAGGAATCCATTTATGCCAACTTGGAAAATCCTTCCTTGAATAGAGGTGGGGGCCTCAGGCACAATCTTTCCCCTATTTTCCTTCCTGCTTTGTCTTCTGTGCCTAGGAAGATTAAGACCATTTCACAAGCTCAGCAGCAGCATGGTAATCTTAACGATCCTCCTTTGGATGATAAAGGGACTTAGAAATAACATCTCAAAATAACCATGACCTAGCCCCAGGTGCAAGGTCACACAGCCACCCTAGAAACATATTTAAGGATTCCCTTACTAACTTTGCTCAGACTGAAGAAGCTCCTTGGATAAGGAGCGAAACGTTTCCACTGAGAAAATAGAAATCCAGTTGACATGATTCAAGCTACAGACAATTTCACCTGGATGACTGAGAACCTTCATAGACATATTCCTCTAGCATGGTCTTTTCTAGGCCCCAGTCTGTTTCAAATTGTCCCCCAAATGAATTGCTGAATAGGGCTGAGCACCGGTTTTGAAGGGGTGCTTTGGAAATTACATTGACGCAAAAGTATTGAGGCAGTCACGTTCTCTAGGGAGCTCAGCCTGGCGACCTCAAAGGCTTTCCCAAGTTGGCTGTGCAGGCACCCATCCACCAGACTTTGGCTGGAGCTGCCAGCCGTGCAGAGTGACTGAGCACGCCCACGCGTTGGGAAATGACCTGAGGAAGCCTTCAAACCAGCAGTGCTGAACCTCCTGTTGATTTGTTTGCACTAATGTGCAAACTATCAAATGCTGTGAGCAGCCCTGTTACGTACATGTTTTGAGGGGGGAAAATTGTTTGCTCTTCCATAGTGTATTTTTGTTCTTAGTGAAGTCAAAAGGTCAGTTAAAGCAAGAAGCATCTCTAAATTGAATGAAATGAGTGCCTACTCTAACCAGCATTTTCCTAATCTGCTCAGACTTAAGATGCCTCTTTTTTCCCTACAGTCGATTATTACACCTTTTTGTAATCTAAATCCCAGTATTATTCTGTGGAAGGCTCTCTGCTAATTCCAAGCAGTCCTTTATAGCCTTTTAGCATTCCCCTTTCCTTACTATTACAAAACAAAGCATATTATGCCTTACCATTGTGCGTGAATGTGTGAAAGGCCAGTTCCCTCTCTGTTGTTTAGCCCCAGTGGTCTAGCTCTTGCTCTGGCACCTTCTAAGCATAAGGAGTTCTGCTGCTGGTGCTCGTCCTTCAGCTTCAGAATGGCTTCGCATGGGATAGAGATGGATCTCAGCATCTCCCCATCTTCCAACCGTCCATGCTCAGTCCCTGTGCTTGATGCCTGCCTAGACATGTTGCTCTGTATGTAAGTTATTCTTACACTCCTCTTGTTTCTGCACCACAGCCCAGTTCAAGGTTGATATTTCACCAGTGCCAGAAAACCCCCATTACTGCCTCTCACCTGAACTGTTGCACGTCCAGCCCTACCCTGACCTGCGTGTCCGACCCACCAAGGAGATCCTCGAGTTCCCAGTCCGAGAAGTCTACACCCCTCACACAACGTATCGGTGAGCACACGTCATGTGACCCTGCAGGTTTTGTCCCTGAGAGGAAAGAAGCTCTGTTTTGGGTGTTTCCTTACTCTAACTTTTTAACCCTCACCGTCTTGCACGACTACTGAACCCAGTTGATTATGAAATTCCACTAATTTTTTGTACTGGAACATAAAGTTTGTTGAAAACATCAGTTCCTTTTCAGTCGGCCTACCTCACACTTTCCCCCTTTTCTTTCAGTTGCCAAAAAGTGTTCTTCGTAAAAAGATAAGGTGAAGACCATCAAACTTGCAGAACAGGTTTTTGCTTTCTTTGTGTTAAAATACAACCCTTTTTTAAAAGTCTGCAGGAGGACTGATGAACTGTCTCTTCCACCAACCTACATAATTACTGTAAATCCAACAGGGATAAATATGTTGATTGTCAACCTGGATCACTTTCTTCTCCTGATCTCTTACTGGACCACTAGGGCTACAGGGATAGCCATACTTCACCATGTTGCATGTAGTTGCCGCGAGGCAGTTCTAACCGTTCGACGAATGTGACTGATGATTTTCTGCTCCACAGTCCCTTCTGCAACATAAATTTGCTGAGGTTTCTTTTTCCAGATCCCCCACATTCAGTCTGGCACCTCTGTGGTTTTTCATCTGTAAAAAGGGGCATAATGCAGTTGTATTGGGCAGGTAGACTGTCTAGCCGATGCCTTTTTCTTCAAGTGGTTCTGCTGCTTAGTAGAGCAGGGAGGCCAGGTCCTGTTAAACATAAACCCATGCTTGTTTTAATAGCCAATAGGAGATAAATGTCTCATTTGTCAGTGATCTGATACTTCACTTTAATAATGGCTCTGTCACTACATGTAGGAGTCAACTCTTCCAGGGCCACTGGTCACATCATTTGATGTGTGTTAGAGTACCTTCCCTAAGGAATCCCTTCCCCTCTTGCCTTGCCTGTTCTTGAATCCGGAGCAGCTGTTTTGCCTGTGCAGCCATTTGCTCTTGCTGCTGCTTGGTTGCTCCCAGTAGGAACCAGAGGGTGAGATTCTGCTGTTGCACGTGAGCCTTGAGGAGAGAAGAGATTGGTTCTCACAGAAGGGTCCCTGCATGTGCTAGTGCTTGAGACCCCAAACCTTTCACCTCTTTCACTGCACGTCCTCTACTTGCCTTCCATAGACTGAACTCACCCTAAACCTTTCCTCCATCCATCCCTCTAAGGCAGAACGCAGGCCCTCCTAGGAATGAGCTGTGTTCATGTGGATGTTTTCTAGTGTGCCTAGAAAACTAATAAAATTGCAATGGCAACCTGGCTCTCTAGAGAAAGAACAGCATGCCAGAGAGCTTTTGTATCTATGACAGGTAGCCTGTTGGTTCCCTCCAGCAGCTTTGCTAGTGAAATAGGGTGGTGCACTGAAGAAAAGCTGTAAGAGTCGGGGGGAATTGCTGCAGCTGACCAGCAGGAATTGTCCCTATAATGCTCTTGGTATTGAAGAAATGCCAGCTAATAACTGAGACAACTCTAATCCTTGCCCTAAGACCTCTGCTGTGCAGACTGTTAAATCAGACATCGCCTTAAAAGGGATCTGGGTAAGCTGAAAATAAGATTATGAGATTAAAGTAGATGGGGATTGGCTTGATTTTTCAGAGCAGTGTGATTGCTACTGCTGAGACTCAAACAACTGTGTGTTGCTTGAGAGGGTTGGTTGATTATATTGTGCTTGGTCCCATGTGAGGTGTGCTGTGTGTTTCTTATTAGTTACAGCCATACATCTTAATAGCTTTACGGCATTCTCTTCCTGGAGCAGAGAGAGAGGCTGGTGAAGCTTGCCCAGCTGGGTCTGGAGATGAGTTTGGGAGCTCTCCTCGAAGAGCAAGCTGGCCTGCGAATCCATCTCTAGCTTAGAAGCTAATAGGATTTTTTTTTATTTAACCCCTTTCACCCAGTTGCCAAAATGTAACCAGGACAGGCTTTCACTAGCCATGGAAAACACTTGCAGTCAGATTCATGCATTCTCCCAAGCGTTCACATTCTCCCGCTTCACACTAGAGTTTCTTGTGTCTGAGAGGGTTTTGTAGAACTTTTTATCATATGGAGTGGGTCTAACTATGGCTGCTCGACATAGTGGAGACAGGAAAGTTTCCATGATCCCTGGTTGCCTGCAAAAGGTGGTGTGGGGCAGTGCCAACCCCATGGCAGTAGGGGCTTCCCCCACAGCTGCTTGTATTAGCCAGGCAAGTGAGCTTTAAAGAGGCGCAGTAAAGGGAATTGGGGACAGGTTTTGGTGAGATGGACAATGGTTGGGTATATTGACGGAGGCAGTGAGAAGTCTCATGAGCTGTTAGCCCTTCGAGTCAGTCCAGACAAGAAGCACATCAATGAATACTAGCTCTATCTTTATTGTAAGGTTACATTAACAGAATCTTGCAAGTCCGGAAGTATTCCTCCCCTCCTTTCCTTTTACTCTCTGGAAAACTAGGGAGAGTCCCTTCTGAAGTGCTTGCCACACCCCTTTTCCTTCTGTGGACTGAGATATCTTTTGCATGACAGTTCTCTAGTCTGCGGCTCTTCCTCCTGTCTTCCAAGGTCATTCCCACATACCATTACATGAACGTAGAGGGGATTAATGCATTTGGATAGATTCAGCAGTCTGCTGATTTAAAATACCAGAGTTTAACACACCCCAAATCAAGGGAAGGGAAGCCATACATCTTTCATAGCACACTGTGATTTCTTTCATTAGATGTCTTTCCAGAAACAATTAACTTACTTCCTTTTCATAGGTTGCACAGGAGAGAATGAAAACTAAGATATAAGTCTGATAACCACATTTCTGAAAAAATATTCTGATTTGGAGTTGGATGATATGCATTGTGTGGAAGACAAGTGGGTGAACTGCAGCTCTGAAGGGCAGATTTATGAAGAAACCTCAGATTACAGTGAATTTACTCATCTCTGTATCTGGTGGTAGCATCTAGCCAACTGTAATGATCTTAAGTTAAGAAGTGTCAGAATGGTTATACTTAGACCAGGGCTTTCCAAAGTTTTCCCACAGCGACACACCAACCGCCATTGGTGTGTCGCTGCGGGAAAACCAGGAAGTGCCGCCGTTGCGGCAGCGCGCAAAAACCCGGAAGCGCTGCTGCCGCTTTCAGGTTTTTGCATGCCGCCGTTGGTGTGTCGCCGCGGGAAAACCTGGAAGCGCTGATGATGATCAGCGCCTCCGGGTTGTGTGGCGACACACCAGACTGTGTGTGGCGACACACTTTTGTGTCGCGACACACAGTTTGGAAAGCTCTGACTTAGACCATCAGGAAATCCTAGGGCTGTCGACTAGACTGGGAAGTTGAGAAAACATCCCAGAAGAAGGGGGTGGGAAATAATTTCCATAATAGTGTCTAGAAAACAACACAGGTGTGTCAGCATAATCAGTTCAAATCAAGGGAGGCTTCGTGAATAAGTTAAAAAGCAAAATAGAGAAAAGTGGCTAAATATTGTTTTCCCTTTACCCATGCTGTAGGTAAGACTGTGGCTCCTGGGGATTTTACAAAGTGGAGCTGTGAAAAGCATAAAGCATAACCTCGTAGAGTAGTGTCCCCGAATTAAAAGAAATAGTTACCCTCACTGCTGCAAACTCCCAATCTTTGTCTTGGACATCTTGGTGGTCCATGCTGGACAGCTTTTCTTCAAGCACCTTAACTTGTAGCAGCATATTTTGATGACTCACTAGCATCTTCTGCAGTTCTTCCTTCTTGGCCTCAGCCTGTTGCTTCAATATTGTGCCCTCTGCCTGTTGGAAAGAGAGCAGAGGAGTTAGCTGGGGAGAGGAGGGGAAGAGCAGCTTTAGGGCCTGGATACCAGGAGTAGATACTTAGAAGAGGATTAGATTGAAAATCTTATACTATACATTTGGAGAATTACCATGACAAAAATGGAGCTAGGCTAAAGATGAGAGTCCATATATCCTTATATTTTATTTATTTATCCATTGGCTTTATATCCCACCTTCCCAGGGGCATATACCACAAACTGCTGTGTCCAGAGCTGCTGTTTTGCTCCAGCACAACCCCTTTTATATCGTCGCCCTGCTTCCTCCTTTTTTTTAAAAAAAGTCACTTTAAACACAGTTACCTTCACCCCTTTCATTATCCCTCTGATCTCATTCTGGTCCAGCCGTATGCTCTGAATCTGGTGATTCAGAGCCTTCAAGCCCTGCTGATAAAAGTCCATGCCTTGCCTGATCCTGTCAAGCTTCTGTGCCATGGAGCTGTAGAGGTTGTGCAGCGCCTGGCTGAACTGCAGCACCCCGTAGACCAGAACGTTGACCTCTTCCTGCAGAGCCACCTGCTGGAGGCCCACGAGGGAAGGGGCAGGGGTGGCTGCCTGGGACATTAGGAGGCTTAAGAATACGGAAGCCAGCATAGCTCTCATTGGTCCAGTAGTGAAACAGAGTGACTGGAAGCTTCTCCTTATATAGAGAGGGTGGGAGGATTCCAGGGGGAAAGACACAGATGATTGTGGACTTGGGATCTCTACTGAACTGCCCTCTCCTGCTGTGAATGAGTCAGCACTAGTTTAAAACTTGGCTCTTATCCCACTCTTGATCACTGATGGGGCACAAAGACCCTCTCTTAGGTCAGGAGAATTTCACAAGGCTAGGCTGGAGCCAGATTATGACAGAGACATTCAGGTTTGTTTTTGGGGATTGCACAGCTTGATGATAGACTCAGTGTATTTATCCTGGCTGGGCTGGCCAGAGGAGCAATGCTATGTAATTTGCTGCTATTTGGGGGGCTTCCTTTGTTTAAGATGGCAAACAATACTTGAGATCAAATAGACTAATAACAAACTTATTCTAAAGTGTATGGATCCTTGTGAAGCCAAAACAGCACCTCCTAATCATGAAAGGCAGGTATCACCAGGCTTAGAGGAATCCAGAAGTTTACAGGAGTATAAAGAATGAGGGGTGGGGAGGAAGCCACAAAAAACTGAGGAAGAACCAAGCATGCATTGTGGCCATGTAATGCAAAAGGCTGGAAGGAAAAATGAAAAGCTTGGGAAGCCAAGAGTCATGGGATGATCCTGGAAAAGAGCAAAGCTAGAAGGCTGACCAGAGGCATTCCATGCTAAAACATTCTGTTGTGGAACCAATGGTTTGGAAGATAAAGAAAAGGTATTCGGGCAATGCTGTTGTGCCACCAAGTACATACTTTCCTCCTGCCCACCTCTTGTGTCCAACATCTTCCTTTCTTTCCAGGAACCTGCTCTACATTTATCCCCAGAGCCTGAATTTCAGCAGCCGTCAAGGCTCGGTGCGGAACATCGCAGTGAAACTGCAGTTTATGGCTGGAGAGGACCCCAGCCAAGCCATGCCTGTGAGTGAGGCCCACCCTCAGCTGCTTCCTTCTCCCTTTTGTCCATCGTTGGGATGGTGGAGCAGGAGGGAGGGAGCCGCTGAAGAGACAGCCCCAAACACCCTCTCCTGAGCCAGTCCTTCCCTTTTGAGCTATCTCATTCAGGGTGGGTGAGGGGCTCCATTTGTGATCACACCCACAACTTGTATCCCTATAAGACTTTCTCTCCTTAACACAAACTCCTACACTTCTCCCCTATGAAGGTGGGCTTTGTGCTGTATCTACGGCAAATTTAATACTCAAACCATAGGTTGGGGTTTTAGAGTAAAGGTTGGCTGCTGTTTGCCAGCCAATTTAATAGCCAGTCAGGGTTCTGTGCCCTGCCTGGCATTTATCGCGACAGTATGGCCTGCCAAAAAGTTTGATAAGTTCAGAAGGAAGCATACTGATTGAGCAATTTAAGGGAGAATGACCTGTTCCCCGCCAGCAGGATTCTGCTTCAGCTGCTTTCAATTCACAGGTTTCTTTAGAAATGATCCTGCAAAGTAGCAACTTGCTCATGGTTTCAATCAACGTACAGATGAGAGCCCAAATCTGTACTGAGCCTCTGGATTATGAAAGCTCTTAAGGGAGAGTTTCTGGAAGGCCATGTCTGTGTTTCTTAGTGGAGCTGGGGAAGTGATTGGATTTTGTTGCCTTGTTTGTATTTTGAGCAGAGAATGGGAAATGGGAATGTTATAGTAGCCATTGAAAATATCTGAAAGGTTGGGGGAAAAAAGATCAGCAGTGTAGCAGTAGGTTATCCTTGCGGTATCTCTGAACTTGAATCATCGCAATAATGTAGGAATGGAAAGGGTATGGATCAAGTGGAGATCCCTTCCCTTCCCCAAAAAGGCTAGTGCCAGAATGGAAAGTATTGAGACATATGTGGTATTTTTTGTAGACAAATAATGAAAATCACGTGGCCTGCTAAGTGCCCGTTTCACTGGTTTATCTGTGCTCCCTCCCTTGACCAGCTGAGTTTCATGCCCCCTGTTGCTGACCAATGCTATTTTTGTTCCTCCTTATGCTGCAGGTTATCTTTGGAAAATCGAGTTGCAGTGAGTTTGCAAAAGAGGCTTACACAGCTGTTGTGTACCATAGCAAGTGAGTCTTTAGCAACCAGAGTGGGAGTTGATGGTGGCTGCAGATAGGTTACAGGTGGTTGTCTGGTTAGCCTCTACTGAACCATGCAGACTTTGTCAGAAAAATGGTCTGTGATCGCCCATGCAGATCCTTATCATCAGTGTGTTTTCTTAAGGAAATGAGAAGTTTCCTGAAGTGTTACATACCCGCTTTCTACTTGTGGGAGGCTGAGACTCTGCCTTAGCTACAGTTAGTTTTGGGCCGAGTCTTGTGACGTCCCTCCCCTGTCCACAGGTCCCCTGAGTTCTATGAGGAGTTCAAGCTGAAGATCCCGGCCAACTTGACAGACAACCACCACTTGCTCTTCACCTTCTACCACATTAGCTGTCAACAGAAACAGAACACACCTCTGGAGACGCCTGTTGGCTACACAGTGAGTTTCCAAAGAATTACGGAGTTCTGCAGGTGCAAGGCAGAGTCTAGGCCTTGTTGTGGAAGGGGCCCCGTTTAAATCCCCACTATCCCCCAAGGCAAGGACGCCCAGATAAGAGGACTAGGAGAACCCCCTACTTTAAGACTATTGAATGGTGGCACGGATCAGAGTATGATCTGACATTATATACATTCATATTGGATCAGTTTACCTGGAATGCCAGTTACTAAGAATTCCCTTCCCTCCTGACTTTTGCTCAATGGGGTTTACTGTTGTCAATACCAGTAGTAAATCGCCTTGAATATGGAAGGTAGAATGGTGGAAGAAGAAGAGTCCTTCGGTTCTGTATGCCGCATGTGAGAGGGTATGTCTGCTTTTCTTAGTAACACTGACCTGTGAGGCAGGAAGGGAGGGGTGGATTGCAGAGGAAAAGTGGCCAGTGAAGATGCCAACCCGCAAGGACTCACTCTGCCCGTCTTCTCTTCATAGTGGATTCCTCTCATGCAACATGGACGGCTGAGAACGGGGCAGTTTTGCCTGCCAGTGTCAATTGACAAGCCTCCACCCAGCTATTCAGTGCTCACCCCTGATGTAAGTAGTGGATGGCTTTGTTTCTGTGCAGGACAGAGCCCGAAGGGCTTTTCCTGGGATGCATTGCAAAAGATGCTTCCTTTCTCGCTTCCTACTCCCACTGCGCCACCCCCCCCCCCCCCACATGTCTCACAAAAACTCCCTCCCCTTCATATATTCTCTCAAATAAGAACGTCAGTGGGGAACAAGAGTGTGGAGCCCAGCTTCTGCATTAAAACGCTCATACAACTGTCATTCGCAAAGCGAATTTCTTGTGGGGAAATCCCAGCTTGGGCAGAGGTCCAATTCTGAAATTGGAAGAGGCTTTTCTGAGCTGTCCAGATCACATGAATTACAGCACCTCCGAGGCTCAAAGTTGCTGTGGCTATTTTTTTTGTAAAAAAAATAGGTTACCTCCTGTATTATCTCCCCAGACACAAATGTGCACCCACATGCTCACATGCCCTCACACCTCACATGCTCTACACTACTTTGAGATTGCGTTAGGCTATTGTTTTCATTTGTTTACAGTCTCCACATTTTTCTTCTCATAGCTTGTTTTCATTTGATACTGAAACTCAACTTCTGTGTTCAGAAAGCATGCTTGCTGCTCCCCTGGCCTTCTTACCTTTGAAAGAAATAGATATCTCATAGAGAGCTTGGCAAAATGGAACATCCCTGTGACATCCTGATCACAGATGACATTAACTCCCAAATTGTGCCAGGTTTTGACAGGTCAGACTAATCATAAGGACTTCAGGATTGCAGCTTGTTTCACAGTGAATACTAGATTTTCCACTGGCAGGACTTCATTATGCATTTTGTTTACAGTGCATTTTTCTGGGTTGCTTCTCTGTAGGTGCAGCTGCCTGGCATGAAGTGGGTGGACAATCACAAAGGGGTCTTCAGTGTGGAAGTTCTGGCAGTTTCCTCTGTCCACACTCAGGTGAGAGGTCAAGTCACTGGTGGATCTTCCATGTTGCCAGGCAAAACCAAGAGTTGGGCTTGGTTGTGTCATCTTCTTGTTTGACAGCTGGGAATTTGCATTAGTCTTTGCATTAGTTTTGCCCTCTCCAAATCTAAAACTGAAATCTCAGTCCATGTTTGAGTTATTTTTCTTTTTGCAAGTACATACCAAACATTTTTCCAGATTCATAATAGATTTCTTCTTTGGCAGCCTATTAAGCAAAATGTATCCCATTGAGAAAAACAGGATTTTCTCAGTTACTCTTAACACCACAAAATAGTATGTGTTAGAGACCATATACATATATGAAACCACCATCTCTCTGAAGCCTAGGAAAATAAAGGTGACTATGCAGCAGGCATAAGGGGCGTGGTGGCTCAGCGGGTAAGACGCCAGGCTTGTCGATCGGAAGATCGGAGGTTCGAATCCCTAGTCCCACATGACGGAGTGAGCTCCCGCACTCGCCCCAGCTCTTGCCAACCTAGCAATTTGAGAGCATGCAAATGCAAGTAGCTAAATAGGTACCACTTTGGTGGGTAGGTAACAGCGTTCCGTGCACGTCATGCCGGCCACATGACCATGGAAGCATCTTCGGACAACGCTGGACAAACGGAGATGGGCACCGGCCCCTAGAGTTGGACACGACTGCACAAATGTGCGGGGGGAACCTTTACCTTTACATATGTGGTTCAGTGAAGCCACTACTGGTTTCTTTTCCTGGATTTTATTATCCAAATACATTATATATGAAGGGGGCGTGGTGGCTTAGTGGGTAAGACGTCAGGCTTGTTGATCAGAAGATTGCAAATTCAGAGGTTCGAATCCCTAGCCCCGCGTGACGGAGTGAGCTCCCGCACTAGCCCCAGCTCTTGCCAACCTAGCAATTCGAAAGCATGCAAATGCAAGTAGATTAATAGGTACCACTTCGGTGGGTAGGTAACAGTGTTCTACGCGTGTCATGCGGCCACATGACTATGGAAGCGTCTTCGGACAATGCTGGCTCTTCGGCTAACAAACGGAGATGAGCACCAGCCCCTAGAGTCGGACACGACTGCACAAATGTGCGGGGGGAACCTTTTTATGCAGCAGGCTTGTGCTACTTGGTTGTCCCTGAGGTTCTTACAATGAGAAATTACCCACATTTGATAAAGGGATCTAAAAACAGATCCTAATCTTCCTTAATGTAGGGTTGGGGAACATATCCCCCTCCCCCCCAATATTGCTAGACTATAATCCCTTCATTCTTGGTCATGGTAACTGGAGCTTCTGGGCATTACAGTTCAGCAGCATCTGGAGAGCCATAAATTGTCTGCCCAACATTAATATTTGGTATGTATTTTTATCTTTGTCACATCACATTATTGATATAGATGAATGATGCTAAAGCTTAATTGATATTCTGCACATAGTCATTCTTTGTTCTGGCAGGATCCATTCTTGGACAAGTTCTTCACCTTGATACACGTGCTGGAAGAATACACCTTTCCCTTTCGACTCAAAGATGTGATCCTAACAGAGAACAACATAGAGTCTGAGTTGAAATCTAGTGTGGGCAACCTACGGGTGGTTAGCCTGGAACCTCTGGTGGCCTTCAGTCATCAGATCCTCAACAAGCTGATCCAACTCATTGTATACCCACCTGTCATTGCAGGGCAGATTGGTGAGTGCCACATCTGTGTTCCTTTCCATTTCCTCTGAAAGGATTTTCTTGCTTGTCATCTGAGACAAGTGGGAGAACCTAAAATCCCAATATTTTGAAGAATCCTCACTCTCACAGAGTGTGATGGAAGGAACACTCTTGGGATACCCTCCATCCACTAAGAAAATGAACCTTCACAGGTATGAGTAGTATTCCAACCTGCACATTTTGGATTAGGCTTCCACATTGAGATGAGTCCTCTCTGGATGCCAACATAAGAAGGAAGGGTTAAAGTATCAATCTATATCTCAAAGGGACAGACCCTTTTACAGTGTTGCTGTGGATAACAGCGGCAGACTGGTATGACTGTACATGGGAGAAGTGGATAGCAGGTGCTGTCAGTCTTTCCAGCTGTTTGCAAGGAATGCTGTCAATCTCTCTGCTACATTTCTATTAGTATATTAGTGCCCTTATACAGAAAACACTTACTTGAATTTTTCTGCCATAAATTTATTTTTAGTATACTAAGATATCCTATGCAATAATTTTAAGCTGTTTTCTTTTTGCCTTACATTGAACATATGGCAGGTCCTGTTTGACCAAAATGCATCTGAGTATCTTTTGCTCTTGAGGCATCCAGTTTTCATGGCACACGTAACACAGTCTTATGTATGATAGTAAATCCCAGGGAATTCATTAGAATTTACTCCCAAGCAGCCCCAATGCATAGGGTTCAAATCATACACTCACCTAGCTTTTAAGAAATCTTTTAAACTGCCCTTTTTTATTTTGTATGTAATTGATCTCCCACTACCTACTGTTTGTCTTACTCTGTTTAGTCACACCTTCCCCCGTTTCTTTGCTTGCTTCTTCCAGTGAACTTGGGTCGTGCAGCATTTGAAGCCATGGCTGTGATGGTGAACCAGATCCACAAGAGCTTAGAGAGCAGCCAAGACCAGCACGGCCACAATCACCTGTTGGCCTCTTATATTCTCTACGTTTTCCGTCTGCCTGTGATGGAGCCAGGTTTGTCAGGGATCACAAATGCTTGGTATTTTTGTGGGAGAGCAAAGGACTGTGTGTCTGATCATCCTTCCTGTGGGCTGTGTGCCATTTCCCATGGCCTGCAGCTTAGGAGCTATGTAAGGCATTCCGAGTGTTCGACGAGGACCATATATTCACAGAACAAAATGTCCTTCACTCCTTGTATTGTTAATATATCTCTGTTAAAAAGGATAAACTAATTAGGTAACACCATATATCAGGTTTGATTGTATGCAGAGAACCAAAGACCTGTTTATACTTGACATCTTTATCTGAATGAATATAAACCTGTGATGACTGATTTAGTTGCTGGTGGGTGATTCCAAGGTGGTCTGAGAAGCAGGCTGAGGGAGTTGCCAAACCAGGCTCCAAAGATCAAGGACAGCTTGATGATTCTCTTGATTTCTGCTCAAGAGAAGATCCTATTGGGGGCTTATACCCTCTCCCAATTTGAAGTTAAAAGTAGAATTTCAGAAGCTCAGACTACAGGTAGTCCTCACATAACCACCACAATTGGGACTGGCAACTCCATCACTAAGTGACGTGGCCATTAACCAAAACATCACGTGACCACGCTGGACTTACAATGTCACTTCTGCTGCAGCTGTTAAGCAAATCACTGTGGGTCGTTAAGTGAGGCATCATGTGATTGCGACTTGCGATTTTACTGCCAGTTTCTCTGTTGAATCTGCTTGTTGGAAGCTGTCCTGTCCTGACTAAGACTCAAAACAGGAAGGGGTGAAATATAGTATTTTATTTACAATAAAGCACACAGGTATAGAGAGAGACGAGATGCTTGCGGAGTTCAAATTGCACCATGCTAATTAGTTCCCGGTAGGCATGCACGCAGGAAGCCGCCACGTGGCAGCGATGCAAGGCGGTAATTTCGAGTCCGTTGCGGTTCCCAGGGAAGAGTTCAACCCGGTACTTGGGACCGCAAGGCAGGGTTCTGGCGCGAGGCTTGGCACGGCGACGAGGCAAGATTCTGGCGCGAGGTTTGGCGCAGCGGCGAGGTGAGGCTCGGGCGTGAGACGCGGCTGGACGGGAAGGCAAGGTTCCAGTGCGAAGCGCGGCTGGGCGACGAGGCTAGGTTCCGGCACACGGCGTGGCTGGGTGGCAAAGCAAGATTCCGGCGTGGAGGGCAGCGGCAAGGCAAGGCTCCGGCGCAAAGCTCGGCTGGGTGGCAAGGCGAGGCTCGGACAGGGTTTCTGGCACGGCAACAGGGTCTCGCTTCACTGAAAGCTGCGGTATGAAACATGAATGGTTGTCTCCGGCGCCCGGTGCACGTTGCGATCGCCTTTTATTTTCTTGATTTTTGCGCTGTTTGCAAGCGGGAGCCAATCGTGCCTCGCGTTGTTCTGCCCGCCTTTCCCACCTCCTTTCTCGCACGCTGATAGGCAAGGCCACTACTTCCTCTGGGCTGTCTCCAATCAGCAGCTCCGACTCTGGTTTGAATTTCGCGCCAACCTCACTCCTTCCGGCTTCCTGTATTAACAATCCCTCTTCCTCTGAATCAGGCTCAACCTCCATCCTGACAGAAGCCAGCTACGTAGTGTGCAAATGGTGGTCACGTGACCACGGGACACTGCAATGATCATAAACGCCTGCTGGTTGTGAAGCATCCAAACGTCAATCACGTGATCGCAGGGATATTGCGATGGTCGTAAATGCGAGGACTGGTCGTAAAGTTACTTTTTTCAGCACTGTTGTAACTTTGAACAGTTGCTAAACAGGGCAGTTGTTAAGTGAGGTCTACCTGTAATGTGGTTGCTTAACCAATCTCTCCATCTCCTCCCTATGTTCCAGTAAAATAGCCATGATTGAGAATAGCATGACATGCTCTATTATATGCAGGAGGAGGGTGAGGCTTAACAATAGTACCCATACAGCATATAGTGGAAGAGAATATCCTGTAATAGCTTTTGTAGCACTTCGACATTATAACCCCAAATTTCAATCAAGAAGCTCCAGTGGTGAAATTGCAATAGAAAAATATTTTAATGAGTTTTCTGAAGGGAAGGAGATGGAGAAGAGAGATTATCCTCAAATTTATGGCAACTCCCCTCTGCTTAAACGAAAGAGAATCTGATAATGGGGAGCCCCATTATACATGGAAGAGTTGTAGAGATTTTTAAACATCTGCACAAATGGTAGAAGAAGTCACTCCCCCAGTCTAAACGTGGGGTGGTCTGACTCTCTCGATGTAACTCCCTCTGTATTTCTTGCAGAGACTGGAGTACCACCCCACAGTGGTGCCATCCAGTATGCCACCTTGTCCCGCGCAACTGGGCGCCCTGTCAGCCTGAACCTCTCTCGTTCCAAAAGTATCAGCAACAGCAATCCTGATTTGACCACCACACCAACTTCCCCCGATGAAGAGGTTCAGAAGATTATCAGCAGCAAGGTTAGTACAGCTGAGAATCAAGGGGCAGGGGCAACACTCTGTTCACTGTGTTGTCCTCAAGCAGAAGGAAGTTTCTTTAGCTACCTGTTCAACCTGGTGCCTAAATTATGGTTTTTAAGTGCCAGCTGCTGGCCAGGCATTTTGGTGTCTCACAGTTCTACTGCTGTGTCCTTGTGATTGTATCTTACTGGTTGTCTGTAGTTTGAATTATGTCAACTGGATTTCTATTTTCTCAGTGGAAACGTTTCGCTCCTTATCCAAGGAGCTTCTTCAGTCTGAGCAAAGTTAGTAAGGGAATCCTTAAATATGTTTCTAGGTGGCTGTGTGACCTTGCACCTGGGGCTAGGTCATGGTTATTTTGAGATGTTATTTCTAAGTCCCTTTATCATCTAAAGGAGGATCGTTAAGATTACCATGCTGCTGTTGAGCTTGCGAAATGGTCTTAAGCTCAACAGCAGCATGGTAATCTTAACGATCCTCCTTTAGATGATAAAGGGACTTAGAAATAACATCTCAAAATAACCATGACCTAGCCCCAGGTGCAAGGTCACACAGCCATCTAGAAACATATTTAAGGATTCCCTTACCAACTTTGCTCAGACTAAAGAAGCTCCTTGGATAAGGAGCGAAACGTTTCCACTGAGAAAATAGAAATCCAGTTGACATGATTCAAACTACAGACAATTCCACCTGGATGACTGAGAACCTTCATAGACATATCTTACTGGTTGCACTGTTCCTTATGCAGGTTTCTGTTCTTACAGTTGGTTTTCTGCTGCTTTTGTACAGTTTCAATAGATTTCTCCCTGCCCAGAAAATTCTTAATAATGGGCAGTTTAGATGTACAGTATAATAAATGAATACAATTTCTACCACAAATAAGGATAAAAAACAGAATTGCAAAAATTTGTAGACCTAACAGGAGAATGCCTAAAATGGGTTCTCCATCAGTCTTTATATTCGCTCCCTGGCCTTTCAAAGTGTGTGTGCTCATAAGAAAGGCCTGGGCAACTATTTCACAGCATAGGCTACCCATAGACTCTAATATGGACATGGAGAATCTTTGGTTTTTGCATCAAGTGTGGCCTGCAGGAATACCTTATCCTCCCTATAAAGTTCCTCTCCCTCCAATTCTCCTACCCCGCACAGGGAAAGGAGAAAATAATTAATTCTACTCAAATTCAAAATAATTAATCCTCCCTCAGCACTGAGAGAAGCTCCTTCTCTTAGTGCTAAGGTATAGAAAATGCCTGTTTCGGCTGACTTGCATTGATCACCTGGGGAGATGGGACTGGGAAGGATGTGTGTATGAAGACGCATGTGTCTGTATTGGGTAGGCATATTTATGTAAACCTGGGGAAAGGCATGCCAACATTGGCTCCACCAGCACCCATCCACTGTTGGCATACAACCTTTGACATGATCAGACGTTTTCCTCCAATCTTGCTTTAGGCTGCCTGGAGAAAGGCTTTTCTTAGTTCACTTCTTTAAATAGAATGCATTGTCCTGCATAATTGTGGATTTACTGGACAATAATCTGGTCTTATTTTTCCAGGGGAGCAGCATTTACAGAGCTTATTCTGATATTTGTCTTCCATGCAATTATCTTTCTTACTTATTTTTTTTGTTCTTCCGATCTTTCCAAAAAACTGCTGCCACTGAACCATAAAAGCGTTTCTATGGAAGTCAAGTAGCAACTTTAGAACATTTGGGATCCACAGTGAAACCACACCAGCAATTTGATTCTGCCCAATGTCTGTGCTATATGAAAAGCAGATCTCACATCTGATGGGAAAACATTGGCTGCACTACCACAGGGAGATGATTCTGTTGCCTGGCAATTAGAGCTGACCCTATTTGGCCCAGGGCTATTACTGGCACAGGTTTATCTGCATAATTCTGCGAGTTTGACTCAGATGGAATTAATAATAGAATGGAGTTAATAAAACGATCTGAGAGAATCTCTCTGTATCAGTCCTTATTATGGAATCTGGACATATTTGATTGAGAACAACCTCCTTCCAACCTGTTTTCCTCCAGATGTGTTGGACTACAACTCCAGGGATTTCTACCTTGAAGTTCAGCTCTGTTGATCTTGGATGCTTGACTCTTGCCCCACACCACCAGGAAGGCCAGAGGGCTGTTGAGGAGAGATGTGTTTATGAGGACTATAGTCTCTGCAAGTGTTGTTCTCACTGGTGGGGAGGAGAAGGCCTCACTTGATGCAGCAAAGTTGGATGATGTGACATGCAAGTGGAAAATACTGAGTTTTCCTATGAAGTTGTGTTTTTTGGTTTGGCTTTCTATTATGGCCATTTATAGTGTTCTAAGCTTTTTTAAAGGCTTCAAATACCTTATTTTTTTACTGCCAAAAGTTGGCAAGAAATCATGCTGATTTCCACCAAATTTTCAGGGGAAGTGCAAAACAGCTACAGAGGCTGACCTGATCCTGCAGCTCATGCTTCTGAATAGCAGATCAAATAGCAAATCTAAATCCAACAGGAATCTTCTCTTCTGAAAAACAGAAGCAGCCATGCTGGCCACGAGGGGGAAAACAATCTATATTAAGATAATAACTTTATTGGTTTTCAAAACTACATGCAAGCTTTCAAGTTTTCAAGTACAGTTTTCTCAGGCAAGACGGCTACCAAAAAAAGAGAGGCAGAAATGGCCAAAGGAGTAAAAATGTGGCTGATCTTTAAACCTTGGTGGCATTATGTGGAATGTCTAACATGGAGTACGCTGCACACTTGAACATTGCTCCTTTCCTCAAGTAACTACTACATTCCTGCACTCTGTTCCAGCTACTGAAATCCGATAAAATCTGGGCACTTTTACATTCAAAAGGAGTTCTCTCAGCAAATTGTACATTGGGCCTGTCAGATTGTGAACAATCCCTGGCATTTAAAAAAAAAAAAAAAACGTTTTTCAGTTAACACAGAGTACTTCTTGAAAGTACTTCAATACTACTTGCCAGATGCTTTCATCACTACAGTGGGTCTGAACAGACAGACACAGTAAGTGATCTTTATAGGTGACGCATGCTCTGTCTGTGTTCTGCTTCTCTAGCGGAGTGGTCTTCTGGGACTTGGAAAAGGCTTGTGCCCAGATATCCATGTCAACACGCCTAAAAGGAAATAAGGCTTGAGAATTCCTGAACCCCTTTAGGGATTTGTTGCAGTTTCTGGCTTAAACAGAACCTTAGCCCTAAAATTCCTCCTCTTTCTTTGCAGCCACCTCCGTCGTCAACGTTTGTCTCTTCTGAACTGCAGCAACGGTGGTGGTGGCTTTTTCTGAAGCAGTCGGTGTGGTTCTTTTGCCCTGATCATTGTATCTATTGTGATTATTTTTCCTTTCACACTCTTTTTTTACATATTGCATAGGGGATCGACCGCTCTCACTCTTGGGTCAACTCTGCCTATGCCCCTGGAGGCCCCAAGTCTCTGCTTCGCAGGAACCATCCGAACTCCAGCACCGACCTGAAGCAGGTGCCTTTCCTCTCCCTCCCGTTGTGCTTGTAGCTTCTCCCTTTGGCAGGCTTGTCAAAGTGCATCTGCAGGAGTAGCCAGATTAAGGTGGAGAATGAAGCTTTCCAAATGGCTGAAGTGGGAGGCTGCTGAGCACAGCGCTGGCCATCTGCCCCATGTTCACGGAAGATGAGTTTTCCTACTCGGTTGAAATTTCAAATGTCTTCCACTTTTCCTTCGCCACTTTGAAAGAACAGTAGGACACAGAGTAGCATGGCATGCCTTCTAGAAAAAAGAGCAGTGGCATGACAGGGTACACACGAGGCTTTCTCGCTGGGACAGAGCATACTGTTTTTATATTGGAAGCATTTGAGCCGGGCGCTGCCA
The DNA here is from genome assembly GCA_023362775.1 of Charina bottae. Classification (NCBI taxonomy): domain Eukaryota; kingdom Metazoa; phylum Chordata; class Lepidosauria; order Squamata; family Charinaidae; genus Charina; species Charina bottae. The sequence goes on along the minus strand of JALMGJ010000021.1, from coordinate 5,888,762 downwards.
GAGAAGATCTTGCTTGTTTTCCTTGATAACTGAGATTTGTGCTTGCGGATAGCAATATGCTTAGGGCAGGCACAAAGCTGCCCGATTTCCTAGCATCAGTCTCCTAACTCATGGATTAATCCATGGCTCATGGGTTAAGCAGGTTGTGGCTGAAGAAAGCCAAAACAGTCTCTTTGGGTGGTGCTCTAATGAAACCTCCTCAGTGGTTAATTTATACATTTCACTGCTGCCATTGACGAACCCTTAAAACAGGGATAGGTAATCTTCATGGTTTGGGGGGAGGTGCATTGGCTCCTGCAAGCTACTTTTGCCAAGTAAATGGGCTGTACTGTACCACCTATTTATATCCACTCCTGTTTCAAAAAGAAAGAAATGCATTAACATGAACTTGTTTTGTTACTTCTCTAAATGGCTGTCGGTTTAAGCGTTCGAGAAATTCTGCTCTCTTGGCTCCTCTATGAGGTGGTGGGCTAGGGGCTGTCTCTTCCTCCTCAGGCTTTCCTTTCGTAGCTGGCAGGACTTTGTGTGCTTCAGAGCAAAGCATTTGGCCGGAGTACCTCATAGCAAGGAGAGGAGCATCTAGGCCTGTCCGTAAGCCCTGCTCTGAAGCTAAGGGTGCCACGGTGGCCAGGCAGCAAAGGGAGAAGCATTTGAGGGGATCATCGGGCCAGCATGGCAGGAGTCCAGAGATTGTTGAACTGGATCTGAGGGGTTTGTGTTCAAATCCCCACTCAGGCAAAACACATGACTAGGTAGCCTTGGACCAACCACTATTTCACTGATCTCACAGGAGATTAGTAAAGTATCATAATAACCCTTTCTATACTACCCAGAGAACCTTAGAGGAAGGATGACGTGTACATGGGGTAGATAATTTTCAAGACACTCATTTTACGTAAGAGATTTATTTGTATTTACATGCTGCCCGACTCCACATATATCCTTTGTTCCCTGGATTCGAAACTTGTAGTGTAGTTCAGGCTTTCCGAGTTCTCCAAGATCAAGAATAGATGGTGGTTTGTGCAATTTCTTCCTTTACCCTCTGCTACATGCCTGACCAACAAGAGGGCCCCAATTTTACCTGCGCTTTTTGGTCAAGCCAGAGATTTTGCGCTCTCCACCCTGACTGTAGAAGTGTTTGGGCTGCAACCCCCCAAGCTGCAATCATAGATAGATGGCAGACATTGGCTTGGCCACTGCTCTCGGCCAGTTTAGACCAGCTGGCTTGGCCCCAGATTTCCCTTTTAGCTTTGGTGATAAGTTAAGTAACTTTGTTCCCTGAGCATTTCACTGCAGCCATGGAAAGAAATGGTTTAATCCTTGCGATTCTTTAAGGAATCTAAGGAAAGCAGGCATTAGTGTTACTTGCAGCAACCTTCCCCAATCAGGTGTCTTCCTGATACTTTAGATTTCAACTCCCACGTTCCTACTCAGCATAGCGAAGGCTGCTTTATGGTGTGTAGCATCCTAACTATGGGGGGGGGGGCTTGGAGAGTGGGATTGTCTTACATTCAGGGGCTTCTTCCTTTCAGGAAAAGAAAATACTCTTCCTGAACATACTTGTTCTGTGGGCAGTGCCAATCTTGTGCTTTCATTGATTTGCATGTATGTATTCGGAGATGTGTGTGTGTGTGCATGTGCATGTGCTGTAGACCTGCAAGTTTGTACCAGCCCGCTGGTTCTGGTAGAGGATCTGGCTTGTTTTCTAGATGTCATTAGGCAGGACAGTAGTTGAGGTACATAACAAAAGTTGCATTGTTTTTGAGTTGTTCAAACTTTTTCATATACGTTTCTTCTTGAATCTGTCTAACAGATCTATAAAGGTTGGCTAGTATTGCAGATTAGGGGTGAAATTGATGGGTGATCTTCTAACGTTCATGGCAAGGTACTAGTTAAGGGTACTGGTTAACAAACAGCCCAGAAAAGTCATAACATGCTAGTTAAAACAGGAAACCGAAGAAGCCTCTTGCGTTGAAGGGAACTGGCTTCCCTTTGGAAACCACAACGGCCATCAGGTTGGAGATCTGTTTTTGGTCACACATTCTTCAAGTCAGGGCTCTGTTTGAGTTCATCAGGCTTTCACCCCTTTGGCTGCGGCAGCTGGTCTTTCATCCTGTGGGACCAGAACTTTTGATCTTCTATAGTTCTACAGGCCTAGAACTAAGGATCAAGCACAAAAATTGGCTACTTATAAAAAGCTCTCTAAAGGTTTGGTGTCTGTCTGTGTGTTTGAAAAAGAGAGTTGGGAAAATATTTTGAAAATATTCAATTACTATTTGGGAACTGCTGCACCGCTCAGAGGCTATGATTCCTTTGCCATTGCATGGTTTCCAGTGTACTAGTTTTCCTACTGTCTTTTCATTCTTGCTCATACTATTTCCTTTTAAGCAAGTCATGATTTTATCCACAGGCGTATACAGTTAAAGCCTCTGGGCTGGCAAGTTAATCATTCCCAGTTGTTTATCTGCTTAACTTTTCATTTCTCAAAAGACATTTTCTTTTGCTCCATGGGCAGCTTACAGCTCTCTACCGCAACAGTGTCAATTGTAAGCACAGTTTTCACACTTGGAACTCATTTAGATGTGGATGACCTTTGGGCTTGTCAGTTCCCCTCTCCTCCTCTGTCATGCCCTTGAGGAGACTGGAAAGTTTGTTTTATTTTTTAATATTGCCACAGTTTTAGGTTATTTCCAAACCCAGACAAATTGTGTCAGTCAGTGATGGTGTAATGAAACAAGCCAGTTTAAAACCATGGTTTAGTTAATTTATTTCAAACTGCAGTTAAGATTAACAAGCGTTGAAAATTCAGATATAACGCTAACCTGTGATTGATTGGTAACAGGAACAACACTACTGATCTTTTCTTTACAGCCATTGGAATTAGAGAAGCAAAGAGGTTACATGTAATTCTATTTTAGTTTTATATCCAAACCAAGCTTGGACATGGTTAACCTATTTGTAATGCTGGCAAGGAAGTAAAGACAGACTCGTATGATCTTCTGCCTGTCCCGTCTACCTTCCAGACTATGCTGTTCAGATTGCAGTTATAAGCACATACAGTAAGATTGATTAGAGCCCGGTGTTAGACTTTCCCCCAGTTCTGGAATAGCTAAGCAGACTGGAAATAAATAGAGTTCCTGCCATTATGATGGCTTTGCCCAGTCATCCAGACTGCAGCACACAATAGATAACAAGCAGAGCTTCAGCATATGGAGAAGATGAGTCTGAGGCCAGGAGGATTCTAGGATAGGCCAGTCTTAAGAGAGTTGGGTGAGGCTTGTCAAGAAGCTGCAGGGGGATACATGAATGAGTGCTGCACTAAAAGAAAAAAAAAAGAAGGAAAGTATCAGCTTCACCTGTTTTTGCCCTACTTTGGGAGTAAGATCCTTGGAGCTGCCTGATCGTCCTGAAGCAGCCCCAGAGTTAGCAAGTTCCCCAACTCTTCTAGCTTCCTGTTTCCTGGTAAAATATAGCTTGCTTTCCAATTCTGAGCAACTTCTCCTCAGGTAAGGAAGCCAGGCTCTTTTTCCTTAACCATCACATCACCATTTCTTTCATTCTGTGTAATACCTCTTCACCATCACTGTCTCCTCTCTTTTTCTCTCCTGCTGCTCCTCCTCTCACAGGCTGCAGAGCGAGCACCTAATCGTATCTCCTCCTATCTTGAGGGCTCCACTTTTGTACCGGCAGCTCCGATGAGACCAGCAACCAAAAAGGTAGAGAAGGACTCTTAAGTAACCCAGAAATGTTCTCCATGACAGACCGAAATGTTGATCCTAGGCACACTTGGGAGGAAGTTGCACTGAGACAGGCTTAGAATTCAGCTAAAAGGCATTTTGACCAGAAACCTTGAGAACCGAAAGAGATGTTGTAACAATGTGGTATAATAGGAATGAAGGCATGGAATGTGGTAGCATAAGCTCTGCAAAATGGCACAGCTTCGGCTGATGCTCATCTTTCCATAACTGGCTTCTGTCAGCGAAACTCCAGAACCTGCTGACCGCAGGAACCAAACCACACGAGTAATGATGATAAGCTGATCCTTTACAGTGGTTCAACTTACTGGGTCCTTCTGTTTTCACTTTTCATTCCTGCCCTTCTGTTCTAACTGAAGACCATGATAGCCTTTGCCACTTCCTCACTGGCTAACTGCTCTGGTTTTTCCATACATGATACGTAACCCCCCAGACTTCCCTCTCAAGCCAATCTTCTAAACTACTCTTGGAGCCCACAGAATCTACCAGGAAAGTGTGTGTGGACCGGGCTGTTCATTGTTGACTTAGGCTGTCTGAAGTAGGAGCTGCTCCTAATTGGAGCTTGGAGAGGGAGGACCACTACAGTTCGTTGGCTACTTTAGTGGGTGTGCTGTGATTGAAGTTGTTTTTCTTTTATCTCCTTGATGGATGAGCAATATATGGATTACTTTTTTCACTTCTGGAAGCACGTCTGTTTCTAAATGTGCAACTGGTCTGGAGGATGGACTTTGCTATTACGTCTAGATACAGTATTTGGAGAACTCAAAAAGGCAAAGTTGTAGGCCAGTCATGCCAATAGACCCAATAGTATTAGTATGTATGTCCCAAGTGCTTGGAATTTCAGCCCAAGTTATTTAATACTCTTTCTCTAAACCAGAGCTTTCCAAACTTTTCATGCTGGTGACACACTTTTTAGACATGCATCATTTCGCAACACACTCTTACAGCAGGGCACAAGGCAGGTACTAGGACCTGCGCGGAATCCTGGCAGGGCTCGGAGGCAGCATCAGCCGCGACACACCCAGACACTATAGCCGACACACTAACGTGTCCCGACACACAGTTTGGAAAGCTCTGCTCTAAACATTCGGATTTATTGCATTGTTTCAAACCATTTGGTACCCAGCCATGAATGTAGATCAGACAGGTCACAAAGATGGATAAGGTGAATAGCACCTATGTAATTTGATTGGGGATAACAATGCCACAAAAACCTAGCCCATTTTCTAGCCATTTTTCAGATAGCTATCTGTACTTCTTGTGGGTCTAGCAGTAGCTTCTGGGAACCGAAAGGGAGTTGTTCAGCCACTGTGCCAAAATGCTATAATTTGATTTAGAGGGTATTTCCAGATATGGCTGGCCAGTCTTATTCACAGAATTTTACAAGGGGTCCAGACAGCCCCATCCACTGTAGCTGTCCCATGTTTATGTTAGTCCCACCACTTTTCCCATCATGTCTTTCCATGGAAAATCTATTTAGGAGGACAAAACCCGGAAGAGCTGCAGTGTGCCTTTTGCTTTATAGCATTAGGAGTCTCTGTCTGAAAGCAGCATCCATAGAAGAATAGGAATGTATGTTTGTATGTATGTTGTATTCTTACTTTTCCTCCTCCCCTGCTGAGATCTCCAGAAGCACCAGTTGGTGACTGGGGAACTGATTCTGCAGGGCCCCCTCTGAATTGTTCAGCACGGCCTGTGTCCTTCGTAACTCTCTTTTCCTCTCTGGGCCTGCAGCTGCTTCATGAAGAACTGGCCCTCCAGTGGGTGGTGAGCACCAGTTCTGTGCGGGAGGCTGCTTTGCATCAAGCGTGGTTCTTCTTCCAGCTGATGGTATGTTCAAATTGCCAGTGGCTTCTCTTTACTTGCTTAACTTTTTTTTAATAGGCAACCTTTTTGCTATCTCTACAGAATTTTCTGCTCTGTACAATACGAACATTTCCAATTTTCTGTTTTGTCCTTCTAGGTAGTTAGATATACAGTAGTAACTGTCCCACCATTTGTACTTGGGAGCAGAGGATGGGCAATCAAAGAATTTCATTGGCTCCGCCTCTTGTGTGTTGATCATGATCACATATTTTTCACATTTGAAGTGAAGCCCTCGCCCACATGGCCTGTCCTGTTAACTCAGAGCTTTCCAAACTTTTCATGCTGGTGACACACTTTTAAGACATGCATCATTTTGCGACACACTCTTACAGCAGGGCACAAGGCAGGCACTAGGACCTGCGCGGAATCACAGCAGGTTTGGAGGCATCCAGGCACAAGGCAGGCACTAAGACCTGCGCGGAATCCTGGCAGGGCTCGGAGGCAGCAGCAGCCGCGACACACCCAGACACTGCAGCCAACACACTAACGTGTCCGACACACAGTTTGGAAAGCTCTGTGTTAACTGCTTCTAACTCTTCAGTAAGAACCCTTCAGTAAGGAAAATGACAAAACTAGTCAGGATAGTGATGGAATAAAATTCCTTATTGGAAGTACAGTTCATAGTTTGCTACAGCACAGGCCAAGTGCACTCCTCTAGGAGGAGTCGCTCTGGCTGCATGGCAGCCTAGATTGGCTGAGGTCCAGATTGGAACCCACGGGGTGGATTATTTGGGCTGCTGCAGACACACTCGGGCTCTCCGTTGACAGGGACGTGTGCCTCTTGCAGGTGAAGAGCATGGTGCACCACCTGTTCCTATGTGACAAGCTAGAGGCCCCACGCAAGATGCGCTTCCCTGGCCGCTTTATCGATGACATCTCAGCCCTGGTGTGCACCGTCAGTGCTGAAATTGCTAGCCGTTGTCAGAAGGTTTGTGAAAGACTCTTAGGAAAAGTTCAGACTTTTTTTTTCTCGTAAGAATTTTTATTAGATTTAAGACCAGGGATAGATTGGAAGTTACCTATGTTTCATACTTTACTTTTTCTTTTTCTTTTTCTTTTTCTTTACTACACTTTTTCTTTTCTTTCTTTTCTTTTGTGTTTCTATTTCTTTTTCTATTTCTAACTTTTAAAATTCTATTGTATTGTAAAATTCTAATAAAAAAAAAGATTTAAGACAAAGATAAAAACTACAAAAAAGAAAAAAACTACAAAAAGAAAAAAGAGAAAACTAAAAAAGTGTGAAAACACAAGAGAAACATTTTTTTTACAATTATAAGAAGAGGTGACTTCCGACTTTTAACAGCAAGAATATACAACACATTTTTCATATTCAATCCCTTACTCTATATTGAACGAAGATCACATTATTTCTATAAATCATTCCATTGGCACATTATAAAAATCACTAAATACAGTTGCTCCATCCCTATATATATATATATATATATATATATATATATATATACACATACACATACACATACACATACACATACACATACACATACACATACACATACACATACATACATACATACAGTGGGGCAAAAAAGTATTTAGTCAGCCACCAATTGTGCAAGTTCTCCCACTTAAAAAGATGAGAGAGGCCTGTAATTGACATCATAGGTAGACCTCAACTATGAGAGACAAAATGAGAAAACAAATCCAGACAATCACATTGTCTGATTCGGAAAGAATTTATTTGCAAATTATGGTGGAAAATAAGTATTTGGTCACCTACAAACAAGCAAGATTTCTGGCTCTCACAGACCTGTAACTTCTTCTTTAAGAGGCTCCTCTGTCCTCCACTCATTACCTGTAGTAATGGCACCTGTTTGAACTTGTTATCAGTATAAAAGACACCTGTCCACAACCTCAAACAGTCACGCTCCAAACTCCACTATGGTGAAGACCAAAGAGCTGTCGAAGGACACCAGAAACAAAATTGTAGACCTGCACCAGGCTGGGAAGACTGAATCTGCAATAGGCAAGCAGCTTGGTGTGAAGAAATCAACTGTGGGAGCAATAATTAGAAAATGGAAGACATACAAGACCACTGATAATCTCCCTCGATCTGGGGCTCCACGCAAGATCTCACCCCGTGGGGTCAAAATGATCACAAGAACGGTGAGCAAAAATCCCAGAACCACACGGGGGGACCTAGTGAATGACCTGCAGAGAGCTGGGACCAACGTAACAAAGGCTACCATCAGTAACACACTACGCCGCCAGGGATTCAAATCCTGCAGGGCCAGACGTGTCCCCCTGCTTAAGCCAGTACATGTCCGGGCCCGTCTGAAGTTTGCTAGAGAGCATTTGGATGATCCAGAAGAGGATTGGGAGAATGTCATATGGTCAGATGAAATCAAAGTAGAACTGTTTGGTAGAAACACAACTCGTCGTGTTTGGAGGAGAGAGAATGCTGAGTTGCATCCAAAGAACACCATACCTACTGTGAAGCATGGGGGTGGCAACATCATGCTTTGGGGCTGTTTCTCTGCAAAGGGACCAGGACGACTGATCCGTGTACAGGAAAGAATGAATGGGGCCATGTATCGTGAGATTTTGAGTGCAAACCTCCTTCCATCAGCAAGGGCATTGAAGATGAAACGTGGCTGGGTCTTTCAGCATGACAATGATCCCAAACACACCGCCCGGGCAACGAAGGAGTGGCTTCGTAAGAAGCATTTCAAGGTCCTGGAGTGGCCTAGCCAGTCTCCAGATCTCAACCCCATAGAAAACCTTTGGAGGGAGTTGAAAGTCCGTGTTGCCCAGCGACAGCCCCAAAACATCACTGCTCTAGAGGAGATCTGCATGGAGGAATGGGCCAACATACCAGCAACAGTGTGTGCCAACCTTGTGAAGACTTACAGAAAACGTTTGACCTCTGTCATTGCCAACAAAGGATATATAACAAAGTATTGAGATGAACTTTTGATATTGATCAAATACTTATTTTCCACCATAATTTGCAAATAAATTCTTTCCGAATCAGACAATGTGATTGTCTGGATTTGTTTTCTCATTTTGTCTCTCATAGTTGAGGTCTACCTATGATGTCAATTACAGGCCTCTCATCTTTTTAAGTGGGAGAACTTGCACAATTGGTGGCTGACTAAATACTTTTTTGCCCCACTGTATATACACACATACATACATACACACACACACACATCCTAATCAACTCCCCCCCAAAGATAACATTTATTTAATTATTTCCTTCCTACTACTACTCTATACATTTCTGTCTACTATAAAAATCAAACTAAAAAGCATATAAATTGTCTCCCATTATAATTAATAATACAACAATTATAATAATCTTAATCATATTAAGCCTAAAACCAAGCATTTATTATTATATCTTATTAATCTTAACCCAAATCATTAAAGATGGATGAAATCAGCCAAACCCTAAAAGCAATCCAGATGAACCTTCTTAAACCCTTACTCCACTTCAAAATAAACCAGAGCGTTTACATATCCCCACAATACACACAGAGCTTTTTTCATAAAGAAATCAAACAGCCCAACTGCCCTCCTTAAAAACTCCGACTTCTCAACAGAAAGCTTCCCATACATAATAACCCCTTCTTTTCCATAACGTTCCATCAGAAAATCAATTTCCCTTATGGCTTGCAACTCGATCTGTCCCTTTAATTTCTTCAACTCAGCAATCTAATCTTCATCTAGCACATAGCTTTCCAAACTGTGTGTCACCTGCCGGGCCCAGGTGTGTTGCGTGAAAACCCGGAAGTGCTGATGGCACGCCGCTGCTGCTGCATGTGGCAGCGGGCCATCAGCGCTTCCAGGTTTTCACGTGGCACACCAGGATGCCGCCGCTGTGCAAAAACCCGGAAGTACCGCAGCAGCGGCACGCGGAAACCCAGAAGCACCGCGGCGGCGCTTCCGGGTTTTTGTGTGTTGCCAACGTGAAAAGTAGAAGGTAGTCCTGCAGATACCTAGGTGCCCAACCCTATAGGGGTTCATAGGTCAAAACCAACACTTTGAATTGCACCCAAAAACCTATTGGCAACCAATATAGGGTCTGAAAGACACGTGTAATGTGCTTTTCGTGAATAATACCCATCAGTAGGCAGCTGTTCCATTTTGTATTAATTGCAGTTTTCAATGTGTCACTGTCACAAGAACCTTATCATCTAGGTAAGGCTAGTACTGGTACACCAGCCAAACCTGGGCAAAAATTGCCCGGCAATAGCTGTAACTCCCAAGTCATAGGCCTGTTCTCTCAGGGTCTTGCCCCATTTGCATTTTGCCTGCTGTGCCCACAGCTCACCAGTTGGGGAGAGTGTGAAAAATCTTTAATTTCTGCACTATGCTGCTGCCCTCTGTGCCTCAAAGGTCCATAAAAGCCTTGGGTAGTGCCAATTCATAGGTGGTTAATGCTGTTTCCATAGGATGTGGAACTGGTGGAGCATCTCAACACCAGCCTGGCCTTTTTTCTCAATGACCTGCTGTCGTTCATGGATCGTAGCTTTGTCTTCCATCTTCTGCGTTCCTATTACAAGCAGGTAATAAGAGGGATTTCAGTGTGCCTTTTTCCCAGAGTTCCCAATTTCCTGTTGGGGAGGGGCCAAGGCTAGCTGCTGATACTGATAGGAGATCTTTATGGTGGAAGAGGAATCCTTTCACTACATCAGCAAGTTATCTTTAGGAATCCGATGTATAGTCCAACTGTGTCTATAATTCATTTTTCTATGCACTTGTTCACTATTCAACTGTCCTAACTTCAATATTTTTTTAAAAAAAATTGGCTGTGAAGTTACTCAGTAGTGAAGTGGCTTATTGCAGAGTTAGAGCATCATTTTTTGCACAGAATATTTTTGATCCCATTCTGTGTCCCCTCTCATTCCCCAAACCTAATTCAGCCTCCTTGCTGCTTCCTGCAGAAAGGTTTGCTTGCTGTCTTTTATGGATGCACACAAAGATAGAGGGGCCTGCCCTGACATATTATTGAGCTGATAATTTAGTGTAAAAGCTCTGATCTAGTATAGGTTGCAAAAGAAAGTTGTTGGGATAACAGTTTCCTGAGCCTGGAAGATGGATCTGCATCGCTGCACTAAGACTAGGATAGTTCAAGGCTTTCTTCTTCTTCTCCAGATCAATAACTGGCTGTTGACCACACAGAATCCCAATGCCCTCATTTCTCTCAGGATGGACTTGATCCGTATCATCTGCAGCCATGAACACTATGTCACCCTGAATCTTCCCTGCAGTGGCCTCTCCCCGCCTGCTTCCCCTTCTCCCTCCATCTCATCAGCAACTTCCCAGGTAGGTAGACCAGCATGAAGGAAGAGGAAGAGAGACAAGAGCCTCTTGATGAAGATCAGGTTCTCCCCATCTGTGCTCCCATCACCTCCAGGAGCTGCCACCACCCTGAACGTGGAGGTTCTGTTTAGCTGCCAGGTGTCAGGTTTTGGATGAATCCCTCCTCTGTGAATTTTCCAGCGTTTAAAATAGTTGTTGAGGTAAGGGGTGGGGGAGAAAGACTTGGGGCTCAGGGGAAATTTACCAGGTTTCCAGAAAAATTATGAAAAATGGGAAATGTTGCTTTTGCTCTACCTGAACCTCTTACAGGGAAGGCAAGATGTAAAAGTAGAGAGTACAAAAAGAGGCAAATAACAATTTGGAGGCAGGTTCAGGACAGGAATTAGCAGAATTGCCAGGGATAAGACGAGGTGACAGGAGGTGACAGCAGGGTGTACTTTCCCGGGAAAAGAGCGTTCTTCTCCTACGATGGAAAAGAAACATTTCTGCTGCTGAGTTGTCTATTCTTCTTTATTGACACTTGCACAGCCTTTCGTCTCTTCTCTCTGTTCTCCTCCACCTCCCACTCGCCATTGCAGACAGTCCCTAAAGGGGAGACAGAGAGCCTCTGAGTCAGTCAGTCAGTCAGTCAGTCAGTCAGTCAGTCAGTCAGTCAGTCAGTCAAGAGAAGTGATGGATAATGGCTGCTGCAAGGGGGGAAAGGGCCCTTGGATTGCGGCCCTTGGCTTTGCCCTCGTAAGGGCAGAAGTGGCTCGGGATGCGGCTCCGCCTGGCTTTTCATTGGCCGCCTCCTCTTTGCAGAGTTCGGCTTTCTCCAGCCACACTCAGGACCAGCGAGTGACCAGCATGTTTGAGCTCTCTGTAGCCTTTCGGCAACAGCACTTCCTGGCGGGCTTGGTGTTGACGGAGCTGGCACTCATCCTGGAGCCTGATGCGGAGGGGTAGGTGTGATCTAGTGGGGAAGATTGAAGCCCTATGGCTGCATGTGCCCCCCCCCCTAAAATCCCCTGACCACAATAGCCAAAAATGGGAGATACCGTCGTCTTCTCCGTCAGGCTGGAAATCAGTGTAAGCCAATTCTGGGAGTTGGAAGTCCACGTGTCTTAAAGTTGACAAGGTTGAGAAACACTGGCATAAACATTACCCTTCCCAAACTCCCTCCCCTGAAACCCTGAAGACAAATAACAGAAAATCCTGGTGCCACCCATGTGTGTGGCACAGCCTTGCCCATTTTGGAGCTTCAGTTTGCCCTCCCTCTTAAGCACAACCCCAGGCCACTAAAAGACTGTCCATCTTTGGTCAAGGGGATAATTTGCAGGAGAGTGTGTTTTTTATCTCTTTGCCTGCAAATCTCAAAAGTTCCGTCTGAGGCAGTGCATCACTGAATAGAGCAAATCACAGAGAAGAGAGAACCCTGAAATAGAAAGCAAACTGAGGCAGGCTTGTCTCTGTCCCAGAGGAGACCCCCCTTCACCTTCTGCCCACAGCATCTGACTGAGGCTTCCTGCCAGAGAGGCTGTTTATGCTCTGAGGTTAGGGCTGGCTTGCTCAGCCTCTCCAGACTACAAACCAGAGCCTTCCAAGGGATGGCTTCTCCTGGAGAGGCTGAGCACCATTCTCCAGGCAAGAAAAACCATGTGCCTTACCTGAACTGGGCTTATATTTAGCCAGCAACTCGTCGTAACATTAGTGAAGCAATTCTGAAAGAGGCACTCCATGCATATGTGCATGAGGCCATTCCCATTAAAGGGTAAAATCTTCTGAGTTGAGTGTGACTCCGAGAGCCATGCCGTTTTTTTGGCCACCACATGGAAGTGGTTTGCCACTGCCTTTTTCCAGGATGGTTTTGATTTCCCAACCTGGCTGGAGCCTGGTTTTCCCTGGTAGTTTCCTATCCACAGATGAACCAGGCCAGGCCCTGTCTAGCTTCCTAGTTCAGACAGGGTCGGCCAGGTGCTGCCACCTGCAGGGGTCTGAATATTTTTTTATTACTTCCTTACGGCAATCGGCCTTCTAGAATGAGGGAAGGACTTGGGGGCTTCTTCCTTACCCCATGGGCAATGGCCAGCATTTTCCCCTGTCCTTGGAGGAATGAATGAAACAGCACTATTTTGTGTCTCTGTTCTCAAAATCTTTTTATGGTATTGCTACTCTTTCCCTCCCTCCACCAGGGCATTCTTCCTGCACAAGAAGGCCATCTGTACCCTACACAACCTGTTGTGCAGTCATGACTCTGATACCCGCTACATGGACCCTGCTGTGCGAGCCCAAGTGGCTCAGCTCTATTTGCCTCTGATTGGCATCATCATGGATGCTCTACCGCAGCTCTATGACTTCACAGGTAAGGCCAGGAGTGGGGGGTGGGAGGGTAATAGATGAGAGCCAGTTTGGTCCAGCGGTTAAGGCAACGGGCTAGAAACCAGGAGGCTGAGAGTTCTAGTCCCGCCTTAGGCATGAAAGCCGGCTGTGTGACCTTGGGCCAGTCACTCTCTCTCAGCCCTAGGAAGGAGCCAATGGGAAACCAGGAGACTGAGAGTTCTAGTCCCGCCTGAGGCATGAAAGCCGGCTGGGTGACCTTGGGCCAGTCCCTCCCTCTCAGCCCTAGGAAGGAGCCAATGGGAAACCAGGAGACTGAGAGTCCTAGTCCCGCCTTAGGCAGGAAAGCCAGCTGGGTGACCTTGGGCCAGTCACTCTCTCTCGGCCCTAGGAAGGAGCCAATAGCAAACCAGGAGACAGAGTTCTAGTCCCGCCTTAGGCATGAAAGCCGGCTGGGTGGACCTTGGGCCAGTCACTCTCTCTCAGCCCAACTCACCTCACAGGGTTGTTGTTGTGGGGAAAACAGGAAGAGGAAGGAGTATTACGTATGTTTGCCACCTTGAGTTATTTATAGAAACAAGGTGGGATGGAAAATAAATAAATAATAAATAAAGTGCCAGTGCGTGCAGACAATGCCAAAGGAGACCACCTTGCTAGACCATTTTTGCCAGTGGCAAGTCTGCTGTCCTCAGGTTTTTAAGTAGTTAGTCTGTCAGCTTCAGTACAGCTAGATACTTAAGTCAAGTTGAAATACAGAAGAGCTATGATATTGGCGCATTTTAATGTGTTACCAACAGGGAAGTAGTAGAAAATTCCACATGAAAATCAGCTCCATCCATGCAGAATTATTGAAACAAGGGCCCTTTTCCTTTTATATTGTATTTTCTATGAAGACATCCATACTCATTATATAATTCCATAAATAGTTAATTTTCCAGGGCACCCAGATTTATTCTGTTTTAGCACCTATTGTCAAATCAGAATGACTTAATCTGAGCATTTCTAAATTTTGTTACATTGCCTGTAGATTTTATACAGAGTTGATTGTTTGGCACTGCTGTTTTATTTCTTTTTTTTAAATAGTTCAGTTTTTCAAATTCTTCAGTTTTTAATAGTTTTATAATCACGTGACTCATATACTCTTGGTCTTTGATTACAATAAAGCACTGATCTGAATTTGGAGAGAATCAGCTGACCAATGGGATCCCACTGTCCTGGTATCAGTGGTGTCAAAGTGGTTGGAAATAGGTGTTCTCCCTCCAAGTGAGAGAGGACATTTAGTGACACACAGCATTGTTACCTGGTTTGCCCAGCCATTTCAATACAATGATCACTACAATGAAGCCAGGCCAAGTTGACTTTTTAATAGCTTTGCTATTCTGCACCTGACCAAATAGTTTGAAGTAGCTACTTTTATTAAGGTAAAGTAAAGGTAAAGGTTTTCCCCTGTACAGTCGTGTCTGACTCTAGGGGCTGGTGCTCATCTCCGTTTCTTAGCCGAAGAGCCAGCGTTGTCTGAAGACGCTTCCGCGGTCATGTGGCCGGCATGACACGCGTGGAACGAGGTTACCTACCCACCGAAGTGGTACCTATTCATCTACTTGCATTTGCATGCTTTCGAATTGCTAGGTTGGCAAGAGCTGGGGCGAGTGCGGGAGCTCACTCCGTCACGCGGCGCTCGGGTCTCGAACTGCCGACCTTCTGATCGACAAGCCTGGCATCTTAACCACTGAGCCATCGCGGCCCCTACTTTTATTAAACACAGCCATTTTATTTCAAAGCTTAAAATCAGCAGACTTTCTTTATATTTCATTCTGTTTCTAATCTCTTTGACAACCTGTCATAGCTTTTCTTATCAAATTTTCTATTTCTGCTGTTTGTTCTGATTCCTCCGCTAAATCCTTGGTGATGGGTACGAATTGATCACCTATATTTATGTCACTTGATTCCAGCATACAGATGATAAAAGTCAGCTTTAACAATATATTTGATAATTGTTCTGTATTCATTCTTTGTATCAAATGATCCTTTTGATACATGGGGAACAATATGTAAAGTTAAAACCAAATCTATTAATACATTATGATTTGCCAGACATAAGAATAGGGAAATGATTATTTGACATTCATGGCTTCATCCTTACTTCCCTCCTATTCTTAATTAATCCATGTATTCTGGATTAATTCTGCTATCACTAAAGCATATTTGCCACTGTTGATTACTGAAACCACTGTTGGTTGAACAAAACAACTGTAAAATCTATTGGGCCAATACAACAGATTGGCTTTTTTTTTAATAGTGATCAACTTTCAATTATAAAACCTATTAAAATTTGAGTTACCTCACAAAAAGATTCAAACTGGAGGTGAATAATTGTGTATCCCGTGCCAGTTTTTTTGTGAAGAACACAACAGTTTAAACAGAATTAAAGCAAGTATAATTGAATGAATGACCATGAAGAGATGGAGCAAGAGGCTAGTGAAATAGCAAACAAGAATATTATGAAGGAAGGTTAGGAAAGGAAGCCAGAAGAATAATTAGAGTTTAAAGAACTAAAGTAAGATCTGGGGCTTGATCTAGGAATCTCACAGCTTGATTGTGGAACCTGATCATTAGGCTTTAGGATTGTGTCAACTCAGATATTTGAGCTTGGGGAAATGGGTATAGGTCTGCCTTGCTTAACCCCTATAATTGTAGACAAGTTGAGGTCTCTGGGGATTGGCTGGATGTGCTTCCTGTACCATGAGGTCTCTCAGCTATGATCTTCAACTCCAAGAATTCTGTGAGGGCCATACTGGCTTGGGAGTGTTGGGA
This sequence comes from Charina bottae, assembly GCA_023362775.1. NCBI lineage: Eukaryota > Metazoa > Chordata > Lepidosauria > Squamata > Charinaidae > Charina > Charina bottae. The sequence goes on along the minus strand of JALMGJ010000021.1, from coordinate 5,872,722 downwards.
ACTGAAGTCCACGCATCTGTAATCCACTCAGACTGGGGAAAGCTGCACCTGCTTTTTGGACCAGCATTTTTCCTGAGATTGATATAGCTTCAACCCTGCTGACCTGTAGAAAGGCCTTAAAAACCTGGCTCTACACATTTGGGCCAGGCCAATTTATGTACCTATGTGTTTGTGGTTTAAGTTTTTATCTTCCCCAGCAGGTTTTTATGCTTTTAATCCTCTTTGCAAGCTGCCTTGAGTCGCTTGTCAATTGGGCAGCCCTGTAAATCAAACAAATCAACAAAGAAAATGCTAAGAGTTTGCTCTCCTGGATTTGCTTGGTCAGCCTTGTAGCACTTCTTGCCTACTGAGTTTGCTTCCCTCCAGATTTTAGCAGCCCCAGGCTTAGTCTTGTCAGTACTTTTTTTCCCAAAGATCAGCTTCTTGTTCTAATAACAATGGTTGGTCTTTACTTTAAAAATAAAAATGACTACCTGAAATGGTTTGAAATACATTTTAACTTTGGTGTACCATGTTGTTGTGTTCAGAATATTTTAATTGGCAGTTTTCATAGATGGAAACACCATCAAAGTGGCTGACTGGGTGGGGAAAAAGTTGATTTTTTCCCATTACTCAAGCACTAGCCAATTCTGTTTTACAGAGAACCACATCCAGCGAGGGCGGCTAGCCTCTGTGATGGTTGACGATGGAGATGGAGATGGAGATGGCAGCACTATTAGCCAATCAGTTGCCATGGCCATTGCGGGCGCTCCCCTGCCTCATACTCATCGGTCTACGGTATTCCAAATGCCATCAGTGGTGAGTGTCCATTGTTCTTGAGGCACAGGAACACAGAACAGAATCCAGGCTTAACAGAGGTGGGGAATTCCTGCACATCACACTCAGGATTTGCAGCTTCACATTCTCCAGCTTTGAGGAGTTTCTCTCACAGAGATGAGACCATGTACACAAGGATTGTACTTCTCCCAGTGACATGAATCCAACCACACAAGGACTCTTCTTACATCCACAGGTCTCAGGAGAAAATTCAGCAGATAGATAGGAACGTACCATCTCAGCAGCCATCTCATAATCACATGCTCATGCTGAATATTGTGGGACATCCCAAAATAAAAGGCTCTCAAATGCCAACCTGGGGAGTGGCCACTGAGAGTGCATCTACTGTGCATATCCTTTGATTAAAGCAGTATCTTGAGCAAGCTGGATCCAAGCTTGATAAAAGCATTGTAAGAAAAAAAATGGCAGTGGAGGTCATTTATTCTGGATGGCATCTAAAAGCTTTAGAGGAGTTATGAAGCTGCCAAATAGCAAGTTGAAGCATTGGTTCAGATAGCCCATCCTTTTTGGCTGTGACTGGTTCCAGCCAGTTTTCCTTTTCTAAGTGGAGATGCCAGGGATTGAACTGGAACCATCTTCATGCAAAGCATGTGCTCGACCACCAAGCTATAGCCCTTCCCTGCAGAAACCACTCTTCCCCCCCTCCTTTGGATTGTAGCAGCTGTTTCAATTAGAGTTGACTAAATCAATGAACTTCGACCACGCGCAACGTAAGACATGTTTAGGGTTTGTTGCATGAACTGTTCTGAGTGGCTTTTGTCTGTCTGCAGCCTCCCCGCCAGTACAGCATGCTTTCTGCTGAGGCAAGTCGCAATCTGCTGGTGTGTCTCCTCTGGGTACTGAAGAATGCTGATGGAGCTGTGCTACATCGTTGGTTGGCTGACCTCTCGGCTTTCCATGTGAACCGTCTACTTGACTTGCTCTACCTCTGTGTCTCCTGCTTTGAATACAAGGTTAGAAGAATCTGAGAATTATGATATTTTGATCCTCTTGTTCAAAGACTGGGGTAAAAACAAGAATCCCGTCTTTGGCTCATATACTATTTCTCTGGAAGTTGGTATGGAAGCCAAAAGTATAATTCATAAGCATTTTTGTCACAAGGTCCTAACCTGAGTATGAGAAATCTTTATTTAAGAGCAACACGGTGCTTAGGAAAAGCTGAAAAATAATAATAATGTATTGAACTTTTAAGAAAAACGTAACTGTAGTTTAGTCTATGAAGTATTTGAATGAATACCGAAATAATTAATTCACCTGAGTCAAATAGCAGGATAGCAAAAGCAAATGAATAAAGACAAGCATTATCCTTGCGCTATGCTTTTTGTTGTTAGGTGCAGATCTTAAATACTATGAATGCCAAGTCTCGGGCAGAACAGGTTGGTTAGGGATGGAAAAGACTAATGTATGTGTGGAAACTGGATGGGAAGACAAATTCAGGAAAAAACTAGACCAGTGACTTGAAATAATTTAGTTTGGCCACCATATTACCAGCATTTCCCTAAAATATTGAGAAGTCTCTTGAATTTTTTTTTAAAAAAGGGCTTGTTGATGGCAGTGAGTGGAAATGGGGGAGGGAACGTGGTGTTAGAACTGGAAACTTGAAATGGGCTTAGTGCAACTGAGATGTGACAACTTTCTAGAGTAACTGGTGCTGGGAATGTAAGAGGATTTGGCTTCAGCCAGCAATACCTTTGGTGGAGCCAATGAACCATGATGTTCACTGCTGAACTCCTTTTGAAATAGGCCTTTGATTACTTTGTTCTGTTGGAAGCTGTGTTCCTATTTCTGAAGAACTCTGGGCAATTGGCTGGCAGATCTTGCTCCTGCAGTCAAGTATCTCCTTCTTGCTTAATGAGGACTGATGCCATCCCATAGGGCAAAAAGGCCTTTGAACGCATCAATAGCCTGACCTTCAAAAAATCTCTCGACATGAAAGCGCGACTGGAGGAAGCCATCTTAGGCACTACTGGGGCACGTCAGGAAATGGTTCGACGCAGTCGAGGTGAGACCAGCCAAAGTGCAGGGGGGAGCGGGAGGCACCAGCACAACTCTGCTTCCACAGTTCCCTCTCCCCATGAGGTGGACCATCACTTCTGGGCCACATTTATTGCAAATTTAGTCAGGGATGCTAAAGATTCCCTCCCTGAAGAAAATGAACACATCGGGTTTGATTTTCCTTATTTTTTGATTGGTTCAGATGGAAAGAAATAAGAAAGAAGCTTCTGTTTGTTGTAGTGGTATGGAAATGGATCCATAATTAAAGGCAGCTTTAATTTGCACCATTATAAAGCCTGACAGTTCTATTTGAAATAAGGAAGTTCTGTTTGAAATAAAATCAAAAACCCAGATGGGTCTCCCATCCTGTTCTAGAGAGCAACAAGCTGGTCTTTTTTTCAAAATATTTTTTTTATCCCGCCTTTATTATTTTTTATAAATAACTCAGTGCGGTGAACATACCTAGTACTCTTTCCTCCTCTTTTCCCCACAACAGCAACCCTGTGAGGTGAGTTGGGCTGAGAGTGAGTGACTGGCCCAAGGTCACCCAGCCGGCTTTCATGCCTAAGGCGGGACTAGAACTCTCAGTCTCCTGGTTTCCCATTGGCTCCTTCCTAGGGCTGAGAGTGAGTGACTGGCCCAAGGTCACCCAGCCGGCTTTCATGCCTAAGGCGGGACTAGAACTCTCAGTCTCCTGGTTTCCCATTGGCTCCTTCCTAGGGCTGAGAGTGAGTGACTGGCCCAAGGTCACCCAGCCGGCTTTCATGCCTAAGGCGGGACTAGAACTCTCAGTCTCCTGGTTTCCCATTGGCTCCTTCCTAGGGCTGAGAGTGAGTGACTGGCCCAAGGTCACCCAGCCGGCTTTCATGCCTGAGGCGGGACTAGAACTCTCAGTCTCCTGGTTTCCCATTGGCTCCTTCCTAGGGCTGAGAGTGAGTGACTGGCCCAAGGTCACCCAGCCGGCTTTCATGCCTAAGGCGGGACTAGAACTCTCAGTCTCCTGGTTTCCCATTGGCTCCTTCCTAGGGCTGAGAGTGAGTGACTGGCCCAAGGTCACCCAGCCGGCTTTCATGCCTAAGGCGGGACTAGAACTCTCAGTCTCCTGGTTTCCCATTGGCTCCTTCCTAGGGCTGAGAGTGAGTGACTGGCCCAAGGTCACCCAGCCGGCTTTCATGCCTAAGGCGGGACTAGAACTCTCAGTCTCCTGGTTTCCCATTGGCTCCTTCCTAGGGCTGAGAGTGAGTGACTGGCCCAAGGTCACCCAGCCGGCTTTCATGTCTCAGGCGGGACTAGGACTCACCGTCTCCTGGATTCTGGCCTGGTGCTGTAAGCACTACACGTTTCGTATTTATGCAGCGGTGAAAGTCAGACCCTTTCCCCCTTTCTCAGCAGAGCGCAGTCCCTTTGGAAACCAAGAAAACGTTCGCTGGAGGAAGAATATTGCTCACTGGAGGCAGAACTCGGACAAGGTGGACAAGTGCGTTTGTGGGCAATTCTGGCGGAGAGTTCCTATCCATACCTGCACATTCTGCTGCTGAGGAGTCGGTGTGGTACACGCTGAGTGGCCACATGTAGTTTTGGAGAAGGGGGAGCTTTTTCTTCTCCCTTTCATTTATTAGTTAACATGTTCACTTTTCCTCCAAAGAAGGAGAAAAAGTTGATTTCGTGATTGCATGTTATCTTACAGAGCCACTTCATTGGGCATTTCTTATTCTAGCAGCTGTATGAGTTGAAGCCTCTGGAAATAATACAAAAAATTAAATGATGCGCTTCTCAAGTCAGTTCAGAAATTGGGAAATAGGGATCCTAGCCTTAGCTTCACCTCTTTCTGTGAGTTTCAGTGGTTTCCTTCAGAAATTTTACCTTTCCCAAAATGAGTTAACTCATGGTCATGGCTAAGGCAATTACCCAACCACAGGAACCAAATTTGGGTTCAGTAGTACAATAGTAGTCTCTCACTGTACCTGAATGTGGGGCATAAGAAGAGCCCTGCTGGATCAGGCCATAGGCCCACTGAGTCCAGCATTCTGTATCATACGGGGGTCAACTGGATGCATTTGGGAAGTTTACAGGCCAGGACTGGAGAGCGATAGTTCCCTTCTACAGTCACGTCCCAGTCATGTCCCAGCAACCAGTATTCAAGGCTTTAGTTAGCCATAGTTTAAAATGTGAAGTGATTTTGTTTTGTTGCATGGTCCATCAAATTGGTAAAAATCTTTCCTCTGTAGAGGAAAAGGCCAAGTCCAAAAGGTAAATTACCAGGCAAAAGGGTTTTTTTTTACCTCTACTTCCCTGTCCTTAGCCTTCCATGAACTCACAGCCTAATTTTCTTGCCCTTTGGTAATTTGAGGGATAAGCCAGCAGTTTTGGGGTAGCCAGTTACTTTCACAGACATGTCTTTTGGGGGGGGGGGACGACTCCTTTTTAGGGAAAGGCGATTCTGCCCTTTGGCTCTGAAGGCTATGTGGGGTGGCACAGTGATCAGGAAACAACTAAATAACTTTGCAAACTTAGATTAATGTCTGGTCCTGCAGAATGTCCTAACGTTCACTTTCTTTATCACTTGCTTAGGTCAAAGGAAGAGATGGAACATGATGCTTTAGTAGATGGAAACATGGCCACAGAGGCCAACATGGTGGTGCTGGATGCCCTGGAAATTATTGTGCAAGTAAGATCCAGCCTTGCTGCTACTCATTGCGACAAAGCTTTGAGTTTCAGTAGACCTGTTTTGTCCTCCAAATGTGAGGGTTACCCCTATCCCTGTTGTGGAGCATTCAGAACTGGCGTTGAAGAGTCCCCTGTTGGGGGAGATGGGCGGTCATATAAATTTATTTATTTATTTACTTACTTACTTACTTACCTACCTACCTACCTACCTGTTTGTTTGTTTGTTTGTTTGTTTATTTATTTATTTATTTATTTATTTCTGCTTGCTTCCCACAATGTATCTGGCAAGTTTAGCTCATGAACATGGAGGAGGAGGTGAGAGAGGAAAAGACACAAAGTTTCCCAAAAGACATGGATAATAGAAACCAAAACGTATTACATTTATTACAATTCCTATCTCTATAATAATACCTTTGGTGGCTGCTACCCATGGCGGTTCTCAGAAACACAGTTGAGCAAAATCCAACTAATATGCTGGGGGAGGCCTGAAGCTAAAGGATGGATGGGTACAGGCAGAAACCAAGATGAACCACAGACATTAAGAAGGAAAACATGTCTATGACAAACAGGAGCTTCTCTGAGTTTTACTGGTGAAAGAGACAATCTGTCCAAGTGGAAAACCAGACCACGTCCTGCTCAGTAGGGGAGAGGTTCTTCCAAGCCCTTAACTGAGGTCTCTGTTCCTTATGTTGGCTTCTCCGCCCACAAGCGGAGTTTGGCATCTTGATGTACTTCTTTTTTTACCAATATCCTAGACATAAACTCTATAAAGGGATCCCACAATTTTAGAAGGGACTTAAATGGTCTCCACCTGTATTTCAAGGAGATTCTGCATCAAAGGAAATGTAGTGCTTCTCAAAAGTTGTGCCAAATAGTTTTATTTATCATCTGCTTTCCAGAAGGAAACTCTGTTTAAAGTGAGGTAGGAAACAGCTTTTTTAAAAAAATTAAGAAATGCTACATTTCTTGTGATAAAACACTTCCTTGGGACACGTTGGGAATCTCACTTACTTGTGCAGCTGTCATTTTTGTTCTTAGTTCTACTCGTTACATTGGAATAAAGAGTGCGATATCATGAAACCCTCCTTCATTGCTTCTGTATAGCTTCCTTCATTCTGGAGTGATATCTAATGAATTCAATCCTTCCTTCCTTCCTTCCCCTCCCCTGTAGACAGTGACCTTGTCTGAAGCCAAGGAGAGTGTCCTGGGTGGGGTGCTGAGGGTGCTTCTTCACAGCATGGGCTGCACACCTAGTGCTGCCTTCTTGCAACACTGCTTTGCCACCCAGAGAGCGCTAGTGAGCAAGGTGAGTCTGTGTCAGCCTCGCATGTTTGTCTGCCATGCTTCCCTGACTGTTGTACACGTGTAGTTTGCTGGTCTGCACTTACTTGCTTCAGAAAGCCCCCTCTGGGCATTTTTGCATCGCTTGCCAGAGACTGTGATAAGCACCTGCTCTTTCAACAGACTTTCTGTCGGGCGGGGGAATGCTTGGAGTGGGAACTGAATTGTTATGTCTTGACTTGTCGGGGGGACGTTTTGATAATGCAGCTTCGGCGCAAAAATCCTTATTCGAGGCTTCTCCTCACCTGAAGTGTACTAATCCTGAATAAATGAATCCTTTAGATTAATTGTCTGAGGGATTTCTTGATTGGGAATTCTGACACTGAGGGCTATCACAGTCTGCTTGGTGTGGAAAGTCCCACCGAGTGCAGTTCCTTCTAGTCAGTCTGCAACTTTCGCAAGGGTCGTTTCTCTCAGGTGCATCACAGGACAGGTAGAGTATTGGCTTCATTTGGAGCCCTTTAGACAAGTGGGGGCCCTTTCCTCTTCTGAACAACCTGTCTGTCCTTTCTAGCTGCTGTCAGTCACCCTGTGCTCTCTACCCTAAGACTTTAAGATCTGCTAGGGCAGAGCTTTCCAAACTTTTCATGTTGGTGACACACTTTTTAGACATGCATCATTTCGCGACACACTCTTACAGCAGGGCACAAGGCAGGCATTAGGACCTGCGCGGAATCACAGCAGGTTTGGAGGCAGCAAGGCACAAGGCAGGCACTAGGACCTGCACGGAATCACAGCAGGTTTGGAGGCAGCAGGGCACAAGGCAGGCACTAGGACCTGCGTGGAATCCTGGCAGAGCTCGGAGGCGGCAGCAGCCATGACACACCCAGACACTGCAGCCGACACACTAACGTGTCCCGACACACAGTTTGGAAAGCTATGTGCTAGGGGATGTCTTGCTTGCCCAGACGCCTCCTCGTCTGAGATTTGCCTACTATCGTCCGAAACAGTTTTCCTCAGTCACTATTCTCCAGATGTGGAACAGCCCAGATAAAGAGGCTGTCACATTGTCCAAGGTCCAGCGTAAGGCACGAGTTAGACCTTATTGTTCTGAATGCTTTAATATCTTGCTTTTTAGAAGTGTTACACAATTGGGTTGTAAATTTTACTAATACTAATTGTGTGGAATCTCCAATACTTTCTGCCCATCCTGTACAACAAGCACAGTGGTTATACTCCAGCCCCTTGATTAAACCATGTCATTTGTCAGGACATTGCCTTTTCTGTTGCAGTACCTGCCCTCTGGAATAGCATCCCTCTAGAGATTTGTATGGCTTCCACCCTGAAGTCCCTGAAAAGCTGGCTGTTCCCCCAAGCCTTGGGTTAGGTTGGGTTAGGATTTCATTTGTTTAAAGGATTATCTTTCCAGACATGCAGAGTTTGTGTTTCTTGTTATTTTATTATTTTTTATTCTATTTGAATGTTGTATGCTGCCCAGAGTCTTATAGAATTGGGTCTATGAAACAAATAACAAAACAATGTAATGCTTATCTGCAGCCATTAGAAAGGCAATTTTTATCACTGTTAAATCAGATAACTTGAATCCCATGCTTACAGTTCCCCGAAATGCTTTTTGAGGAAGACACTGAACTATGTGCTGATCTGTGCCTGCGCCTTCTACGCCACTGTAGTAGCAGAGTAGCCATCATCCGCACCCACGCAAGCACCTCACTCTACCTTCTCATGAGACAGAACTTTGAGATTGGCAATGTAAGTGCTATTGGGAAGATGGGGGGGCGGGGGGGAGGGAGCTGGGAACATAAATGGGTAGGCCAGTTCCCCCATGCAGCTGCTGCCTTGGGGGCAGGGCAAGTACCTGCCAGGATCTGGGCAGCTGGAATGGTTCGCTCATTCCAGAAATATCGCCTGCCCATATTTTTCTCTATTTTTCGTTTTTCTCCCCTCCATTTGTTAGTGTTTTGGGCCTGGAGCCTGTTTTACATTACTTTACAAGGTACTATGGACATTGTTTGGTTGTCTGTCTGTCAGCTTACCGCACTGATCATGCGTTTATATCCCATGCAGCTGTTGTGTCTTTCCATTTTATGTTTACCCCCCTCCTCCCAAAAACCCTGTAATATAGGTTGAGCTAAGATACAGTGCTTGATCCCATGAGCTTCACGTCAAGGGGAGACGCGAAGCAGGGTCTCCCCAGTCCCAACCCAACAACCTGCCCGTTGACCATGCTTGCTGACCTTCATGGTGTTACATAGAAAAATGAGGAGCAAAATATTTCTGGCAGCCCAAGGCCCTAGCTGCCTTTCTTCAGTGGCTCTTACAGAAACTGAAGATGCAAGGAGCCGTCATCATTTCCATTGCGCTTGTTTGCAAAGGGCTTAGCACTTCTGGGCATCTGCCTCAGAGGTTTTTGGCTTGTGTTGGTCAGCTGAAGGAGCTAGATATGATCAAGCAAGCAGGGTTTTTCTTTTCTATGCATGTCTGGAATTTTGTTGACTTGAAAGAGAAGTACATTTCTAGCACTCTTTTTGAAACTTTCTTGTAAAGAACTTTGCCCGAGTGAAGATGCAGGTCACCATGTCGCTCTCCTCACTTGTGGGAACATCTCAGAACTTCAATGAGGAGCACTTGCGGCGCTCACTGAAAACCATCCTTACCTATGCTGAGGAAGACCCAGAGTTGCGAGAGACAACCTTTGCTGAGCAGGTATCATTGCGTGCGGTCCCATAAATTGCCAGCAAGAAGTTTGGGGCAAGACCTTGGGCCCTGGCTTGGATTGCCATCACCCAGCCTGGAAATACTGCCTTCTCCTTTAAGAGCCAAAGAACTTAAAAGATTGCATTTGGCTTGTTCTGCTCTTCTTGCCATGAGTCCTGTCCCTTTGTTTCAGAGCTGTTGTCTAGTATATCTCCATATGGACGTCTGTGACCAAACAAGATAAGTAGCTTTAAATGAAGGAAACCCCAAAGAAAGTACATGGGAAAAACTATCTAAAGGAAAGTTAGATACTGAAGTGTAGCGATTACATGAATAAGGAAATGGAGAATGGCACCATGGGCAATGCGGAAGGCAGTATTTAGCGGGCATGCCAAACATACAGAACTGGATCTGGGAAGAGAATGGGGGAGGGAACAGATACTGAATATACATGAACAAAATCCATGTATTTACAGCATTTTAAAATTTAGAAAAAATGTTTATTCATATAAATAAAAGCTGTTCTTCAAGATGGAATAATAACCAGTTTTCTGGTTGGTGTTGTGCGGAGTAGTAATAGTATCTTGCAAAAGGAAGGACTTGGCTTTCCAAACATTTAGTAATGATATAATGGAGATACATCTTTCTGTTTATTACAGACATGAAATAAAAACGTTTTGTATGGAACAGTAAGATTTCTCTGATTAAAAGAAAAAAGAAAATTGTTTTCCTGCAATCATCTCTAAGCCAGAATCTATCGTGTTTACATGGATTTTTAAAAATAGTTTTCCATTGCTGCTAATAGAAATTGCTTTCTCCTTTTCCTGCTCAGGTACAAGATCTTGTCTTTAATCTGCACATGATCCTGACAGATACAGTAAAGATGAAGGAGCATCAGGAGGATCCAGAGATGCTGATAGACCTGATGTATAGGTAAGGTCACAAGAAGGAATGGGAAATGGGAAAACTCTGAAGCCAGAAGAGTTTACTTTCTCAGAGAATCTTCCCTGGATGTTCCCCAGAGAATCAAGAAAAAGGAACCAGTTCCAGATGCAGCTATCCCAATTTCTTTGTCTTGATTCACTGTCCTTTTAGGGAATGTCCAGAAAGGACATTTGCCATTAGTTCATTGGTTGGATATTGGCGGCCACTATGAGCATCCACCAAGAGGAGCTGAAGCTTTCCAAACAAGAAAAGAGATGTTTCTCGGTACTGGTTTTATTCAGGTCAACCTCTGTCGTAGCCAATATTGAATAATTAATTATAGAAAGGAAGAGGGAGGATTGGGATTTTCATGTCTTTAATATAAAGACATCAGGCATTTTGAGCTTGGAAAGGAAGGAGTGCACAGCTGTCAAGGAATATCAAAGGAGAAAACGATTAGAAGGGGCTGGGAAGATCTTTTCTCATTTTCATCCAAGATGAATGACCAGGCTTCAACTCCCCTCAGAAGTTTGGGGCTAGAACTCCCATTGTTTCTGCTGGTAGGGAATCACAGCCCAAGACATCTGAAGGGCAAACAGTTGGGAAAAGCTGTTAACCAACACGAGCAGAAAAGCACTTGTCCTCCATTTAAAACACTGGATGTGTATGCTTTTAAAAGGTACCAAATGGAACTAAAGAACATAGCAATGTCACTAGAAATCACCCTGTAGATATTCATGACAGAAACACTGGCAGGGTCTCCACCTCTCATACTGTAAGAGGGTGGGGAAGGCACTTAGTTTAGTAGACGTGTGTAAAAGCCAAGACTTCTGTCTCTGACCATAACTTGCTTCTCAGGATAGCCAAGGGATACCAGGCATCACCAGATCTGAGGCTGACATGGCTGCAGAACATGGCGGCAAAGCATTCGGAACGTGCAAACCACGCAGAGGCAGCACAGTGTTTGGTTCATTCTGCTGCCCTGGTAGCTGAATATCTGAGTATGTTGGAAGACTGCCGCTACCTACCTGTGGGCTGTGTCACTTTCCAGGTAAGAGAAGGAGGCAAGAGCAGCGCACTTGCTGTAAAAGGACTGAACTGCTGCTTCAGAGCAGTGCGTCACCTCTACTCCTTCACTCTGTACTTTTATGTCTACGGTTGAAAGAAAAACCTCTAGCTCTTTGTTCTCACTTTCCTTATCCAAGTTCTCAACAGAACCGGAAAGAGAGCACAGCTGCTCCCTGCCCTACTAAGGCCTTTATTTTTCATTGAAGTTGTAGACCAAAGGTCTCTAACTGATTCCCTAAAGATATTTCGGAATTCAATTTATGAGCCATAGACCAATGGTCAGTGGCTAAGCATTATGGGAGTTGTCAGCCAAGATATCTGGAGAAGACCAGGGTGCCTACCTCAACTCTAGATAGAGTTATTCCTCTCCCTCTGAGGGGCTTTGGGGGGAGGAGTCTGTAAGAAGAGTTCTGACTCAGTCTCTTAGTAATTTATCTCTGTTTCCAAGAACATCTCTTCCAATGTGCTGGAAGAGTCTGCGGTTTCAGATGACATCTTGTCCCCAGATGAAGAGGGCATCTGCTCTGGAAAATACTTCACGGAACAAGGGCTGGTGGGGTTGCTTGAGCAAGCAGCTTCTTCATTTACTTTGGTAAGAGCTTCAAATGTGGCAGGATGGGGGCTTGTGGGGTGGCAAGAGCAGTGCATTTGTTTCCAGCGTACAAAAGCATTCCGTATTGCCTTGATGATACCTGGCTGATTTACTAACGGGAGAACAGACAGGAAAACAGCCTGGCTTCTTATGCATTGGAAAACAGTTCCTGTCATGGCTTCATATGCCCAAATTGAGCCATTTTGCTTGCTGATCGTTTGGAACAATGTATGAAAGATTTCAAATGGTCAGGGAATGGCACAATTTCTGCCCTTCCACAGCAGCAATTCTTGTCTGTGTTAGCATGGCTAATACAAAGCACTCTTGATGGATGTGTGTCACATAAATCTGAACTACATCAGGTCAAGGTCAGAACCCAAGCAGCTGCCAATACCTTGGACAGCATATAGCCGGACATTATGGTTAGAGCTCTTGTCCTAGGAAAGGACTGCTGCCATCTGAGACCATAAAAAGGTGGGCATGTTTTCCTGCTAGTTGTTGATTTCAGTTCTTAAAGGGTCTGTGGCAGCCTTTCTCTAGCCTTAGACTCCTACACAGGAGAGTCTTTAGTGGAGGGAAGAGCTCAAGTAAACCCCCTTTTAGACATGTCAGCCCAATTGATTTCAGTGAATGCATGCAATTGCGAATAAGGCTACCTTTCCAAATCATGCCTTAAAATAAATATTAAAACAAAAAATCTTTGTACACTACATTTCAGTTAATTATACTTTGCACAGTACATTCCCATCATCAGGGCAGAAGATGGTTTTTGATGATTAGACAGGATAGATTATAGAAAGAAGAGAATCATGATGTAACTTAAGAGAGAGAGGTTAAATATAATTGTACTTATAACTGCTGTGAAGAATATCGGAAGCTACTTTATATCGTTATATCTTTCTTTATTTCTTCCTCTTTTTTCTACTTTCTTCTATTTTCCTTCCTTATTGCACTTTTAGCTTTTTCTGTTATTTCTCTCTTTTTCATTTTCTCTGTTCTAATTTAGCTGGTATTAGTTCTTATTATTGCTCCTAAAACTTCTAATAAAAATTATACCAAAAAAAAAAAGGACAGAAGATGGTTGTTTGTATAACAGTAACTTAGATGCTTTCTTCCATGGGACAAAGCAAATTATTCCTCAAGGGGCCTCTATCAGTCTTGGTACATTCCTTAGGAGAGAAACATTGCCAGTCTTCTACAAAGTAGCCTTGATTTCTGCTACTTTTTGTTTTCATACTTCTGTGATGAAGAGAAAAAGTCTTTCTGCAAAAGCTCTAGCCTTCATTGATAGACCGTCTAGTTCTTTCATGCTGCTGCTATCATACATGCTAGATGTGTGGACCAGGGATTGTCCTTCTTTCAAACCTCTGACAACTGGACTGGTTTTATCCTGGAATCTGATGGCTGGAAAGTGCCCTGATCCTAAGGGGTTAGGGGTTTCAGGAACCAAGTGGATGTCATCTAGCTTTATGAAATTGCTGACTTCTCGGTTTAAGTCTCTCATTGTTCAGGTGTTACCTAAGCTGTTCCTGGAGTTCCTACCTATCCAGCTAGTTGAAGCACTGACTGCTTCTCCATACCAGTTGTTCCTCGTGTCTCCTATCAGCTGTCCTGATGGTTCCAGTGCCCTCTGAATTTCTGCTTCATTCTTCCCAGGGTGGACTTTATGAGGCCGTCAATGAGACCTACAAGATCCTCATTCCCATCCATGAAGCCAACCGTGACTTCAAGAAGTTGGCAGTTCTGCATGGCAAACTGCAGGATGCTTTCAGCAAGATAACTAGCCAGGTGAGAACATTCTGTAGCAGGGTTTGTTGTAATATCTCATTTTAGGAGGTGAATTAGGGTGATGATCAAAGGGAGCATTAACTCCCCTCCTTGGATGCTTTCCCAAACATTCTTATGTTCAGTTGAAGGCTTTCACGGCCGGAATCCGATGGTTGTTGAGGGTTTTCCAGGCTGTGTGGCCATGTTCTGGCAGTTTTTGTTCCTAACGTTTCGCCAGTAGCTGTGGCTAGCATCTTCAGAGCTGAACATGCTGTCAAACAAACTGGTCACAAAATCTTATTTGAAAACACAGAAATACTGGACAACACCAACAGCCACTATGTTAGACTATACAGAGAAGCCATTGAAATACATAAACACCAACACAGTTTCAATAAAAAAGAAGAAAGCCTAAAGATCAGCAAAACCTGGCTGCCAGTCCTGAAAAACACAGCTTGCAAAAGGTCAATGAACTCTACTCAACCACAGAAATATACAAACAACTCACACAATAGATGTGCTAATCCCACACACGACAGCACCACACCCCTTAATCACCACAAAAAACCCTCTCCCAATCTCTTGTAAATGATGTCTCAGCAGCTATAAACACCAGCAGGAACACACACCCTCCACTTGGGCACAGAGAGAATCTTCTAGCTGTGCTCCTGTCCTCTGAAGATGCCAGCCACAGCTACTGGCGAAACGTTAGGAACGAAAACTGCCAGAACACGGCCACACAGCCCAGAAAACCCACAACAACCATTCTTATGTTCCATTTTATTATCTGTGTCAGAAAAAATAAACACAGGCTAGGTTGGCACATCACGTTAAGCTGTAGTTTGTTAACTGTCATAATGAAAGGCCAATGTAATCTTGAAATGTATTAACAGAAGCATTGCATGCAGACCAGGAGGAAATAATTCCATAAGCGCCCGCCTTATGGAATATCTTGCCCCCGGAGGTGAGACTGGCCCCTTCACTCCTGGCCTTTCGGAAGGCCCTTAAGACCTGGCTCTGCCGCCTGGCCTGGGACGTCAGCGGCGGTAGTGCCTCTTGGGATTGGTTGGCCCCGTAGCAGTACGATCTGTGCTACAGTCCCCAATCCATCTTGGATTTTATTTATTTTATATATTTTTTAGATATCTTCTATTTTGTATGGTTTTTAAATTTTGATTATTGTAGCCCGCCCAGAGCCCCTTCCATGGGAGATGGGCGGGGAATAAATTGAAAAAATAAATAAATAAATAAATAAATAAATAAATAAATAATAAAAATTGCGATCTGCACTGGTAAGACTGCAGTTGGAATGTTGCATTCAGTTCTAAGCACTGTACTTTAAAAAGGTCATGGAAAAGCTGGAGCAGGTTCAAAAGAGAGACCAAGATGATAAGGGGCCTGGAAACAAGCCCCTATGACATACAGTTAAAGGAGCTGAACACTTTCAGCTTGCAAAAGAGAAAACATAAGTCATCTACAACTACATAACAGTCTGCCATGTGCAAGAGTGGGTGACTTGTTTTCTATTAAAACCAAGAGAGGGACAAGGACCAACAGGTTGAAATAAAAAAGAAATCTAGGTTGGATATCTGGATGAATTTCCTAATGGTAAAGAGCTGTTAAGTGGAACGTCTGCTTAGAACAATGGTGGGCTTCCTTATACTGTAGCTTTTCGAGTGGGAATTGGATGTCTACTTGTTAGGGATGGTTAATTCCTACATTGAGCAGGGAGTTGAGCTAGATAACCAGTAAGGTCCTTTCAGACTCATACGTTCTATGATTCTGTGGTTCTATAAAATAAGCCAGAATGTTTAGGCTCCATACATGAAATAGAAACCAAACAAGCCACACCATGGTTGAGTTAGTATGATTTGAGAACCAAACTACTGATTCCATTTGGATAACTTCATTAGAAGTTATCACAGCTAACATCACGTGATACCAGTTTGAATGTCAGAACTAAAAGAGTTCCTTGAAGGGGGGATGAGGCATATGGCTTTAGTGTGATACCACTTTTTTCATATCATAGATTCCATAAAGAAAAATGGATGGGCAGGAAAATAAAAAACTTGTAGATCTCATTATTCATAATTAGTATTCCATTTATTTCTATACATTTCATTGTATAAATATGGACGAGGGTAGAAAATGCAGTTAGGAACTGATGAGTACCATGCTAATTTCAGGTAGCTGCTTCAGCCAATATGTTCTTTTTTCCTGGGCCAACATCCTGGGATAAATATTTCAGTGTCTCAGCCAGTGATCAGTTAGAGGCTAGAGGATGCTGAGCTTCAAGAAATTAACTACCTTTTCTTCTACCTGTTTTCTCTGTTTCCCCCCGTTGTTTTTTCAATCAGGCCTCTGGCTGGGAGGTAGGCTACAATGTGTCTTGCTTCTTCTTGTGTGTTTGTGTGAATGTGCATGCAGCTTTAGTCCTATAATCTCCAGCCTTTCTCTGTGCATTTATCACTAAACTCCACTACAGCCCTTTTATTACAATTACATAGGAAAAGAATAGAATCTCTTACTTATCCTGAGCAAACTAGGGTGTGTGTGTGTGTGTGTACCTTAAAATGTCACTAATCCACAGTTTAAAATGAAAACAGCGCAGGGAAACCTACTGCCTGGATCTCAGTTCCACACCTACATTGTTGTCCTCATTGTCCCAACTACAGGTAGTCCTTGGTTTACAACAGCCGTTGGGACCGGAATTGCCATCGCTAAGCGATGCAGTCGTAAAGCATGACGTCATGTGACCGTGCCGCTTAGCGACGGCAGTTCTGGCAGTCCAGGTTGCCGTCGTTAAGCAAAGACTGCCCACTCCCCACTTTGAGTTGTAGAGGGAAAAGAGAGCTCTCCTGGCCATGCTCATCCTGTGGTCCCTTGCCCCATTCTCTCTGCTTCTCAAATAAAATAAAAGCCGTGGGATTCAAGTCTGCCTAGGAGACATGCCTTCTGTCCTAAAAGCCTGCCCAAATGTTTTAGGATTTTCTGTGGTCACTCTGGGAGTAGCAGTCTGTGTATTCTTCAGAACTTTTTCATAATGAAATCCAGAAGTAGATAATTCAATCCTCAAGTACTCAAGGCTTCTTAATTTATCTCATGGAATAAATAACTTGTCTGAGATCCCCCCCAAAATAGCTTGGGGATATTGTAATGCATGGACAGTGGGGAACCTCCTAAAAACTAGTATTACTAATACTTGTGTGCTTTCATCATTTCAATTTCATAATCAGTCTTAAGCTACAATCGTCTGGCCAAAGAGGAATATATATAGGTTCCTGTTCATCAGTTTGCAAATTAAGGAAACATAACACTGGAAGTGCTTTAGAAGGAAGATGCCCTGCTAGAAATCCATGCTGACCTCAGTTTACAAAGAAAGTGTCCTTGCTTGACAAAGAATACGTAGGAGTTTCAGAAACAGCCTCCAAGTTCTGCTTCGGGAAAGGAAAAGGAACAGCTCAATTGTGAAACTAAAGCTATCTCAGACTATTAAAGGATTGCTGGGCTCAGTGCTAGCGCTTTCAGCTTCTTCTGCATAGTGTGCTTTATGAAGGGACCTTCTCCTCGCTTCCCCTGTATGCAACATGGCAGGAGGGTTAGATATGGAAATTCCCGGGATGATGAGTGCTGGAATGTAGGGTCAGGAGCTCTGGATGTTGCGTTCAGTTTTTTGACAGTACATGTGCTTATACCATGAGGCAAGCCAAATAACTCAGAACTTCTGCCATTACAGTGGTAGCATTATGATGAATGTTTAACTCTGCTTTTTCAGGCACTGCTGAACTTCAGTGGTTTTGCTGTTGTTCGGTTCTGGTTTTGTTTTGTTTTTTCCTCTATCATTTCATCTCTCTTTCTTGGTGTTTTTATTTTCACTGAACATCCCTCATCAAAGTTAATCAAGCTCTGGCCCAGTCACCAAATGTACTTTTGACCAAAACTGTGACGAAATGGATGACAGGGAAAGTTCAAGTAGCTACTGAAGAATGCGTGGAGTATGAATGACATTGCCAAGGGAGCACTTGATCAAGTTCTGGGCTGTGCACAGACAATTATTATTGCAAAACTGTGGGAGTTGTTTCCTCATAATTACAGCTGTGCCATAAAAATAACATGTGTTCAACAGGCAGTGAAAGTGCACAGAGATATCTAGATAGCAAATTTAACAATAGCTGCTTATTTTAGGATAGGAAGGCATCTTAGTCGTATCAGGCCCTTTATGGACCAATCACTGAGACAGTACTCCTGTCCACTCATCCCCACGCTCTCCCTCTGGACAGTTGATTTGGTTGAAGAGTTGCCATTCTCTTGCTAACTTCTCTCTCTCTGTTTTCCTTTCCCATTCAACTTCTCTGCTCTTGGTCCGGCCCGGTCCTGATTTGGTGAGTTGGCGCACATTTTTGGAAATGTAGTGAGTACCTGACCTGATTAGTTTGCATGCTTTTAAAGGCACGGCTAAAGACTTGGGTGAAGGCTTAGAGAAGTGAGAAGTGTAAGGCTGACCAAGCAACCCATTTCAAGGGGTGCAGGAAGGGATTGCTCTCTGTTCGCAAATGATGGTCCATGGAGTACCTTCAAGAGCCTAAGAATATCTGGATTGTCCTTCATGGACTTAACGCAAACAGAAACAGGCAAGAATATAAACACAGACTTCATTGTAGATGCATATTTTATTGATTGTAACCCACCCAGAGTTGTTTTTAAGAGGGGCAGCTATATAAATGTTTTAAATAAATAACTATAAACTGGATATTCAAGGAAAGAGTAGCTGAGAGAGGGATAGGTAACCAGTTTAGTAGGACATATTATAGTTAATGTTCAAGTGACCAATCTAACTCTGCTGTTGTATTTTTCACTCCGTCCTTTTAGATTTCTTTAGAGAATGTTTGGAACGTATTTCCGGGTTGGTTTTTATGGCAGCAAATTTGGAGACCTGGATGAGCAAGAGTTTGTCTACAAAGAACCCTCTATCACTAAATTAGCTGAAATTTCTCATCGACTTGAGGTAAGAGCTGAAATATCCTCAAAGGAAATATAGATGAAGCAATTTAGTAATGAGTGAGTATGGAAGAGTTAATAGAGGCAGCAGAGGTAATATTGTGAATGGGAGCACAGCACCAGTTGTGTCTGTCTGAAGTGTTTGCGTGCATGACCTTGCTTGTACACCTGGCTAAGAACATGCTGAAAAGAAAGCTCTCTTCTTGGCTTTCAGAAACATATATTCATAGTGCAGTGTGCAGAGTATCCGGAAGCTTCAGCTGGTCCAGAATGCGGCTGCGCGGGCAGTCACGGGTGCTATAAGATCAGCACATGTAACACCGCTGCTCCGCGAGCTGCATTGGGTACCAGTTTGCTTCTGGGTCCAATTCAAGGTGTTGGTTATCACCTTTAAAGCCCTACATGGCATGGGGCCAGGGTACCTGAGGGACCGTCTCATCCCTGTTACATCTGCCCGCCCCACCCGGTCATGCAGAGAGGGCATGCTTCGGACCCCATCAATAAAAGAATTTCATCTAGCGGGGTCCAGGAGGCGTGCCTTCTCTGCGATAGCACCCGCCCTATGGAATATCTTGCCCCCGGAGGTGAGGCGGGCGCCCTCGCTCCTAGCCTTCTGGAAGTCTTTAAAGACCTGGTTCTGCCGCCTTGCTTGGGATGAAAGAGGTAATAGTTCCTCCTGGGGGTGGTTAGCCCCGTGATATCCTCCTTTTTTTAAAGATCCTACCATCCTCTGGATTTTCTTTATTTATTATTATATTGTTATTTTAAAATGTATAGGTTTTTAATGTTAATATTATTGTTGTAATGTTCAGGCCCGCCTTCTTTAAAGACTTCAGCAGGAATCCCATCAGGTCCACTAGCTTTGTTATTTTTCATTTGTTTAGTGGCTTTACTGACTTCCTCCAAACTAGGGGGTACTGCAAGCTCATTTCTTATTTGTTTTTGCGGGATTTGCAAGAAGACTTCATCAGCCACAGTAGATTCTTGAAAGATTCCATCAACGCTGCCTCCGAAAAATCCTGCAAATTACTTGGGAAGATAGGCGGACTAATGTTAGTGTATTAGAAGAAGCGAAAACCACCAGCATTGAAACAATGATCATCCAACATCAACTTCGCTGGACCGGTCATGTTGTTCGAATGCCTGACCATCGTCTTCCAAAGCAGCTACTTTACTCCCAACTTAAGAATGGAAAACGGAATATTGGTGGACAGCAAAAGAGATTCAAAGATACTCTCAAAGCTAATTTAAAAAAATGTAATATCAGCATTGAGAACTGGGAAGCCCTAACTCATGAGCGTTTCAATTGGAGGTCATCCTTTATTAATGGCGCTATGGACTTTGAAGAAGCACGAGTACAGGGCGAAAAGGAGAAAAGAGCTAAAAGGAAGGCACGTCAGGCAAACCCTCATCATGACCGTCTCCCACCCGGAAACCTATGCCCTCATTGTGGGAGGTTGTGCGGATCCAGAATTGGCCTTTATAGCCACTTACGGATCCACCGTTAAAATTTTACCTTTGGAAGACAATCTTACTCGGCTACGAGTGATCGCCAATGATTGAATGTTGTAAACCGCCCAGAGTCTACTGCTGTAGAGATGGGTGGTGATCAATCTGAATAATAAATAAATAAAATAAAATATGCATGCTGATTAGACTAGCTGATCTCCATACATTCTTATCTCAGTAGTAGTATCAACATACTTGATACTTTATTTATGTTAATAAAATACTGTATATTAATATATTGATAAGAATATAGTTATAAGCTTCCTGTATAGAAGAGCTTTACAAGTAAAATTCTATTGATCTGTCACCTGCTTCCTTTCTTATATCATGGCCACATGGACATGGGGTTAACTCTCATTCTGTACTGATGGCCTGAGATACCCAGAATGATCTCAGACCTTTTTGCCTTGACTTGCAAAATTGTCCTGCTTTGTTTTCCCTTCAGGAGTTTTATGCTGAACGTTTTGGGCATGAAATGGTAGAAATCATCAAAGGCTCCAATCCTGTGGACAAGACCAAGCTGGATCCTAATAAGGTAGATTCTATTGTTCAGGGTATTAGGCACTGCAGTTCTAGGGTTAGGCTGACCATACGTCCCGTTTTGAACGGGACTGTCCCATTTTTTCACCATTTCTGGAGCGTCCCGTCATTATACTAAAAATCTCAATTTTGTCCCGTTTTTTAAACCCGGAGGAGGAATCGCCCCCGCCCACCAGCACGTGGCAAAGGAGGTGGGAGAGGCGGGCCAAGCAGCACGACAGGCGGAGGCAATTCCCCTTCTGGGTACCCTCCAATCAGCTGCTCTGCCCCCGCCCATTGCGCTGCCCGGCCTGCCCCTCCCGCGTGCTGATAGGCGGAGGTGACTCCCCCCACCCCCCAAATCAGCTGCTCCGCCTCCGCCCACCATGCCACCCAGCCCACCCCCCCGCGCGCCAACAGGCGGAGGCAAAAAAACGGGACAAGAGGAACGGGCAGAGGCAGAGCGGCTGGTTGAGGGGGCGGAGGGAGTCGCCCCCGCCTATCAGCACACGGGAGGGGCGCGGTGGGCAGCGCGGTGGGCGGGACGGAGGGGCTGGTTGGGGGGGCGGGGGAGTCACCTCCGCCTCTCAGCGTGCGGGAGGGGCAGGGCGGGCAGCGCGATGGGCGGGGGCGGAGCAGCTGATTGGAGGGAACCCGGAAGGGGAATCGCCTCCGCCCACCATGCCACCCGCCCCTCCCACGCGCCGACAGGAGGAGGCAACCACCCCCGTCCCGTTTTCGTCTCAAGGAAATATGGTCAGTCTATCTAAGGTTGGACTGTATATTTAAACCAAGAGGACATTTGCCCCAACTAATCTGAGATTATATGACAGATTCAGCAGGAAGCTGTGGATCTCTAGGCATAGCAATTCCTAAATATTTCTAGTGTGGCATTCTAGGTAAGAAATGATTTGCCACATTCCTTCTTCCATACTACATATACCACAGTGGAAATGCCCTTAAGATTTCTGCTCTCTTTCCCCAACAAGGTACATATCTTGTCTACCGATGACTGAAATGGCAAGGTTATCAGACTGCTAGTCCTGTTTCCTTCCTCCAGGAAGCCAATGCTGGTTTGGGGGAAAATGCTCTCTTCTTCACTCGCTTGTCCTTGTTCAAATGATAGTCTGAACTCCAAGCAACAAGTGCCTGATGCAACAGTGGTGAAAGGATGCTGGCATGCTGACCCCTGTCTTGTCTTGTCTTGTCTTGTCACAGGCATACATCCAGTTGACTTATGTGGAGCCTTTCTTTGACACATACGAACTGAAGGACCGTGTCACATATTTTGACAAGAACTATAACCTGCGCACCTTCATGTTTTGTACCCCTTTCACATTGGATGGACGAGCGCATGGTGACCTGCATGAGCAGTTCAAGCGCAAGACTCTGCTCACCACTTCTCATGCTTTCCCCTACATCAAAACCCGCATTAATGTCATCCACAAGGAAGAGGTAATGGGATAGTCAGTTCATGGAGCTTTCAGAGATCACAATTACTAGGAGTGAAAAAATGGCAGAATATGGCTGGTATGATAATAATAAGCTAGTCAGCTTATTGAAAATCTCAGATTTCTATATTTTAAGACATAGGGAAGTATGCTTGAAAGTGTTTCAGCACTTAAATTCTTAAAACCGCAGAAAAGTTTAATTCTTACAGGCAAAGAAATGGCCTAGAGAACACTTCACTGTTTGAATGCAATGCAGAATCCCCCTCCCCATGTAATAGGCCAATTGAGAATAAATTATGCAGAATAGTAAATGTAACAAACATTAGTTGTAATTAAATTGTGAGACAGTGGTTGGGCAATTATAACCAGTTTATATAACATATGCAGAGCACATGAATCCATTTTTTCCTGATGCAAAATTTGGATTGGGACTAGAGTTTTGTATAATTCTTTGCATGTGTACACATTGTTGTAAGCACAAGGAGATAATCTCCTCACAGTTTTGTTTGTGTTTGCATTGGCTTGTCTGTGTCTCCAGATTATTCTTATTCCTATTGAAGTAGCCATAGAGGACATGCAGAAGAAGACTCAGGAATTGGCTTTTGCCACCCACCAGGACCCAGCTGATGCCAAGATGCTGCAGATGGTGCTTCAGGGATGTGTTGGAACCATAGTCAACCAGGTACCCAACCAAGGAATGAGAACAACTGTTTTATTGCAGGCAAAAGAGGCTTCAGGCTGGCTAGCAAAGTTGCTGGGACAATGGGGATGGGTGAGAACAGAATTGAATCCTCCTGGCAGAGATAATAGTTGAGAGTTGAAGAACAAAGACGTTGCAAAATGGAGGAAGCATGAGATATTACTTAATGATGAATATGTGGTACAGCAACTGCAGAGGACCCTGGGATTTAAGTCGGGGGTGTGTATAGCACTGAGACAGCATTGACTGTGTTTTTCAGTGACCTCTGGCAGAACCTGTACAGGGGTCATCATTGTAGGAGAGCTGTATGGTAGCCAAAAAAAAAAGGAGTCTGGTAGCACCTTTTTAGGCTAACAAATTTTATTAAAAGAAATACTGTATGCTTTCATAAATTACAGCTCACTTCATCAGCTGCAATGGAATGGCTAGACTGAGGTAGGATTTAAATTGGGATGAGGCAGGGGAAGCAAGATGGTTATATACAGTAGATGCAGGTTACATGTCAGGCAGATCATAAGTGCCTTATCAATTAAAAATTGCAATGTGTTAAAAACCCATCATGTTTGTTGAGACCTTCTGAGCCACTCCCCGCATCTGATGAAGTTACCTGCAGTTCAGGAAAGCATATGCCTCTTAGTAAAATTTGTTAGTCTCAAAAGGTGTTACAGAACCAAACTCCAGATATAGGGGTGGTCCTGCTTGATCTGTCAGCAATGTTCAGTGTCGTTCTCAATTGTTTCTGAGGGTTGGGAATGGGGGCCCCTGTCCTGTAATGGTTCTCCTCTTTCTTCTGTGGCTGATTCCAGTTGGTGTTGATAGCAAAGCCCTTGCCACGCAGGGTTCCGCAGGACTCAACACTCTCCTCCTTCCTGCTCAACATCTACATGAGGCTACTGGGTGAGGTCAGCCACTGGGACAGAGTCAAATATTATCAGTACCTAAATGATACCCAACGTTACCTCTCACCCACTGGCCGAACAGTTGATGTTTGGACGGTCCTCTTCCAGTACCTGGAGACTCTAAAGACCTGGATGGGGAGGGACAGGCTTAGGCTCGTTCCTAGCAAGATCAAGTGGCTTTGGTGTCAAGGTCCTTCTGGTCCCAGGAATATACTATCTTTAGTTGTTGATGGGGCTGCACTTCACCAGGTGGAACCTGTTCATTTTTTGGTGGGTCCACCTGGACTCTGAGCTCCTGCTCCACAAACAAAGGGCCTTTGCACAAATCCACTCTGTGTGCCAATTACGACCTTTCCTGGATTAAGAGGCCAGTCTCACAGTCACTCAAGCTTTAGTCACTTCCCTTGGGGCTGCCCTTATATATCACTTGGAAGGTACAACTGGTTCAAAATGCATCTGAACAAGTGGTTATGGGCATTGCCCGTTTTGCCCATAACTGTAACATAGCTGTGCGTCTCTGCTTCATGAGCTGCACTGGCTACCGGTGGGCTTCCAGGTGCAATTCAAAGTGTTGATTGTCACCTATAAAGCCCTTCATGCCTTAGGCTCTGATTACCTACCTACAGGACTGCCTTTCTTCTGAGGCCTGTCATTTCTGCCCAACCAGTAAGACTAAGTAGAATTGATGTACTCCAGGTCCCAGTAGTAAAGCCCTGTCATTTAGAGGGTCCTAGGAGACATGCTCCATAGCTGTGCCTGCCCCGTGGAACAGCATTTTCTCTGAGGTCCATAAGGCCCCACCACTGCTGTATTTTCACAAAGCTGTAGAAATGTGTCTCTTTCAGTAGGCCCTGGGACAGGATGAGGTGATCAGCAATCTTATAGGGCATCTTGGTTTTATGACTGATTGAGTTTGGTGTATTCTTTCCTCAGTGTGCTGTATGTATTACTCTTTTCTTGGTTCTTATTTTAATTAATTAATTTTATTTTATTTTATTTTATTTTATTAACTTTAATGTGTAAGCCTTCTAGAGATACTCCAGTGATTGAGTATCCAAGTTGATAAATAAGTGAAAATAATGATGTCTTAGAGTAGATGACTGGGCTAAAATTAAGTTTGATACAGATTGAATGGCGAGGGAAGGAAAACTTTCCACTCCTGTCCCAGACACTGACTCCAGGTCAAGCCTTCTTCCCACACCACATCTCCATGCCCTTTCTGTTCCAGGGTCCTCTGGAAGTGGCACAGGTATTTTTGGCTGAGATCCCTGATGACCCCAAGCTCTATCGGCACCACAACAAGCTGCGACTGTGTTTCAAGGATTTCACTAAGAGGTAATGCACACGTACCGCGGCCACAACACCGTAGGCTTCATGCATGATTTGGTAATCACATCTCTTTTGTTGTTCCATCATATCTAGAGCCTTACAAAAATAAAATATTAACTAAAAATAATAATGTTAACAACACTATGCAGGAGCAGAGGATAAAGCAGCATCAAATAGCTTCACTAGAAATACAGATTTGTATAATTTCAGTGGATTCAGATGCTCATAATGTAAAGGCCTGGGAAAATAAAGAGAGCTCCACCCGAAGAGACCTCTAGGCAGGCCTCTCATTGTAGATGGCCACCCAAGTATGGTGTGCTACATCAGAAATGACTCCTGAAACAAACTACTGCAAACTACCCACTTTGATCCAGATGCAAAATGCGCAACTGTGCTTTCATCCCAGAACATCACTGCTGGGAATAAAACGAGGCCCAGATCCTCACGTGCTTTCCCCGCTTTTGCAGAGACCTCTGCACAGGAACAGTTTAAATAATGTGAGTCTTCATAGTAGAGACAAGAAGTGCCTTTTTGGGCAGCCTAAAAAGGCAACTGCAGGGTGACATACCTGAAATGATCTTGGGGAATGAAGGAGTCTTCCTTTGCAAGTAATACTGGGAAGGTCAGTGAAAGAAGATAGACAGAATTTCTGCAGGAAGGAAAAAAAAAACGTTCGTAGGTTATGACTTTGGAAAGCTTGCTTCTTAGACCTGGTTTTCCCTGACTTACAACATAGTTAAAAAAAACTTCTAACTATGCCAAAGGAAGATGTGAGGTTCATAGTCTTTAAATCCCAAAACCAGTAACTTCATCCACAAATCATTCAGAATATGGAAAGTTCTTTATTAGGATTTAAGTAGCTAGATCCAGATCGAAGCCACGAATGGCCGTTCCCGCGCAAAGCAGTCAGTAAAAGCATCTACTCCCCCCCTTGTGCCAGCCCCCTTACTTTTCCCGGGCAAAGCATTTGAAAAAGAAAAAATAAAACAATTCACATTCCCTTCTCATTTCCTCCAGTACCTTCCCCTATCTCTCTCCGGTACCATTCTCGGAGTTTCCCAGGTGGTTCCAACTCCTCTGACCTTGGCTGTAAATCACCCAAACAACTTCTAACGCTCTCTCTGGAATGCGGGTGCTCTCCTTCCTCCCTCCTCCCGACAGCCGGGCATCTCTTCATGCCCTACACTCATCTTATCCAGAACCAATTCCCATGGCAGGATTTCACCTTTCACCACACTTAACTATTGTGGTTAAAGGCTTAATCCTGACAGAAGTTCAACTGGAGTTCTGCTTTCCATGCTGGCAAATAGCAGCTCTGGGAGGAGGTTGTTACGAGGATTAGAGCATGGGGCCTGGGGATGGAGGCTGCCTCTGCCATGGACTCACTAGAAGAGCCAAAGGAACTCTCTGCTTTTACTACTCTGACCTGCATCCTACTTCCACGCACAAAATATGGCAAAGCAATAGATATCCAACTTAATAGAACTGTTCTAACAATTACAAAAAAATCAGCAGAGTGCAGTGCTCAAAAGGTTAGACCAGTGTTTCTCAACCTTGGCAACTTTAAGATGTGTGGACTTCAACTCCCAGAATTCCCCAGCCAGCCATGTGGCTGGGGAGGGCTTGGTTCCTTTAGTGGACTGAGGAGATCCAGGTAAAAGGTCCCTTCCAAGCATGGGGCTCACTGATGACTTTGGGCCAGTCTCTCTCTCAGGTTTCCTGGGGATAAAATAAGGAGAGACTCCTATGTATAGTTTCAGCAGGTGGCAGCACCTAACCAACCATGTCTGAGCTCAGAAGCCAAGCCAAAGATGTTCTGGTTAGTACTTGGATGGAAGTCCTTTGGGGAATAAATATGACAGTCCCAGGAGAAGGCAGTAGCAAACATTTTCTATATTGGTACCAAGAAAACTATGTGGGCATGTTCATAATGTCACTAGGATTCAAGTTCAGCTCAAAAGTGACTATCTTTTACCCTCTTCAGCTCATAGGAGATGGTCAGGATAAATGCAACATTTTCTCTGAGAGCCCGGGAGGTGGGAGGCTCCCTTAATTTTATCCCCACAACAGCAACTGTAGGAAGATAGGTTGGGCTGAGAAAGTATGACTGGCTCAGAGTCACTCAGTGAGCTTCATGGGTGAGGGTGGACTTTTTATCTGGCTCTTCCTGGTCCAGTAAAAGAAGATATGTGAAGCAGCCCTTGAACACAACTACTTGTCAACTAACAAAGCTGCCTCAATTCATTTGTGTCAATATCCCCTTTTGAGTATTTTAACAGAGCTGAGTGTTCTTCCCCACCCCACCCCTCACCCCCGTGATCATTTTAAACGGGGGAAAAGTTACTCATGGAAAATGCTTGTGGCTACGGACTGGGACACCACCAGAACACATTCCCCTCAGAATCCTCAACTACTAACATCTCAGCAACATTTAACATCCTCAGCAACATCTAACATCTCATTGTGTTAATTAAAGCAACTTCTTCCACTTTAATCTTACTGGCTGTACAATTTCTCTTGACAATCTTGTCTTAACAAGGAAAGGTAGATACTGATGTTATATACAGCACCTCTAGAAAGACAGACTAATGCTAACTAGATTACTACTGTCCATCCTACATACAAAGCTTTGTTCTCTACCCAGTTGTGTATTTTGTCTTTGGTTCTGACAGATCCCACTGAGCGTTTTGCAAGAATTTGTTCCAGTTCTTACTGAACTAAAGAAAACTAGTTTCCTTTAATGTCAACCAGGGAAATACAATCCCCTTTTGGTTGGCTGACTTAAGTCTGTTTGTTAACTTTATATCCAGCTTTTCCTCTAAAATGTTCCCAGACAACTAAAAGTAAAGCCAATCTTTGGAGATTACTTCAAAGGGTAGGTTTTGCAGTGTAGGAGTTCATACATTGCCAAGGCCTTCTGCAGTTGAGTAGGAGTCATCTGAGGAGAAGAGCTTGTCTCCAGAACCTTCTACCGAGTCTAACAAGACCCTTCGAAAATCTGGTTCTATTGCCCTTTGAGGGTATTTTAGACCAGAAGCTGGGAGCAATTCCATCCAAGATTGGAACAGTCAGACATCTATAAATAGCCCAAAAGGAGAAGGGAGAGAACTCTTCAAGGCCACTCTGAGCCAGTAGTACCATCACGCATATCCACCTCACTACTTTCTTAGATGTGAAGATGCCCTTCGTAAAAGCAAGACACTGATTGGACCAGACCAACGCGAGTTCCTCCGAGAGCTGGAGAGGAATTACCAGCGTCTAAAGGAAGCCCTGCACCCACTACTCAACCGCAAAATCCCTCAGCTCTACACGCCAGTTGCCCCTCATTCTGCACACAGGTGAGGCCCGCCTGCGCAGCTTGCTTGTGGCATGAGTAAATACTTGAACATGGAGGTTCAGAAGCAAAGGGCTTTGCGCAGGCAAGTTTATCAGTACAGTTCCACCAGCTATTACCTTTAGGGGCCCATCTTCAATTTCCTCTTTAGGACATAATGAATCCCAGTTAATTCTTCTAGGAAGAATTATTCTGCTCCCCCAAACCAGGAAATTGTGCTGCTGTCCAGCGCAAGATGCTGCGCTGTTGGATTGTACCCAGATGTTTAGAATGTCATAAGTGGCACAGGGCCCACTGTAAGTTGTTTGCCACTTGTTTTCAAGGGACGTGGCTCTTACCTTTAATCATTTTGAAACACGTTGGTAGTGTCTGTTAAGTGACATCTAGGTTAAGTATCCAATTGGCTTTATTCCTTTATTACATTTATTATTTAGGAAAGAAAAAAAAATGATACATTCCTTCCCAGTGGTTGCCAGGTATAGAGTTAAAAAGCCACCAAGGGATATCTGGCTCAGCACACAAATTCTGAAACATTTACTATTTCATCATCTTTCCCTATAGGGGAGGAGAGTATCCTGAAAACTGGGTTGCTCCTCTCACTTGTGGTTCACAACTGGCACCTCTAGTGGCTGGAGCGGATGTCGGTGGCTTGCAGGCTAAATCCCAGAAATGTTCCTCCCACTTGTAGGGAGATCTTCCACAGTGTCTGATCATGGTGCTAGAATATTGATATGCCCCCCATAAAGGTTAAGAACGCAGCACTGTTTGCAGCAATGTGCTCTGAACCGAAAAGAGGCAGACACCTAATTGAAAGGGAGGAGGTGCTACTCCCAGTGTAGGGAGTGTTGAGACCACCTAGTCTTGCCTACTGGACCAAGCCAGTTTTCACAGTAATTAATCTCCATCTGTTGTAGAAACAGAACCCTCTTGTTAAGTCCAGGGTTACATTCTAATGCTCATGTATTAGAGAGTCCATTCATCCCTTTCACGCATTCTGAGTCTCTTTTATGAGGCCAGTGAGTTTGAGGGGGCTATATAGGTGCAGGGACTTTGATGACATTCTGCTTTAAAAAAATAATTAAAGTCCTTATAACGTTTTATTTATTTTGAGAGAGAGAGAGGTTGCATGGTTGACTGAGATGACAATTGCAAGCATATTGTTCCCTTCTACCACCGTAAAGCCTGCAATTGTGCAAGAAAAAATTATACATTTGGGCCAAAGGCAGGATTATTTATCCCCTCGTGTTTAGTGGGCAAGTTCTGTGCAAATGCAAACATGGTCGATGTGTCTTTGGAGTACGAAGCTACCTGTTTGCAGGAGAGTGCATCACTTTTGGAGCAGGGTTCTTTACATTTTGATTTTTTTTTTCTTTTAAAGATAATACCTGCAGCTCTTGTTTGTTTAGTCTTAGAATTAGATGGATTTATAGAGAAAAGTTACTGTAAGACTCTATACGTTGCCCCCAAAACTCTGTGATTGGACAGTTCCTAATGAACCATACCTGTGTCACTCTACTCCTTTGTCTCCCTCCTCTCTTCATCTTGGTATTTATGAAGGAATGGAAGCTGGGGGGAAAGTAGTAGAGTTTTTGCCACATGGTCTGCTTTTCTGCATTGTTCTGAACTGAATTGTGCGTAAAGTCTTATAATGGCCCTGATTTGCACCAGTTGCTTTAGAGAGATCCTGCTTCAGAATCAGTCCCAAATCTGATGCAGTCCTTTTATTTGTTCAGTAGATTTCTACATTTCTGCCTTTGCCATATCGCTGTTTGTGGGGACATAGTATAAATTCCTTTCCAAGATTTGTTTGAATACATTCTTCTATTTCTCCTCCAGAAACTCCTTCAACAGATTGAGTCTGCGGAAGACGGAAGCCTAAAACGGATTGCTTGAATTGCAGGGGGACCAGTTTCAGGAAGGAAGTCCTGAACGTTACATCCTCAGCCTTACAGAAGGATGGTGCACGTGTTTTGCACCGAAAGACAATACTGAGATTCAGAGCTTCTGCCCCATTTTTCCAGGCACTGTTCAAGATTTGAAGCCAGAGTGTCAGTCAAATAGAAGGAGAGTGTCTGTTGAAGACAGTAGTAGGAAGGATCTGACCCGCACATTCTGCCTTGTTGAGGACTGAGCTCCACCCTCAGGAAACTTTTCAGTGCACAGCCATCTGATCAGGAAGGCTAGTTCAGACCTCCTGCAGATTTTCTCTATCAAAGTGGACATTTGCCTCGTGTACACAGGCCTTGAATTTCCATATGCAGCAGCTAGATCCAAAATGTGGCTCTAGATGGACTTGGAGGTTCCTTCACTGTGGATTCTCTGCTGTTTTCCCTTTGAGAGCTGAGATTAGCTGAAGAATCTGGAACCCTCCACTACTCACCCCATCTCTTCTTTTGTTCTGTGCTTAACACTGTTTTGGCTTTCAACCACCTGGAATATCCAGTTACTTATGATCAGTAAGAATGACTGGCTTATTTTCTGGATCTCATTCCTAACTCAGGGAAGAAGGCAGTGGTATCTGGGACAGGGTTAGAAGACTGAAACCTTATAACACCTGGATTTGATTCCTGCCTTTAAGGAGTGAGCAAGTACTCCTTGATCTGCCTACCCAGAGCTTGGGCTGAAACCCAGGAATTACGGTTCTTACCTCTGCTGCTCTTTGTTCTGGCTCCCAGGTTTTTATTAAGAGCTCCTACCAACTACTATTTGGAATCCAGTTTGCAACGTGGACCAAAAAACTTCTAAAGTCTTTCCAAGAAGGGGCACGCTGTCACTCACTCTCTCCTTCCCTCTCACGCAAAAAAAATTACAGCAGTGCTTTCTAGAGAAGAATGAGGAGGGTGGATGGGTTGAAGGGAAACCTTCATCCAAAAACAAAGGTGGTGTGTGCGTTTGTTCCTTAAGAAAATGAATATACTTTTCCTCTTTGTATGTTTTTCTCTCTCTTCCCCAGCAAATGATGCAAGCTAAACTTGAATTCTAAACTGTATTACATTCTTGTTAAAAGTGTTCTCCTGGGCAGAGCCCTTGACACTAGAGGTAGGGTGGAAGATTTCTGGGGAGGTATGTAATGCACATCTCTGAAAAGTACCCTGATTTAATTGAAAACAGTATGAAGTTTCAACCCAGAATTTGCATCTATAAGGGCTCTCTTGGTTAGGGTTCAGCGGCCAATTTAAATTTACTTCCTCAAGTAAACTAAGCAAAGCAGGCATATGTGTAGGAAGAGCCACATTTGTTCCATATAGCCTTTTTAATTTTCTGGAACATGTAGAAACACTGTACCATTTAAATACGTGGGTGTCCTGACCATTGTGTTACGACCCCTTTACGCCTTTAAAGTGAAGAGTTCTCTAACAGTAGGAAGCAAAAACTGATTGGCAGCACATCATGGTTGTCAGTCTTTAACCAAAGTTGCTCCTGTTTGGAATCAAAATATGCCTCCACCATTTTCTCTAGATCAGAGTTCTGCCTTGTTCTGCCTGTGATGGGTAGCTGAGCCTTGATTTTTGTCTGTCTTACTCCTCACTTGAGGAAATTATAAACTTTATTTATAATCCAATTTTAAAAACAAAATATGAAATGTCTGGCTCTGTTCTTTTTAATGAATAGGAAAGCTTTGTTTATTTGTGTGTCAGGCATTGAAGAATTACACACAAGCTATATTTGTTCCATATCGGAATTAAATCAGCAATGTGATGAAACTTGTGTCCAATGAATTTCCATTTTTGAATAGCTCAGGTTTCCAGCCCCCACTGCTAAAACAAAAGCTCAAGAATATGGGCAGATTCTATTTAATATTTGGAAATTATAGTGGGAGATAGTGTTGAGAAAGTGCCATTGTTTATCATGCAGTCCTCGTTCTTCCTTTAGCCTTGATACGATAGTTTATCCTTCTTCCTTACTGTGTAGCTGTTGATCATCTTTTCTCTGCCATCGGTAAAATGTATAGCTCTAAAAACACATTCAGATGTTTAGTAAGTGTAATCTGTTAGCCAGAATTATCTGTATTTTTCCATAGTCTGATGTGGAATAATGTTCTTCAGCATTATTTCCAGATCTTTAGAGCTGTCACGGCAGGGGTTGAGTGCCCAGTTTGGCCTTATCTCTGGCATAGAATGACTGAGAGAAGAGTCATTGGGGTAATTGGCTCTTTGCTATGAGAGAGGTAAAGTTTCCAAGTCAAGTGATTGCTGGGGATTTTGTGGACTTCATCCACATGGTTTTCTTAATAACAATATGGAAATGGTTAGTCGTTGCCATCTTTTGGGATGGTTTTCAACTTACTAGTCCGGTCTCCCATCCATGTATTGCCCAGGTTTGACCCTTTTTAGTTTTTAAAGTTCAACAAAAGCCAGTTGGGGGGGGGAGGTGGAAATTGGAAGGAAAAAGAATATGAATATGACAGGGAAACAAGAAATAAACCAAGGAAAAAACAGGAAGATCTGCTGTTCAGGAACCAATAGAGGATCCTGTCAAGTGGGATGAAAAAATTACAATGATGGAAGGATTCTGTTGGGAGATATGAGATCCATGTAGCTGAATTTGGTGAAGCTAATGATAGAGTTGCAGTGCATAGTCCAGTTCTCATCAGAGGATAGTTGTTAGAATTGAGCTTGAACTAGGACACACTACTTGGCCAAGAAAATAGGAGGGAACAGCTAAATCTCCTAAATATTAGTGCTGGGGAGGCCAGGCATGATTAGCCCTTCACATTGTTTCTGGTGGCAGAAAAATAGCCCAAAGAGGAGACATGATAGCAGTCCTCAAATACCCAAAGAGCTGTCACACGGAAGAGGGCATGGATTCATTCTCCATAAGTCTCAAGGGTAGAACAAGAACCAAGCTTTACAGAAGATGATCCAGGAATTTCCTGACCACAAGAGCTATTAAGCAGTAGAACAGCTTGCCTCCTGGAGTTATGGATGTTCCATTCCTGGACGTTTTCAAGCAAAGGTTGGACTTCCATTTGTCTGGGATGGTCTGAGGATTCCTGTCCTGGGCAGAGGGTTAGACTAGAAGTCCTCCAAATCCCTTCCAACTCAATGATTCTAGGATGTAGGACATCCCATTGGAAGCCAGAGGGAAGGGCTGGTGCTTGTCTTGAAATAATTGCGAATGGGGGAAGCTTTTATCATTGATGTTCTCACAAACCCTATTTGCACACATTGGATTTTGCAGTTCAATAAATTTCAAAGTGAACAGGTACTATGAGGGGGGATGGGGAGCCGTGGGTAGAGAATGCAACATTGGGAGTTCCCCCCTATTGAAAATTGGGATGAGGGAGAAGGAGACTTGCAAGCCATTAGAAATGGAATTCCTTTTTAGAAATGAGAGCAGCAACTACTTGAGGCTATCTGTATTGTTGCCATAGTGCTTTAAATCCCACAAGAGATTGTGAGGAGAGGGGTATCTCTACAAATCTGGCTGCAATTCTGGCCTCAGATGTGGGGAAGGCAGCCTGGGTGACGTAGAAATTCATTTGGAAAA
This sequence comes from Charina bottae, assembly GCA_023362775.1. Taxonomy (NCBI): domain Eukaryota; kingdom Metazoa; phylum Chordata; class Lepidosauria; order Squamata; family Charinaidae; genus Charina; species Charina bottae. The sequence goes on along the minus strand of JALMGJ010000021.1, from coordinate 5,838,647 downwards.
GTTAATGGGATCCCCGTGACATTGAGATGTCTACAGCAACAGCAGAAAATAGCATCCAGTGCTCATCTGATTTATCCAAGTAGAAACAGAACAGAAGGAAGGGTTCTATGTGGCAGCTTAGAACAGGAGGATTGTTTCAGCTCACTGCCTGTCTTAAGGCACTGTAAAAACATCACCCACACCTACTTTTTTAGGTAAGATGAGATCTACTAAAGTGTAGGCCGCCTATATGAAGAGGCCCTCCTCTCTCAGGCATTCACTTGTACTATTTTTTTTATCCATTCAATTATGTCCGATTCTCGGAGGCTGCCTGGACAAATCCCTGCAGTTTTCTTGGCAAGGTTTTTCAGAAGTGGTTTGCCCTTGCTTCCTTCCTAGGGCTGAGAGAGAGTGACTGGCCTAAGGTCACCCAGCTGGCTTTGTGCATAAGGCAGGACTAGAACTCACGGTCTCCCGGTTTCTAGCCTGATGCCTTAACCCAGAGCTTTCCAAACTCTGTGTGGCGACACAAAAGTGTGTCGCCACACACAGTCTGGTGTGTCGCCACACAACCATCATCAGCGCTTCTGGGTTTTCCCGCGGCAACACACCAACGGCGGTGTGCAAAAATTGAAAGCGGCAGCAGCGCTTCCGGGTTTTTGCGCGCTGTTGCAATGGCGGCACTTCCGGGTTTTCCCGCAGCGACACACCAACAGCGGTTAGTGTGTCGCCGCGGGAAAACTTTGGAAAGCCCTGCCTTAACCACTACATTAAACTGGCTCTCACACTTGTACTATACCAAGGCCCTATGCTGATGGGAAGAGGAATCATTTGCTGTTATGTGAACAAATTACTGGTATGAGAAAAGCAGGCGCACAGTAAGGTTGGACCCTTTTTCGAAGTAGTACACCTGTTAAGTGTGCAACAGTAGAACAGGGCCTACCTATGTCGGGGAATAAATTGAAATAATAAATAAATAAATAAATAAATAAATAATAAAATAAATAAATAAATGTCTACGTGGTATGCCAGCAACGTTTCCATCAGAAAGCCAGCCATGCATTGGAGGACATTGGAATATTAGCAGGTGCAGACTAAACTTGGCCATATCTGTAGAGCAAGGGTTTCTACACAGTGCCGTCCACCCAAACAGCCCAGCCCGTGTTCTGCTGGCTAGCAACAAATTGAAGGCAGAGGTGTTTGGAAATGTGCTTCTGGAATGGCTGCTCTGTGCTCTGCACAGAAGCACTTAGTCCAAGCAATATGTTTCAAAACCTTGATTGTGCAGTGCCTCCAAACTTGCAGACTTCTAGCCCAACTAGGTAAAGGTTCCCCCCGCACATTTGTGCAGTTGTGTCCGACCCTAGGGGCCGGTGCTCATCTCTGTTTCTTAGCAGAAGATCCAGCGTTGTCTGAAGACGCTTCTGCTGTCATGTGGCCGGCATGACGCACGCGGAACGCTGTTACCTACCCACCGAAGTGGTACCTATTAATCTACTTGCATTCGCATGCTTTTGAATTGCTAGGTTGGCAAGAGCTGGGGTGAGTGCGGGAGCTCACTCCGTCACGCGGGGCTAGGGTCTCGAACCTCTGAACTTGCGATCTTCCGATCAACAAGCCTGGCGTCTTACCCGCTGAGCCACCACGCCCCTCTAGCCCAACTAGTCTGCTATAAATACAACTTTCCACATTTAGGAGGAATATGGGTTTCTTTCTGCCCTTATATTCCATTTACCTCAGTAGGCCAGATGTTGCCACATGAGCCGATTCATTTGGGCATGCTGTAAGTTTAGACAGCATGTTTTGAAAAGAGGCTGAACAGTGATTGAGCAGTAATTAAAAGACAGCAAATAAACGCTCTCAGAAGTCATTAAAATCAATCCCCTTAAGCACCATTACAAGCATTTTTAAACTATTTTGGTAAAAGGAATTTTAGTTACTGCACACCTAATGAAACCCAGTAGACTGATAAAATTGTGTTCTGCAAATTAAAAACTTAAAAGGTAATAGGGAAAGGGTGTTGAAAGACAGATGCAGAGGACAAGCTTATCTCCCTTTCATATCACTGCATGTGTCAAAGCCTCCAGACCTGTTTGGAAACAGAACAGTAAGTACTAAACTGATTCACACCTTCAGGAACTGTACTGTTTCATTCATTAAAAAGATTATTGGAAATCTGAGACCAGAGGCTGCACAGGAAAAAAGAGAACAACATTTTGATTGCATAGGTATATAGGAAAATACTGAAATCCGGATTTCATGCCAGGGTATTTGTCAGCCTTACCTGGACATGCCAAGGACTGAACATGGCAACCGGGGCATCCTGGACATGAGCTCTAGCACACCGCTTGTGACCTTTTCATTAAGGCTTCCTTATCGACATGATACACACCAGACCCTCTGCCTTACGTGATTTTACATACACTTTAGATTGTTTTAATTAAGAAAGGTGGGAAGGTAGCATTCTGCAAAGGAAATCACTGGCCTCCAGCACAACTTATTTTGGTTTTCAAACAATCCCTCTAGGCCCCTTTAGATCCCAGGGGCATGCTTAGAAAATAAAGTGGTGGAGGGGCTGCAACTCAGAGCTTTGCTTGGATGGGCGTCCATCTGCTCAGGGGAAAAGTAGAAAGGTAAGCTGAAGGGGCAGGAGATTCCTGGGAGGCATGAAGGGATCGTGGGGAGGAACCTAGCAGGCTGCTTTCTGGGAAATGTGTATTTCGTGACTGGCCACGGCCTCCATCAGAACCATCTTGTGAGAGAGCCCATATGACGTGCTTGCCAAATTCCAAAAGTCCTCCCTGGTCCAGAAGGGCTGGAGACCTCTGCATTAAGAGTCCCCGAGTCTCCTCCCACCTTGCACATGCCTCTCTAAAATGCCTATCTCCTGTGAGAAAACAAAGCATGGCCATGAATAGCAAATGGGGAAGCACTTGTTTCTTTTCACAAGTTAGTATTTGTATTCAGCAAGGCTAAAGCAAGGGGGTGGTAAGGATCTAGGACAGTTGAAGAGCAGAGTCACAGAAAGGAGAAAGGTGACAAAGAAAAATACATTCTGGAGGAAACCCAGGCTTTGCAGGTCGTCTGCGGAGTGAATCCAAGTCTCAGCTCCATGAAGGCAGTGAAATCCTAGGAGCAGGGAAGGCTAGCAGACGGCACGACTGCAAGAAGTAAAGGCTGAAAGGGTGGGGCAAGCGATCAGGGCCCAAGGATGAGAAGTTTGTTTTGGATGTGAAAGGGAATTTGGAGAGACTTGACTCCAGAAAGGGAAGGGCAGAGGAGAGAAGGCAGTTATGACAGCAAAGCAAAACATGAAACAGTCCAAAGAAGAGCAACGAGTACCCTCCCCTCTACAAACCCCCCCCCCCAGGAAGGAGGTTATTTCAGCAGGCCGTTTGGCCTGGCTAGACTCCTGTGGATCCCTGAAAAGGTGGGCAAGAGGGGTCCTGACCAGGGAGAGGGCTGGAAATGCCCTACTCCAAGGGCTGCGTTTCTTCTGAAGGTGGTGCCGGCAGAGGGTGGGGCTGGCATCCACCATTCTTGCATCCCATCCCATCCATTCTACCCTTGCACCGGGCTTCCTCCTCAGCGATCAGACCAATTTCAAAGGCTTCCACTAGGACCGATGGAAATGTTTTTTATGTTTTTATAACAAGAACCAAGGGGTGGAAGCTTTTCAGTGAGAGATCCAAACTTGATCTAAGGAGGAATTTCCTGACTGTGAGAGCCATTAAGCAATGGAACAGCCGGACTCCCGAAGTGGCGGGTGCTCCATTGGTGGAAGTATTCGAGGAAAAATTGGACAGCCACTTGTCCTGGGTGGTCTGAGGACTCCTGCACTGGGCAGGGGGTTGCACCAGAAGCCCTCCAAGGTCCCTTCCAACCCTCTGATTCTATGCCACGTGGATGCACAAGTAAACTACTTTGAATCGAATTATCCATTCAGTCGTATCCGACCCTTGGCGATTCCATAAGCCAGCTCTCTCCATGATTTCCGATCTTGTACAGCTTCTTTCAGTTGCTTTAAATTTTGGCCTGTGTCTGCTTTGATTACATCTAACCAGCGCGTTCTTTGGCATCCTCGTCATCTTTTGCCACTGACCGTTCCAAGCATAACGTCTTTCTCCAACGATGTTGATCTCATGACATGACCGAAGTAACTAAGTCTAAGTTTTGTTATTTTTCCTTCTAGTGACATGTCCGGTTTTATGTGCTTCAACACTTCTTTATTCATTATCTTTGCAGTCCAAGGGATTCGCAAGAGCCTCCTCCAACACCATAGTTCAAAAGAATCAATTTTCCTTCTATCCAACTTTTTCATCATCCAACTTTCTCAGCCATAAGTAGTTATGGGGAACACGATAGTGCAGACTAGTCTACACTTAGTCGTCAAGCTGACATCCTTGCTTTTCCAAATTTGATTCATACTCATCATTGCTGTACGACCCAGCATGATTTGGCGTTTAATTTCTTGGCTACAATCGCCATTTTGTAGCCACTGATCCTAAAAAGTCTAATTCTTCCACGCATTCCACCTCATCTCCATCAATTACTATTTTGATGTTTCCATTCTTTGCAGTTGTCATGAGTTTGGTCTTTTTGATATTCAGAAAGAGGCCAAACTTCTTGCTTTCTTCTTTGAGTCTCATGATTAGGTGCTTTAGGCCTTCCTGGGTTTCTGAGACGAGGGTTATATCATCCGCGTATCTAAGGTTATTGATGTTTCTTCCGCCAATTTTTACCCCAATTTCTGATTCGTCTAGCTCCAGTTTCCTGATGATCACTTCAGCGTACAAGTTGAATAAGAAAGGGAGGGCTAATCCTAAACACATAGCACTAGGATTAAAAACAAAAGGCAATTTCCCATTTATAACAATCGAAGAATATTAAACTGAGGAGAAGTGATTTGAAGAGGTGCTTGTAAAGGAGGAGAGGATGAACACTTCCTCCTCCAGCAGTGGATCTCCCAACATTCTCTTCCCTATTTGCCAATCTGGCTTTTAAAGGGATTACAAGAGTCAGCAGAAACTTTGAGGGATGCAAATCCCTCCGAGGAGGTGAAGAAGTGATACCACAGAATTAAAGCAGCAGCAGAGGATCCTTTCTAACGAACTGTACTAAAATGAATCAGTTTCAAGGCCTTATCCACAGCAGTAATGGTAACAAAATCAAATGAGAAAATAAAATACCTCTCGCCTGCTGTGGTTGCAATCTCATAGAGTCAGCTAATGGAGATGTTACATATTGGAAGAGGCTCATCACATCTTAGTCGCCCACACCTTAGAGGATTCCCTGTAGCCCACTTGTAGTCGACTGGGTAACTTGTATCAGTATTGCTCATATCTGTTTCTTTGATTAGACATTAAGTACAGAATCACTGGATATGCTCTTAACTGCTGCTTGTCATGATATCATGGGTACCTTTCAATGTACAGATTATTTATGGGATTCAGACCATTAGAAAAGGAAGGCCAAGCATCTCACTTAGTTCTTGTTCTTCTAGTTGCTTGAGGTAGCCAAAGAAGATGCTGTGTGAATAGAACATAGGATAATTGCATTCATGGAGTTAAAGGTATCAGTGTGAATCTGCTTAATAATTCTGGTATAGTGCATAGCAGTGTCACAATTCCAAGGATTTACAGGCTGTTCTCTATTTCTGGCTCCACTTCAATCTGGCTTCAGACCTGAGCCACGCTGCCTGGGGATTTGTAGGTATTGCAGGTCAGCACTTCAGGTGAGCACCAATATTGATTGATTGATTGATTGATTGATTGATTGATTTAAGCAATTTATATAGTTGCCCATCTCACCATAGTGACTTTAGATGGTTTACAAAACATTAAAACCAAATGAAAAAAACCCATTTTATAAACATAAAGGATTGGGGGGGAAACCACCTGTTCCACTTCAATCACAGAGATAACAACTAAACTATCAACCAATGGGGCTTCCTAACTCCTAGCCCAAATGCAAGTGAGAGCATCCAGGTCTTTAACACTTTGCAAAAGGCCAACAGGATTGGAGGCAATCTGGATCTCTAAGGGAATGCTGTTCCACAGGGCAAGTGCAACAACAGAGAGCGCACAACTGCTAGATCTCGCAAGATCTAATGGGAAATTGCTGGAGCATGCCAATTCTGTTGGTTCTGGTAGAGCAATCAGAGACAGGCAGTCCTGCCAATAACCTGGCCCTGTGCCATGTAGGTAATGACCAGCACCTTGAATTGCACCCAGAGGCCCACTGGTGGCTAGTGCAGCTTGCAGAACAGAGGTGTTACATGGGCATATTGTGGAATGTGCAAAACTGATGTGCCGCTGCATTCTGGACGAACTGTAGGTTCAAAATGCCCTTCAAGGGCAGCCCCATGTAAAATGTGTTAGTCAACCAGGAGGTGACTAAGGCCTCCTGATCCAAAAATGGATGCAATTGGTGTACAAGGCAAACCTGTGCAAAGGCCCTCCAAGTCATGACTGGCACCTGCTCCTCCAACAGAGGTTGTGAGTCCAAGAGGACCCCAAAATTGTGCACCAACTCTGTCTGGGGGAGTGCAACCCCATTCACAAATAAAGATGGAGCCCACAGCCACTCAGCTGGCCAGAGCTGAATCAGAGCCTGTTATTCCCCATCCAGGCTCCCACAGCTACCAGATACTAGGAAAGAACCTTGATGGTATCACTTGGTTGGCCTGGGGGAGAGATGTATAACGGGGTATCATCAGATAGCTTGCCTTGTGTCAATAGATTTATTTATTTATTTAAATAATTTATATGGCCGCTCATTTCACAATAGTGACTCTAGGTGGTGTACAAAAATTAAAGTCCAGCAACTAAAACAATAACCCATGATGTTCAAGGAAAGTGATACCTTCCAATCACAACAGAGACTGCCCTGGTTCAAATGCCTGGAGAAAGAGCCAAGTCTTCAGAGCCTTACAAAAGGCCAATATGGTTAGGGCCATCCAGATATCTGGTGGGATGCTGTTCCACAAGACAGGAGCTGTCACAGAGAAGGCATGGCTCCTGGATCTCACAAGATGACATTGTTTGATAGAAGGGACCAGGAGCATGCCCCCTCTGTTAGATCTGGTGTGTTGAGCAGAGAAAGGGGAGAAAGGTGGTCCCACAAGTAACCTAGCCTTATGCCCTCCCCCAGCAGCTTCATGTAGATGTTAGGGTGAGGAGAGGGTAGATCCCTGAGGAACCCCAGTAGTAGGGTCTTGGGCTCAATCTCTCCCCACCTACCAGCCCTGGACAAAGGAAAACCACTGGAACACTGTGCCTCCCAGTTCCAGTTCCCTGAACCAATCCAGAAAGATCCCACAATCGATAATATCAAATGCTGAGAAGTCAAGGAGGGCCAAGATGTATAAGCTTCCCCCATCCCAAGGTCAACAACAAGTGGAATCAATGACATCTCAGCACTGTAACCAGGTCTGAATCCCAACTGAAAGGGATCCAGATAATCCACTTCTTCCAGGGCCCTCTGGAGCTGCAGGTCGACTACCTTCTCAACCACCTTCCCCAAAAAGAGAAGGTTGGAGATTGGATAAAATTTGTTCAGGTCCACTTAGGCTAGCCTTTTGAGGAGACGGAAGACGGCACTGCCCTCTCCTGCAAGGATGTATTTACCACCACCAAGACCCAACCACACGTCACCTTGAGGGATGCCTTAAGCAACCAGGAGGGACATGGATCAGAAAGTCTAGCTTCTAATTTCTCACAAGGATGTCCTCTATGCTTTAAACTCTCCTGGGTTCAGTCTTGCTCCTAGATGTTCAGATGGCAACTATAGGTGAAAGTACCCACTGTTCTTCCTTCTGGATTCCAAGGGCAGCTGATTCTCTGGTTCTGCCATGAAGTTACTCCACACACAAGCACACCCTATAGAGCAATTTTTCAAATTTAGTATAAATTATGTCATTAAAAAAAAAGAAAAATGTGGTAAAGGCTTACTTGGCTAAACAGGCTCAAGACTGAGGGTGGGGAAAGTTTTTTAGAAACTCAAAGTTTGTGAAGCAGCAGGGTGGGGTGGTGAAAATATGCCTTTGGAGTCAGTGTATCAGTGTCAGAACAAGAAGTAGGTGGGTGGGAAGTAACATTCTTCACCCTGCTGACAATCTTATTCCTGCTCCAGTAAGAAAATACATCCCTCTTCACGTTACTCAAGAATGGCAGATGACAGGCCAGGACTGATGGACAGATCTCTGGGTGATTTGCAGTAGATCAACAAGGAACTCTGACCCACTAAACCTGAACAAAAGTTATTACAAAAAGGCTTTATTTACTATATCAAGCAAGACAGCCTGTTTTCTGTGAAAGGTCCATTCTCAAAAAACAAGCTGCTTTTGTACAAACTCCAGTTCCACCACTGAAAATAAATCCCAAGACAGAGCATGTGCTTGGAGACACCTCGTGCTTGGAAGATGCCCAATTTGATGCCTGTCTTCCTGTTTTGCATCTGATGGTAGATTTATATGTTCTCGTCAAAAACAAAGTTGATCCCCACAAACCTACATGCTGCCCACGGCTAACTTAAAACAAAAGGAATGGGGAATATGTCTTTAGCCCATCACCTTCCTTAACACACTTCTTTAACTTCGATTCAAATTCCATATAATTCCTCCTCAATTGTTTTGGTCTTAACTGTCTACCACCTTCCTTCATGTTTAACAATTGTATAGGCAGGGTTAATGCACACTGCTAGAGCATAGTTTTAAAGAAATGTACAGGATTGTTGGAGTTAAACATTCTAAAGTAGTATAGACGAAGGCTTTCACGGCCGGAATCCAATGGTTGTTGTGGGTTTTCCGGGCTGTGTGGCTGTGTTCTGGCAGTTTTGGTTCCTAACCAAACGTTCCTAACGTTTCGCCAGTAGCCAGTAGTTGTGGCTGGCATGTGTGTGGATGCCAGCCACAGCTACTGGCGAAATGTTAGGAACCAAAACTGCCAGAACACGGCTGCACAGCCCGGAAAACCCACAACAACCATTCTAAAGTAGCTTTGATCATCTGCAGATGTATTGGACTACACCATCTCTCAATTCTTGTAAACATAGCTGTGCTGCTGGGTGAGAATGATGGGAATAATGGCAACATATCTGGAGGGACTAGAAATAAAAGGCTAGGAAACAAGGATGAACAACATGTCCTCCCAATATAGTTGAATTTCAGCACTTGACCATGCTGGCTAGGGCTGAACGTCAACCACATCTGGAAGAAAACTCATTGCCCATCCCAGTTAAAGGACATTACAATTCCATACTTCCCCCATCCCCCTTCAGCAACTAATTCATACATCCATATGTAACCATGGTTTGTTGAATAAACCACAATTGGGTGGGCTTGCAGAACATGCTAAATCATAAGCCATGGTTTACAAATCACAATGGCTGAGTTCACAGAACACTATGGGCTAAAATCATATTATGGCCTAAGTGTATAGACTGAAACTTTGAACCTGAGCAAACCACAGATTAGTAATGGTATAAATAGCAGGTGCAGAACGATGGTCCTAATCCAGATCTCTCCCACACACACATTCATGCAACATAGAGCAATTATTTACTTTACATTACAACGCCTATGATTTACAAAAGATGGGGTTTGGTTCTACTTGTACCCTCCTTGGTAACATCTTCCGTAAATATTCCCTGTTTGTTTTTCCTCGTGTAATGACACCACGAGAGATAGCTTCATACTGAACTTACTCACGATTGCGCCTTCATTGCACATCATGCTGGGGGAGGGGGGTGTCACTGTCCTACCATTTATTTGGATGAGAACAACAGTATTCCAGCTAATTTAAAAGAGGCCATAGTTACTGGGCAGCTGAAGAGAGCGAGGGCTAACTCTGTTTGCCAGTAGAGTTCAGGAGGAGGGGAAAGGGAGAGGCAGCAGAGAAGCTGTTCACTTTTGTGCGCTCAACTCTGAAGAGCTGCTGATTGCAAGGAATGTGTCCCGATTGTCCAGGGCAAACGATAAAACAACTTTTCCCTGCTCAGTAGGCAAAGACTGTAGGAAGAATATAACGTAGCCAGGAAGGAGCTCGCCGAGCTAGTAAACAGTTTGTCAGTGGAAAGTGGCCGTGGTGGTGAAGAGAAAGTTGCTTTGTATTTGGCTCATCTGGAAGCCTAAGAAGGGAAAGATGAGAAATATAAGCCTGTCTACTGGTATATATTAAGAAAGAAAAGAGGGCCCCCCTATTGTGACCTGGCATGGGTGTGTTCCTAACCAAATACCACCTGGCACATAGTGACAGGAAAGGGCAAGTTATAACCAGCCGTCTCCAAGCTACTATGATGTCATCATGCAAATGTCACCATTACATACTTGCAGCCTGACATCTGACACAAGACGATGGTATGGCAGTTGTGTGATAACATCATCATACAACTGACATCGTTTACCACCCACTCTTGACCTCCCATGCTTACAGCAGCCCTTAAAACAAAAGTCAAAATCCTGGACCAGCAAACGGCCTGTTCAGCTGATGAGAGAGAACAAAGATTTACTAGTGGGAAGAAAGGAGGCACTATGGTCGAAACTGACAGTGGAAGCAACTCCCCATTAGAAGGGCAATCAAAGAAAAGAGAGAGCCCAGTGGAAAAGAGTAACAACCAGATGCAAGAGACGTAGAAGATGTTCTGCACAATTGGAACTCAGAAACAGTTTCCAGGCCCTCACAGAACAAACAGCCTCTGAGTGTTCTAGGAAGAGAAAGAGACTCTTTGGAACATGGGACAGGACAGGGATCCCTGGAGGGCTGAGGGGGTATAACTGTGCCTCACAAGACAACAAAGGGAAGCATCAGAGTAATTGCTAACTCACTGCTACAGGAATTGGAGCAGATGTATGCCAAACAGACCCATCTGTCAAGTGAACTGTTGGCCAAGAATCAAGGATATGACAGATCAACTTCAAAGATTTATCAAGTCCACTGACAATTCTCCATGCCCGTTAAATCCATGAGAGGACTGATGATATTGGAAAGAATGGCTCCATCATGACTCTGAAAATTCAAGACAGAAGCGCAAGATCTTTGGGGTGAAGTGATATTTGTCCTTCTAATCCATGGAAGAGAACCAATAAGAGAAGGAAGACTGCTGCAAACAAATTATGTTGGCAGGAGGGATTTCGTTTTTGGGACCATGGACTGAGTTATCCAGATTATGGACTTCTGGCTCAAGTTGAATTGCACCTCACTGGGATCAGTAAAATGTGTTTACCTGAAGCAGGACAAGCTTGATTAGGAAGCCTCTCAACTGAATCTTGTGTGGGTTGGAAACAAAAGCCCTGAAGTAAGGACCTCAGATAAAGGCACTGCTTGTGCATTATAGGAAAAAAAATGAGGGAGTTGTTGTAATGGGCCTTTGGTCTAAAAACTACATGATCTTTATAGTCTAGACTAGTGGTTCTCAAAGTGTGGTCTGGGGGTCCCAGAGACCCTTTCAGTGTGTTTGCAAAGTCAAATAAATGTTTTAAAATTTCTCAGTTTTAATTTCTAATACAATAAATATCAATAGATATAGCCCACATAAACTAAAGCTCTTTGGGGCCCTCACTCGTTTTTAAGAATGCAAAATGTTTGAGAAGCACTGGTCTAGAGTGTAATGCTGGAACTATAAGGAAAAAACAAAAAGGCAAGTATGATTTAACAGGCAGAACAGAGACCTAGCAGAATAAATTCTGTGACAGAAATAACATCAGCTTAAAGATTGTTGTTGTTGTTGTTCAGTCGTTTAGTTGTGTCCGACTCTTCGTGACCCCATGGACCATAGCACCATGTCCTCCACTGTCTCTCGGAGTTGACTCAAATTCATGTTCATTACATCGGTGATGCTATCTAACCATCTTATCCTCTGCCGTCCCCTTCTCCTTTTGCCTTCAGTCTTTCCCAGCATCAGGGTCTTTTGCAGTGAGTCCTCTCTTCGCATTAGGTGGCCTTAAAGATACTGTTCTTCAAAAGGAACAGAAGTAATAGAAAGGGAGGAGGAACAAATGAAAGCAAGACTGTTGTTGGTGTCTACCATCTCCCATCCAAACAAGGAGAAGCAGATGATGCCTTCTGAAAGCAAATTGCAGATCTTTCAAAGAGGCCTGAAATAGCAGCAATGGGAAACTTGTATTACACCAACATCTGTTGGGAGATAAATTCTGCCAAGCATGGTCCTTCCCAAAAATTCTTGACTTGCAGACAACTTTCTCTTTCAGAGAGTTGAAGCAGGCAGAAGAACATCTGCTACTCTTGACTTGATACTAACCAATAGGAGCAGCTTAGCTGGAATAATGGAAGTAGTAGGAACACGGGAAAAAAGTGAACACCAAATGCTGGCGTTCTTGATTTTAAGGGAAACTGAATCTGAGTGTAGTCTAATACATATCTTGGGATTTTTTTAAAAAAGTGTGTGCATGTGACAAACTCAGAAGAATTATTAGTAGGATCCCATGGCAGGAAAAGAAGCTCAAAATGAATGGGAGCTCCTTTAAACAGAGATACCAAAACCACAACTACCAACAATTCCAGTAAGGAAGATAATATGGGATCCACCAGGAATTTGTAATGAGCCAAGTAAGGGGACAGAACCGAAGCCAGTGACTGATAGCAGGATAGTCGGGGAATACTCCTTACTCAGAATGATTTCAACTTCCAGGGCCAGAAGAATTGTATCATAGGGTACTAAAGAGGGTAGTGATGGTCTGGCTGAACTTTTAGGTATTATCCTTGGAGTGCCAGATGAACAAACTGGAGAACAAACTTTGTCCCTGTGTTTAAAAGGGGAAAAAAGGAGGGTCAGGAAATCACAGACCAATCAGCTTAATAACCATACCTGGGAAGATTCTAGAGCAGATTATCAAGGGATCCATCAGTATGCATCTAAAAAAAACAATAATTACCAGAAGTCAGTGTGGGTTGGATTGCTATAGATGTATCGATTTCAGCAAAACGTTTGATGGAGTACCCCATGACAATTGAATGGCTCAGAAATGTCACTCAAAAGGTCCTAATCTCATGGGAGTGCCATGAGATTCAGTTCTGGGCCCTCTACTTTTCAAGATTGTGATCAGTGATTTGGGTGAAAAGATGGAGGGAATGCTTGTCAAGTCTACAGATGACACAAAATTGGATGGGATAACTAATACTGAAGAACCAAGATGGAATGGCTGTGGGTTCGGGGCTCTTTGGTTTCCAGAGAATTGCCAACTTTGGTCTTGGATGGGGTTGCACGGCCCCAGACCAACCCTGTGCGTAACCTGGGGGTCCTCCTGGACTCATGACTCCTGCTCGAAGAGCAGGTGGCAGTCGTGGCCAGGAGAGCCTTTGCACAACTGTGTGTTGTGCGCCAGCTACGTCCAATCCTGGACCAACAGGCCCTTCTCACAGTCACTCACGCCCTAGTCACCTCCCGTTTGGACTATTGTAATGCACTCTACATGGGGCTGCCCTTGAAGAGTATCCAGAAGCTTCAATTGGTTCAAAATGCAGCGGCCCGCATAGTTTTGCACAAGCCTAGACTTGCCCATGTGTCACCTATTTTGTAGGAGCTGCATTGGTTGCCAGTTTGCTTCCGGGTGCTGGTTATCACCTTTAAAGCCCTACATGGCTTGGGGCCAGGTTATTTGCAGGACCGCCTTTCCCCAGTCACATCCTTCTGGCCTACCAGAGCAGGGAGGCAGGGCATGTTGCGGGTCCCCTCAGGGAGGTACATCTAGTGCAGGGCTTTCCAAAGTGCCGCCACTGGCGACACGGCGGCGGCGGTGGTGGTGGTGGCGGCGGTGCAGGGGGGGCATGCAGCGGCGCGGGGGGCGTGCGGCGGCGCGGGGGGCGTGCGGCGGTGCGCACGCACGGCGGCGGCACAGGGTGTGTGCGGCGCGCGCGCGCACGGCAGCAGAGCGGGGGTGTGCAGTGGCGCTCGCGTGCATGGTGGCCGCCGTGCACAGGCGCGCTGCCGCTTCCGGGTGGTGTGGCGACACACCACGCTGTGTGTGGCGACACACTTTTGTGTCACAACACACAGTTTGGAAAGCTCTGATCTAGTGGGACCAAGGAAAAGGGCCTTCTCTGTAGTGGCTCCCTCCCTTTGGAACATCATTTCCCCAGATATAAGATTGGCCCCCTCCTTGCTCCTGTTCCAGAAGGCCCTGAAGACGTGTCCGGTGAAGACGTGGTTCTGTCAATGGGCCTGGGGACCCCAGGCTGCTTCGGAACCGATCAAGTGGTTGCTATGAATGTGTTTGCTGCCGCGGGGTGTGTGTGTCTGTTGTGTTTTTATGGGTTTTAATTCTGTAAGTTGGGTAGCCTTATAAATCTGTTTAATAAATAAAAAATAAACCTGGCCGTGTTTAGCATTGGAATGGGAAGACACAGGGAGGATTTGTTAGCCCGGTTCATCTCCTGAAAGGATATTTCTCAGGAGGCTGAGCCTCCTTCAGTGGGCGTGGTCAAGCTGCCTGGGATGCTTTCATCTGAAGTGATGCTTGCACAGCAGGGCGGACCTGAAGGCGCGAACGGCCCTTCCAGTTCTGATTCTATGGGGAAACAGCAGCAGCAGCCACCTGAAATAAACGGATCTCTGCTACCTCCTAGAAGGACTGAAAAGCCAATAGACTAGAGAACTATTTTCATCATCTTCCAAGCAGAGAGCGGTCTTCCAAGACCCCTTTTTGATATACACGTTTCTGCAGCGATTCCATTGAAAAGGAATGCAACCAATCGAGAAAAATTAAACCCCCTAGGACTACATCGCGTAAAACTGCAGAGGTCAGAAGACCGTTCGCTCTCCTGGTGCGGGACAGACGCCGGAACTGCCCCGGCCGCTCAGTGCAAGCCGCGAGCTGGCCGCCCGTAGCCCGCTGAGGGTGGGGCCAGGCGGACCCGCTACTTTCCCTCACCCGTCCCTCGGCCCATCCAACGGAGGGGGCGTGGCCTCATCGGGCGGGGGCGGAGCCTCACGCAGTCGCGGGGTCCCCGCTGGGCAAGTCCGCTTCGCGGGCGAGAAGCCTCCGCTGGAGCCAGGAGTGGCGCGCCGCAGGCTGGAGAAGCAGCTAAGGTACCCTACCGCGCCGGCCCGCTTGAGCAGTCCCGTCCGATCAGCTAACACTGCTCGACGCGAAGATGCTCTGCTGCTCTGCTGCTCTGCTGCTTGCCCGCGAGCTCCCTCCGCTCTCCAAGCTTAACGCCGCTTCTTCCGAGGCTTCCTCCAAACTCCGCGCCTCGGCTGCCTTTTCCTCCCTTCTTCCCCTCCCTCTCCAGTCTAAGAAATGACCCCGCGGACGGAGGGTCCTGAGGTAGCTCTGAAAAGGTAAGCGGGGGCTCCTCCGCCCGCTGGGTCTCCTCGCTCGCGCCCCCGCTCCTCTGCTCCCCGCCGCCTCTCCCTTGACTCCTCGCCTCCGCCCTCTCCCCGGATCGGCCTCGTTTGGATTTGGGTGCCTTCTGAGAAACCGGGCTGCCGAGTCCCCTCCAACTCCAGAGAAAGCCAGCCCGCTTGCCTAAGATCCTGCCCAAACCCTCCTTCGCAGCGTTATGGTTTTAATTTAAGTACGTTGCTGCTCTTCCCCGCTCCCCCCCCCCCCGAGCTGGAAAAAGAGCCGAAAAGGACAAACACCATCTGCGCGTCGCCCCCCCTCTCCCGGTCCTGTGATTTGCCTCGCCGCTCTCAGCGCGTTTTCAGGCTGGAGAAAGGCGGGGCAGCGGCGGCCGCGTAGCGTGGTCATCTACAGCTGTTTGCCATTAGAGTGAGGCGCGCTCTCGCTCGCTGCGAACGGGGACGCTGATGTTTAAAGTTGTTTTCCCCGTTCTGCCTCTCCTTTTCTTCCTCTCCTCTTTTGCTCCCCTGCCCGTCAGGCTGATGTTGGTAACTTATTGCTTTGGGACTTCCCGGGGTGGGGAGGAATCTTGGATCGCTCCGAGTGTGCTGCCCACAAGAAGTGGTGGGGCAGGAGGACCACATCGACTCTCGGGGGCGGAAGTTCAGCAGCTGAAGGAAAGAGTGCAAAATGAGGGAGCGAGGAACAGGCCAGGTTCCTGTTAACCTTGCTGGGTGCAGTGAAGGAGGGGGTGCCTGCTGGGTCCCCTCCCCAGAAAAAAGACCAGCTTGGGCAGGAGGAGTTTCTTGGAGAGAGCCGGGCTTTTTTTGTTGTTGTTCAGTCGTTTAGTCGTGTCCGTAGTTCCCAGTTAACCCTGGGTGGCTGTCTTGACAAGAAGGAAGCCGAGCCTGACAGCCCCATGCCCCATCCGGTGTGTCTGACATCCATGATATCAAAGGTCTCCCCTTGTCCCTGAACCTGGGAAAGCCGGGCAAGGATTGCTGCCTTTTCTAGAGCCAGAGCAATCAAGCTCCACTAATTGTGAGGCCCCCATGCGGACTAGTCCATTAGCCAGATGGCTGCAGTTCTGCAACCCTTTCAGAAGTTAAGCATGACTAAAATGCATTTAAATATGCATTTTTTAAAAATGTAAACAGCACCAGCAACCATACTGTGTAACAGGGCTACTTTTTCACCATCCAGTGTGAACTTCTCTATCAACATTTTTCATTAACCAGAACACCAATATTTGGTTTGGTTGTGCCGAATAGCAACATACTACCCTTGAACCTAACCATCCGAAACTTGGCCGGGATTTATACCCACAGCAGATAAAATTGTGCTGCAAAAATTTCCAATTCTGCCAAGAAATAAAAAATGATACTGGCAATTCTCCGTAAGGGACCAGAAAGACACTATGTTTTCTCTTCCATATGGTATGTGCCACCCTATCATAAAAAGCTATAATTTCTTCAAGTTTTAGATTACTTTTAATGAAAAGCAGGCTAAAATTGATTAAAAACTTGTTACTCAGAAAAGAAAAAAAAGAATTGCCATTTGGTGTTTTCCAATTATAGTTAATGGGGACATTTGGGATTTAGAACTGAGTAAGATACAAACCGAAGTGTCACCTACCTCACAAGGGTGTCACAGGTAGAAAGCAGCCAGCCTGGGGCAGAAAATGGGACTTGCCTCTTTGGGGTGCGTGGAAGCAAGCAATAGAGTTCACTGTCCTGGACATGGGCGGTCATAAATTCGAATAATAAATAAATAAATAAATAAATAAATAAATAAATAAAATAGAGCCAGGAGGGGGATGGGGTGGTCGGGGCGGTGTGGAAGCCTCTCCAGGTGCAACTCCTGGGTGACAGGTGAGCGCGCGCTCTGGAGAAAGGACTCAAGAAGGTGGCAGCATTTTCACCCTGGCCCCAGAAGGCAGCTGGCAAAGCCCACACCGTGACCACATCCTCAGGCTGGGACCGTGTACCGTGTTCTGCCCTCCGTGTTGGGAGCACACTCCCCTCCTGGCCACGATTATTGGGGTTTGCTCTCTTTTCCCAAAGTGATCAGTCTCTTGCATCCCAACCTGAGTGATGCTGGCCCTCTACCTTCTAGCCGGGGTGGGGGGACCAAACTGTTGGGAAGGCGTTTAAAGGTGCCAGAGGGCAGACAAGTGGGATTCCTGCTCCCCTCACTGTAGGTCCTCCCTACCAGAAGTGGGCTGACGGGTCCGGGCTGGGGCTATGACAGTGTCTTGATGAGGATCTAGATGTGCAGCCACTCGTCGGCCTGCCCTAGCCAGGTGTGGAGGATCCATAGTATCTGCTCAGGATTGGGGACCTCCTGCCCTGCTCTGGTCATCACCCTCCTAAACCGGCGAGTGAGGCGCAGCCACACTAAATAACCTGGGAGGCTGCAAGGAGCTGTGAGCTTGAGGCCCTGTTCTAGCCACTTCTTATCTCCATTCGTCATACATGTTCTGGGGCAGAGAGCCTTAGAATATGTTCCTGTGTAAGAGAACTCCCTTTCTAATCTATAGTGTTTGTTTGTTTGTTTGTTTGTTTGTTATTTATTTATTTATTTATTTATTTATTTATTTATTTAATTAATCCCGCCTTTATTATTTTTATGAATACCTCAAGGCTGTGAACATACCTAATACTCCTTCCTCCTCCTATTTTCCCCACAACAACAACCCTGTGAGGTGAGTTGGGCTGAGAGAGAGGGACTGGCCCAAGGTCACCCAGCCGGCTTTCAGGCCTAAGGCGGGACTAGAACTCTCAGTCTCCTGGTTTCTAGCCCAGCACCTTAACCACTAGACCAAACTGGCTCTTTCACTGAGGTCCTCCATTCCTGGGTTTGTATTGGTCTCATGAAAATTTTTTGGTAAGACGAGCTTATGTGAATAAAGGTGGTTCTATATTTTGCAGAGACCTCTCATAAGGGTAGGGCCTGCCAAGTGTCTAAGCACAAGGTGGAGTGGGGTGTTGCCTCACTCCTTGATGTGCTTCTTAGCAGGGAAATCCCTTCAAAGCACTTTGAAGCTATCTGTGTGATCACCTCCATACCCAGAGACATCTATAAGAAGAATTGAAAAAGTAGAGATGGTACCCACGACCGTGTGATTGAAGCCCCACCCCTTTTTTCATGGGTCACGTGAGCAACATGCATAAGAAATTGATGGGGCTTTGATTGCATTGTCATGACCACCATCTTGACCCTCTGCCCAATAGATATCCCTGGCCATGCCACTCCTGAATGCAGCTAGGAAACACTAGAGATCAATCAGATAAATCCAGCAAACCAAAAGGAAAAACCAGTAAGTGATTTTGTAACTGAGTAGGGAGTTACAAAAATTCTCTCAACCAAAGGGAAGAATACAGTGCTCCCTGTGCTTTCAGTACATACTGCGCGCACTTGGCCATTTTCAGAAAAACTGAGTAATCTGTATGAAAGGAAAACTGTCAAGATCCCAATCTTCTTGCATGTAAATTCCCACTGGAAACTCTGGGGATGGCATGACATGTAGTTTTGCAGGCAGGTGCTCTTCCCAACAGTTGTGGGTTGCATGTAGAGCTGCTGGGAGAAATAAAATAACTTGCTTAAACCAAGAAGAAAGGTCTGACTGTACATGCTGCACAGTTTTTTTTTTTTTTTTGCTAGGATTGTGAAACCGTCTAGAAGAATTAAAATTAAATTGCTGATAAGGTTGCCTGTGAAATCCACCAGGGAGCTCCAAATTCAGATTAGGGATGCAAGGGAAGGCAGGAGTTGTTGTGAATGGAAAAATGGCCCTGTCCCAAGCCCATGGAGCTTCAGCATCACAAATTGCTAAATTGAAGAGTTGTTATTTGAGCTGTGCTGCGTCAGAGCTGGAAGAAAATTGGCTGGCTTGCCCAAGGAGGACGATGTTGTGGGAATATAGCAGGGCTGAGGTGATGCCAGATTAGGGCAATTCTCCATATTGACGGGTCCTTGATAAAGGGCGGGAGATTTTGTAACACTGCATTTTCCATAAGTAGAGTAGGTGGCAGCTAGTAGTAAATAAAACAATGCATTCAGGGATAACTGTCACACTGAGACTAAACTTTTCTCCTGTCCTTGTAAATTGAGTGTGCCGAACAAAGTTACTTTCCACCCATTTCCTGCCTTGAGGTCTTCTAAGGGTTGTGCAGCCTGCCTTTGCTCAGCCCTCCCCAGATTCTATTTCTTGTTGAGTGAGTGACGGGATGGATGCTTCAAAGTAACTTCAGCTACAGTGCATGGTTCCTGCAGCAGATTTTTTCTTGCTCTGTTTGCACATAGCACTTGGAAGTGCATAATACAGTTTGAGTACCATACACTATCGCTGTTCTATCATAGTTCATCCTCTGACGGCGTAGAGTTAAGGAAGCTATCGATCCAAGACCCCACTGAGGAGAGAAGGGATTCTTTTGCTGTTTTTTTGAGTCAGAAATCCTGGCATCCACAACCATTTATTCAAAGATCAACCAGTAGATCCTGAGACACCCTCTAATCCAGAGCTTTCCAAACTTTTCATGTTGGTGACACACTTTTTAGACATGCATCATTTTGCGGCACACTCTTACAGCAGGGCACAAGGCAGGCACTAGGACCTGCGCAGAATCACAGCAGGATTGGAGGCAGCCAGGCACAAGGCAGGCACTAGGACCTGCGCGGAATCCTGGCAGGGCTCGGAGGCAGCAGCAGCCCCGACACACCCAGACACTGCAGCCGACACACTAACGTGTCCCAACACACAGTTTGGAAAGCTCTGCTCTAATCAGTACTTTAGTGGGATTTGGGACGGTGGAGCTGGTAATCATTAGCTGCACTCATGCAGAACACTGAACTCTTTTTTTTAAACCGATGGTTATTGAAGATATCTTTAGCCTGATTTCAACTTAATGCTAAAGCATAGTGATGAGTTAGCACATTATACTAAGGCAAAACCAAATAGCCATGTTAAGTTTATCAGATGCTGGTTAGCAACTAACTTCTCTATGTGCCTTTAAGATTTAAGGTGTAATTGGGCCCAGTGTCTTGAAGGTGGCAGGTATTGTAGATATCCAATACCTAGAGGATTTTGGAGGAAACGGATTATCTGGACCCCTTTCAGTCAGGTTTCAGGCCGGGTCATGGGACGGAAACTGCATTGGTTGCGCTTATGGCGGGAGCGAGATGGAGGCAGTGCATCCATTCTCGCTCTTCTTGACCTCTCAGTGGCGTTCGATACCGTCGACCACGGTATCCTTCTGGGTCGGCTCAGGGAGTTGGGGGTGGGCGGTGCGGTTTTGCGCTGGTTCGCCTCCTTCCTCCAGGGCCGATCCCAGTCGGTGTTAATAGGGAGCGAGAGATCCGACCCACGGGCCCTTCTCTGTGGGGTGCCGCAGGGTTCGGTGCTCTCGCCGCTCCTTTTTAACATCTACATGAAACCGCTGGGTGAGATCATTCGTCACCACGGGCTGAAGTATCATCAATATGCAGATGATACTCAGTTATACATCTCCATCCCGGGTGAAGTAAGTGATGCAGTGACCACTCTGTCCAAGTGCCTGGGGGCTGTAGGGGCCTGGATGGGGAACAACAGGCTTCAGCTGAACCCTGGTAAGACGGAGTGGCTGTGGATTAACGGCCCCTCGGTTTCTGGGAATTTGTCATCTTTAGTTCTGGATGGGGTTGCACTTCCCCAGACAGACCCGGTGCGTAACTTGGGGGTCCTCCTGGACTCACGACTCCTGCTCGAAGAGCAGGTGGCAGTCATGGCCAGGAGGGCCTTTGCTCAACTTCGTGTTGTGCGCCAGTTGCGCCCTTTCCTGGACCGAGAGGCCCTTCGAACAGACACTCATGCCCTGGTTGTCTCCCATATAGATTACTGTAATGCACTCTACATGGGGCTACCCTTGAAGAATATCCGGAAGCTATAGCTGGTACAGAATGTGGCTGCGCGGGCAGTTTTAAGTGTACCAAGATCGACACATGTAACACCTCTGCTCTGTGAGCTGCATTGGGTGCCAGTTTGCTTCCGGGTCCAATTCAAGGTGTTGGTCATTACCTTTAAAGCCCTAGATGGCATGGGTTCAGGTTACCTGAGGGACCGCCTCACCCCCATTACATCGACCCACCCCACCCGATCCGGCAGGGAGGGCATGCTACGGACCCCCTCTATGAAAGAGTTCCATCTAGCGGGGTCTAGGAGGCGAGCCTTCTCTGCAGCGGCACCTGCCCTATGGAACATTCTTCCCCCAGAGATAAGACAGATCCCTTCACTCCTGGATTTCAGAAAAAAATTGAAAACCTGGCTCTGTGAGCTCGCCTGGGGCAAGAGGGAAAGTGGTCATGCTTGGGGATGGCTGATTGCTTGAGCCTCCCCAAATATTTTAACAGACTTCAGCAGCATGGCAAACCATCTGCCACTTGGTTTTAATTTTAATTTTAATTTAAATTATATTTATTATATTTTATTTTATTGTGTTTTTATGTTGTTGTATTATTGTTGTGATTGTGAACCGCCCAGAGTCTCTCCTTGAGGGGGAGATGGGCGGTCATAGAAATTTAATAAATAAATAAATAAATATCCAGTCTTCTCCCCAAAGAGTGCCACACAGAAAGGAAACAAAGAGAAGGCTCTTGGATTCTCAAGCAACATCCAACATACCTGTTTGGAGAGTGAGCATTTGACAAGATGATGATAGCACATTCTCTGGGCAGGAAGCTCTTCTTCCCCCCCCCCCCAAGTTTCCTAGGAAGGGGATGGTAGGACCTCAGAATGACATTTGCTCACGTTTGATTAATACAGAACTTGTCCCATCTGTAAGGCAGCCAAAAAGTACCTTTATGCTGGGGGAGGAGAAGTGGAACCCTTTCTACCTACTGCTTGATTTTTAATGAGATAGTAAATCTCTCACAGACAAGCAGAGCAGGAGGGCAAGAAAAGACAGCAAACTCAAGGCTGCGTCTGGGAAGGGTACAAACAAGGCACAGGGTAATTGGTCACTCTCTACCTCCAGTGGGGAATTATAATAACCAACAGTCATTTTGATAACACCACAAATGACTTCAGGCAACAGCAATTGACCCTTCAAATAACCTTGTATGATGCACTTTTATTCTGCTTAGTGTCGAATTCTCTTCTGACATGCTTGTTGGTCTAAGCCCCGGCTTTCCAAAATTTGCCTCTGCTGTTCTCCAGGATGTCACACCTATTTCTCCTAGAGCTACATAGGAAGGAACCCAATTCTGCAGGTATGCATGATCTCCATCTGCAGAGCTCTCTCCCCAAACCTCTGTATGAACAAAAACATTGCCTGCAGGGCATCAGGTGGCAGTTCTAGAGTTGTTGGCTCAAGGGCCTCATTGTATAAATGGGCTCTGAGAGTTGACAGTTCACTCTTTCATGCCAGATGGAGTCACTTATTAAAATCCAGTACCCTCCCTCCTTTTGCCCTCGCCCCACCGTGGGAAGAAGTTGGGGTGTGGCCAGCATCAGTTAAACTTTGCTAAGTTTAAATTAGCATTTACTCTTGCACATCCATTTTAGCAGCTTGAAGCCAAGAGAAAGAGCCTTAATGAAAAGATGCCATGTTCTCCAGAACACCTATTCAGTGTCACTTACCACAATGTAGTTACTTCTTTACAGCCTTGTAGCACATTGGTGCAGTGCTTCTGGCAAAATATGGAATTCCTTTTACATACTCTTTCAGTTAATGCTCTGAGCTTTAATTACTTTATTTATTTTATTTTTATCCCACCTTTATTATTTTTATAAATAACTCAAGGCAGCAAACATACCTAATACTCCTTCCTCCTCCTCTTGTCCCCACAACAGCCACCCTGCGAGGTGAGTTGGGCTGAGAGGGAGGGACTGGCCCAAGGTCACCCAGCCGGCTTTCATGCCTAAGGCAGGACTAGAACTCACAGGCTCCTGGTTTCTAGCCCATTGCCTTAACCACTAGACCAAACTGGCTGTTAGTTGTGGTTGATCAATTAATGCTTGAATTTCAGAAGATGTGGGTCTTCAGAGGCCTCCTGCCAAGCTGTCTGCATGCAGAAAGAAGCTCTATCAGTGTCATGCCCAGCTACAAGGTGCAGATTGCCTGTCTTCCCAAATGCCCTCTTACGCATCCAAGTCACAGAACCTCCAGTCCTTAGAAATCCTGAGCAGTCTGCTTTGTAACTGACCCATTATGAGGTGGCTACCAGCAGCAGAGCTGAAAGTAATTAGCAATTGTGTTCATGGTTTTTAAAGCATAAGTGGCAGGTGTGGGTACCCAATCTGGATGGGAGGGTAAAGTAGAAAATCTTTAACTGCTTTGCCCTTGCTGCAGGCCCAATCTAGAGCAAGTCCCTGGGTTTGCTGTTTTTTTTTTAATTTTACAAAAATTACCAATTGTCTGAATGACATTGTGTCTGGTTTGGCTCTGAGGAGCTGAGTCTTTGCACGCTTCTTGAGGTTCATTACTGCACATGTCAACATCAGCCTAGGAAGAACCCGCCCTCTTCTTAATTGGCACAGTGCTCTGAACATCTAACCATCCCAACAGTGAGGCAGAAAATCATTGGCTTCCAGCACTGGCCTGAAGCCTGTAAGGAAAGACTGACTTTCTGGAAGACAGCAGGGACTTGAGTTGTAAAGCTCCTTTAATTTTTTTCTACTTCTTACATCCCACTGAACTGCAATGTAGCATTTATACAACATGTTTCTCTAAGTGGTTTTATTATTTTTTTAAAAAAATCTGTTTCTTCCATCTATCCTTACAGAGATCAGTGCCGATAGGATGTACTGAACTTCTATATACTGTATTTGATTCACCACCCTCACTTCTCTTTCCCTCCACCCCGTATTCATTGTCCTGAACGTAGCAGATCTGTGAGCATTTTGTTTTTTTAACTACAGAATTCTGGGACTCCAGAAAATCCTAGGCTGCAGGTTCTTTTCTGAGTCTTCTCACCGTGAAGAAGCATTACTACCATAACATTAGTATTTGTGTACTTTTTAACACTGAAAGAAACTATTATATGCCCATATTAATAGTAGAGTTCAGTAAATTAGCTAAGGCAGATTAATACATAAAACTATCCTGAGAGAGCAGTCCTCACTTCCTCAGAGTCAGGGCTCACACACAGCATGGAGAGAGATGGGAAGACATCAAGAATGGTGTATGCAGATACTGTATATTGTCTACATCTGTATAAGTGGGGCTGCTTCTGAGAGAAAGGTTAACAATTAGGCACAAGTGAGATGTAGAGTTTCTCTATTTTCCAGGATCCTAGGGATTATTTTCTGTTTCCCCTGTCCATGTGCATATCCTCAAATTGAGGTCTGCACCTCTCCGGTCCAGCTGAGCCAGTCTCAAGTGTGTTTATGCTCAGAGACCAGCTATGAAAGGTGACCTTCATTGGCTTGGTGTTTGTTCAGGGACAAAACCAACTTTCAGCCTGTCCCTCGTTTGCTCTTAATATGTATCTATAAGTAGAGGAGCAGGGAACCTCCTGTGTAATGTTCTCTGCCCGTTTATGCTCAGGGCTCCATTGGAAGAATATGCCTGGGTGCATCTTAGCAAGAGGGGGCTCTTGAGAATAATCCTGTTTCATTAAGAATGTTAAGTGGCTGATCTTCTATCTATAGTGCTTAGCTCCAGACTAGCATTCCCAGCCCTGAGGACCAGATAGCCTGAACATGTAGTAAGCAAATCTCTTACAAAGAACTGTGAAATTTCAGTATATGAAAGAGGGGAGTCCTTATGGCACGATCTGAAAGGATCAGAAGAGGCTGATCCAGAAGGGCAGTCTTTCAAGGGAACCCCACCCAGCTGCTGGGCTTCCAGGCTTTGCAGGCAGGACCTAATGTACTCCGTGTGTGTGGGGGGGGGGCAGCTGGATGACGCTGCCTTAAAGAGGCAGATGCTTCTGCATGGGGAGGGATTTTAAAAAGCAGAGCTCTGCAGGCCAGATCAGCAAGAAATGTGGTAGATGAACTATCTTTTTGTGTATGTCTTGCCTTCTAAAGACTCACCCAAGGCCCCTTTCTGATTAACTTGGGGGGAAAAAAAAGCTTAAGCTATTGATGTTCTTTTTGATAATGGAGCTGTACTGATAACAGCTTATTAAACAGTCTATTTAAAAATTTAAAGGAAGTAGAGGAATTGATGCCTTTAGCATGTTTATCTTGCATACTGTCTTGCTTCTTGATTTAAACCAATTCACTGAAACTCTTGGGAGGCATACATTCCCATGATATACATGTAAGTATACACCCACTTCTTGTCATATTATATTCCCTGCATATTGCATATTTTTAAATAATATCTTATCTCACCCCCTCCCCAATAAATAGGGTGAATGCAAGTTTTAACAGAGTAATTTCCCCCTTCCAAATTGCCTTCACCTCTGGAGGTGAGGTGGACCCTGTTGCATATCTCCAGCTTCCAAAGCTGAGCATAGAAACATAGAAAAAGCCAGAGCTATAGTCACTCAAGCTCTGGAAAACAGTCAGGAGAGATGGGATAGTGTTCTGCATCCCATAATGCTGTCAGCCTTCATCTGACCATGAGAAGAGTCTAGATGAGTGCAGGGGATGTGGAAGATGGAAGTGAAAGCTGTTTTTTATTTTACAAAGAGCTGGCTCAGCGGGTAAGATGCCAGGCTTGTCGATCAGAAGATTGCAAGTTCGGAGGTACAAATCCCTAGCCCCGTGTGATGGAGTGAGCTCCCGCACTCGCCCCAGCTCTTGCCAACCTAGCAATTCGAAAGCATGCAAAAGCAAGTGGATGAATAGGTACCACTTCGGTGGGATGGTAACAGCGTTCTGCGTGTGTCATGCAAGTGTCTTCGGACAACGCTGGCTCTTCGGCTAACAAACAGAGATGAGCACCGGCCCCTAGAGTCGGACACGACTGCACAAGTGTGCGGGGGGAACCTTTACCCTTACCTCAGACATTAGCCAAATCAATCCTAGCTCAGCAAAACAGCTAACATGCAGAGAGGAGTCATGACTTTTATTTATTTATTTATTTAATTAAATTTATATAACCGCCCATCTCCCCCAACGGGGAACTCTGGAACTTTGCATCCCTGGCCTAATGAAACAACGTTGGCAGTTTGAATTAAGTCCAGCTACTTTTCATGGGGCCTGAGGGTGCATAGTCCCCTTGTCTTGGCTCTGAGGCATCCTGCTTACCACCCGTCGAGGACCCGTGCTTGCATTGGAGCCTCCATCTGAGGGCCAATCAGCTTCTGAGGCTGACTGAAGCCAGATCAAGGTGAACCTGCAGGGAAGTTAAGTTTTCCATTAGGAAACAGAAGGAAGCATCCTCTGCAAACACTCTTATGCCACGTGGAAGAGGAACTTGAGGAAGGTGAGTTACCTGTGCAGCTTCCATTGGCCCACTGCCTCCCATCTGGCCTCAGGGCGCTGTGCCTGTCTGTCTGTGAGGGTAAGGAAAGGGCTGGTGGCAGTGCTCTCCAGCCAGGGACAGGAGCAGGGATCACCACCCTGAGCCCCGCATGGATCCTTCCAAGGGAGAGAGTTGGCTGTGGCTGCTACTGAGCATGGCGGCGAGGCTCTCCACTGCACACCAGTGCGCTCCAGTGCACAGATGTAAGCAGCCAAGGGGAGAGGAACAGAGGAAGCACAGCACCCCTGCAAGCCAGGGGAAGAGTCAGCAGGGAAGGAGAAGGACCCCCTTGCCGTTCCTCCTCCCTGCTCTCTCTTCACTTCTCTGGCAGCCACAGCCGCAAGTAACAAACACCCTGGGTTGCTGTGAGGGCAGTGAGGTTGATGTCAGCACACTTTCCTCCTGTCTCAAGGAGGGGAGGAAAACACAACCTTGTGGGCTGTGTGGACAAGCCCTTATTCTCACTGAAAGTCTCTGGAACGTTATTAGAATTACTTGGTTCTCTTAAAGGCAATATTGGGCACAGCTTTTCCAGGTACAGAGCTTAGCCTCCACTGGATGAAGGTGATGCCTATATAAGATAATTTGGTGTAGGGTAACAGCAAACGTGACGGGTTATAAGATAAAGCCCAGCCCAACCGTGACAGAGAGTATCGGTGTGGCTCGCCCTGTTTCGGTGACACTTTCCCACCTCACTGGGCTGCCCCAGTTCTTGCTGCTTAACCAACAGCTGCCCAGTGCTGGCCTCCCCGTGGTCTACATGCACTTGACCTTCCTCATTCCAAAGCGATGATGGGTGTCAGGGAACTGAGGAATTGGATCTTGCTTCTTCAGTCATTTGTCGTCTCCTCCCCACATCGGACAGGGCAAGTGCATATTTTTACATTGGACAATGTCAGCTATCTTTCCCCTAAGGACTTCCAATGCAGACTTCCAGCAGAGAATGGCTCTCCCATCCTGTCCCCACAAGCGTGCCGTGAGGTTGGCTAGTCAGTGGCAAAGGAGGCCCACAAGCTGAGCAGGCCAAGGAATTCGGGTTTCGCTGGCCCAAGGGCAAATATTCTATCCTCAAAAATGTGCAATTACCGACCAAAAACATCTCAAGCACATGCTTTTCTTGTGGAAGGGAACACTTATTTATTTATTTATTTATTTATTTATTTATTTATTATTTGAATTTATCCCCGCCCATCTCTGCCATGGCAGGCTCTGGGCGGTTTACAACATTTCCTTGAGGCTGAGTCTCATATATTTGAAAGGAGCAAGAGGGGAAATTCAAAAGCACCGAAATCTTAACATTTGAGAATGCCTGAGAGGGCTTGGTGAGGCTTGGTGACCATATACCAGTGGAGGAAATTGTAAAGTGGAGCTCCAGATGGGCTTTCAGTTGATGTAATGGGCTGTGAGAATAACCTTGAGGAACAGGAAGAAGAGCTGCAACCAAGGCCATGGCCAGATAAGAGAAATCTGAGTCGGAAGCAGGAATGTAATTTGAGAAAGCATCTCAGACTTGACCTTCCATAGTTCTCTTGGAAGTAAAGGCAGGGAGGGGAGAGGCGCATTCAGACTTGCAAGATTCTGTTAGTGTAACCTTATAATAACAGCAGTATTAGCATTCATAGCTTTGGTTTCCTGATCTGGACTATTTATTTATGTTTATTTATTATTTAAATTTATCCCCGCCCATCTCCCCGAATAGGGGACTCTGGGCGGTTTACAACGTATCAGCAGTTAAAATCTATACATATAAAATTACAATATAACAATAAATAGATAAAAATAGATAAAAATCCAAGAGATGGTAAAATCAGCTATCAGGAGGACATTATGGGGCCAGCCACCCCCAGGAGGTACTATTACCTCCCTCGCCCCAGGCAAGGCGGCAGAGCCAGGTCTTAAGAGTCTTCCGGAAGGTCAGGAGCGAGGGGGCCAGCCTCACCTCCCGGGGCAAGATGTTCCACAATGCAGGCACTATTGCAGAGAAGGCTTGCCTCCTGGACCCCGCTAGATGGAATTCTCTTGTTGAAGGGGTCTGAAGCATGCCCTCTCTGCATGAGCGGGTGGGGCGGGTCGATGTTATCGGGATGAGACGGTCCCTCAGGTACCCTGGCCCCATGCCATGTAGGGCTTTAAAGGTGATAACCAACACCTTGAATTGGACCCGGAAGCAAACTGGCACCCAATGCAGCTCGCGCAGCAGAGGCGTCACATGTGCTGATCTTATAGCACCCATAACTGCCCGCGCTGCCGCATTCTGGACCAGCTGAAGCTTCCGGAAAGTATCCCAAAGGGCTGACAGATAGACAGGACATGAGATTCTTGCCTCTTCTGTGCTCAGATCCTAAACTTCCCCCCCCCCCTCAGGCAATTTTGCAGGCAGCTTCCCACTGGTCAAGAAAATAACAGGAGATCTCTAATATGTATGTGTATGTATGTATGCATATTTTGCTGTAGTCCAAGCTTCACCTTTGCTGCTTATCCTGAATTTTTTTAGCCACAAATTGCAGCTTTCTCTCTCTTTCTCTTTCTCTCTGCGGGACAACCCACATATTATGGACACTGGGTTTTCTATTCTGGTGTTCTTTTTCAATTTCAAAGAGCAATCACTAGAAAGGGGGGGGAATTTAGACTGAGGCAGCAGAAGGGATACAGTTAATTCTTCTTTCCCATGCTTCACCAACAGCCTCCCATTTTTTTAAAAAAATAATATTTGTCAGGATGGCAGGTTCCCTTTGCTGCTGTTTTCGGAAAACAGCACAGTACTTACAGCCTGTGTTCCACATTAATTTTCTGTATGCAGATAAACATAAAAGTCAGAAATGGGCAACATGTGGCCCTAAAGCCACATGTCATCTTTGGCCTCGTTCCAAAAGCCCTCTGCAAACAAATAATTCTAGCAAGAACAATCTGGGCCTTTCCCAAGCTTTGTGAGAACCGCTGTCAGCAAGCACGTTATCTGGAGAAGTGGTGGGGTCTTTAGCCTATTCTGTTACCAGCAAGTTCAAACCAATCCCTCCGCAGCGCCATCAATCCAGCTTAAAGGTGTGTCACTAGAAAATGTCGACCACTTTTCTTATCTCGGCAGCCATCTATCTACAAAAGCAGACATTGACGCTGAAATTCAGCATCGCCTGAGCTCTGCGAGTGTAGCTTTCTCCCGAATGAAGCGTAGAGTGTTTGAGGATCGGGACATTCGCAGGGAGACCAAAATGCTTGTTTACAAAGCCATTGTACTACCAACCCTTCTGTACGCCTGTGAAACATGGACCCTCTACAAACGCCACCTCCAACTTCTTGAAAGATTCCATCAACGCTGCCTCCGAAAAATTCTGCAAATTACTTGGGAAGATAGGCGGACTAATGTTAGCGTATTAGAAGAAGCGAAAACCACCAGCATTGAAACAATGATCATCCAACATCAACTTCGCTGGACCGGTCATGTTGTTCGAATGCCTGACCATCGTCTTCCAAAGCAGCTACTTTACTCCCAACTTAAGAATGGAAAACGGAATATTGGTGGACAGCAAAAGAGATTCAAAGACACTCTCAAAGCTAATTTAAAAAAATGTAATATCAGCATTGAGAACTGGGGAGCCCTAACTCATGAGCGTTTCAATTGGAGGTCATCCTTTATTAATGGCGCTATGGACTTTGAAGAAGCACAAGTACAGGGCGAAAAGGAGAAAAGAGCTAAAAGGAAGGCACGTCAGGCAGACCCTCATCATGACCGTCTCCCACCCGGAAACCTATGCCCTCATTGTGGGAGGTTGTGCGGATCCAGAATTGGCCTTTATAGCCACTTACGGATCCACTGTTAACATTTTGCCTTTGGAAGACAATCTTACTCGGCTACGAGTGATCGCCAATGACAGGGTTAGGGAGGGCATCAAAATTATCCATCGAATGTTTGAAATGGGTTGCACTCTCTATGGTGCTTAAAATGGGAGAGGTTCAACACCTGCTAACCCATGAAGATTGTGGTACAGCTAAAAATGCAGTTCTGAAATCCTTGCAGCATACTATCTAATTGTGGCTGTATAGATAACAACTTAGGATACGGAAATCAAAGATTAGCCCACTTCTGCTTTCTTTCAAGATGGGACAATGTTAAATCTTTCCTAGAACTTTCCCATCTGCACCAGGGGTTCACATGGCTACTTGGTAGGGTCAATCTAGATAACTGCAAAAATAGCTGTATATGCTGATGGATTAAATTTCACAAGGAACAACGGGTTTGTACAACAGGTGAAGATCACTGAGCTTATCTTCCCTTCGCTGACTAAGGCATAGTTTGCCTTTGGCAACTGGGAGGGAGAAAATGAAAGAAAGGAAAATCACACTTCATAAAAAGTGTGAAAGTACACTGGGTACACATGGCAAAGTAGTTTCCTGTTGTGTGAGAGGCAGATGTATGGGCCACAAGCATGTCTACTCCCATTTTGATGTGACCTCATGGAGGTCCCATTGCACTGTTGGAAAGGCATCCTGGAATCATTTCCTTGAATCAGTCTCCCCAGCCAGGCGCTCTCTGTCTGTGTTGGCAGTCTGGAAGCATCAGGCTGTGGCAGGCTGTTGTAGACTGTGTTGGGATGTTACCAAATAGGCAGGATGCTTTTGGTTGGCTACCTCTAATACTTTCACCTTCCTCCTTTTATGTAATTATTCCATTTTTACTCCAAAGCATGACCAAGAGACCGTGGATCATGTTCAGTTGCTGAATGAGCAATTTCAGAACAGCAGCAGCATTAACCAGAGTTGTTTGTTGTGGTGCTGGCAGTTTTCCTTTTACATTTTGTATAAAAGGTTTTTTCTCTTTGACATCTTGCATTTAAATGGGCAGGAACACTGGATTAGGCATCTTAGAAAGTTAACTTTCTAACTCGGACATCACTGAGCAAAAGAACAGGGCGAGCTAACTGGAGTTTGGTAGCAGTGCTAAAGGGAAAGGTCCATGACATTTTTTCCCCCTTTAGGCTGACAATATGCAGCCGAAGAACATGAAAACAACCAAAAAGAAACAAAACTTTTCTGTTGACGGTGCCATAAGAAACAGAAGCAAAGATGACAACTTTGTAATTGGGATCTATAAAGCTTTGGCACGTTTGAACCATGTTTGAACCTGCCAAATGCAAGTTTATGTAGTGGTGCCTGAAGGAAAAGCAAGAACGTTGGAGCAGCAAGTGGCCATGTGTTCATAACAGAAGAGCCACATTAGTCTACGGTAGCCAAAAATCAGGAGTCTGGTAGCACCTTTTCAGCCTAACCAGTTTTATTAAAAGGCATAAGCTTTCGTGAGCTACAGCTCACTTCATTAGACTCCTCCTAATGATAAGAGAACGCGAAGGTTTATTAAAACAGTCAGAGGAGGCACAAGACAGTTCTCAGAGGAAGCAACTCTCCACAAGGAGAAAGCCCACCAAATAAGAATGACAGCCAGAAACAAGAGATGCAGAAAATATTCTGTACTTATTCAGAAATAATTTCAGGGCAGAAGAAACCAGCTCTGAGTCTCCAGGGTAAGAACGAAAGACTAGCTGAATAGGAGAGAGGAGGCTGGAGCCCTGAAGAGCAGCAGAGATACAAAAGCTACCAACAAAAGCGGAGAAGCGTTGGTGGCTTCTTCCTGTGTAGAACAGAAACGGATGTGTTCCAGCTAATTTCATTGGCTCACAGTGGGCTGTGTTCAGAAGCTCAGATCAGGAATATGATAGACCAGTTGCCAACACTTATCAAATCCAGTGACTGGCATCTGCTCCTGCTGAACTATAGGGAACAATATTATCAATAAAAACAACTACAACCGTATTGTCTCTGACTTCAGTGTCTTAGGAAGGAAGCTGAAGAACTCGAGGGATTAAGTATTCTTAAATATATATTTTTTAATCCATAGAAGAGGAGTTGAAAAGGAAAGAATAATTCACAGGTGAATGACTAGTTACAGAGATAGTATTGATGGGGGAGTTTTGATTTGTTATGTGGATGGTGGACTGCTGGCATTAGATGGATTGCATCTCTCATAGACTGGGAATAATGTGTTGATCAGGAGGGCTTTAAACCGAATCCTGTGGGATTTGAAGATAGAAACTCAGAAATGCAAATGTCAGATAAGGATTTGTGCACTACAGAAATAAGTGCATAAATAACATACTGGTTTTAATACTTGATCCAATGCAGCCACCAAGAGTAGAAGCCATCTCAAAGATGTCTGAGTTTTCAACTATCATCATCTGGCCATGAATTCCATAGTTTCACAATGTGGTTTTTTGAAGAAACTTTTGCCTGTCCTGAAGAAACACTTGCCTGCCCTGCCTCTTCAGTCTTGTTACATGGCTGTGGGTTCTGCTACTGTGTATAAGAGAAAATATTTTCCACATCCATTTTCTTCATTCTAAGCAAAATTTTACTTTTATATTTTCTCTCCTTTGCTTGCCCCTTTTCATAAATAAACAGCCCCTGATAGGGGAGTTGCTCCATATAGTTAGTCATACTGCATCTTTTCTAGCCGCAACAATATATTTTTATGAAGGACAGCAATCAGAACTTTGCATACCACCATAGGTCCTTTTCTGGCTAGCTCAGACTCTATCACTGTATATGTGAAACTGGATTTTTATTTTTTGCCTTAATGAGTATCACTGAATAATTGCTTGCTTTGAACCACATTTGGAATGTTGTTCAGTTTTCTACTCTGGAGAAATAGTTCTGGAACTCTTCACTGTTCCTTTCTAAGCATCACTTATGGGCAAACTTGGGTACATCTATAATTATCTCTAATTCTGAAACCCTTTGTGAATAGAATGGGAGTCACAGAATGATATTTAACCCCTCTGCTGCTTTTCTACTGCAGACTCCACCACTCTGGAATTCTTCGAGTTCTTAATAGATGGGGGACTGCTGATGCTACCATGGTGGAACCATGTAGATTTTTTATTCTGTATATGTTTGTTTATGTTGAAGGGGAAAAAATGGATGTAATGGTGAGAAAATATGGAAGGGGAATGCATAAAGTAGGATTTCTGTACTCATATAATTAAGTGGAGGCACGATACAAGCTTTAGCTGACAATACTCCAGGTACCCATTTAGAGCAGATGCAAAATCTAAGGGTGATTTGGAGCAGAAACTAGTATCAGTTGGGGAAAACGGTATTGCCTCGATTTCAAATAGTTCTCCTCTCCACAGAAGCAGCTTTTAATAATTTTAAAAAAGGCTCAGATTTATCTTGCATGAATTAGTATACAGTGTTAAGTTCTGCCCCAAATAGGGACTTTACATGATTGAATTCTGAGCATGCATATAAAAAAAAATGCAAAAGTGAAGCGTTCAGAAAAATCAGTTCCTACCCCAGCAGTGCTTACAATGTAAAGAAGTATATATTCTGCATTCTGTTGAGTTGTATGTTCACTCTAACTTGGAAGAAAGCGATCCTACATATTTGTAAAAGGAACTAGTTGAGTACAATATGGATTTGGCAGAATTATTGATCTTAGGTGTCTACCTTTTTCTTTCCTGGAGAGAAAAATCATTAAAAATTGATGTTTTAAAAAGGCTGTATGTTAAATTGAATAAATGTTCATATGGCTTGCCTCTCTCAGAATGTCTGAGAAATCTATAGAGGAACTAAACTAAATGCCCTTTTTAATCACCCTCAACTTAAATTAATCTAATGGATTTACATAGTGAAGATTTGAAGTCTGCCTTCCAGTTTCCAACTTGTACTCAAAAGC
Organism: Charina bottae; assembly: GCA_023362775.1. Lineage (NCBI taxonomy): Eukaryota > Metazoa > Chordata > Lepidosauria > Squamata > Charinaidae > Charina > Charina bottae. The sequence goes on along the minus strand of JALMGJ010000021.1, from coordinate 5,804,245 downwards.
ATCCATTAGAAGGTATATTTTGTGGTGGTAGTGTATTCTTCAAAATCATATACCTCCCTTATGTAAAGTGTGGTTTGTAAGTTTCCTGTGTCCATGTGGTGAAGGCAGGGGAAAATGCAGATTTAGCTTCATCATTATAGCAATTTAACTAGGGTTAGATTGAGAGGAGAATCAAAGGAGAGGATGTCTTCACATTGGATTAAAATACTGTGTGTAAGAAACTTACCTTAAGAAAGACTCCAATAAATTGGAGCAAGAGCCAAACTGCAATTTGTCCATATTATCCTCACCATCTGCAGGTCTCAAGATGGTGTTAGATATGTGCTTACAAATTTGGAGAATATTTTCAGTCAAACTTCACTCAGTGTGAGCTAGACAATAGCTGAATATAGAAAACATTAGCCAATTGGTGCTAGCCCTGTCTATTTCAAATTGAACAGTGTTGAAGAATCCCCCCCGTCTCTCTGAATTAAGAACAACCTTTCCCTTCTTTCAGAAAAAAGAAGCAAATAAAATGCCAAGCATTCGTTTCCCCAAACACTCACATTTATCTTGTGGTTTGGAAAATGATAGGCTGCTATGGGGATAGTTGCATGGGAAGGTTTGTTTTTGGCATTAGTAACAAATATATTGAGAAGCCTCAAACGTCTTCTGTTTACCATAGCACCATATCAGTATTGCTGAGCAAAGCTTGTAAAAGCTGTATTCTAACTGGCCATGTGAAGTGAGCTGTCTCAGCAAATTCTGAGACTGTTGCATAGCAGCAAACCCTATGAGGGTAGTATACCAGCAGAAGTGCATTTGAGCACTCTTCCCTTAGCTGGGCTAGCTTAGTAATTGGGAGATGGTATGACAGGCACTCCCTCCTATTGGAAAACAAATGCCCACAAACATATAATGAATTCTTTGAAATGTGAATTTAATCAGTCTCTGAAGTGAGGGAAAGACTATGCATGTAACTTTTCTGAAGGGGTTCCTTCAGAAATTTATATCACATTTGTGCTGGTTTCAGATAATATTGTGAATGCAGCCCAAGAGGGGTGGGGGGTGGGGGAATTCACTGTCTGAAATGTACTTACAACATGTCTCAATTGCATTAATGATGCAGCATGGGGAAGCATTGCTGTGTTTCAGGTGAAAATGATTGGGGCTTAAATGTTTTTTTGTTGTTCAGTCGTTTAGTCGTGTCCGACTCTTCATGTTGGGAAAATGCAAAATCGCAGTTAAGTCCAGGCTTTAATTTTGAGGAATGGCTTCCAGATTAAGCTGCTTAGGCAAAATGAATAAATAAAACAATAATATGGAGTAACTCCTGCTGCCCATCATAAGATTTGACCATATGGAAAGTTTAGTTTCATTTGGTCATTAAAAAGTGTCCAGCTGCCAATTTATCATCATGTTGAATTGAAAACAAACCAAAACACACCCAGTAGGTTTGGGGCTGAATCTTGCCTCAGATTCTGTCATCACAATTTTGCATTCCACTTCACAATATTTTTCTCCCTTGGCAAAGGAGAAGTTAGCATTTCAGGAGGACTGAAGCCTGTCTGGTAATTTTTAGGCTGCTTGATACTTGCAACTGCTACACTTCCAATATCCACAAAGCTTTCCTGTCTGGTATTGACCAACTTCAGCATGTTCATCTAGAGAACAGTTTTGTCTTTTGTGTTCTTTCAAGATCTTGTAAGATTAATGGGATGGCCCTCTATCTCAGTGCCTGAGCTTGTATACCAGGAAGTAAGAAGAGAGGTTCTGAGTGATACCTTCACAAGATTAGGACTTTGTTTCATATAATGAATTTGGATTGTGCACCTACAGTAGTGCTGTAAAAGCACCTCATTCCACCTTGTGTTTGGGAAGGAGCTTCGGCTTAATAAAGAGATGTATTCTTATTACCTGATTAATCAGAACAGTTCTTAAAATCCCACTTAAGCATTATCATATCCTGGACAGAAGATGCCATGAAGTTGATGACAAGAGTAGGAGTAGGCTAGGAGCAGACTCGGAGTCTGATGCTCACTTGATGTTTTCGATTTACAACTCCCACAATCCCTTGATCCCTTGTTCATTGGCCATGCCGCCCAGAGTCATTGAGAGCTGGGCGGCATACAAATTATTATTATTATTATTATTATTATTATTATTATTATTATTATTATTATTATTATTATGGTTGAGTCATGGTAGTTAAAGTCCCAAGCATTTGGAGGATGCCAAGATGCCTGACTCTGTGCTTACCTTTCTTATAATACCATTTTTTTTTCAAAAAATGTGTAATAATAATAATAGCAACAACAGCAGCCAGTTTGGCCTAGTGGTTAAGGTGCTGGGCTAGAAACCAGGAGACAGAGAGTTCTAGTCCCGCCTTAGGCGTGAAAGCTGGCTGGGTGACCTTGGGCCAGTCCCTCTCTCTCAGCCCTAGGAAGGAGCCAATGGCAAACCAGGAGAATGAGAGTTCTAGTCCTGCCTGAGGCATGAAAGCCGGCTGGGTGACATTGGTCCAGTCCCTCTCTCTCAGCCCTAGGAAGGAGCCAATGGCAAACCAGGAGACTGAGAGTTCTAGTCCCGCCTGAGGCATGAAAGCTGGCTGGGTGACCTTGGGCCAGTCACTCTCTCTGCCCAACACACCTCACAGGATTGTTGTTGTGGGGAAACTAGGAGGAGGAAGGAGCATTTGGTATGTTCCCCGCCTTGAGTTATTTATAAAAAAAGTAGGCGGGATAGGGCGTGGTGGCTCAGCGGGTAGGACGCCAGGCTTGTCGATTGGAAGATCGCAAGTTCGGAGGTTCGAATCCCTAGCCCTGCGTGCGGAGTGAGCTCCCGCACTAGCTCCAGCTCTTGCCAACCTAGCAATTCGAAAGCATGCAAATGCAAGTAGATGAATAGGTACCACTTCGGTGGGTAGGTAACAGCGTTCCGCGTGTGTCATGCCGGCCACATGACCGTGGAAGCGTCTTTGGACAACGCTGGCTCTTCGGCTAACAAACGGAGATGAGCACCGGCCCCTAGAGTCGGACACGACTGCACAAATGTGCGGGGGGAACCTTTACCTTTTAAAGGCGGGATAGAAAATAAATAAATAAATAAATAAACAAACAAATAAATAAATAAATAAAATGGATTCAATGTAGAGAAGCATAGTAAAGAAGCCAGCATAGTATTTATTCAGAAAAGGGAACTTTGAACACTGACAGTTAATTACAGGTGCCAGTCCTGGATACAAAGATGGCTATCAGTAGTAAAGTATCTTGAGAGGACTTTTCCTGCAATGGGCATGTCCTTCTGAGCAGCAAAAGAAACAGCTGTCAAAATAGCAAAGGGTATAATTGTTAGGAAAGGGGTGTAAAGGAATTTCCTGAATGTTAATGCTTTCCAGCCCAGGGAAACACTTCTAATTTAGAAACATGGCAAAACATCTGGACATGTGGAAGTTCTTGTTATCAGACATTTAAACAACACAAAGATCCCGAGCCTGCTCTAGTTACGCCTTTGCTCAGTGTAGCTAGTGGTCACAGACAGGAATGACTCTGCTTGGAGAGTTTCATCAAGTTCACTGAGGACCAGACCAGCATCCTAACGTACATCCATGGCTGTTGCGTACACTAATCTTGCTTCTGGATTAGGACAAGAGAATTTCTCCATTAAATACAGAGTGGAAATTACAACCATGTCAATACCCCAAGCCATAACAAATGCGCATCTCTGCAGTTAGTCCTGTAGCCTTAATATTGGGCTGTAACAAGACACAATGAAAAGAATGGAGATGTTTGCAAAAGCATAAAAGGTAAAGGTTCCCCCCGCACATTTGTGCAGTCGTGTCCGACTCTAGGGGCCGGTGCTCATCTCCGTTTGTTAGCCGAAGAGCCAGCGTTGTCCGAAGACGCTTCCACGGTCATGTGGCTGCATGACACACATGGAACGCTGTTACCTTCCCACCCAAGTGGTACCTATTCATCTACTTGCATTTGCATGCTTTCGAATTGCTAGGTTGGCAAGAGCTGGAGCGAGTGCGGGAGCTCACTCCGCACGCAGGGCTAGGGATTCGAACTTGCGATCTTCCGATCGACAAGCCTGGCGTCTTACCCGCTGAGCCACCACGCCCCTTGCAAAAGCATAGGATGTCCTAATAAGGCCAATTCTCTTTGGGAGGCATCATAGCAAACCAGAGTAAATAGCATTGGTCTCAAAGATGTAGTTGAGGCATGAAAGTAGTTGTATAGTTATAATCATGCTACAGTTTTACATAATCATAATTGAAACTTAATTATGGTTTCCAGTAGATTTCCCCCTCCACGCTGACTGCCCTCTGTGTACGTGCTCACATTAGTTCTGTGTCTTTACCCACGCAAACAGGACTGCAAACCTCCAGGAACAGCTTGGTCCAAAACAGAGACACTGTTAAAGCAAAAGCAGCTGTTCTTCATATGTAGCTCTCAATACAAGCAAAGTTAAAATTCTGAAGCAGCTAGGAGCGAACTGAGTTCTAAAACAATTAAGATTAAAAGGAGGAGAAGAAGGGAGAAAGGGAAAGAGGCTGGGAGTGGCTTGAAACTGATCGCTTGGCAATGTTATGAGGTTCCATTCCTAATGTAATAGCCTTTTGCATGAGCAGCAAGTGGATCCTGGTGGGGCAAGAGTCAAACTCTGTTTCCCTGTTCCCTGGTGATTTGGGGCTCTTTTTTTCCAGACCTCTGGGCAAGCCCCACCTCCAGGGATGAGCCAGAAATGACTCAGAGGCAGCATCTGGATCAGGGAGACTCTCTGCTGAGGCCACTCTTGATCTCTGCCTGCAGAGAATTTGTTTTTCTTGATCCTCTCCCTCCTTCCTGCGTGTTTCTTCTGTTTTTCTCTTCCACTCCTTCACCCTGGGCAAGCCTCTCCCATCCTTCCCCAGCTCCAAGCTTTGGAGGCTGTTTTTCATCCCCTCCTCCCCACACAAGCAGGCCTTTGTACTTCAGAATGCTGGCTTCATTCCACGCCGAGCTCCAGATGCTAAGAATAGCCCTGAGCTGCGGCTGTTGCTGCTGCAGAAGCTGCTAACCCTCTTAGGCCTTGTATGTGAGGATCTGGTCGAGGCATCCTCTCCATCTAGGGGATAAGGAGGCAGCCAAGAGTATGTCAGGATGCATTTTGCCAAAGGGTCCTCGAGAGTTCCAACTCAGAATTATCAAGATCATCAGGGTTGCAGCTTGCAATGATGGAAGTTATATTCCAAAAACATCTGGAGGGCACCAGGTCACAAAGACTCCTGCATGGCTTTCTCTTCTCACCACTACTTCCTTCCCTCTGACTCTTATGTTTGGTGTCTCAGATATTTTTAGTGGAAGGAGACTGGGTGGGGGGAGATATATGATTGCTGCCCCATCACAATATGTGAAGGAGCTTTTAATACACCTACCCCTATAAATGCCACAAAGTGTAGGAAAATGGGTGGGCAGAAATATTTGGATGGATTTACCAGTCTCATGGCATCTCTATTCTTCTCACAATACAAGATTATTTTGTGGATGAAGCTGCAGAAATAGGTAGATTCAACAGCCAAGAAGGGGAATAAATGTAGATTTCGGTGTGCTGCAAGTAAACTTATTGTTCATTATGGAGGACTTTTGACAATTGCTTTCTATAGTGACTTATGTGCAGTGCTTTATCAGTTGTATCATTTATAAATATGTGAAAAATGCAAAAAAGAGCTATGTGGTACTCCAGAACACTTCCACTGTTCCCATCCATCCTGTACATGTTTAATGTATCATTTCACTGATAGCTCAACTGCAATCGATAATAATGATCAGTAAACCAGGAAGGGGCGTGGTGGCGCAGCAGGTAAGATGCCAGGCTTGTTAATCGGAAGATCGCAAGTTCGGAGGTTCAAATCCCTAGCCCCACGTGACGGAGTGAGTTCCCGCACTCATCCCAGCTCTTGCCAACCTAGCAATTCAAAAGCATGCAAATGCAAGTAGATGAATAGGTACCAGCGTTCCGCGCGCATCATGCCGGCCACATGACCGTGGAAGCGTCTTCGGACAGCGCTGGCTCTTCGGCTAACAAACGGAGATGAGCACCGGCCCCTAGAGTCAGACACGACTGCACAAATGTGCGGGGGGAACCTTTACCTTTACCTTTACCTAAGAAATCCTTTGCAGGATTTCAACCATTTCTTCCACCCTGGCCACATCAGAAAGAGATGCAAATAGACAAGTCTTTCTAAATAAGTATTAAAATAGAACCCAAACACATTTTTGCATATCCACAGAATACTTAAATGAAAACATTGCAAATTCTTTGTCAGGCATTGTAGTATAAAATCCCAATGAAAAAAAACCCCTATTACAACTTTTTGATTCATATTTTTAATTTTTCTTGTTTGCCAAAAATGAGAGGTACTTTCAGATTGTCCTTTGTGCTTTTGGTTAAAAGACAGCATCCTATAATGGCTGTTCTGTTGCAAGGAAAAGGATGGAAGAATGGGTCGATCAAGAAATGCTTGATCTGGAAAAAGGACTATTAGTTTTAGTTGCTTTAAAATCACAGTGAAAATACAGGTTTTGTCTTTGTTTAATCGCACAGACAACAATCAGGGTGAGGAGTTAGAACTCCCCCCCCCCATTTTTTTGTTCTTACATGAGCAAAAATCTTCTTTCCTTTAAAGTTGAAACTTAGGCTTTCTTTTCAAATAAGCATCAAATAACTGTCCTGAAATGGTTTTATTTTTCTTTTGGAGAAGGTTATATTAATTACTTCATTCACTATGTTGATGAAGGTTCTCAGTCATCCAGGTGGAACAGTCTGTAGCTTGAATCATGTCAACTGGATTTCTATTTTTCTCAGTGGAAACGTTTCGCTCCTTATCCAAGGAGCTTCTTCAGACTGAAGAAGCTCCTTGGATAAGGAGCGAAACGTTTCCACTGAGAAAATAGAAATCCAGTTGACATGATTCAAACTACAGATACTTCATTCACTATTTTTTGAAAAAAAAGACTCTTGCTTTCTCTGCATGTGTAATGGATGAGGGGAGTGGGATTAGGGTTGTTCCCCCCACCCCAAGGAAGTTCACTTCTTCTTTTAACCAAGAATGGAAAGGCAAGACCTTTTTTGCCTTCTCTGCCTTAGACCACTTTATGCAGTCTTGGGAGTGATGATTATACTGTATTGATTGTCTTTTGACACAGAATTTAGGTTTCTGAGAATTTCAATATTCAGCACTTAAAAAAAAAAACAAGTTACTAGTTCTTTTTTTTTTTTTAACCAAGTCACTAGGTTCTGAAAACAACACTGTCAAATATGTCTAGACCTGGGGGTAGGGTGAGAAAGTGTACAGCTGGGATCCCCAGTGACTTTGGGCTGGGCGTATTTGGAATTTTGAGGACACGCTGAGGGTTTCTAATGGGGATATAACCAACTACAAAGCATGGATTTATCAGAATGCTCCCTGGCCCTCCTCGAAGTCCCCCTTGTTTTCATGAACTCTCTATAACCTTGTTTCCTTTTCTCCTGTTTCTGGGTCAGATGGACATATTTCCAAACAAAACATGGGTTATATCCGCTCACTATTTTTATTTGCTTTGTAGCATGCCAATTTTTAAATTAAAATATTTTTTAAAATGCATTATATGTGAGGCAGGGAGCGTACTAGAGGGGAGCCTACCTAGCACTCCCTTAACTGGCCCCATTTACCCTAAAAGAGACTTAAAACCAGTTTTAAAACAGGAGACTGTTTTACACACACACACACGCTTCCCCAGAGGGGCGTGGTGGCTCAGCGGGTAAGACGCCAGGCTTGTCGATCGGAAGATCGCAAGTTCGGAGGTTCGCATCCCTAGCCCCGCGTGACGGAGTGAGCTCCCGCACTCGCCCCAGCTCTTGCCAACCTAGCAATTTGAAAGCATGCAAATGCAAGTAGATGAATAGGTACCACTTCGGTGGGAAGGTAACAGCGTTCCGCGTGTGTCATGCCAGCCACATGACCGTGGAAGCGTCTTCGGACAACGCTGGCTCTTCGGCTATCAAACGGAGATGAGCACCGGCCCCTAGAGTCGGACACGACTGCACAAATGTGCGGGGGGAACCTTTACCTTTACCTTATGCTTCCCCAACTCTCAGGCTATTCCCTTCAAATTATCTGTTAACTCCGCTCTTTTTCCCCCCAATACTTCATTCTTCTGGAAATCAAAAGTGTCTGCCCAAAAGACTTCTGGTTTCACGGAGGATAGGTAAGAGCAGTCCCATGCATTGGGACACTTCAGTCATATTAGACTCTGGAGTTAATGGGGTGGGGGAACCTCTTCAGATAGGAATTTCAAGTACATCACTTCAAAATGGAGCAACGATAAGCCAAGGATGATAAGCATTTGGGGACCTTCTCTTACTCCTGCTGAATGAGGCACTGGACCTCTGCCTGAAAGCTGATCCGCACCCCTTCCTTTCTTGGATTCACTTCTGTATTCATGCACAACGTTTGGCTTTCTTTTACAATCCACACAGAAAATGCTTCCATCTCTCCAGTTCCAGCATGAAAATTTCTGGGATCACTTGTCGGTTGATTTGATTTTAGTTTATGTTATTTGTATGCTGCCCATTCCTGAAGGCTCTAAGACCTGTCGACCTCTGCCTGGGACATCCAGAAGAAGCTTTTGTGGTATGAAATTCTAGAGAAGTGGGGAGGCTAACACTGACGTTCATTTGTAGGTCTCCTGTCTTTTCCCACGGTTTCTTCTGCACTTTTTCTTACCAGGAGATGCAGAATCATTGCACAATTGTGTTTGAATGGCAACATTTAGCTCAAATTTTCTTTTCTTCTTGATTATGCAGTGCCACATAATTCATTTCAATTCTAAAATGTTAGTCTTCAGGTTTTTTTTTAATGCCAGCCCTGCCCTGCTTTGGGGTGTGGAAGTCACTTTCTCTCCTCTTCTCTAGTAAAAGGCGAAAGATTTATACGATCTGAAGAGAAACCAGAGTATTTCTCTCCTCTTCTCAATACAAACACACGCACACACTTTCAATGGAAAAGAATATCTGTAGCTCAGGGTTGAACTGCGGAGTCCTTGGTGCTCTCTGAGCTTGGTTGTTTGCTTGCAGACGTTTCATTACCTGACTAGGTAACATCATCAGTGCGTATAGCTCGCACCTAGGACTCCACACATATACTTTTTTGTGCTTTTCTCTCTGGAAAGCTGCAGAGATTGGAAACTAATAGTGAATGCTCTTTCCATTTTGAAATAAGTCTTACCCAAGACAATGATGAATGTTTAACAATAATAAGCAGACAAATACGCAGAGCTGCATGTAATACCAAGAAGATATTGCTGTTAATCAATCTAATGAAAGCAGCTATTTTAAATACAGTATTCCAAATTGACCTGACAATTACATTACCCCAGAAATTATGAATAATGAAATATGTACCATTTAGAGATAGGGGGCGCGATGGCTCAGCGGTTAAGACACCAGGCTTGTCGATTGGAAGGTCGCAAGTTCGGAGGTTCGAGACCTGAGACCCGTATGACGGAGCGAGCTCCTGCACTCGCCACAGCTCTTGCCAACCTAGCAATTCGAAAGCATGCAAATGCAAGTAGATAAATAGGTACCACTTTGGTGGGTAGGTAACAGTGTTCCGTGCGCGTCATGCGGCCACATGACCGTGGAAGCATCTTCGGACAGCGCTGGCTCTTCGGCTAAGAAACGGAGATGAGCACCAGCCCCTAGAGTCGGACACGACTGTGCAGGGGAAACCTTTTACCTTTACCTTACCACTTATCATTTTGGTCTCATAGAAGTTTGGAGAACAAATTTCAAAATACTGTAGATGGGGAGGTATAATTAATCGATGTCCCAAGTATGAGGGGGTCAGCATCTGGTCAAGTTTTGGCATCATCTGTTTCTTTTAGACGCTGCAACACCAAGTGCTTGAGAAAGGTGTGGATTTGACTGTTGCTAGTTTGTGGCTCTTAAACCCTTCTCTCCCTCACTTTCTGCCAGTTCTTGGGCTCTGGCTTTCTGCTAACACTCTTTCCTCCCCTGCTTTAGCCTGATCTGGCCATAATCCAGGACTCCAGTGGTCCTTGTGATGAATCCAAGTAGAACAGGAAGACCATCAGCCTTAAAAATGCAGCTCAGAGTCAGAAAACATTTTTGAAAATATTAATGCAGCTCTAGCTTTGGCCCTGGTTAAAGGTCTAGATATTTAAAGCTTTAGGAAGGCCCAGTCTTTGAGGCAGCTGATAGGATATCTCTTGCAAGCCTTTCCAAAGCTTGACGTTCACCTTCAGATGCATTTTGAAACGTTCAGTCCCAGAGGCAACTATTATGCCTTTCCTACGAATGAAGACAACAATCCACTGAAGTCAATGTTTGTTACTCCGTTCCGACCAGACTATCCAAATCCCGACTTTGCTCAGAGATAAAACTTTTGCTTTCCTGGACATGAAATCAGCTTCCCTGCTCCAATCAGAATCTGTGAAAAGTGATCCCCCACGGTATTCAGGAGGGAGAAAGGAGACCTCTGAAGCCTTCTACACTTGATCTTAGCCAAGAGGGCTGGGGTGGCGGAGAAACCCCAGTGCTTGAGAGCTGTTGGTCCCACGTAGCAAGAAATAGACAACCGGCTATCTCCTGCTGCAGCCGCATGATCCTGCTTGGATGGGAGTAGCAACAAGAAGTCTGAGTTCCTGATCAGTTTCGCAAATTCATGAATTAACAGACAAGGCAAGGGTGAAGTTAGAACAGAAGAGATTTGCTGGCTGGCACTGTGTGTTTATTTTGCTGTTTTATAAGCCCCCGCTTATAAGGAGAGACTTGGGCTTAATCTGAATGTTGCTTTCTCTAAATAAAGGAAAATAAAGGAAATTTAGGCACATGTAAGCAAGTGAGAGTCAGTTTGGTGTAGGGGTTAAGGCACAAGGCTAGGAACTGGGAGACCGTGAGTCCTAGTCCCGCCTTGGGCAGAAAGCCAGCTGGCGGACCTTGGGCCAGTCCCTCTTTCTCAGCCCTAGGAAGTAGGCGATGGCAAACTACTTCTGAAAAACCTGCCAAGTCTCTGAGAATCGGACACGATTGAACGGATTTTAAAAAGAAAGAAAGAAAGTAAGTGTAGGGTGGTGGTCTTTGCTAAGCTGTGTTAAGAGTCTGAGGCTTGCAAGAGACCCAAGGAACAAGATTTGGATGAAATTGTGTAGACAGGGAGTGCTAATTTTAACAGTACAAGTACTGGAACAATGTTATGTGAACGGGGGTGATTCAGAGTGGTGGTTTCTTGTTCCGCTGGCTTTTTTGTTCATAATAGCAAATGCTGGACCACTTTAACAGCTTGATAGTGACTTGAATCTGAATATTCTAAGGCAAATTCATGTATTCACATATATATTTATCTTACTCTATTTCCTTTTGCAGAATCAAGTGACCTTTTCCCATTTTGGGGGGAAAAATGGAAGATCACATTGCCTTCTTAAATTTTGCTTTCCAGGGTCGTTGATACATTGGGACTGTTGGGTAGAAAAGAAGGGAAGACAAAAGACAGACAAGCATGTGGATTCAGCCTCCTGTCTCCTCTCTCCAGGCAGCAGAGATAGGAATGTCCTTCTGATCCAGGTGAGAAAAACCTTTCTTGCTCGAGCAACTATTATGGCTGCTTTTGTGATGTTCAGTCAAAGATTGTTTCCTTTTTATTAGTGTAGTAGAGCAGGGGTCCCGCCCCCTTTCACGCAATTGGCTCCTGCCCGCAAACCCCGCCCCTGGTGCTTGTGATTGGCTCCCGCCTGGAAACCCCGCCCCACGGTCTGTGGAAATCCTGGAAACCCCGCCCCCCGGTCTGTGGAAATCCTAGAAACCCCACCCCCTGGTCCGCGGAAATCCCAGAAACCCTGCCTTCCCGGTCCGCAGAAAAATCGTCTTTTGAAACTGGTCCCTGGCACCAAAAAGGTTGGGGACCCCTGTGTAGAGTAAATGTCCTGGCCTGAATTTGAAGAAAACTGCAGGTTATTCCCAGCTGTCAAATGGAGCTTGCCTAAAACACCCAGTTCTTATTATTGTCTTGGAGGGCAATGGATCATTTTTCTCCTCCAGCCTCTTGGAACAGAGACCTGGGACAACAAGGTGATGGGTAACACTTGCCTTATCTATCCTGCTGTAGTAATATTCTGAGTGAGTCGAGTGAGTGTATTCAGGTTGTTCAGAGATGATTAGCTCAGGGTCTAGGACCTGGCTCATTAAATCTCATTTCATTGTGACAGGTTCAGGACCCATCCCTATTGCACAGCACAAGATTTAGCCAGTCAGTGATGGAGCTGGAATACAGTGTGATTAGGCTGACCATATTTCCTTGGGAGGAAAACGGGACCCTAACCTACCCACGGCTCGCCGGACAAAGTGGGCGCACGGGTGGGCAGGCGGGCGCGCTTCACCGCAGGAACTTTAAAAAATGGGACAAAATGGATATTTTTCTTAAAACGATGGGACGGTTGGGAACTGTTTAAAAAATGGGACTGTCCGGTTCAAAATGGGACATATGGTCAGCCTAAGTGTGATTCAACATCTGCAGTTCAGAACATGGTCTTTTTAAACTGATGGTGAAAAAGAGTGCTTGTTTGAACTGGAATTTAAGGCAGAAGACTCACTTCTTCCAAGGGCAGTTTCTGAGTGAATGGCAGGAATTCATCATGCTCTGGTTTGAGTATCTGGCAACTGTGCATAATTAATAGCTTCTCAATAATGATTCACTGAGAATGAATTAGTATTCATTGCTCCCTAATCAGACAAGTGAAAGCAAAAATAAACATTTGAAGACAGCTTTGGAACAGGAAGAGAGATACACTGGGGAATTAATGGCTTGAAAATGTGGCCACAGAGAAGTCAGGGTTTCATGGCCATGATTCTCCAAGAATCCAGTCTGGAAGGGCCTACCTGAAATTGCAGCCTGTCAGAACAAGGGCCAGGCTGCAAAGAAAGTTGGGGAAGATAATGCCTTGCAAGCCAGCCACTTGGTTAAGGATGCTTTGCCTATACACTCCTGCATTGGAAATGAACATGGAGAAGACCCTGATTACATCCTATAAGGCTCTGAGAGGAGAGGGCAGGGCAAACAGTTTTAGGATTCAGTACAGTAGCTTTGTGACCAATCTTTGCATTTATGATCTTCGTAGGTCTGTAAAGCAAAGGAAAGCTGAAATAAGATCATAAGCAGTTGGGTTTCACTTAGTGACTGCTTCTCTTAACAACCGAGTTGCTGCTCCCAACTGTGGTTTCTAAACGAGGACTTACCTGTAGTAAGTATACTTGCAGGCAGATTCTCTCTTTTTTTTTATATGTATAAAAGCTTTATTAGTTTTCAAATTATAGCTAAAATACAAAATAGAGAATATAGAAAAGTTAGAATATAGAACTAAAAAAAAAAGAAAAAACTATAAAGGTGCAAAGAGACAGAAAACAGAAACAGAAAGTGACTTCCGACTTTCTCCAATACAGATATAGGTAAGTTTACAAATATAATCTCTTACCATTAGTTAAATCTTAGTAACATTATTTCTATCAAAACAAACCATTTAATCACTAAAACCCAAAATCAAAGCTTCATTTTTTTCTAACGCAAGTGGTTTTCTAAAGCAAGTGGTTGCCAAGTAAAGATAAATCCAGAAACAATATTTTCTCTTATTAATGCTGTTAACTTAGCCATTTGAGCCAAATCCATTAATTTAATAATCCAATCTTCCACTGTAGGTATTTGTGAATCTTTCCATCGTTGTGCATATAAAAGTCTTGCTGCTGTAATCATATACAAAAGCAAAGTCCCATATTGTTTCTCAAGCTCCTTCTCCATCAAACCCAAGAGGAACAGCTCTGGATTTTTTGTAAGTCCACTTTGAGGATCTTTTGAATAATAGTACGTATTTGGTCCCAAAACTTTTTAGCCTTCTCACAAGTCCACCAAAGATGATAAAAAGTTCCTTCACCCTGTAAACATTTCCAACAAACATGTTGATGAAGGTTCTCAGTCATCCAGGTGGAATTGTCTGTAGCTTAAGATTACCAATCTTAACGATCTTAGCGATCTTAATCTTAACGTAATCTTAACGATCCTCCTTTGGATGATAAAGGGAGTTAGAAATTAACATCTCAAATAACCATGACCTAGCCCCAGGTGCAAGGTCCCACAGCCACTCTAGAAACATATTTAAGGATTCCCTTACTAACTTTGCTCAGACTGAAGGAGCTTCTTGGATAAGGAGCGAAACGTTTCCACTGAGAAAATAGAAATCCAGTTGACATGATTCAAGCTACAGACATTTCCAACAAACATTTGTTACACCATTATACATTTTTGACAACTTATCAGGGATTAAATACCAACAATACAGTTAAATACCAACGATACATCGTTTTATAAGAAGTCTCTTTTAAGTTGTAATTCAAAGTAAATTTCAAACCTTTGTTCCACATATTTTCCCATTGCTCCAACATAATATTATATCCAAAGTTCTTAGCCCATTTAATCATACATTCTTTAACCTGTTAATTTTCCAAATTCATCTGTAGCAACATTTTATACATCGTTGTAATAACATGTTCATCATATGTACAAAGTTCCATTTCAAATTGAGTTGTTTCATTAACAAATTTAAAATTCTTTTTTTTAAAAAACGTTCTAAGAATTGCGCATAAGTAAACCAGTGACATGTAAAACCCTCCAACTCAGTTGCAGGCAGATTCTCAAGGCATTAAGGTGGAGTGGTGAAAATCAGTCTTCATTTGGAAGTGCCTGTGGACACATATTGTCTCTAGATAAGATATTGCTTTATTTCTTGGTGCGTATCCCGTGAAACAGGGAAGGTGGAAGAAGAGTTGTCAGTAGGTATTTATCCAAGGAGAGGGGAAGGCTGACATTATCTGAGGTGATAGCTAGCTATGAGCAAATTAATATATTTGGAAGGCATGCGCGTGCGTGATTTTCTATTTGAACTGATGTTTGTTCTTGTGGGGAACTAGTTTGAACTCTGCCTTAGAACTGTCACTCACTGTATTTGGAACTATTTGGGCAGCAATTGTATGGCCATGCTGGGGAGCTCAGACAACTTCTCACACACATGCATATATGTGGCATTTCTGAACAAGATATATTTTAAACTTACTGTGCTATAAGATTCAGTTGTGAAATGCTTTTGTGGTGGAATGTGTCTCTGAGGGAGAAGGTGATGTTATGGACATCGCGGATGAAGGAGGAGGGGGCGCCTTCCAGGGGGAGAAGCGCGTTCACAGTGTGGAGGACCTTGGGCTCCTGGCCAAGAAAGTCAGGCCGGACCCGCCTTAGGGTGCCCGGGCTTTTTCCCCTGAGAACCTGCTAGCCTAGCTTAGTTTGGCAAGATTCAATGTAAGGTAGAACAATAAAGATCTAGAGCTTAATTCCTGGCTCAGCGTCATTTCTTCTCCTCAACCACAACAGCTTTTGAGAGAATGTGCACACTACTTTTGGAAATGAAACTGGGGACTGTTTGGCAGCATTGTGTAAATAAGAGATGATAAAATTGTCTATAGCAGGTTTTTCATTCAGATTGAGTTATGGAGCACAGTGTCAAAGGGAAAAAGAGGGTACCTCATAACCTTTAGCTATAGAAATTAAATAAATAAATACACCTTTGCTTCCCTTCTACCAAGGGACTGGATTAATCTCTTTATACAGTATTAAAACGTGACTGCTTCACCTATCAGGACAGAGGTGAAATACTGAAATTATGGCAACTCCAGAGAATAGTCAAAAGGGCAATAAGTAACCAGGACCTAATTCAGATAACTGAGAGGATGCAGTGAACTGAATCCTCTGAGAACCAGTTCTAATGTAGTCAACAAGTTGTCATCTGGACAGGAGGCAGGTTTGCAGAAGTATGAATAACACTGAGCACTGTGGGGAGAGATTAAAAAAGAAATACAGGTAAAGCTAAAGACCTTCAAAGCTTGCTCACTGAGCAGAGAATGTCCCTGACTCTGGAAATGGGAGTGGGGGGGAAGAGTGAATGTGTTGTTTGTTTGTCAGTTATATGCTGTCCCAGTCTGGGCTGCATACAGAGCGTAAAACAATAGTGTAAAACATACAACTAGATTCATGAATAACTGCTAAAATTACATTAAAATTACTATAGCCCCTCAACAACGCCTCTTATGCCCCAAAGGCTCAGTGGAAGAGCACTAGTTAGACTGCCTCGCCTTCTGAAAACGGAGCAGGGAGGAGGCCGCCACGACCTCAGGACGGGCAAAGTGGAATGGAGTTTTCTGGAAAGAGTGGTAGATGTTGCATATACTGAGGCAACGACTCAGGCCGCTGATTGTGGAGGCCATAAAAGGGCAGCAGGTTCTAAGTTCTCAGAAGGAACTGTTCTCAGATCTCTTCAGATGCCAAAGTAACTTAGCTTGTTACCAGGCACTTTGACTTACAAGGGCAGAGAGCAGACTTTCACCTCAAACAGCAAAGAGATTGCTGCAGATTCTGATTGACTGATACCTTGAGGATCCTCAGTCATTGGAACAGAGCTTTCCAAATTTTTCATGTTGGTGATACACTTTTTAGACATGCATCATTTCGTGACACACTCTTACAGCAGGGCACAAGGCAGGCACTAAGACCTGTGTGGAATCACAGCAGGTTTGGAGGCAGCAAGGCACAAGGCAGGCACTAGGACCTGTGTGGAATCCTGGCAGGGCAGGTTTGGAGGCAGCAGCCGCCGCGACACACCCAGACACTGCAGCCGACACACTAATGTGTCCCGACACACAGTTTGGAAAGCTCTGCATTGGAAGGATCCAGTGATCTTACAATCTGCTTCTCAGCTATCAGTGTTCCCTGTCCCACTGATCTGTGGAAGGGACGCCAAATTTCCACTTTCCCTAATTGGCCTTTGCTGCCTCAGTTACATTCTGACTGCAAACTTTTGTTCCCCTCACCACTTCCTGCTCCAGGAAAATCCTGGCTGCTAAACTTCTTGCTCCCTGCGATCCCATCAGGTTGATGTTTCAGCCTCTACTCCTCCCCCATCATTGTGAAGATCTCTCTGTGGGTAAGAGGAAGTTCTCATGTAACAGCCTACAAAACTGTTTATTTTTGGAGAAAATTGCTTCCATATAGGGGGAAAAGGCCAGCACTGTGTTCTGCCTGTCTCTTGAAGAACTCTCTCATCCTGCTGTTTTCACATACAGCATCTACCCTGGGCTAAAACGTTCAGTTTCCTCTTTTCCTTCCTCAGCAACTCTTGGACTTACTATGTCATTACTCCATGGCTCTTATTCTTGTAACTGTGTATTAGCCATCTTTTGGTAAATTTCAGATTATAGCGCACATGCATTTACAGTATCTTTGAAGACTCTAAGAAACTGAACTCGGTCCACAATACAGCTTTGGGATCAGTCAGAATTCAGAATAGCTTTTCTGATGCTCTACCCATTTCCAAGCTCAGTTCATAGCATTGGTTTTTATTTTAAAACCCAAATGAATTTGGCTACCGTAGGGTTAGGGTTATATAAGCCTGCTTTTTTCACCTTTCTTACCATCTTTGGAGACATTAATTTGGATCAAATAGGTGGTTACTTGAAAGCTTTTTCAATTGTACCACCCTGTCTTTTGGAATGTCCTCCCCAGGAGCAAATCCCTTAAGTCTTTTGGAGCTTTGAAGGGGCGTGGTGGCTCAGCGGGTAAGACGCCAGGCTTGTTGATCGGAAGATCGCAAGTTCGGAGGTTCGAATCCCTAGCCCTGCATGCGGAGTGAGCTCCCACACTCGCCCCAGCTCTTGCCAACCTAGCAATTCGAAAGCATGCAAATGCAAGTAGATAAATAGGTACCACTTCGGTGGAAAGGTAACAGCGTTCCGCATGCATCATGCCGGCCACATGACCGCGAAAGCGTCTTCGGAGAACGCTGGCTCTTCGGCTAACAAACAGAGATGAGCACCGGCCCCTAGAGTCGGACACGACTGCACAAATGTGCGGGGGGAACCTTTACTAAAAATGTTTTTGTTTTCCCAGGTATGTGTGGGGGTGGATGTATTTGGCTGCCCATTCTCTTACTGTAAAATTATCTCTTTACTGATTTACTCTAACTATTCCTATTTTTTCAGCTGTATTGTTTTTTTAGTCCATTCTGAAGATTTCATTGAAAACCAATGTATTATTGTTGTTGTTGTTGTTATTGGTTGTCAAATCTGTCTCTCTCTCTCTCTCTCTCCCACCTTTCCTCTGGGAGCTCAGGGTGGTTTATGTGGGAGCCCCCCTTTATTTTATCCTCACCAAATGTGTAACTGGCTCAAGTCGCCGAGTGAGTTTCCATGGCTGAGGGTGGGCTTGAAACTGAAACCCCCACTCCTATTCCAACAGTGTGGTTCTCGGTTTTATGTCCTGCATAAGCAAATAAATATATTGTCTTTGTTTCAGTTTCTTAAAATCTCCAAATCCTCATATCATCTCTAATGATCGCTTGTCTCTCTCTCTCTGTCCACTGTCTTTAGTGTCATTCTCCCCATCCTCACCCGTCCTCTCCAACCTTCTTCCAACCCTTGTAGTCCTGATCAGCAAGCAGCTCATTCTGCAGTAACCAACAGCAATGTCGTGGTCAGCCTGCCCAAGCCATCTATAATGTCTTTTAGGATGACAGTAAGAATTGTAGCTTGATTGGAGAAGTATGCCCTTGAAGCCCTTATAAGCTTGGGGAGGATGCTGGCAGTAGCATGCAGTCCTTAAATAGCCCAGTATTCACTGCAGAATTGCAAGGAATTCTAAACCAAATGCTTTCTGAGGTTAAGCAGTATAATCCAGGGGGAAGGGGAGGGAAGTGCTTTGTTCCAGCCGAGCCCATTTTAAAACAATGCATCTGTTCTTCCTTGGGCCCATGTTTTGCATATCATGCCTGAACTTCCTATGGCAAAACAAGATGGTATTTAAAGTTTGGCATTCTGGCTTTACTTAATTGTAATTACATGGTGACCCCATCCAGATTGGGACTTCAGCATTGGGTGGAGGAGGTCACTCTTTACCCCAATACCCTACTTGTTAAAAGAAAAATGCACATATGTACAGACTTTTAGAAACCATGCAAATGTGGGTTTCATTACTAAACGTGTCCACTGATGCCGGTGGACTTTTTTTCCATTATAAAAAAAATGGGTGGGTTGGGCGAAGAAAAAGGCTATTCCACCTTGTGCTTTGTGTTTGTGGATTGGGTTGCTTTACAAAACTGGAAAACTGGAAAAAAGGCAGGACAATATGGACTTAAATTCATATTGAGCCAAAATAAATTTGATCCCATACAGTATCACCACACTTCTTCAGAACTGTTGCTTCTGCCTATTTCTGAGACTACTGTGTCCTTGGGGATCCCTATGTTGGGCAAAAGATTTCTGCTTTGGGGTCCTTAAGGGGGCAGGGCTCTGGCTTACTGATGGGTTCAGACTTCCCTATGTCCAGTATGCTTAAGCACACAGGATGTAATGTTAATCCTTTAGATCCCATGTGCTTCATTTGTGGGGAATCTCTGAACGGCATTACAATTTACTTGGAACTTGTGCAGTTCCCTATGACAAGTGGAGCCAAGGCTAAGAATCATTCCTCCTCCTCCTCCTCCTTCCATACTACTACTGCTATGTAAGTAAAGGTAAAGGTTCCCCCCGCACATTTGTGCAGTCGTGTACGACTCTAGGGGCCGGTGCTCATCTCTGTTTGTTAGCCGAAGAGCCAGCGTTGTCCGAAGGTGCTTCCGCGGTCATGTGGCCGGCGTGACACACGCGGAACGCTGTTACCTACCCACCGAAGTGGTACCTATTTATTTACTTGCATTTGCATGCTTTCAAATTGCTAGGTTGGCAAGAGCTGGAGCTAGTGCCGGAGCTCACTCTGTCACACGGGGCTAGGGATTCGAACCTCCGAACTTACTGCTATGTACTATACTACTAATACTATTATTCAGGATCAGTCTGTTTCTATGCAAGATATTAGTGATCTTGGGCTACTAGTTTGAGATTTAGCCTAAAGCGGCATTGGTTTTCCACCCCATCCTATATCAGCTAAGTCCCATCATTCTGACTAGACTTCAGTCAAGATGTGGCTAGAATGTCCCTCTTTTTCTCTGTTAAATGCATGCTTTGTTTTTTCTCTTGCCTGCACATGGTTGACACTTTTTCACTGGAGGACAAATTCTCAACTGTGTGCTTTTCACATGCTGCTGCTTGTAAAGCCTAACAGACTTTGCTTCTGCCCAAGAGGACAAGCATCTCTGGCATCTTGAGTGTTTATCTGGGTCTTGTGAGACAAAGGAATAGAACCAGGCCATTTAAGGGTATCATAATCCATACTGTGGCCAAGAAATCTGCATAGGCTTGTCCTTGAAGTCATCAGGAGCCAAGCTGAACTTTCAAAAGCTGCTTTTACATCTGTGTTGGTCCCATTTGATATTGGGAGTTACATCCAGAGTTCCTATTGCTTCTGCAAGCTCTTTCTATGCATCTATCAGTTATGAGCAACAAAAAGAGCTCTTTTTTAGCACTTCATTTCTAGTTGGGATGTTGCAGGAAACTGAAAAGAAGTGCTCATAAAAGCAAGCAGCCTTATTTATACGTACTTCTAATGAGCAGGCGTGATTTGCACGGTGGATACTTAATTCTGAAGAAATGTCAGGCCAGCCTTCCCAGCCCTGCTCAAAAACTTAGCGCTTTACCTGGGATGGCCATGCTCTGCTTCTCTAGCTGAGAGAGAACGGTGATGCTTCCATTTGCCCAAGCTGGAGGCCCTTTGGTGGAACAGACGTTGCCAGGAAGGTAAAGCTTTCCATGTTGTCTCCACGAGCATAGGGTGCTGGGCTTAAGGTAGCAGAAGTGGGTGTTTTGTATGTCTGTGAACATTTACAGCACCCATTCTTTTCATAAATACTTGTACACCCATAACTTCTAAACTTGACCCATTGTAATTTTTATATAATTATTTCCTCTATTAGCAATTTTGGGGAATGAATCAAAGGTCCCTACATAGTCAAAACAGCGCAATCCACATGGAAGAGAGAAGTATCAGTAGGTTAGTGGAGTCCCAAAGTTTGCAGAACTATCTCCTGAAAAAAATTAAAAGGCAAATTCCCTCTCAAAAAAACAAACAAACAAAAACACAGCTCAGTGAGAAAAAAGCATCCTCAGTAGCTGCAGAACGTGGAGTCACTTGGGAAAAGAAAATGGTGGAGAGCACCATTGGCTGGAAGTGCCCAATGAAAAAGAAGGTGGGGCCTTGGTAGCCTGTGAAACTGCAAAATGCTGCTGATTAGATGGCAGCAGCAAGGGCAGAGGAGGGAGGATGGAAGGTAAATGGTTTATATTTGTGTTTTTTCTTCTGTTGTTCCTTGCTTCATTTCCTCCTTTTGTTTCCTCCTATCAGTAGAAATAATAAGTAGAAGATGGAGACTCATATATGTTTTTAAAAGGAGTGTGTGTATGTGTATGTGTATGTATATATGGTCTAGATAGGTAATTTCCTGTTTTGTATTGAGGAACCATTTTGTTCGCTGCCCATAGAATGGAGGAATCGTAGATTTTAAAACAGTCGGAATTGGGCATCAGCATGTCCATGAACACAAGACAAAAAGCAAAATGTAGCAGGAAAGGAAAGAACTAATGTTGTTTTTAACTCAGTTCTTATACAGTTTATTCTCATTCTGACTTTGGAACAATCTATAATGGAGAAGAGAAGGGACTGTGACAGTCCTGTTACAATAACCCTGCAGCATTCTCCAGAAATATTAGAAGCTAGCATTTATTTATTTATTTATTTATTTATTTATTTATTTATTTATTTATTTATTTATTTATCTATCCATCCATCCATCCATCCATCCATCCATCCATCCATCCATCCATCCAATTTATCCCCGCCCATCTCCCTGAACAGGGGACTCTGGGCGGGTTACAACAGATGAAAATTTAAAATCTATACAGAATTTCTAAAAAACAACAGATACAAGAATAAATAAAATCCAAGATGGTTAAATGTCGTAGTGTAGATCATAATACTACGGGGACAACCAACCCCAAGAGGCACTACCACCTCCGTCGTCCCATGCCAGGCGGCAGAGCCAGGTCTTAAGAGCCTTCCGAAAGGTCAGGAGTGAGGGGGCCAGCCTCACCTCCGGGGGCAAGATGTTCCATAATGCGGGCGCTATCGCAGAGAAGGCACGCCTCCTGGATCCCGCTAGATGAAATTCTCTTGTTGAAGGGGTCCGAAGCATGCCCTCTCTGCATGAACGGGTGGGGCGGGCCGATGTTATCGGGATGAGACGGTCCCTCAGATACCCTGGCCCTATGCCATGTAGGGCTTTAAAGGTAATCACCAACACCTTGAATTGAATCCGGAAGCAAACTGGAACCCAATGCAGCTCGCATTAGACTGAAGCTGGTAGAGTAGCTTATAAAAAAACTGCAGATGTAACCACTGCTTTTATCACCACATAGTACAAGCCTGTTTCCTTTGCTGTTCACTCCAATCACAGCTTGGAGGGCTCTGCTGAAAGACAGTGACTTATATGTCTGCCCTGCAGCGTCAGTCGTTGAAGGCCCAACGAGGTGAATTACTTGAACAGGGCACATATGTGAAGACATTGCACAAATATTTAGATTATGCATCAGAAGCTTGTTTTAATCTCTCACTCCTTCACTGAGTTGCAGTCAGTGTTATTTATTGCAAGACTATTTTTTAAATAAAAAAGCAGGCATTTTTAAAAATAAAAACGTCTTTCCCTTAAAAAGCAGCAGGAAACATGATCCAAAATATTTCATAATGTATTTGGAGGCCAGTGAAACATTAGCATCAGTATGGGGTAACTTTTGACCCAGAGCAAAACTAAATTAAATTCTTCTGTAAACAAAAAATCAGGAAATTGTGACAAAAAGTTGCAGTAATATATAAAGGTAAGAGATCAAACTCTCATCCATAGCAACTAATAACTGAGATTGAGCCACAGCAGCCCTGCAATACTGTTAAAAAGTAAAGGTTCCCCCCTGCACATTTGTGCAGTCGTGTCCGACTCTAGGGGCCGGTGCTCATCTCCGTTTGTTAGCCGAAGAGCCAGCGCTGTCCGAAGACACTTCCGTGGTCATGTGGCCGGCATGACGCGCGCGGAACGCTGTTACCTTCCCACCGAAGTGGTACCTATTCATCTACTTGCATTTGCATGCTTTCGAATTGCTAGGTTGGCAAGAGCTGGGGCGAGTGCGGGAGCTCACTCCGTCATGCGGGGCTAGGGTCTCGAACCTCCGAACTTGCGATCTTCCGATCGACAAGCCTGGCGTCTTACCCGCTGAGCCACCACACCCCCTTAATCATGTATATCATGTAATTATATACATGTATATCAAATATACCTTAATCATGTATATCAAAGCATAATTAAGAAACGAGGTTCCTACATAATAAGCTGATTATCTTCATTTACTGATAGTGATGCTGAACGAATATATTAGTTAGGTGCCAGCAAGTTGGGTTTGACTCCTGGAGAGTGTATGGACAGATTGATTGACTGACTCTTGCAGTCCATGGTACTGCTAGTAATCATCTCCAAATCCATAGTTCAAAGCCTTTTTTCTCTTTCCTAGTGCTCACCATTGATAGCTATATATTATCATTCAAAGGATCATTGATTTAACTGTTTTGATTTTTCTTGTCACTGAAATTTACTTACCCTTTATGAACTTGATGGTCCAAGGTGTTCTGACATTTTAAAAAGCTGTTTGGGGACCTGTAAATCAGAGCATTTACTTCTAGAAACTGCCTACCTGCCCCTTAGAATGGCATAGTCTAGAGCAGAGCTTTCCAAACTGTGTGTCGCAACACAAAAGTGTGTTGCCACACACAGCATGGTGTGTCACCAAACCACCCGGAAGCGGCGGTGCGCACGTGCATGGAGGCGGCGGCAGCTGCTGCCGCCGCCACCGTGCACGCGCGCGCCGCCACACGCCCCCCTGCGCTGCCACCGTGCACGCCCGCGCCGCTGCCGTGCACACGCGCGCCGTCGCATGCTCTCCTGTGTCGCCGCCGCACGCGTGCACCCACGCGCCGCCGCCACACCGCCGCTCGTGTGTCGCCAGCGGCGGCACTTTGGAAAGCCCTGGTCTAGAGAATTTTGACATGGTCCGGAAGGAAATGAAACTTTCTGGGATTCCCTGGAATAGTCAATTCCCACATCAATAGATTTTGCACATCTCTAGAGAGAGATAAAAAAGGTAAAGGTTCCCCCCGCACATTTGTGCAGTCGTGTCCAACTCTAGTGGCCGGTGCTCATCTCCATTTGTTAGCCGAAGAGCCAGCGTTGTCCGAAGACGCTTCCGCTGTCATGTGGCTGGCATGATGCACGCGGAACGCTGTTACCTACCCACCAAAGTGGTACCTATTAATCTACTTGCATTTGCATGCTTTCGAATTGCTAGGTTGGCAATTGCTGGGGCTAGTGCGGGAGCTCACCCCGTCACGCAGGGCTAGGGATTCGAACCTCTGAACTTGCGATCTTCCGATCAACAAGCCTGGCGTCTTACCCGCTGAGCCACCATGCCCCTCTGAGAGAGATATAAACTGAAGATAATTGTGGAAGAAATGCACATCTGCATCTTCCTCTGAACACTGAAAAATACTTGGTCACTTTTCAACAAAAGGGATACAAAAGCTCAAAGGAATCAGACTTTTGATGTCTAACTTGGCCCGATACGATTGGTTAAAGTGTCCTGCCAACTGGTGACATTCAGAAGTTGGTGAGGGCAGCAAAGGCAGAAGGTTAAATCAATAACTTTGCTTAATATATTGCAGATGCGTAATCAGCACTCTTCAACACCAAACAAAGGCAGTAGAGATAGGATAGGGATGAACAGTGGGGCCTGCAAATTTTATGCTGGTTCAGATTTTGGCCAACGATGGCTAAAAAGCACTTCAGCTCAGAAGTGATCAGCGAATAGCATGCAATCTCCAGGTTTCAACATAGCCCATGTTTCCCACTGCTTATTTTTTGGCCTTGTGCCTAAATTTTCCAGTTAAATGACAAAAATGTATAACATGTACCTGGTATATAATGCTCCATCTTGTTAAAGAACAATGTGCCAGTATTCAAGAAATGTGTATGGATAATCACAAATTGCAGTGTTAACAGTGTGGAGTTATTTCTCTCCTTCCTGCAGACTCAATATTTGGTTATGCTAAGTTACCAAAGAGTTTTCAGTCTTAATGAAACTGTTATTTAGTCCCTAAAGCATTGATAGTGAGTGCAGATATATTTTAAAATTTAAGAACTAGGGTTGAACCAAAAATCATTTTCACAGAAAACCAGACCTTTTACAGTGCAAGAGAAGTTTAGTTTTTTAAACATAAAATATCTGTAGACCATGCGTTATGAAAAAAAAACTCATTTGTGAAACAAGATAGTTGTATATTGTGGCAAAAACTCATCTAAATTCTGTTTTGAAGGCTGTGTCTATCCCTTCCTTCACAATTCTGCGGTAGAGTCAGTCTCTCCTACAAAACAAACAAACAAATCCTGGCATTAAAATCAATCTCTCCTCGCTGAGTTGTTTCTTTTTTCTAAAACTCTGCCCAAGACTGCACATAGGCCTCCCCTTGGTCCACCATATGATGTGTGATCCTTTCTTCCACTGAGTTCTGCATGCTGGTTTCTTTCATATATATACTTTTCTTAACTGAAGGTTTTTGTGTGGTCAAATGCCTGTTGGTCTTGTGTAAAATGGTCTAGAGGCATGAAATGTGTAACTATATCGCAGCATCACTGCCCTGTCAGTCTCTCCAGAGCTCCCACAGGGGCACGGGGATGGATGCGACCAAACCACATGGAGTTTTGCTGGGAGTTACAGATCTGCTTGGCTACAATTCTGGGGGAAAGAGGCACACACACACACACACACACACACACACGTCTTTATTGGTATCCTTGGGAAGCAGTATGCTTTTCCTGGGCTATGATGCTTTGCTGATATAATAACAGGACTAAATATGTTGCTACGATCAGATACTTTCTAAATGACATTACAGAGAATGAGGATTATTCACAGGCGGTTGGGCCAAAGATTCTGTTGGCAATATTAGTGTTTTTGGGAAGAGCAGGCAGGGGAGATAAGAGCTTAAAGCCAAGGAAACAGCACCATTTCCAGACCATTGGCCTTCTCCCAATCCTTCTGATTTCACTGCCCCTGAGGCCGATCGGTTCTGCTTGACTGTTTGTGAATCTATTCCTTGTCTTTCCTTCAAGAGCATTTCCTATGTGTTAAGTAGCCCAACAAATCAAGTGGTGGTGAAACCGACCAGAGTTAATTGGCCACTGATCAACTGGGACTGTCTGCTTTCTTCCTGGCAGGCTACAGGGGGAAAAAAAATCTGCCTTCTCTTCATCAGGGACAAACCAGCCTGCAAAGTGGGTTGGGGTTTTATGCTGTTTAAATCACAGAGATAGTCCCCAGAGAACTGAAGTCCCTTTCTCTAGGGAAGGGGTGAGTGCCAAATGCTCGGCTGCTCCGGTCTGATTTTGTCATGGCTCGTCAGTTTCCAAGAAATGGAAGAGCCACGCCCACAGAAACAATGGGGATATATTGAGACGTGACACGCTCAAAACCTGCCCGGTCACAAGGTTATCTGGTCACTAAAGGGCTCAGCTCATGCTAAAACGAGGACTTCATCTTAGTCTGGGAACCCCTCAGATTCTGATAGGGCAGAAGAGGTGTCTGGAAAGGCAGCTGAAGTCTTGAGATCCCAAAAAGAATGGTAAATCCAGTATTCCTGTATCTTTCCCTTGTCTTGGAGAGTGCAGCGTGACATTGTGGGTTTCTCTTCTAATTATTCATTGCTAAGAATAAGGCTTTTGAGAAGCCCCTCTTTGTATATGCATTATTTATCTGCCACTTGTTTGCTTCTTCTGTCCAGGATGCTACAGACAAAGTTGGAAGGGTTCCTGGGGTCTCTGCCAGACAGACGTTCTCTGTCCTGCTCACCCTGATTCTTTGCTGGCTTGCTTTCAGTGCACGTGGGGTGGGGTGGGGGGAGGCGAAGGGTGTAGCTCAGTGTTTCTCAACCGTGGCAACTTTAAGTTATGTGGACTTCAACTCCCAGAATTCCTGGAGAATTCTGGGAGTTGAAGTCCACATATCTTAAAGTTGCCAAGGTTGAGAAACTCTGGTATAGCTTCTCAAAGATGGAAGGTGAGGCAGAAAGAGTTTCAGAAGATTTCCCACATCCAGATTAGTCCTTTCCCAATCCGGGCAGTCTCCTTGCTTGCAAGCAATTACGATAGGGATATAATGGCTGGCAGCATCCCAAATCACTTTTTCATCAAAACTAACCCCTCCTGAAGAGCCTGAGAACATTCTTGCCAGCCTCAGAAAGGCAAACTGAGAAAGGATCACATATGGTTTCTTTAAAAAGAACGGTCATGCCTGTCCCAGCAATGGAGTCATTCCAGCAAGACCCTGAGATTGGAGCCCCAGCACAGCCGCGTCCTTTCCCTCAATTCCCAGGAGAATTGGCTCTGGGATCTGGCTTCTCTCTGGTGTCAGCAGTGAACTTATGCTGCCAGCTGTTTTCATTGCGGTGCATGTGAAACGAACCAGCTGTTCCAAGAAAATAAAAGCTGTTGAATCAAAACACTGAGCCCATTGAGAATTCTTTTCTCTTTCAGGTGTAGCAACAGCTGAAGTGGGTGTTAGCAGGTGGGCTCAAGCACCTTAAAAAGTGCAAATTGCTGTCAAGCAGGAGTTAGGATGCATGCAGATTTCTGTGCCTGCTAGCCACTGTCCATGGCAACATGGCTGAAAATCATCATTGGCTTGTTTGCATAAAACAACATCTTAGAATAGTGGAAACTGGCTTTTGCTAAGTCCAGAGGCCTCTCAGTGCTACCATTTGAATTGGCAGGTTGAATCCCAAGTTATGCCTTTGAAATGGTGCTCTGAATTGGAGCAGTAACATCTAATGACTACTTGACCTGTTGGATTTTAAGACCTATGCCAACCTCCAGCCATGGCAATGTGGTTAAAGGAAGGAAATAAAGAAGATTTTAGTTTCCAAGCAGCTATATGCCCATCTTTCTCCCATACTTAGAGCTTAATTAAGGGCATGTCCACACAAGGATCATTTACCGTTTCAGAAACAGCTCTGCCCCTGTGGGATCTCCCATTCTGGTCTCTTCTTAGGATCTATGCCGATTTATTTCTGGCTCAGCTGCAATGTGTCTAGAATTGCAGGAAGATTTTTCATTTGCAAGACTGAAATTCTGCAGAGCTCATAGGAGGCAGTTTTCCCATTGACTGGGACGCTTGTCTCACCCTGATCCTGAGTCCTGGTCTCTAGCAAGCAGTACTCTTCTTCATCTGCTCCATAGAGCAACACCACCCTCTTCCTGAAGCCTGTCACTGGCGTTCCAAATAAGGCCTGCCTTTCCCCCACCCAGCAGATTCCCCCCCCCCAAAACAACCCTCTCCCCCTCTCTCTCCCCTCCCCTCCCCTCGACACTGTCACACACCAAGACACAGGAGAGTGGAGGGGAGACATTCATAATTTCTTCATTTTGTTCTATTGAGTAGCAGTGAAGGGACTTTTGTAGTGATGATGTCTAACTGCCCTAAGTATTAATTGGGGGTAACTCTGGCTTACACATGAAAAACCCCCAAAGAACTGGAATTTTGCTCTGGTGTAAATGCTGGCACGACCTATACATTGTTAAAAAAAACATGAAAAATCCATCTGGATCAACAGCTGGTTGCAGCATCCTGTTTTCCACAGACACCCTGGAGAGATCCAAGGCAGGGCAGGAAGGCAACAGCAACTGGTATTTGGGACTCCAGAGTAGAACCTTCCGTGTAATTATTAGCTTTCTTTGACACTGAACATTTCTAAACAATGGCGAAAAGGAGACTCTCTAGAGCAGCAGCCTTGTCTACTCACATGTCCAGGTGAAATAAATCTTCAGGAAATTAAAACAGTTTGTTTGTTTGTTTGTTTTAAGGAGATTTCCTGAATCCGAGCTTAACCACGTAGGCCGTAGGTGGACACCTTTTATGTTGCGGGAAACTACATTTATCTGTTTTGGGGGAGGTTACAATGAGAGAGGCGATGATGCAAAGTGCATGGAGTCAGCTAAAGTTTCCTGATTAGGGGATGTGGAGAGAATTGGTTGGGGGGGGGAATCCTTTTTAAACTGGGTTAAGACTATATTAGAGCCAGTTTGTTGTAGTGGTTAAGGCACCAGGCTAGAAACTGGGAGACCATGAGTTCCAGTCCCACCTTAGGCACGAAGCCAGCTGGGTGACCTTGGCCAGTCACTCACTCTCAGCCCTAGGAAGAAGGCAAGGGCAAACCACTTCCAAAAAACCTTGCCAAGAAAACTACAGGGACTTGTCCAGGCAGTCTCCGAGAATTGGACATGATCGAACAGATAAAAAAAAAGACTATATTAAGGCTTACACAACAAGGTTCTTTGTATTCCTTGACTAAAGTGTTGAGAAACCACACTGCCACTTTTCAAAAATTGCACAATCAAAATTCAGCAGCCTGATCAAAGGGGGAATCCAAAAAGCAAAAGAGGAGGGGGAGGGGCTCAGAGGCTGCCTTGCAGGTTGTCCAGCCCAGATGTGAACCACATCTGGTATCAGAAAAGAACTCGGCTAGGTAACAAAGCAACTTGACTGTTACGCTTGATCTGCCTAACCCAGCTTCATAACTGGATATCCACCGATAATTAGAACATAAACTGTATGAAGCACTGCCATTCTAGGGGAAAGGGCAAGACATCAAAGAATGATTGATGTACATAGGTACAATCAGGTTTTTTTTAAATTAGACTTTTAGATGTAAGGGCCTTACATGGGGCAGGAAAAAGGGCTGTGGTGTGCATTCCCTGTTCTCCTCTATCTGCTGGCATTGAACATCTGTTTTCTCCTGATAGAAATATGAGCCATGGGCAACTGTTGTTTGAAAGGCAGCTGTCCATTTTACGTTTCACACCTTTATTCTTCCACTTGGAAGACCAGTGGCCTGCATGGGGGGAAATGAAGAAAGAAGCTGCTTTCAGATAACTCAAGACCAGCTGCTGCTGGCAGACCTGTCCTTGTGAATCTATCGCATCCTTTTAAAAGGCCATCTCAGGTCATCTGTGGTGGTGAATTGACCAAGTCAGCCTTCTCCAACCTGGTGTCCTCCACATGCAAACTCCTCTCACCCTAGCCCACAAGCCAGTCATGTAGCTCTCCAGGCTTTACCCCAGAACTTGTCTCTCGTGCCCAGGACAACTCTAAAAAAAGTGAAGCTATGAAGAAGAGCCCCTGAGTGTATGCAGAGGGCATTTTTCCTCTCCAGCATCCTCCTCCTTCAATTAGAGTTTCCAGAGCAGTGTGCATTACATGCAAGGCAGGCTTGAGGCCAGCAAATCCCTGGCCAGTGGCCTGCAGAAGGAGTCATAGCGCTTCCCACTCCTCTTCATACTCATTTTGCAGCACTCCTCCGCTCTGGCCCAGGAATTCTTACTGGAAGGGCTTTTGCAACCCGGCTGCGCCCAGGCCTTGGCTGCAGTTGCTGAGGGAATGTGGTGGTGGGAGCAGGCCGAGGCAGCAGCCCTGTCTAGAGGATTGAGGCTTTGGACGGAGAAAGACCCAGACTATCTGCTGACCCAGCGCTGGGGAATTTGAAATGAGAGAGTGAGCGAGCAAGCGGGCGAGGAGGAAGTGTCCTCCCCTATCCGATCTTCCTCGTGGCTGTGCTTCGCAGCCAAAGAATGTGAAACCCGCAATGAGAAAATGGATAAGGAGACAGGAATGTTTATGGCTTTGCCACAATTCCCCCATAAATTTGAGAGATGCCACTCGGTTGGAAACAAAGTCCCATTCAGCTCCCCTGCCGCTGCCCTTGTCCGGCGCTTGGGCCGTCTGCCAGATGGTCTCTGTTCTCAGCCCACAACTCTTGCATCTGCCCAACAGGATTCCGCATCTGCTTCTCTCACGGAGCCCTGACTTTTCAAAGGCATTCACAGATTAGGGAAGCTGTAATGGTGATCAATCCTCTCCTATGTCCAGGGCTGAAGCTGCGGGCCAGCCTGACAGGCAGATGGAGGCAGCCACCTCGGGCTGTGCCCTGGGCAGGTGGGGGGGAGTGAAAGAGGGGAGCAACAGCTGTCCTGTTCTTCCTGACACACGGACTGAGCCATTCCGCTCTCCCGGAGAAGAGAGAGGGGTGTCCTTCCCAGCCTCTGCATCTCCAAACCAAGCCTATTACACTTGGGTGGGGTGGTGGAGAAGGCTCCCCCCACCCCAAGTCTCTGGCTTCCCTAAAAACGTGCCTGAGCCATCTTGGTGTGTGATTTTGGGACAGAAGCAACACGGCAACACAGCTCCTGGGCGTTTCCTTCTCTTTTATTACCAGCAACTATGGGAGCTCCTGATCAACTCTTGGATGTGGGGGCGGGCCTTTTTATCCCCGTTTCCCCATTGTTGCCCCCAGCTGCCATTTCCCCCTAATTGGCTAATAGTAGCCAATATGCTACATGATCAAATTTGGGTAAATGGGTTGAGTTGCCCAGGTTGAGCACGTGGCCCTCAGACTGGATATCCTGATCATTCATTATATCCTCTTCCATTAAATATAGAAGAAACATCTTTTTTTACAATTTTCTAGCCCCTGACAGCAATCCTACTTAAGTAAGGTCCACTTATAAAATTCTTTTATTCTGAATAATCCACCCAAATTACCTATTGTAGATTAAAAATATAATAAACAAAGACTCTAATTTTACTTGGAGAAATTGCCCATACATTTGGCTTAAACAGTTAAACAATATGCAGACCACACTCTCTCTAGGAAATGCATAATTCTCTACCTCTAACTACTGTGCAGTTTAATTACATTGTTTCATCAATTAGAAGATATTTTATTGCTGAAGACAGCCAAGATGCAGTTAGTCATAATTTGAGAGTGAAAAGGTCTTACATAGTGCAATAACTTGGAAAGTGTTAACAGTGGGTAAAATCACACCCATATCAATATGAACAAGACTTAGACTTGCATTTTTTAACTTACATGGACTCAGGTAAATAATTTTTCAAAAAGCCAGTGAGGCTTATAATACATGCTATAGCAGGGGTACCCAACCTTTTTGGCACCAGGGACCGGTCGTGGAAGACAATTTTTCCACAGACCGGGGGGCGGGGTTTGCAGGCGGGAGCCAATCGCGCGGATGGGGTGGGGTTTGCAGGTGGGAGCCAATGGCATGGACCACCACCGCTCACCTGCTGTGAAGCCCACTTCCTAACAGGCTGCGGCCCACAGGTTGGGGACCCCTGTGCTATAGCATATATTTTCTGGATTCCAGGGGGTCTGTTGATATGTAGTACTCTATTTCCCAACTGTTTAATTTTCTATTAAGAATTTTTATTTTGTAAGTATAGCAGGAGCAGCAGCAGGGCTGGGTCTGTAGGATAAAAGGTTGGTGGTCTCAGCCCACCTCTCCCAGAAGCTCTCAAGTCTGCAGCTTAGCTCTGCTCCCTGCCTTGGGGTGCAGCCTGTTAGTTCCTGCTACCACTACCTGTCTTCTAGGGAGCACCTTACCTCCTGCCCTCCCCCTAACCCGAGTGAGAGTGAGTGAGAGAGGGCTCCCATACCCCCTGTTGTTTCCTGGCAAATTAAAAAGAGAGAGAGAGAATATCAAATACATTACACAGTGCCACCTCCTGGTCAAGGCATGTGGCTAGCAGAATCCCTTCCCTTCCCTTCCCTTGGGAGATAAACCAGATTGATAAAATCAAACTTTCTTAAAAAAAAAAAAAAGGAAAGAGAGAATATTAAAATCTTTTTAGCTTTGAGATGTACCTGCAAGATACTGAATGGCCAAAAAGAAATAAAAATATAGAGCTGTTCAAATACAGACACCATCCTAAAGAGAATCTCTCATATAAAAAATATAAAGAAAATCTAAAGCCCTGGGAGGCCACAAAAATCTGGTTTGTCCCTGTTTGGAGGCAACTTAGCTGTAAAGAAATTCCAAGTTGCAAAAACATGCCATTACTGAGCTTGTATAGAGACAATCAATCAATCAATCAATCAATCAAGCCTGTGGCCCTTGCGTGAGCCCCTTCATGAATAAAGATGGTGGTTGAATGCAGGCTATTTTTTCCTTTGGAATGGTGCCCAGCTGCTCAGAGAAAAGGCCATGGAAAATTGAAAGGTGGTCATCAGTATCCTGGAGAGGATACTGCATTTGTTAATTCTGAACAACGGTGTTTGTTAAATCCTTCAATATGAGACTAGCACACTGAAAACTTTAATCTTATCTCCTTATCAGTAGGATGTTTACAAATTAGCAGACAGCTTTTCATACAGAAAGTTTGAAGATGCATGACTTTCCTCCACTGGCAACCTAAAATATATTTATGTGTTAATTTATCAACACTGATATGCTCCCTAGAAACACTAGAGCAAGTGGCATGTAAATATTTATATGTGCATGTGTGTATGTATTTGTGTGTGTGTGTGTGTGTGTGTGTGTGTGTGTGTGTATACAGTATATGTGTATGTATATATAAAAAGTATGTGTGTGTGTGTGTGTGTGTATGTATGTATGTGTGTGTGTATATATACACACACACACACACACACACATACATACATACATACAAACACACACACACATACATACATACATACATACATACAAGATGTCTACTTCTTGGGGGGAGAGCAATGGCAAATCTCAATAAAATAGTTAAGAGCAGAGACATCACAGTGACAACAAAGGTCCGCATAGTTAAAGCAATGGTATTCCCCGTAGTAACCTATGGCTGCAAGAGCTGGACCATAAGGAAGGCGGAGCGAAGGAAGATAGATGCTTTTGAACTGTGGTGCTGGAGGAAAATTCTGAGAGTGCCTTGGACTGCAAGAAGATCAAACCAGTCCATACTCCAGGAAATAAAGCCAGACTGCTCACTTGAGGGAATGATATTAAAGGCAAAACTGAAGTCCTTTGGCCACATAATGAGAAGACAGGATACCCTGGAGAAGAAGCTGATGCTAGGGAAAGTGGAAGGCAAAAGGAAGAGGGGCCGACCAAGGGCAAGATGGATGGATGATATTCTGGAGGTGACGGACTCAACCATGAAGGAGCTGAGGATGGTGACGGCCGACAGGAAGCTCTGGCGTGGGCTGGTCCATGAAGTCACGAAGAGTCGGAACCGACTGAACGAATAAACAACAACATACACACACACACACACACACACACACTGTATATATATATATATATATATATATATATACAGTAGGCGCAGTGCATTCTATACAATGTACAGAGAGGAGGTTTTTATAGGCAAGCCTATTAGTTTGCAGTAACTACATGAAAAGTACAGGCTTATTAAAACTTTCTGAGTTGTCCTTTGAGCCAGTTAGGCCCCCATGGTGGTGACTTATACTTTAAAAAATGAAAACAATTTCCACAATATAATTACGCACATGAAGATGAAGGGCGGAATGGTGTGAGAATTGTGTATTAATATTTCTTCTAATTAGCAAGCAAGCAGTATACAGACAGTTTTAGATAGGGTGTTTTTTTATGGATAAGCTATTAATCTTTTGAGCTATGTTCAGTTGTGCACATTTTTACTGCGTAGCTTTTAGAACATTACACATTTGTTGCTACTTTTGTTCTCTGTAACTTGAAGATAATTACAGTGGGAATAACCCAGTTGGGAATTGTAAACGCTGTTTGGTTGTGCCATTTTCAAGTTCAGTGCGGCACCTACATAGCACAAGATTGGTGGTGATTGCTCACTAAAAGTGTTATGGGAAGTACTTATCACAGAGCACCATGTCCTGCTTTCTGAAAGTACTCTCAAATTCCTATTAGTCATTCCCACAAACATTTTAAGCAGCAAGCAGAATGACAATTCCTTACTCTGGGCTGGTTGTCTTAAGAATATGTGGATTAAAGTGGCATCTGGTTTCTATTTTCAGGCAATGTGTGTTTCCTATGTGCTGTGAGAAGGCTTCTGGGCTGTTTTGAACGTGCCCATTGAATTTAGATCAAGTGGAAAGAATGGCCCAAGTTCTGCATATGGAGACTGCTTTCCCAGGTAGGTGTGTGTGAAGACTACTTTTGAACAGATAGTGTCAGCAGAGGGCACTGTGTTTTGTGCCAGCCCAGATGGTAATCTCGGATCACATTGCCACATTCAATCTCTGAATTATCCTCACTGAGAGCTCTCTTATTTTGTGGCGTGGGAAGGGATGTGGGATACAATTCTGTTTTCTTGGGTATGCAAATATGTTTCCACTTGATGCCTGTAAAACCGAATCAGGATTTAATGATATAGTACAGTATCTATAGAATACAGGTAGCCTTGTTTAGTGACCACAATTGGGACTGGCAACTCGATTGTTAAGTGAAGCGGTTTCTAAGTGAAATTGCGACTGTGCTTATGATCTTACTTCAGCTTTCCTTTGCTTTACAGACCTGCGAAGGTTGTAAATGCGAGGATTGGTCGCATAATTACTTTTCATCACTGTCATAACTGTGAACGATCACTAAACAAGGCAGTCACTAAACGAGGACTACCTGTATATTGGTAGTCCTTGTATATAAGTTGGGAATCAAAGTGTTTCCTGACAGAAGGATTTTTTCATTGTCAATTCAATGTATCATACAACTATTCCATTTGTGGTGGCAAAAATAGGGGAGGGTTACAAATGGGAAATAATTCTGACTGGACCATTGAATAAGATTTCACAGACAATAAAAACCCCATCTGGAAGCATTCTAGGAATCCCTAAATACTGCATAGATCTGTTTCATCTTCAGACTAAAGAAAAGGGGTTGGGAGAAAATCTCAGTTATAAGAATAAAATCGTTTTCTTGCTAGAAGAAACCAAGTCCTATCTACACGTCTCTAATAGTAGCCAGCTAGATGCCCAAACTTGGCAGCTTAATAAGAAGTGCATCTAAGGTCAGTTTACAATAAGAGAAAGCTAATGGTCTCCATTCCCTGTTTCTATCCAGCATTTTAGAAGCATACAGATTCTGGAACACTATTTGTATTCTTCTAGCATGCTATTTGTTTACGTGCAGAGCATTTAAAAAAACTTTTTTACATATTTGAATACTTTATGCTGTTCTGGAAATAAGTTAATAACAATGTCAGAACAATGTCTTTTCCCCATCACTGCACTGACAGCTGATAATTGGGAAAAAGTGATCAGGGCTGCGGATGGATCTGTGATCCACAGAGAATGGCATAGGATTGCCTGTGAATTTAGAATTGCCCATACATGGAACTTTATAAATGCAAGCTGTACTGTCTTAAGTTACGTCAGTACTGAGGTATGAAAGAGCTGCTATGACATTTGGTGTGAGAATATAGAATTAAGGCATCAAACTCTTAAGATGTAGCTTTGCAATCAATCAGTCAATCCATCAGTGAGGCTTGTTGGTTTGGCAGTCAGATCCAAGTAATACAAAGTTGGGGGAAATGTAGACTTCCTATTTACTGGCTGCAAGAACTCTGTTTCATTTGATTTAAACTAGTCCCCCTTGTTTGAGGAGAGCTGCTGTGATACAATAGGCAGATTAAAAAAATATAGTTGGTTCTAAGCTATTTTTTTCTCTCACCAAATGGAAGTAGGAGACAATTGGAGCTAGGTCTATGACTACATCTACCTATCTTGAGATCTGCCAATACATGCCATGATCATAGGATCGTAGGATCAGAGGGTTGGAAGGGACCTTGGAGGTCTTCTAGTCCAACCCCCTGCCCAAGGCAGGAATCCTCATACCACCTTGGACAAATGGCTGTCCAATCTTTTCTTGAAAACCTCCAGCGATGGAGCACCCACAGCTCCAGGAGGCAAGCTGTTCCACTGTCAGGAAATTCCTCCTTATTTCCAGGTTGGATCTCCCTCCGAAGAGCTTCCACCCATTGCTTCTTGTCCTACCCTCAGGTGCTATGGAGAATAGGTTGACTCCCTCTTCCCTGTGGCGGCCCTTCAAGTATTGGAAGACTGCTATCATGTCTCCCCTGGTCGTCTTCTCTTCTTTTTTGATATGCAAAAGGTTCATTATTCAACTATGTCATGGTGATCCCAGTCTTCCTGTGGTCAGTCCTTTCATGCACATCTTCAACCCAGACAGAAAAGTGTTCTAAGCTGATCTTTCTCTTTTGTGCTTTGCAGGAAAGGGCAATCCAGCCTCTGCTACAATCTTCCATGGGAAGGAGCAAGACTTAGCTTACTCAGTGGAGACTCCTTATGGCTACCGCCTTGACCTGGACTTTCTCAAGTATGTGGATGACATTGAGAAGGGCCACACTATTAAGCGCATTCCAGTCCATCGCCGACCACGCTACAGCTCATTGCCACGGGGCTATGGCTACACTGGTTCATGGTGGACATCCACCGAGTCCCTCTGTTCCAATGCCAGTATGGACAGTCGCCACTCCTCCTATTCTTATTGTGGCCGTAGCTTCTACCCACAGTACACTAATGCAATTCCAAGCAGTTTCAATGCCCGTGTGGAGAAAACTTTGCTGGATGCTAGAAAGAAGTTAGAAGACCAAGCAGACTTAGATGGGGAAACGCCCACAGCAAGTGGTCTAGGAAGTCTCCACAGCAGTGTATCTGGATCAACAAGTTCTTTGGTTGGAAGCCAGAGTGTCTCCCGTCAAACTTCTTACAATGGCTCACAGCAAGGTGCTCCTGGACAGTTCACACCAATTGGTTCTGGGTTGTCCACTCCAGTCTCGCCAACCCCAGGACATCTTCAACATGTCCGTGAGCAGATGGCTGTGGCCTTGAAGAAGTTGCGCCAATTGGAAGAACAGGTCAAGATGATCCCAGTGCTTCAGGTGAAGATCTCAGTGCTACAGGAGGAGAAACGGCAGCTTAGTGTTCAGCTTAAAAGCCAGAAGTTCTTAGGGCATCCAGGAGGATTTGGCAAGGGCAAATCAAGAGGGGAGCTCTACATAGACATCCCCGAGGAGGGGGCAGACGGAAATACAGAGGACAGCAGTACAAGGTCTGGCACGAAGGGTAAATTGGATAAGAAGGAAGTGAGGTCGGTGGGTGTGGGAAGGACAGTTGAAGATGGAGAGCTGAATGTAGAAGTGGGAAGATGCGACATAGGGGTAGCAGTCAGGGAGGAGGAGCTGGGTTTGCCTTCCCCAGAGGAGGAACAGCAATGCCAGGCTATTCAGGCCCTTTCCAGCAAGATTGCTGTACTAGAAGCACAACTGAAGAAAGCACTTCAAGATCTCCAGGCGGCCCATCAGAAACTGGAGCATCAGGGCAGGGAGAAGGAAGACAAAGAAACTTCGACGAGGGATGAGGGCCTGACGGAACGGGGAGTGAGGGTAGAAGGCCCAGCGCAGTGGGATGCCCCCATTCGGGTTGACGCCGTCAAAGTTGTCCAAGTGGAGAGGGAGCCAGAGATTGCAGCCAGCATAGCTACAGGGCCTCAGAGGGCACAGATCCTGGAGAGCAAGGAGCCCTACGCCAGCCTCAGACCTTCGGCAGGCAAAGATTCGGCGTCTGAGAAAGTTCGGCGGCCACTTGGTGCCACATATCACAGCAGCGAGGTGATGGAAACCACTTTCCCAATTCACGCTGGCCCAGCAGCCACCGCTACCCCCTTCCACTCTGTGAAAAAGATCAGCATTGTCAACACAGAGGAGGATGGGAATGGAAAGAAAGAAGCAAGAGGTAAGGAACAAGGAAAGGGGTCTGTCAGGGATTTGCTTTGAGAGGAGCAGAGCGCCTTTTTCCAGACAAGGTATTCAGGTACTTTATTGCAGGTCACAGATATACATATCAGGACAATAAGATAGAGAGATAAAAGAATAAAGAAAAATCGCAAATAGTAAAATAAAATAAAAATGATATAATTCTCTAATACTTTATGTGGTACAGCCCAAAATCAGCCCAAAGTTAATTTGACTTTAATAATGCAAATGCAGACTTTGCAACAGCTTTTGTTATTTTAGGGTCCTTATCTGCCAGAAGGAATTTTACATAAGATTCACCTGGGTGTCCAGGAAGTGCCCAGTGAAAGGTGTGAAAGGTTCTCGGTGTGTATCTCTGTGGAAGTTGCAGTACAGTAGCCCAGGGGCCAACCACTCCGTACTCCCAGGCTGGCAAGGGCAAATCCTTTCCGCAGAGCAAATCTTCAGAAACCTGCCCTCTAGTACAGCTGATGGCCAGGTACCAAAACACAATGGTGTAAAGGCCCTACGAAATGTATTAACTGCAAGCTAGTTAAGGTATTGGGCCGCTTGGAAGCAGGTCTTACTAGAGCCCCATTTTATACCGGCTGGTATCCTACTGTATTCACTTTGCAATTCCATGTCAAGGATTCTTTGTCTAAGAATTGCCACGGCCTGCTCTTGTCCCAGTGACAGAAATGCCTGTGATGTAAAGCCCAATTTCTGAATTTTACCTTCAATTTGTTACTTCCAGGTAGATTGAACAAAATAAGAGAAGTCAAGCCTTGTAGTTAAAAATTAATCTTTAGCCGGTATTTAAATATACATAGCCATGTCCTTGTTTCATTCCTCAACAGCCCAGCTTCCAGCCATAGGGCTATGCTGCAAACACTTCTTGCTACCTGAAATAACTTTCATACAAAATTAGTTTGCACTGCTTTTAGTTTAATGTAGTTGGAGCCTGGTGTTAACTGGGCCCCATGTAGAAGCTGGGCCAATTATTTGGCTTCAAATAGATGCAGAGCATCCGGAATAAATTGTGTGCCTGTTGAGAAGAACTAGAGGATTGCTGTTGAACTTCTAGGGGCATTAGGAAACCAGTAAATATTTGCCATGAAATCAATCCAGTCCCCAAACCTACCATTTTCCCATTTTTCTACCAGTGTCCAGAATAGTTAATAAGACAACCAAAATGCAGTATTAAAGGCATTTTGGACTAGCTTATATCACATTAAATAGACTATTGTTGCATGAGATCCCCACCCCCTGGCAAAAGGTTTTGCCATGAGGTAATGTGTCTTTCGCCTCACTTTCTCACACAAGGGTGCATTAAAATATTTTGCTTATCTATAGGTAGTCCTCCAGTTACGACTACAATTTGTTGTTAAGTGGTGTGGTCGTTAAGTGAGGTATCACATGACCGCACCCGATTTTACGATATTTTTGTGGCAGTTGTTAGGTAAATCACGCAGTTCCCCAGTGATTTTGCTCATTGGAAGCTGGCTAGGAAGGTCGCAAATGGCGATCACATGACTCCAGGATGCTGCAACCGTCATAAATACATATTTATGCCCAAAATATGCCAAGCGCACGAGTTTTGATCACATGACCGTGGGAACGCTGTGATTCGTAAGTGTGAGGACTGGTCATAAGTCACTTTTTTCAGCACCGTCGTAACTTCGAACGGTCGCTAAATGAATGGTTGTAATTCGAGGACTACCTGTATTGCCTTTGAACTGGAATCTTTCAGTTTACCCTATAAAAGGTTAGATGTGTTATGACCATACTTTCAACTAACGAATATAATTTTTAAAATGATACATGATATAATACTATGTTAAATTAAAGTCACTTCATATCTGAATCTATTAAAAATAGCCAGGACAAAAGGTTTGGCAGGGTTTCCATAGGCTTTAGGAAGATAAAAAATTCTGGCAGAATCCCTTTGTCCCTCTTGTCAAGGCCCAGGGAAAAAATGCTTATCTATGTTTATTCCCTGGCCTGCAAATTTATGGCAAAACTCAACTATTTTCTCCCACAATTCTTGTCTTAAAAGAAGTGTGCATGGAAGGAACTGACTCTTTTTTTACCACAATTTATAGTAGGAGCAAAAGAAAAAGGCAGTTTTAAAATAGGCTGTGAAATTCCCAGTGGGGAGATCAAACATTCTGGAGCAAGAAGATTATTGGAAGCTGAAGTTATGAACTATCTTTGTCCAGTCGAACCTATGGGGTGGGCCAAAAGGGCTTCCTCAAGCCCAAATCTCCAGAGGACCCAACTCTCCCTCACAATCCTTTTCTTAGCTCTCCGTTGGTACTTGGTGTGTCCTTAACTCTGCATGTAAAAATGACAGCAGAATCTCCAACTTGGGGTAGAAGTCAACTCTGGTCCCTTGGGATGAGCTGCCTAGATTCTTGGCACCAGGACCTGGACGAACATTCAGGGCTTTTCCAGATGTTGCAGAGTTGCAACCTGAAAGCAACCTGAGCCCCCATGGATCACTCGATGCCTTCTGGGGCTGGAATACAGTAGCTGAGTTGCTTTGGGTTCTGTTGCCAGGGGTGGTCTGCAGGGTGATAGGAAAAGAGACCAGGTTCATCTCACTGCTGTAATCCTGGGGCGGTGGCTGGGGGAACAGGGCTAAAAGAAAACAACACCTAAAATAACCCATGTCTCCATTTAAGTTTGTTCCTGTGGGTGCTGAGTGGAAATTGCAGACAAAGGCAAGGAGATAACAACCTTAATTAAACCAGCAACTCTGGTGAACACATTACTTCCCTGAGATGCCTAATTAAGGATAAAGGCTCCCTCAAGTCAAGTCT
The DNA here is from genome assembly GCA_023362775.1 of Charina bottae. Classification (NCBI taxonomy): domain Eukaryota; kingdom Metazoa; phylum Chordata; class Lepidosauria; order Squamata; family Charinaidae; genus Charina; species Charina bottae. The sequence continues at coordinate 5,762,714 of JALMGJ010000021.1, read as the reverse complement.
GATTCCTGGTGGCTATATGACAAATCCATCTAGCTGCTTGGAAACAATACAGAAGTGATTTACCATTGTCTTCTTCCAGGATGTTTTTTCAATTTCCCAGTCTTGCCATCAGCCCTGGGATTTCCTGGTGATGTCTCGACCTGCTTTTTTTCAAGATCAGCTAAAATTGCCTAGGTGTTGTCACCTGCTGAACACAATGTCTAATTGCTTATCTATTTATTCTTCCAACTTCTATTAATGCAACACTATACTGATTTTTCAGCTACATCAAGCTCTCTATTTCCTGGAGTTATTGGTGCGATGCAAAAGTTTTCTCACACTAAGGAGACTTAGTCCCCCACTTTCCACTAGCTTGGAATATGTGTCCTTTTCTTATCCAGTAAGAAATGAAACCAAACCCCTTCATGGATCACTGCCTTGTCGTGGCGAAGGGGCTTGCGTAACTCAATGAAGTCAGGTCAAGAAGAACAGGTCATGATGGAGAGTTCTGACAAAACGTGGTCCACTGGAGGAGGAAATGGCAAACCACTCCAGTATCCTTGCCAAGAAAACCCATGGACAGTATCAAAAGGCTAAAAGATATGACGCCGGAAGATGAGCCCCTCAGGTCGGAAGGTGTCCAAAATGCTACTGGGGAAGAGCGGAGGGCAATTCCGAGTAGCTCCAGAAAGTGTGAAACGGCTGGGCCAAAGCCGAAAGGACGCTCAGTTGTGGATGTGTCTGGAAGTGGAAGGAAAGTCCGATGCTGTAAAGAACAATATTGCATAGGAACCTGGAATGTAAGAACTATGAATCAAGGTAAGCTGGATGTGGTCAAACATGAGATGACAAGATTGAACATCGACATATTGGGAATCAGCGAACTAAAATGGACAGGAATGGGCGAATTTAATTCAGGAGACCATTATATATACTACTGTGGGCAAGAATCCCTTAGAAGAAATGGAGTAGCTCTCATAGTCAATAAAAGAGTGGGAAAGGCAGTACTGGGGTACAACCTCAAAAACGACAGAATGCTTTCAGTTCGAATCCAAGGCAAACCATTCAACATCACAGTGATCCAAGTCTATGCCCCAACCACTGATGCTGAAGAAGCTGAAGTTGACCGGTTCTATGAAGACCTACAACACCTTCTAGAACTAACACCAAAAAAAATGTCCTTTTCATCATAGGGGACTGGAATGCTAAGGTAGGAAGTCAAAAAATAACCGGAATAACAGGCAAGTTCGGCCTCGGAGTACAAAATGAAGCAGGGCAAAGGCTAATAGAGTTTTGTCAAGAGAACACGCTGGTCATAGCAAACACTCTTTTCCAACAACACAAGAGACGACTCTACACATGGACATCACCAGATGGTCAATACCGAAATCAGATTGATTATATACAGTACTTTGCAGCCAAAGATGGAGAAGCTCTATACAATCAGCAAAAACAAGACCTGGAGCTGACTGTGGCTCAGATCATGAGCTTCTTATTGCAAAATTTAGGCTTAAATTGAAGAATGTAGAGAAAACCACTAGACCATTCAGGTATGACCTAAATCATATCCCTTATGAATATACAGTGGAAGTGAGGAATAGATTTAAAGGATTAGATCTGGTAGACAGAGTGCCTGAAGAACTATGGATGGAGGTTCGTAACATTGTACAGGAGGCAGCAACTAAAACCATCCCAAAGAAAAAGAAATGCAAGAAAGCAAAGTGGCTGACTGATGAGGCTTTACAAATAGCTGAGGAAAGAAGGGAAGCAAAAGGCAAGGGAGAAAGGGAAAGATATAAACAACTGAATGCAGAATTCCAGAGAATAGCAAGGAGAGATAAGAAGGCCTTCTTAAATGAACAATGCAAAGAAATCGAGGAAAACAATAGAATGGGGAAGACTAGAGATCTCTTCAAGAAAATCGGAGATATCAAGGGAACGTTTTGTGCAAAGATGGGCATGATAAAGGACAAAAAAGGCAGGGACCTAACAGAAGCAGAAGAGATTAAGAAGAGGTGGCAAGAATACACAGAAGAACTATACAAGAAAGATCTTAATATCCCTGATAAATACGATGGTGTGGTCACTGACCTTGAGCCGGACATCCTAGAGAGTGAAGTCAAGTGGGCCTTAGGAAGCATTACTAACCACAAAGCTAGCGGAGAAGACAGTATCCCAGCTGAGCTATTTAAAATCCTAAAAGATGATGCTGTTAAAGTGCTGCACTCAATATGCCAACAAATTTGGAAAACTCAACAGTGGCCACAGGATTGGAAAAGGTCAGTTTACGTTCCAATTCCAAAGAAAGGCAATGCCAAAGAATGTTCAAACTACCGTACAATTGCACTCATTTCACATGCCAGCAAGGTTATGCTCAAAATCCTACAAGCTAGGCTTCAGCAGCATGTGAACCGAGAACTACCAGAAGTGCAAGCTGGGTTTCGAAGAGGCAGAGGAACTAGAGATCAGATTGCCAACATTCGCTGGATCATGGAAAAAGCAAGAGAGTTCCAGAAAAACATCTACTTCTGCTTCATTGACTACGCTAAAGCCTTTGATTGTGTGGATCACAACAAACTGTGGCAAATTCTTAAAGAGATGGGAGTACCAGACCACCTTACCTGTCTCCTGAGAAACCTGTATGTGGGTCAAGAAGCAACAGTTAGAACCGGACATGGAACAACCGACTGGTTCAAAATTGGGAAAGGAGTACGACAAGGCTGTATATTATCACCCTGCTTATTTAACTTATATGCAGAGTACATCATGAGAAATGCCGGGCTGGATGAATCACAAGCCGGAGTTAAGATTGCCGGGGAAAATATCAACAACCTCAGATATGCAGACGATACCACCCTAATGGCAGAAAGTGAAGAGGAACTAAAGAGCCTCTTGATGAGGGTGAAAGAGGAAAGTGCAAAAGCTGGCTTGAAACTCAACATTAAAAAAACCCAGATCATGGCATCTGGTCCCATCACTTCCTGGCAAATAGAAGGGGAAGAAATGGAAGCAGTGACAGATTTCATTTTCTTGGGCTCCAAGATCACCGCAGACGGTGACTGCAGCCATGAAATTAAAAGACGCTTGCTCCTTGGGAAGAAAGCTATGGCAAACCTAGACAGCATATTAAAAAGCAGAGACATCACCTTGCCGACAAAGGTCCGTATAATTAAAGCTATGGTTTTTCCAGTAGCAATGTATGGCTGTGAGAGTTGGACCATAAGGAAGGCTGAGCGCCGAAGAATTGATGCTTTCGAGCTGTGGTGCTGGAGAAGACTCTTGAGAGTCCCTTGGACTGCAAGGAGGTCAAACCAGTCAATCCTAAAGGAAATCAACCCTGACTGCTCATTGGAAGGACAGATGCTGAAGCTGAAGCTCAAATACTTTGGCCACCTAATGAGAAGAGAGGACTCACTGGAAAAGACCCTGATGCTGGGAAAGACTGAGGGCAAAAGGAGAAGGGGACGTCAGAGGATGAGATGGTTAGATAGCATCACCGATGTAATGAACATGAATTTGAGTAAACTCCGAGAGACAGTGGAGGACAGGAAGGCCTGGCGTGCTATGGTCCATGAGGTCACGAAGAGTCGGACACGACTGAACGACTGAACAACAACAAAGAAATGAAAAAAATACAGGCAACAAACCCAAGAAGCTTTCCGCTGTATATTTCTATGGGGCTGGCACAATGCTGCTGAGAAGTTAGACTGATAGCTGAAAAACAGATTTGCAAAAAAAGAGAGAAAAGAAAACCCAAACCCACTTTGAGCTTTATTAAAAAAAAAATCTAACATGCAAGCCAAAATAAGTATAAATGAATGAGCAAATAATCAGGAAAGCAAAGTGATCATAGTCTGTTTAACATTGAACCATGATCTCAACTTTCCCACTTTTGTGTCTCATAGCAAGATGCGAGTCTCTGTCCCTAATGTCACAAAGAACTAAACTCTTATTATTTACGATTATTTTAGGTTTCTTCCAGCTACCAAGTGGAACCATTGCTTCTTTTAGAGCAACCAATGCCTGGTGTGACTAAATGCAAATCTGTAGAATTCACCCCAAGTTACAACTTAAGAGAAAACTGGTACAAAATGTATTATAGATGGTATACAACTCAGTCAATAATTGCCAAGATGAATACTTTTCTTGACACCCCCGAGCTCCAGTTGAATATGATTGTTTACATTAAAAAAATTAATTTAAAAAAAAGGGGGGGGATTGTCCTATTGTTAAGCAAAATTTCAGCCACCTGCATTACCTTGATTTTCAATACTTGGCCCCTAATGGACTAATTTTGCCTAATGAAGGCAAAAGGAGAAGGGGACGGCAGAGGATGAGATGGTTAGATAGCATCACCGATGTAATGAACATGAATTTGAGTAAACTCCGGGAGACAGTGGAGGACAGGAAGGCCTGGCGTGCTATGGTCCATGAGGTCACGAAGAGTCGGACACGACTAAGCGACTGAACAACAAAAAATGGACTCTATAAGCTTTCTTGTGGCTGCAGCCCAAGGTTTACTTTGGAAATGCACCAATTGTCTTGAAAAAAAGACAATAGCAGGGAGTATCCCATGGCAGAGGGAGTTTGGATGGGATGTTAAGGAGCATGATTCTGCTGTCCCCATTATGTGATTGTGCGAGCTCCTCAGCCATTGGTAAGAATGCAGATGTTATTAGTCACAGAACTCCAAATATGCCACCAGCCCCAAAAGTATGGAGATTATGTTAGATACTCTAACAGTGAGTGAGTACCTGTGCAATGGGAGGTGTAAGCTCCATTTTAATCACAAAGGATGGTCTTCAGGAAGCTAGATGAAGAAGCAATCTTCACAGAGGAGCCAAGATAGCCTAAGTGGTGGGCATTGCCTGAAAGATACTTGACTCCAAGTTTCTTTTATTCTTTTTTCCATACAACTATAGTGCTCATTCATAGAATTCACAATACTTCTGTATTATGCTATTTCTCTCAATACGGACCCATCTTTATTTTCCCCACAAACTCTTATGATGAATTGTGAATTTATTACGGGTTTTGTGCAATAGTATTTCTACTATGTGCCACTCTTTCTGTATTGTAAGTTATCAAGAAAAAAGGCAGTCTTGTATAGCTGTGCATATGTATTGATTTTTAAAAACTGGTTTATTTATATGATTTAGATGGCCGCCCATCTCACAACAGTGACTGTGGGTGGTGTACAAGAATTAAAACATGAACCACAGCACACAATCCCCAGGGCCCAAGGACAGAACAATAACAATAATAAATAATAGTAAATAATAGTAACAATAACCCCAATACCAAAAAACACATCAACAGCAGCAGAGGTCACCTAACCTCCTGACCCAAATGCCTGGGTCTTCAGCACCTTACAAAAGGCTGGAAGAGTTGGGGCATCCAGATCTGCAGAGGGATGCTGTTGCATTGGGCAGGTGCTGCCACAGAGAAAGCACAACTCGGGGGTCCAACAAGACGGTGTTGTTTAATAGAAGGGACCTCCTCTGCTAGGTCTGGTGGGCTGAGCTGAGAGGTGGTCCCGCCAATAGCCTGGCCCTATGCCACATAGGGGCTTATAGGTAGTAACCAGCAACTTGAACTGCACTCGGAAGCCTCCTGGGCAGCTCATGGAGCAGCCGTGTAATATGAGCATATTGAGAAACGCTAAAAAATGCCCACCCCGCTGTATTCTGGACCAGCTGCAGATTCTGTGTGCTCTTCAAGGTTCAATTTGGTTCTTTTACCCTCCCATTTATCTACAGATTAAACCCTGGCCCGTATCATCTGTGCTAAGCAATGTAGTTTGTTTGCTTTGGGTTTTACCATGTTATGAGAACAACGTGCCACTCTGGCATGTAAACCATGATTTTGTTAGGTGATGGTTAACTATGCGGGGTTCCAGGCAATGAAGTAATCCAAACAACGTGTTGTAAGGCTAACAATATCTTTATTGATAGCATAAGGCAATAATGGATGTATAGTGCATTATTGCAAAAAGGTAAAATCAAAGCATAAGCAGAGTTCCATCACCAGAAGTGAGGGGAAAAAAAAACATCATGGTCTGTGCAAAGACCAGGCATGGATACAGTTCAGATACAAGTACATGCAGATAGCAGCCTACATAAAGAACAGAAGACATATATGTGTAGAACATAAGTATAAAGGAATACCCATGGTTCATAGCTCACATCTGATTGGTTTAAACATGGGCATCTCTTTCAGTATAGCATTTCTGGTAGTAATTGTACTTACTATAAAGCGTCACACGATGGCAGTGTTGTGTATTGGCCTTTCTTTGGGCTATAGTTGTTTTTTGAGAACAGTCCTGATTACGGGTTTATTTTGTCTAGCTAGAGAGATATCTCAGCACCTGCCATCTACGTCTCAGATGTTTTGAGAACCAAACTTACAATGCGGAAAACAATGTAGATTGTTTTCACTTGTATTTTTCCACTCTCTGGCCAGACACAGTGGAAGAAAATGCCATGCGTTTAATTCTGCATAGAATGCTTTAACCAAATAACCTTAACACCCCTTCCGCATGGATTTTTTTTTTGAAACACTGTGGGGGAAAACTGTTATTTCAAAAGCACACAGAGACACAAATGATTTTATTTCAGACACATTTGCTCCAATCCCAATCTGGTTACCATGGTTGTATGTTTTGTTGGAGAAAGTGCTTTCGTGAGAACGTCTGCGATATTTAGTTCAGATGGACAATACTCTAATTGTATAAATTTTTCCTGAATTGCATGCCTCACATTTTGGTATTTTACATGGATGTATTTCGTGCGATTATTGACATTTTCCGAAGCAGCTAGAGATAGACAGGATTGGGAATCTTCATACATTGTTATTGGTGTATTTATATTTACAGATAAATCTGTAAACAATTGTTTTAACCAATACGTTTCATTGATTGCCTCACTGAGGGCCGAGAATTCGGCTTCGCAGGTAGAAACGGCAATTAATGTTTGTTTTCTTGCTCTCCAGGCAATGGGTGTATTTGCAAACAAACAAACAAAACCACTCACAGACTTTCTGTCTCTCTCTTCTGCAAAAGAGCTGTCAGCATAAATCACAGGCATTTCAGCCTTGGTGGCTGATATTTTGAGACAAAGATCAGCTGTGCCTTTAAGATAGCGTAGGACCCTCTTTAAACCTGTCCAATCCCGCATGGATGGTTTGGCAACCTTACGACTAAGCACTCCAACTGAGTAAGCTAAGTCAGGGCGTGTCCATTGTGTTAAGTGTAGCAAACTTCCTACAGCTGAGTGATACAATGCAGGTTGAGGACAAGGTTCCTCACATGCATCACCCTTTAGGAAATCAAGAGTCATTGGTGTTTTGGTTGGTTTTGCATTTGACATTTCAAGTTGACTCAACAATTGGTCAATTTTTCTTTTCTGACTCAGATAGAACTCACCACTCTGAGCTCTAGTGACTTCAACACCTAGATAGTATTTCAGCTCACCTAGGTCTTTCAATTGAAAGTACTGTCTCAATTGTGTTGCAAACTCTTGTACAAGGTGCAAAGAACCAGTTGCTAGGCAAAAATCATCAACATACGTTAGCAACACTGTGTAATCACTTCCAGAACCTCTTACATACACACAAGGATCAGCAACAGACTTCTTAAACTTTAGCTCTAACAAAGCCTTATCTAAACATTGATGCCAACAACGTCCGGCCTGCTTCAGTCCGTACAGCGCCTTGCGCAGTCTGTACACCTTCTGAGAATTGTCACAAGCATAGCCAGGAGCCTGCTTCATGTACACAGTTTCAGGGAGCTCTGCATTCAAATATGCTGTGTCAACATCAAAATGATGGACAACAAGTCCACGCTGTGCAGCCAGAGAAAGTACCATACGTAAAGACTCTGGTCTAGCTGTGGGTGCATATGTGAGATCATAGTTCAAAAACCTCTCCTGTGCAAATCCCTGAGCAACAAGCCTGGCTTTGTACTGCACTGTATTATCAGGAAGAAGCTTCTTTCTGAAAACCCATCTGGAACCAACAGCTTTCTGGGATGGGGGCAAATCAGTGACCTCAAACACCTTTTGACTCACTAATGCCTCAAACTCCTTATCCATCGCTGTGTTCCACTTCTCTTGCTCTTCAACAGGCAGATGCAACATCTCCTGGAAAGACTGAGGTTCACAGGTAATCTGACACACTCTCACCTGCTGAATCACAAATCTGTCAGGCTTCACACCCTTTGTGGAGCGTGCAGACCTACGAGGAATTACCACTGCCTCTTCCTCATTGCTGTCCTCTGCCTTTTCACTACCTGAATCCCCCTTCAGATCCTGAACCTGCTCAGGTGAAATTTCCTCTTCCTTCACCTGAGGGGATCCTCTCACCACACTAGGAGACTGGGAACCAGAAGGCAGCTGAACTGGTTGTTGTCCAGCCACAGGAGCATGGACAGTTGGCTGTACACTAGATTGCAACAATACTTCTGAACTAGCATTCAACCTATCCCAACCAGTAGGGTGCTCAAAATTAGCACTTCTAGAGATTACTACACGACCATAGCCTGCAGAAAAACGGTAACCCTTAGATCTAGATGAATAACCAACAAACCTTAAGCGTTGTGCTTTTGGCTGGTTCTTCCTTCGCTGAGACTTAGGAATATGCACATATGCAAATGTTCCAAAAACACGCAGATGCTTCAGCGAAGGGCGCTTGCCAAACAAAAGGAAATAAGGAACTTCATTTACAGCTGAATTCCACACCCTGTTAGTCAGATACACTGCAGTCATGGTAGCCTCACCCCAAAAACGGGCTGGCACCTGGGCATCTAACATCAGGCTATTTCTAATGGTATTAACAACACCAATCTTCCTTTCAGCTATTCCATTCTCAGCAGGAACACCAACATTGGCAAGTCTATGGGAGATTCCTTTTCTACGAAGCCAATTCTGAAACTCATGGCCTAGAAACTCTCCTCCACAATCCGATTGAAATTGACCTACTTGATAGCCATAATTTCTTTCCACCATTGCAACAAACTCCTTAAAGCGAGCAAAAGCCTCCGCTTTAGATTTGAGCAAATAACAAAACGTATAGCGAGTATGGTCATCCACCAAAAGGAACATGAAACGCGCCCCCCCCTCACTAGGAGCATTGGGGCCGGCTAAGTCTCCATGAACCAACTGAAAAGGCCTAGTTGACACTCTGTCACTTTTTCTAGCAATAGGAGCAGCCTTAATTTTAGATTGTTTGCACACAGTACAATCAAGAAAGTCATCACACTTTTTGGATCCTAACTCAGGATACACCTTGGCCAGTTGGGACAAACTTCCCCACCCGGGATGTCCCAAAACTCTGTGATAATAGTGAATGCATTTGTTATGTGGGGGAACATTGGAAATACAATTTCCTGACACAATCCCCTGCTTAGGAAGCATTTCATACAATTGATTCACTAACTTCCCCCTAGCACATTCTATCCCATCTTTTTCAATAGAACATCCAGTACCCTTGAACACAACAGTATAACCAGACTTTACCAGGGCTGGAACGCTAAGGAGGGAAAAGTCAAGTGTAGGTACACACAACACATTTTGCATATTTATCCCCAAACAAGGAATGTATACTTCACCCTGAAAGGACACATCAGCCATAGATCCATCAGCCAGAGCAACCTGTTGGACGTTAGGCTTGCTTTTTGATAACAACAACTGTTCATTGTTGACAATGATTTGACTACAGGCTGAGTCCAAAAGCCAAGTCTCTGGGGAACGTCTACTCACAGCCGTGAGCAAAGCAGACACCTGGGTACGTTGTCTAGGCGCTTGTTTCCCCTTCTTTCGTACGAACCTCTTTCCACTGGCTCCACCAGCTGGGCGAGGTGGCTGGGGACAGTCTCTCATGAAGTGTTGGGTCGAGTTGCACCGGAAACATCTCCTCACAGCACACGCAGCCTCTGTTCCAACTGGAAAACGCTGAGCTGAAGCCTCAGGAACAGCAACAGATGACTTACTCTGCATCCTCTCCAAATCACGAGCTTGCTGGATTTCTTGCAGGCGATTTGTAAGATAATCCACAGTTAGGTCTTGGGGCCTCAACGTCTGAGTTGCCTCGATGAGCATGTCAAAGCTCTTGTCCAAGCTTGACAGGATGATACAAGCTCTCTGGGTATCAGGGATCACAACATCCCGGTCCTCAAGTTCAAGAAACAAAGTCTTGACTTTATGGAGGTGGGTCATCACGTTTCCACCGGGCTGCAGCTTCAAGTTGTAAAGCTGACGTGATATACCAACAATGGCAGCAGAGGTTTGCTTGGAATAAAGGGCTTTAAGAGCTTCCCAACAGGCATGTGCGGTCTCCAAATTACTGATATGCAGTAGCTGTGATGATTCTAGTCCCAGAATCAAGTTGCCATAAGCACGATCCAAACACAACTGCACTTCTTCAGTAATAGCACCGGTTGGAGGTGGGTCTTTCACATACTTCCACAAACCTTCTTTTAGGAAGAAAGACTTGATCTTCACACACCAGGTCCGATAGTTTGTGCCATTCAAACGCTCAAAGGGCAGACTGGTTAGCCCTGCAGCAGCAGCAGCCATGCTGACCACTCAAAGAAAAACACGTTTACTTCAAAATGCAGCCTTAAAAACAAACCCCGTTGTTACAGCTAGATCCAGCGCAGCAAAGAAAAACACAAAATTCTCTCTGGGCCCATAACCTGTTAGGTGATGGTTAACTATGCGGGGTTCCAGGCAATGAAGTAATCCAAACAACGTGTTGTAAGGCTAACAATATCTTTATTGATAGCATAAGGCAATAATGGATGTATAGTGCATTATTGCAAAAAGGTAAAATCAAAGCATAAGCAGAGTTCCATCACCAGAAGTGAGGGAAAAAAAAAACATCATGGTCTGTGCAAAGACCAGGCATGGATACAGTTCAGATACAAGTACATGCAGATAGCAGCCTACATAAAGAACAGAAGACATATATGTGTAGAACATAAGTATAAAGGAATACCCATGGTTCATAGCTCACATCTGATTGGTTTAAACATGGGCATCTCTTTCAGTATAGCATTTCTGGTAGTAATTGTACTTACTATAAAGCGTCACACGATGGCAGTGTTGTGTATTGGCCTTTCTTTGGGCTATAGTTGTTTTTGAGAACAGTCCTGATTACGGGTTTATTTTGTCTAGCTAGAGAGATATCTCAGCACCTGCCATCTACGTCTCAGATGTTTTGAGAACCAAACTTACAATGCGGAAAACAATGTAGATTGTTTTCACTTGTATTTTTCCACTCTCTGGCCAGACACAGTGGAAGAAAATGCCATGCGTTTAATTCTGCATAGAATGCTTTAACCAAATAACCTTAACAGATTTATGGCCTAGTGCTATGTGTACATTCAGCCATTGTGGGTTAGTCAACAAATATTGGTTAGAAAAACCATGGCTTAATACAGTGCATGAATATTACTTGTGTATAAACTACATACATTCTTCCCTGTTTTCCAGTCTTGGAATATGGCACTTGGTTGTGTTGTAATCAAGCCATGCATTCTATTGCATTCCTTAGCATGAGCCCACGAAGCAGCAATATTGATAGCTCATAAACAAGACGACCTCCAGGGTGCAGTAACCCTGTTGCCTCTCTCCTCTTTCAGAGCCCAAAGAACCACTAGAGAAAATGGAATGTTCAGTTCTTGAGTCCCTTCAGGCAGAACAGGTGGCTCCGTGCCTCTCTCAAGAACCTAAACTGGATGCGCAGAAGGAGGGGGAGGAGGATCAAGGTAAGAAAGTGGGATGGAGAAAGGTGCCCTGGAATCCTTTGACAAGCTGATGCTGCCACCTCCCTCCGTTTCTCCATAGCTTCATCTGCTGCAGGGATCCGGTCAATTATGAAGAAGAAGGAAGAACCTACAGAATTTCTGCCTAGCAAGAAGAGCCTCCAGTTTGTGGGTGTCAATGGAGGGTAAATCTCAGTTCCAGAATTATAAACAGAATGGGAATCTCCCAGTTCATTCCTCAATTCCCCAGTTGAGAAAGCACGGCATACGGGTGTTTAGCAGCAGAAGCAGCTTTCCCATCTGGTTTGCTTCCTTTACCTTTAATCTGGAGTTCAGAGAAGCAATATCCCATGCTCACCTCAAAGAAACCCAACACCTGAACAGTTTTGTCAGCGTTTGCACAGGAGCCCTACCATAATCCATCACTGGGAGGGAGCTTTACTTACTCTTGCCGCTTTTCTTCTAAGCTGCCATTTGGGATCTCCATTGTCCATTGTGGCCTGTGAGATCCCAAATCTCCTGGCATTTCTGAAGTTCTCCATTCAGCCGGGGTTCCCCTAGTGTCTCTCTGCTCTGGGGAGAATCTGGGATAGCTTCTCAAGCTTCCTTTGGCCTCTTTCTCAACCCTGTCTTGTTCCAGGTATGAGTCCACCTCCTCTGAGGACTCCAGCACAGCTGAGAACGTCTCGGACAACGAAAGCACTGAGAGTGAATACCATGAGGCGAGTGAGGGCCTCCCTGTGGGGCAGGGAGTTGTAGCTGAAGCCCCGAAGCTTTCTGGAATCACCGCAAATGCACCACATCCTGGATTGCCTGTCGAGGTGGGGAAAATAACTACAGCAGAAGGTCCCAGCAAGGAACCAGCAGGCAAAACTGGGTAACCATCAGCTTGGACATCTTCAGAGCTCTTGAGACTCTGTACTGTACTGGGCAGGCACTTGTACATGGCCACTCCCCGACTCTCTGAATGCAGCTTGAAGCTGACCTACAGCTATCTTCATACTCTGCTGACCCCAAACTCCAAAACAAACAACAACAAGCATACACCAAACCCAGGCTGAAATTGCACTGCTGATATTTGATGATAATTGTTGCCACCATTCAGCAGCAGGAGATGTGAGGGTCAAAAATGGTCCTTCCCTGCTTTACACAGTGCCCAGCCCTGGAAATAGTTTCAGAGTTCTTTATTTCTTGGGTAAAATAATTCTCTCCATGTGTTGTATTTTAAAGGTGCCAACAGTTGTTGCACAACTGCAATTGAGTTGTAATCCGGAACTAGCACAAAACAACAATTCACTGTAAATTCTGCCACCGTGTACCACTTTTCCCTCTCAGAGTAACTTCCTAGTAACTTGGTTCACATGTAATGCTAAACCAGGATTTAGGATTATTGCTCTGTATAATTTTGAACAAAAACTTGGCTCACATATTCCCTCTTCCTCCTCCTCCTCCTCCTTCCACTTTATCTAAATTGTGTAATATATGAACAAAAGATTTACAACAAACTTTCCAGTGAATTACTAAACAAGCTGACCACAAACTCTGAATTTGGCTGGCTGGTTTTAAAATAAACATAGTTTGTTTCAAAGTACAGGATCTTGTTCAAACTTAAAAAACAAGCCAGAATCATGAAAAGTGAAAGTGAATCCTGCTTAACCCTTGTAGCCATGCAAAAGGAAAGCGGGGAGAATACATGAGCCCAGTTTTCTGCACATAATGCTAGATAGTAGCATTAGTAATACATGCAGGCAGGAGCTAATATATCCCCCGTTTTTGCCTCCTTTTGATTACCAGGTTGGGTCTCAGCAAGGAGTTGCTTTCAGCCTGTGCAGTTCTTCAGAAATACCTAGAGAATCGCAACCCACATATGGATGAAGAGACGGTATGCATGTATTTCTAAAGTTGGGGTGGATGGAGAGGAATTAACAAATAAAATAGCCTCCGCCGATACCCTGCACATTTGCCAGAGGAAAATAATGAGCAATGGAAATACTGAAAAAGCACAGAGCATTCAGCCGTGAAGACAGCAAGCAAAAGTGGGCTCTAACAATTTCTTATGATGTACCTCTTCTGTTATTTCTTTTTCTTCTTTGTATTATGGCAGAAATTAGCCTATAGCTCAATGCTCCACTATTGGCTCAAGCTTTCCTGCCACAAAGAAGCCGATCCAGAGGTGATCTTGCTACACTTGACAGCTTTCCAGGCTGTTTCCCCGCAGTTGCTAGAATTCATCATCAACATGCCTGATGCCAACGGCAACACGGCCCTGCATTACACTGTCTCGCATTCCAACTTCCCCGTGGTGGCAAAGCTGCTTGAAACAGGTAGGTGGGGACAGAAGAGGAGGGAGGGGTCCTGTTGAGCGGAAGAGCCCATCTAAATGAACAGAAACAGCTGTCCAGGGCAGCCCATTTGCCGGGGCGCTTCGACCTGTGTGCTTCGGCCGCTTTGGGCCCTAGAGCCCAGGGTGACTTTAAAGCCACAGGAGCCTAAGGGTTTAAAGGTAGGCCCCCACTGTTGGCTGGTGAGGACATTTTGAATTCTGAGAACGTGGTGGGGTGCTGTCGTATAATAGCTATCATGGACAGAATTATTTGCCGTCTTAAAAAATAGCTCCCAAAGATTGTTTGACAGAGTCGCTACACTCACATAACTTGCAGAGGTTGCTGCTTGATGCCCCTTCTAATCCCCCCAAGGAGGTTTCTCCCCTCCTAATTTAACTTTGTCCTCCACCCCCACCCAGGGTAGATTTGGCAGACTTCCAAACCAAGTCCTGGATTGCAGCCTCCCCAACTTTTGTTTTCTAAGAAAACCTATGGAGCCAGTCTTGGATCCAGAGGCATCTTTTGAAATAAATATGAGGCAACTGGTTGGCATTTTGCCTCACCATGTATCCATTTTCCACTTTGTGTTTTAAATTAGGAGAATCTTTTTAAAAAGTTAAACAATGTGGGAAACCTGCTGTGCCCCAAGGGACGTTCTGCAGGCACCATGTGGCATGCACTGGTTTTGGTGGATGTAAAGGCATTAAGGCTATGTGCTGTATTTATTTGCATTTAGTATACATCCATCCTCCGTGGGATTTAGACTAGAACGTTAGCATTGACAATCTCCCTGTGAAGTAAAAGAGGCTGAAGGGAAAGAGACTCACCAAGTCCACCCAACATGGATATTTAAGGCTGGATGTCCCACCTCACAGACCAATGCTCTGGCCACAGCAGCACCCCAGTTTGTCAGTGAGAAACTGGTGGGCTGGGATTTTTTTTTGAAGGGGGAGTTAGGCCTAATGCAAGGAGAAGTAATGCATAGAGTGAGGATTTTTCCAAAAGCAGTAGGAAGATGCCCCTGGCTAAATATCTGGAAGATGCTCATAGGAAGGCCAACTATTTGGAGAAGCTGGGGGAAAGGTGTATGCTGGGAAATATTTTTTTCTTTTTAACATTTAAAGAAATCTTTGCATATTTCTCTGATGTTACTCAGTTGTTTGGTATATATTTCTTTATGTGAGCTTTTAAAATGGACTGCCCTACTTCATCTTTCTTAAAATGCAATTACTGTGTTTGTGTTCAAAATGGAGGTTTTGTAGATTTTCAACCAGAGAAAGGCAGATAGTAATGGACCACAAGGCCTTCTGTTCCACAGATGGAGTCTGTTTGGCAGATTTTTGAGTTTCTTTAACTTCCCTGTTTATGTAGGCTGACCATACGTCCCGTTTTGAATGGGACAGTCCCGTTTTTTAGCATTTTTCAACCGTCCCGTCGTTTTGATAAAAATCTCAATTTTGTCCCGTTTTTTAAACCTGGAGGGAATGGCACGGAAGGAGGATCTGAGCTGGAGCTGCAGATTGGAGGCAGCCCGGAAGAGGAAGCCCTCCCGCCTATCAGCGCGCAGCAAAGGAGGGCGAGGTTTGCAGGCGGGAGCCAATCGCACGGATCGGGGGGCGGGGACCCCTGTCTTTTTCATGAACACAGAATATTACGTAAGACCCCGTCCCGTTTTGCCATCCCAATGTCCCGTTTTTGTCTCAAGGAAATATGGTCAGCCTATGTTTATGGCATCTCTTTCCTTAGATACATCATAAAACAAATTCTTACCACTGCTTCCCAGCAGCACAGTTGAGACCGTAGAACCCACCATGTCCAAATATTTATTTCCAGAGGGACGAGGTTTCTAATACAGTCTTGCTGTTCTAGGTTTGTGTCACGTGGACCAACAGAACAAAGCTGGCTATACAGCCATCATGCTCACAGCACTGGCTGCCTCCCAGACAGAAAGTGACATGGAGACTATTGTGCAGCTACTGAAAAGGGGCAATGTGAATGCCAAAGCCAGCCAGGTACCAACATTCCCAATAGTTTCTTGCAAAACGGGGGGGGGGGGGGCATGAGCGGAGGAGGGTGGTGACTACCAGGAAGTAGTAATCGTACTCTCACATGGGGGTGTGGGAATTGTTCAAAATCTTTTAAAATGCTATTAACTGGCTGCAATAGATATAACAATCATCAAAATATAGAGCTCATGCTTCTTAAATATTTCAGATTGTCCTTGATGCACACGGTTTCTAAGGGCTAGGCGCTGTAGCGGGCTCTCCCCCACCCTGCCTGTACCTGCCCCTGAACGCCCTTGGGTTCTCTCCCCACTCCTGCAGGCTGGGCAGACTGCGTTGATGTTAGCTGTCAGCCACGGGCACCTGGAGATGGTGCGTGCCTTGTTAGCAAGCGCCGCAGATGTCAACTTGCAAGACAACGATGGTTCCACTGCCCTGATGTGCGCCTGTGAACACGGCCATGCTGAGATTGTCCGCCTGCTGCTGGGTACCCCTGGATGTGATGTTGCTCTCTCAGACAATGTGAGTCCTGCTGCTGCTGAGTTTGTTGGGTGGAGAAGAAAAACCCTTGTCTTCCATCTCAGTGACCATAGCAAAAACTTTGCACAATAGATTTAGTTCAGCTCCCCAGGAAAATGAGTAAGTAAGTCTTACTGCTTACCCCAGTAAGCAGTCTTACTCAGGGCCAAGGCTTAGTACTGGACTATCTGAAGCAATTAGTAACCGCAGCTCAATCTTAATAGAGAGAGGAGGAGGAGGAAGTGCACATTGGGAATAATATAATCAAGACACTATGTACTTCCTCATTTGACTGTCAAATTCAAGTAATTCTACCCTAACATCCCCCACACACACCAGCCTCCCTGGTCCTATGCATGGCAGGGCCTTCTCCTCTAATTTGCCACAGTTCTCCTATTATTTATTTATTTATATATATGTCAACTTGTATTACCGCTCCATCTCCCCCAAGGGGGACTCTGGGCGGTTTACAATACAATGCAATTATCTAGCTATGTGGACATAAGGAAATAACAATGGTGTGGCTGATCAGACCTCAGACCCCATGTGCACATTGCCGAACATCCTCTTTCCAGCAGAAAGAGGCCAGACAGCTGTCTGCCCTTACGTGGAGGGGCTGGTTCTCTTGTCTTTGGGGTGAGCATTAGGAAGTTCCAGTTAGCACTTCTGGAGAATACTAATTTGTTCCCTTTATTGCATTAATAACCTTTTGTCAGGGAGCTCAAGATGGCATTTCCTAATTTTATCTCCACAATCACAGTCTTGTGAAGTAGGTTGAGTGGGGTGGGAGGGAATGATTGGCTCAGAGTCAACCAACTATGGTAAAGAACCTGGGTCTCCCCAGTGCGAGTCTAATACTGTACTTTAACCACGACCCCAGTGTTTCTCCACCTTGGCAACTTTAAGAGGTGTGGACTTCAACTCCCAGAATCCCCCAGCCAGTTGAAGTCCACACCTCTTAAAGTTGCCAAGGTGGAGAAACACTGCACTACCCTATATTAACAGTGAATAGATCTGTATGGCTCAATCCCAGATACCATTTCCTGGAATTCCAGGAAGTGGGAGGGCAACCGAAATGATCCCTATTTAGCAATTCCTCCTTGACAAAAACAGTGGTCCCATCAGCACCGCCATCACTACAGCCATAAGGGTGTCTTCTTGTCGTCTTCTGCTGCAGGATGGCAGCACAGCTCTCTCCATTGCACTAGAAGCAGGCCAGAATGACATTGCCATCATGCTGTATGCTCATCTGAACTTTGCCAAAGCCACAACACCGGTGAGTTGCCCCCTATAATTGTAGAAGCTTCTGTCGTAAAATGACTTGTAAACCGCTTTCTCTTGACTTCCCTACTCAATCCAGGAAACTTCAAGGTAGAGCATTCCCAGTGGATGGCTATCCAGTCTTTGTTTAAGGATCTCTACTAAAGCCTGTAGGGAATGGATCCTTTTGTTCTTCCTAGTCTTCAACCAAAATCTGTCCCCTGCAATTTAAGCCCATTAGAACATACTCTCCCAGCCAACAGAAAAAGTATTTGCCCTCTTCTGCATGGTAGTGCTACAAAGGGTGAACTTTTCTCCAAGCTAAACAGTTCCCTTGAGCTTTGCTCCTTGTAGGACTTGTTTTCCATAATCCTAACCATACTTGTTGATGTCCCCTTTCATTTTGTCTACAGCCTTCTTTAAGTCCAAAGATAACAGCTACATAGTTCCAGATGAAATCTGGTTTAAGGCAGAATAAACTTTTTGTGACTAAGAAATTATGATTCTGGTAATGCAATATTAAGTGGCATTATGCAGTATGAATGTAATATTAATTTTTGCAACTACATAGTGCTGCTGTTCAGTTTGTGATCAACAATCTCTAGTTCCATGGTTACCAAGCCAGTTTTTTTCATCACATACCTGCATATTTGGTTATTATTTATTTCTTTAAGTGCAAACCTAAGTCCACATCTTTCTCCTGACTCTTTATTCTGGTAATTTCAGTCAAGTTTCCTTTCTATGAAAGTTATTTTGAATGTTGTTTCTCCCTTCTCAAGTGTTAATTGTCCTTTCCAATTTTATATCATCATCATCATCGTCCCCAATTCAATAAGGATTCTCTCTTTTTCCTGGATAGGCCGCTTTGTGTCGACCTTTTTAGAAAAGATTGAATGGGAGAGGGGGTGCAGAGTAGTGATGTCATGATGTCACACAAACAAGGCAGAACTGGAACAACATGATTCAGAATCCCTGGAGAAGACTGACAGGGCACTTGGTACTGTATTTTCCCAAATAACAGAGGATGGGCAACTTTTTTGTGGATGCAATTTTTTAAAAAATAATTTTGTTGATGGCTGAGAACTGCAGGAAGCATAGCTGTGATGCTATGACATCACTGAGAAGATGGATCAGATTTTTTTTTACTCTTTTCCATGGTGGAGATCTTAACATATCTTGTTTTGGTGAAAACAGTGGATTCTCAGTTACTTGACAATTGTCACCAGATTTCAGTGAAGTGATATGGAGGATGGGCACTTGCAGCCGCATCAAGAGAATTCTAGGACCTTATTTAACCCATTTTGCCATATGGCCTCAGGGCGAGTTGCTCGTCCTTCTGTGTCTCCATATTCCATTCTGTATATTGGGTATAATTATAACCCACCCCAAATGGCTGCTAGGCCCAACATGGAGTGGTAAGTAAGCAGGGGACCTGTGCACGTGGACTCCCATAGACTGTTGGGTTCATGTAGCTGTGGTCAGACAAGAGAAAGGTTGATTAAAAACAATGCAACCAGGCTAAATGAGGCTGGGGAAAGTGTGGCTCTTTCATTAAGAAGCAATAATAAAGTGCTTTTTTTCAGGGTACCTTGAAGCAGCTGAAGCCTGAAAATGCAGCTGTGATATCCAGTGATACTCAGTAACCCAAAGTAGGATTATGGATTTATTGTTATCCCAAAGGTTTTCTTACTTCTGCTTGAAAACTTGGCACAATCTGGATGAAGGAATGAATACACACAGACACACAACCATACAGATTGCCAATGTATACAGTTCCCTAGAAATGCTACCTGTCCTTAGCTTCTCTCACTGCCTGCACCAGCTGAAATCCTGCCCTCCGCTCTGTTCAGAGGGAAGGGGAGCCGACTTTCCAGGAGAAGGAACTCTGCCTGTAAGCTTCGTTTCAGCAGTGTGGCCATGTACCCAGCTATGCTTGATCAGATGCAGTTATGCCAGATAGTGAGCCAAGGGGAAGATTGGCAGTTTAAGGTCTCTGGAGGTTGCCCTGGCTTCTCTGCTTCATAGAGACTTGTGCATCTGTCCTTTTCATCCCAATTATTGAAGAAGAAAGGGGCATAAGCTGCCCAGAGTCCCTCTTTTTGGGGGAGATGGGCGGTGGCAAAATTTGAAAAATAAATAAATAAATGGAGGCCAAAACGAGGAAGAACAACTGCAGTGTTCTTCCCCAAACCCTCAACAGTAGTTTGACAGTGATCCACATTGTCACTGTCATGGCTGCCAAATTCAAACCGCTCCATACTCCCTTCTGATGGCCAATAAGAAAATGCAAAAAAACATATTCAACCAGTGCCCACTCCCCCAAGTGTTTAGCTCTCCTTCTGTGCATTCCTCTGGTGATTTCCCGAAAACCTGAATGTTTGTTGTGAGGGGAACTGCAAGGCCTCCAAAGACCTGTGAAGTAATAGCTTCTGAGCACAGTGTGATGACGGCTGAAGAGTGGGAGATGCTGGCAGGAGGCAGGGGGAAATCATCAGGCCCGCCAGAGAGCTTTGGTGCTTCAAGAGGGAAAAACCAGCATTAGAGCAATTTCAGATAGACCAAAGCTGAGTGGAAAATAAATCACCTCAGCTGCCCAAACATAAAGTCAGACAAAATGGAGCTGATTTTTGAGCAATAAAAAGACACCAAGAACTTGGATAGTCTGGATAATGGTGATTCCATTCCGTTTGTTGTAGAGTGACCCAGCAGACTTTAGACGTATGTCTCTGCATGAACTTCTTGGGTTGAATCCCTTGCTTCTCTTCATCTTTGTTCCTCTTCCATTGTAAAAAGGGCAAAATATTTTTAAGAGGCCAATGAAGGAGTGTCTCTCTAAATCAACTCCATAGAGAAAAGATAATCCTTTCATTTCCTGTTTTTAAGGCATGGAACCTCTGTATTTAATTTACTTGAAATAGTTTTTGAAATCCCTAGCCCTGTTTGAAGCAGGATTTCTTATTTTTTTTATCACAGTGTAAAATCACAAAATAAGCAGTGTTTAAATGGATCTAAAATGAGTATTTGACACTAAATTTTAAGATTTTATTAGTCAACATATTACTATGACAAATGTATCATTGCACTTGGCAATGCAAGTCGTAAAAGAATCACAGAACAAATACATACCACACATAACAAACATGTACCCACTCCCAAGATTATAGCTATTTTTGGCCTAGGCCGCAGATATATATATATTTGTTTGGTTATTTTTTTTAAATATAAAGGTGGAGTTGTGCAAGGATGCTTGTGCATTGTTACACAGCTCTTATTTATTTAAACAAAGTTTGCACAGGAGATTTTCTCCCAGTGAATTGGACCCTTAGCCTGGAATAAAGAAGCCCTCTCCTTGTCAATTGCTCTGTTCAATCTAATTTACTGAAACTGAAGAGTTTTGATCCAAGAACAATATGAAATTGATATTATTTGCCTAAATATTGAAATCAGTATTAGAAACTAGGCAAACCCACCCCTCTTGTTTGAAAGAATTAAGCTTATTAGCAGAAAATTGATATTCCACTTGCTTTGCAAGTTGAAAAGTCCTCTTCACTTAATTCTTTGTGAGTCAGATGCCAAACTTTACTTATATCTCTCCTAACAAGAAGTATAATAAACAAGATGAACCATAGTGGTTTTTGTAATTGCTAATCATTTGAAATAATAAAGGGCACATCCTATTTTTATATCAATATATCAATATATAGTAATATACACCAAGAAAATGACTATATGTAAATTATTCCAATGCACATCACGTAGGGGTTTTTTTTTATAGAAGGCAATGTCCAAAGTGTAGGGAAGAGGCTGGCCAGAAGAACTGTTGTCTTAGCTGCAAATCTGCTGGCTGATACTTTGCACACTTTATATTCTGCTTTGTGTAAAAGTTATTAGAAACAAGTTGGGGTTTGTCTGAAGTCGGCTGGCTCTTCCGTGACTCTGAATACGCAGATGGTACAAGTATTTCTTCTTAACAGCCGTTATCTGTTGCTGTTTCGAAGTAGACATTTTAAAAGGCGACAGGGAAGGTTTTAGAAACTTCAGAAATGCACGTCTTCAGGAGTGAATCTGAATATTGTATTTGAGATATTGCTTCATATACGTGTAATCTCTTTTATAATTTCTATATGATATTTTCTATGCATTTAAATGAACTTGATGCCATTTATATACATCATAATAAATAAAAATAGAATAGAGGACTGCCTCTGCTTCATCTGTAGAAACATCAGCATACATTGCTTTCTCTGCACCAAAAGTAAAACCCACCCAAACTCAGATCACGATCCGATTTTTATTTATGGAACAGAAACGCAACTCTGCCAAAGGGCACAATCCACCCCAGTGGGGAGCAGTGCCTGCCTGCAGCGAATGCACAAATCGCCATTCCTCTAATACTGTTCTGCAGTAGCCACATGCAACAGAGTGGACCATTACAGAGTCCCCAAAGGTCGCCCTCCTTCAAATCCCCCTCTCCGCCTCCTTCTGACTTGAGTCCTTGGAAAAGATACCGTTGAGTAGAGATGAATCCAGTCCCAAGCAGACCTTCTGTTCTTCAAAATGGGCTGTGGGTGTGTATGGATCTACAGTATGCCTCTCAAGGATGCAGGGGAAACCCGGTCGTCTTTTGATACCTGTGGAGGCCTCTCTACACAGACCTTGTGCAGCATGGGTTGATGGATCATGACATGGATGCCTAATGGCAAAATAATGTAATAAAAATAACTTGGTGTCATATTTAATATTTGGTTTGCAAATGATTCTATCATGTGATGAAATAGTAAAGGGTTTTTCTCCCCCTGGAATGAAATGTTGTCTGCAGTTAGTTTTGGTGGGAGCTGGAATTAGTCTTATTTCAGGGTGAGTTTTGACACTACACTGAGTATTCTCTAACTATCTGAATATTTGGTGGTACTGGACATGCAGCGTTACTACAGAAAATCCAGAAGTATTTAATTTTAATATTTGGCAAAATGTAAGTTGACCTGTAATTATCTTCCCTTATATAATGGCCAAATTTGTTGTTTATTCGTTCAGTCGCTTCCGACTCTTCGTGACTTCATGGACCAGCCCACGCCAGAGCTTCCTGTCGGCCGTCACCATCCCCAGCTCCCCCATGGTTGAGTCTGTCACCTCCAGAATATCATCCATCCATCTTGCCCTTGGTCGGCCCCTCTTCCTTTTGCCTTCCACTTTCCCTAGCATCAGCTTCTTCTCCAGGGTATCCTGTCTTCTCATTATGTGGCCAAAGTACTTCAGTTTTGCCTTTAATATCATTCCCTCAAGTGAGCAGTCTGGCTTTATTTCCTGGAGTATGGACTGGTTTGATCTTCTTGCAGTCCAAGGAACTCTCAGAATTTTCCTCCAACACCACAGTTCAAAAGCATCTATCTTCCTTCGCTCAGCCTTCCTTATGGTCCAGCTCTCGCAGCCATAGGTTACTACAGGGAATACCATTGCTTTAACTATGTGGACCTTTGTCGTCAGTGTGATGTCTCTGCTCTTAACTATTTTATTGAGATTTGCCATTAGCTCTCCTCCCAAGAAGTAGACGTCTCCTGATTTCCTGGCTGCAGTCAGCGTCTGCAGTAATCTTTGCGCCAAGAAATACAAAGTCTGTCACTGCCTCCACTTTTTCTCCATCTCTTTGCCAGTCATCAATCAAGCTGGCTGCCATAATCTTGGTTTTTTTGAGGTTGAACTGCAACCCAGCTTTTGCACTTTCTTCTTTCACCTTCATCATAAGGCTCCTCAGCTCCTCCTCGCTTTCAGCCATCACAGTGGTATCATCTGCATATCTGAGATTGTTAATGTTTCTTCCAGCGATTTTAACTCCAGCCTTGGATTGCTCAAGCCCAGCACGTCGCATGATGTGTTCTGCGTACAGGTTGAATAGGTAGGGTGAGAGTATACAACCCTGCCGTACTCCTTTCCCAATCTTAAACCAGTCCGTTGTTCCGTGCTCTGTTCTTACCGTTGCTACTTGGTCGTTATACAGATTCCTCAGGAACGGCCAAATTAGCTATTGTTTTAATTATTTACCTACACATTAGGTAACTCTCAGGGTGTCAGGAAGTGCCATCTCTGTCACATAAGGGAAGGCACTGTTGATTTTCCATGAGAAGATTTTCCCTGGTATCAGTGGGTCCTTACCTTTCAGCGTCTGGTTGATCCCCCGAGTCCTCTCGTCCTGCCCAAGAAAGGGAGTGTTAAAAACTAAATGCCAAGGATGGCATTTAGGAATGAGGAGAAGGAAAAGGAGGAGAATGCAAAACGAGAAAGGTAGAAAAGTAAGGGGACAAAAGAAAGGACTGAAAACACTCACCTTCGCATCCCCAGGACTTTTGTACAAGAGCAAACATGTAGTAGAAGTAAAGTTTCCCTCAAGGTGAAGCTCAACTCCTAATTTCAACTTTCTAGTCAAGTGTATGGTACCTTGATTTCCTGTTGGTCTCCCATCCAACTGGTAACTAGAACAGCTGATACAGAATTGGTGCAGTATGATTCAACCGCCTACCCTGAGACAACGATGTACTAACTAAAGTTTCCAAATGGCCTTCAAAGAACATAGTGCATCATAGTGGACTAGTTTGGTTTTAAGTGCTGCACAGAAATCAGTGAGGTGCGCTGCCTTGGATGTGGTCACACAGGGCACGAAGCTGGTCATCGGCATCAAACTAACATTATAGTTCTTAGCTTATGAAGACCCCCTATTGTATTTTAAATTATTTTTTGAAACTATGAAGCATTTTCTTCCAGTAATGGGCTGTTGAGATATCTTGTGCCTTCCCAGCAACCAGCTGTTTCTAGATTTAACTACACTGCCCAGTTCCCCTGCTCTAGCTGTAAAGACATTCTCCCAAGAAACACGACGTGAGTTTGAAGGTTGCCTGTTTCTGCACTTTCTTCTGTAGCAGAGCTAACAAAGCATCAAAAGCCAAGAAAAGCACACGAAAATGAAAATAAATCACACAGCCTACCACAAGCACACAAAGAAAGCAACCCTCTGTAACCAGCTGCAACTTTTGTGCAGCCTGCAAGGTGTACGGTGGGGTGTGTTGGGAGCTTGTTCCGTGAGGCCCTTGGCTGGAGAGCGGCCATAAACCCTACGTGGAGAAGGCTCCAAGTGTTTGCGGACTGCTGTGTTCTGGTGTCCCCCTGAAACGGAGTTGAATTCATGGTGGATGCCAGGAAATCCAGCCCATTCTTACCTCCTGTACCACTTTTGCTGGACAGAGACACTCTCTTCCCATTATTCATTCCCTGTAATGAACAAAGGCCGCCACACGGTGGAGGTAACCGCTGCTTGGCTTTAGTTTCAGGAGACAGAAAACTTCTGGGATAGCCCCTTTGGACTCTCCAGCAGCCGGTTTATGCCAGGGAAATTCAGCACTCTGGAAGCAAGGGCCTGGAGGGGGGGGGGGGGCGCTTGTCGGTGAACAGGGCTGCCTGCAACAGTCTCGTCCCAAGAGCGGGAGAGTGAGTGTTGGGCATGCTCTCTAGGCCGGGTCAGTGTGTCCCAATGAAGTCTATCTGCTCGCTATTCCAGAGGCCTCTTTGGCCCAAGTAGAAGAGCTCCCATTAGGCAGATCTAGGGCTTCTTATAACCCAATAGAGTCCTGTCTTTGGAAAGTTACTTGCCCAGGAAGACAGAAATAGAATACCTCTTAATTCATGAATTGCTAGTCCTGCAGGATAGAAGACTAATCAATGTAAATGAGGGAATGTTAAAATAGAATCAAAGTAAGCCACGGCCAGGGATCCAAAAACCGCAGGCATCTGTATCGACAACATCAAAAACTTTGGAGACAGTGCATAGCACTAGCCAAGCAGTTTCTTAGGCAGGAAAGAGCTCTTCCACATATTCCAGGGGAATCCAAGAATGTTTTCAAAAATTAAAATTTAGCACTAAATAACTATACTACATTTATAATAAAAATATACACGGAAGTGGCTGAATGTTCACTTGCTTAGGGCGGTGTTTCTCAGCCTCAGCAGCTTTAAGATGGGTGAACTTCAACTCCCAGAATTCCCCAGCCAGCGTGCTTCTTGCATTTATGGAAAGATTGCCGACAGAGCACCTCCCCCCTCCCCACCCCGGGCCAATAAATCCTCCTGCGGGGGTTGATTCCACCACTATAAAGTGAAGGTGCGGATCAGAGTGTCAAACAGAACGCAGGTCAGTCAGTCAAACATTTCCATGTTGAAACAAACGGAGAGAGAAGACAAACAGCTGCACAAGTGGCATGGAGGCTCTGTGCCTTTTTGAAAATTAAAATCATTAAAGGGGAAGCAAGCCTTGTTCAAATCAAAACGCCAGCCTCAAGCATAAACTTTATCTCCATGCGTGCTTTGGGACCCGCGTATACTCAAGAGGCGTTTCTAGAAAATATCCTTGATAGAGGCCTGCAGGTCACTGCTCTGTCTGAAGCGTGTCCAGAGAAAATAGACAGAAATAAGCTGCGATGGTGGGGGGAAAGGGCAGCATTTCTGTTTGACAAATAGGCCCTCAGCCAAGCGGTCTGCTTGGCCACTTGCAGCCAGCATGGAGCCCACAGGACCAACCAGCATGCCTGGCAAGGGGTAAATGCTTTTTCGCTTGCAGGGGGAAAGGCCAGCTGCCACGTTAGAGCAGAAGGTGCCAGTTTGTCAGATGAAAACACTAATGAGCTCCTCGCAGGCCACTTTGGGCCATCTGCTCAAGGAGTCGGACGGAGGCGTAGCGCTGTGGCAGCAGCTCAGCGGGCAGCCTGCCAGTCTTGAGGCGCTACCGTGCAGCTTTGGCGGTGCTTGGCAAAAGAGGCTGTTGCGTGCAGCCTGGCTGAAGCAATTGGGCCCTGCAGTCGGAGGCACAGCTCAGGGAGAAACGAGGAGGGGAGGCGCTCCAGCCGCAACCCAGAAGCCGCTTTTCCACCGGGAAGAAAGTGGGTGGTGCTGGTGGAAGAATGGGGGGGGGCTTCCTCCCCTGCCTCTTTGGTGGAGCTCAGAGAAGCAACGCTGGAGAACTGCTCTGGGCAGATGCCAGGAGGACTGGTGCGTCCCTCGACCAGGCTGGGAAGGCCACTGGCTGGCCCCCACCAATGCTGGACTATAAATAGCAGTGTTTCTCAACCGCAGCAACTTTTAAGATGTGTGGACTTCAACTCCCAGAATTCCCCAGCCAGCATGCTTACCCCACCCAAGAGCCCATTCATCTTAGTCAAAACTGCAATTTCTTTAGTCAGCTCTCTGCTCCAAGCTGCAATAGAAGCTACTGGTCAACTTGACCAAACTGCTCTAAGGCTCTGAGAAACTCTCTTAAAGAGCTAGGAAACACTTGATAAATATGCTTATGTGCTGGGGCTTAGTTCAGCTCAAGGGCCGACAGCGATAGGCTGCAGGGCTCCTGCTAGAAATGGCCTTCTGCCCGTTTGCCATCCTTCAGCCACTATTATACACTATGATATTCTGGCATCATAGCAATCAGCACTGAGCTGCACTCAGAGCAAGCAAGCAGGAACAGATATGTGGACGCCATTCCTAGCAATTAGCACAAAACGACAACAGGGCAAAAAGCCAACAAGGTTACAGGAGAATCAAACCTTAAGTTTTCACCATCATGTAAAGTTATAGACTGCTAAGAGAAACGATACCTCAGCTTTCTCCAACCAGGCAGCCTCAAGTTGTATATGATTACCACTCCCACAATCCCCCATCCAACATGATGTCTGGATTCTGGGAGTTGTAGTCCCAACCCAACTGGAGGGTTCCAGATTAGGAAAGGCTGCTGGAACTGGGCTTCTAGCCTTATACAGTAAGTCAGGTTCAGATTAATCTGCCTCCTCATACTGAAGAATTAAGAAAAATGAGATGATAGTGGGGAGGAAGCATAACTTGAGGAGACAACTGCCTCCTCGGGGCCTGATACTACAGCCATGGTTTAGTCCTGAGTGCTATGTGAATAGAATGCCCATGGTTTATTTAAGGCTCAGTGGCATACAAACTACGTTCAAGTGCGTGTGTGCAAATGAATTCAAAACTCCTATTGGCCTCTGAAACTTCCTATACATTTGGGACTTGGCAACATGAGGCTTCTTGAGTTCAGTTCCACAAAAACAGCATGTTGTGCATTTGCAGAAATCCAAGAATGCCAACTTTAAACGTATTGAGACAATACAAAAGACCATTCCTCCCCCAGGTCAACACTTACTGTATACTGAAATTCAGTTTTCAGACCCTGGCCAAAGAAAGAAGCATGAAACGCTTTCGGCATATTTAAATATTTATTAAATTCATTCAATATCTGGGGAAATACCCCATAAATTTCAACAAGGGCATGTTTAATAGTTAAAAAAATATAGCTCAATACATCTGTAAAGGTACAACTTACTTGTCAGATGCTTACATGTAAAACCAGTTTAACTATCCAGTTAAAATGGCTTCACCTGGATTTCCTTTGCCTCAGCCAGGGAGGCAATAGCATCAACGTACGCAAACATGAAGTGAGGGTATCACAGAAAGGAGGGAGAACCCTGCCCTCCACTGCATTCCAAGTCATTCTGCAACCTTCTACCACACCAGAGCCAAGTGAACAAAGCAAAGGCCCGCCCCCCGTTGTTCTCTTCACGCCCCATCCATTCCCAACTATCTTCCACAGGTTTTCTGCTTTTGAAAAAACCCCATCTTGAAAAACGCACTGAGATTTAACATAAACATCCTGAAACCCAACTGACCCTATCGTTCCAGGGATCAGAACAAGTTTGTTAAGTGTGGCTCATGAGTTGTAGGCTGAAGAGATTCTCCTTGAGCCTTGCTTCAAAAAATGAGAACACAGCTTCACCCTAAGGTCCTATCCTTCAGTTCTAGAGTCATGCAGATGCATGAGAGGTATTAGAGCAGAGTTCTAGACTGCTGTAAAAAAAAAAAAAAAACTAGACAGCTGACATAATCCTCTCAAAATCCACATTTTTGTCCCAGGTGGCACCATTGCTAACGCTTGTGTAAAAAACTGCAGATTTTGGAACACAACTAAACCGAGACAACCCACGAAATACGCCTAGGCTGTTTTGAGGGTTCAGCCTCTAACTGGTGAGGCTTTTCACAAGGATTGTCATTCTAATAACCAGTTTTACTTTGACAGAGGTTAAAATATTAAAGCGGCTGCTTTGCAATCCAAGGGAAGAGGGTCTTACTCCTTCCATCACTCCTTCCATCAACCTTGTGATTTTTTCCTTAAAACAATTAATCAAACTGACTTTCATTTTTTGATTTCAGAAAAAGCCTCTCTGATGATGCTTAATACCCCTAGAAAAAACATTCGAAGTTCATTTTAAGGCCCCTAAGAAGATATTACATCGTATTTTCTGTCCTTTCTTAAAGACATAAAAACAGAACCTTCCCTAGTTGTTGATCACTACAAACTTTTGTTGACCCTCACGACAACTTGCGTTTCTGAATTTGGACACTCACATGCAATTCTAATACAGTGATGCAGAATTAAGAGTTTAAAAATTCACAGTGCAACAGGAAAAGGCGCCAGAACCAAAAACAATGGATTCCCAGCCGCCTTCAGCTGTAGTCAATTCTGCTGACCCAGAAGGAAGAAACTGGGCAGCAGAGGACAGTAATGAAAACATGCAGTGCCATAGCTAGTTAAGAAATGCTGTCAGCAGTTAAATCTAAGGGAGACATACCTCTTCTAGGTTAACTAGATTCATAAATATTGCAGAAGACAAAGTTAATCATTCATTTGGTATCAGCCCCTCACTACCAGGCACACTATTAAGAGCACCAGTAGGAGAGCAGAAATAATCTGTGACTCAAACCACATAGGAGAAGGTCCAACCATGTGAAGTGGCAGTAGGTTTCATGTTCTCTTTGAAAAGTACATTTCCACAAATGCCTGTTTTATACTGCGTTCACCCTGCCAGGCTTACTCCAAGTAGGGGCAACATTTACATCACACACACAGATGTGCACACACCAAGCAGAGTTTTTGTGGAAGGGAAAAGAATGAAAAAGACATCGTAACATAAGGTGGGACAGAAAAACAGCCCAATTAGCAACCACAATAATATAAACATATAAATAAATAAGTCATGTATTTTATGAACATGTGTACAAATAGACAAGGCAACGTTTGTGCAAAGGAAATCTATACCTTAACATAGACCACATACATTATTTACACACTCTACAATATGCGAAAGAGGTTGGCATCTTTCACAGCTTCTGGACGAAAGGTTTGAGGGCTTCCCCTTGGCATTTAGTGCTTTTCCTCTCAAAGGGAAGGGAATTAGAAGTGCCAGGCCAAGCGCAAAAAACTGCCACTTGTTTTTCTAGCCAATGATTGCTCTGCATTACAGAAGGGAGACAGGATGCACAAGTAATTTCTGTTTCTTAGAGGGAATGGGAAAGGTTATACCAATAGCAGATCTTTTCCATTTATATCCCAATTCTACTTCTCTGTAAGTATCAATACCAGTATTTTAAAAGTAGCAAGTAGTCAGGATATCCTCTGTTTACCATTCCAGAAAATTCAGTTGCAAGAGAGCAAATCGGCTTGGTTTCGGCCCACTTCAGAATGTGTGGCAGACCACGGCCTTCAGCCACAGGAAGTGACACATCTAGGACAGGTTCTTTCCGACTTACACGAAACTCTGACTCTGTGCTACAACTCAGTGGAGAAGGGGGAAATCCACTGTGCATCTCCCTCCCCATATAAAAAGTGTTATTCCCTTTAGGAAAGGAAGGGATACAAGTATAAAAAGGTAACACTGAAGAAAAGGGAGATGCAGTATTAAGGCCACAGTATAGCAGTGACTTGAGATGGAATATGAAAAAAAAATGGCTTCTGTTTCCTGTGGTTTTGGCCAGCACGGTCTATTGCCCTTTTTTGTCTACCCTACTAAAGGCACAAGAGGCCCAGCACCAAGCAAATGCAACATCCCCAGAGTCAGCCTGTTTGTGTCATTGGTTTCGTTTTTTCCCCTCTTACTTTCTGGGCACAGCTGACCAGAGAGGCAAGGAAAACAATCAAGTGCAAATATTGTTATACAAGATCACAGGCTACACAGATCACACACTGAACCCGAAAACAAAAGTGCATGGTAGGTTGGACAGGGAAAGTTGGAGAACGGGCAACCCTGAACCAACAGGGAGGTTCCCAAGAGGATCCAATACCTTGAGCTTTTTCCTTTGGAGTTAGAAAATAAAGTCAGTATTTCTTGTTGACAACATGGGTGACGGGATCCACTTTCAAAACTTCTCTGGCCTAGCTTGGGAGGGAGGGAGGGAGGGATCTAGAAGCTCATGGACTAGGTATCTTTGGATTCTTGTCTCAGGTTAGACTCAGGTTCCCGGCCCTTCCAGGCTCGCTTCATGCCTAATAAATCAGGGCATAAAGGTCTCCCCACAGGAAGAGCCCGCCACACCCAATTAGCACCCAGAGAAGAACTTCTCCTTGTTGAATTCCTGTTTTTCACACCTAGGAACATTCTCACCGTGTCAGATTAAGGAGACCCAGCACACACCAGAGATACCAGTGTCCTGTTGGCACTGGGCACAGCAATAAATATAGAAAAAAGCATAAAAACCCAACAATGCCATCAATTTTCATTTGCAATGTCCTGTGAAGATGGCAGCTGACGAATGCCCCCTTCTTAAAAAAAATAAAGGAGAGTGGGAGCGATCCAGCAAGTCACTCAGGAAGTGGTATTGGATGCCTGGGAGAGAACTGAAGCCGGACCGTGTCTGTTCTTCCACCCAGAAAATAAGCAGCAAAGTCCCGAGAGAGGCACTGGAGGTGTAGAGGCAGTTTCATGCTGCATCATCTTCCAGACTGACCATTTGTCTCTAAAAGAAAGATGTGGAACGAAGAAGTCAGCTACTGAGGTGCACTAGCTGGGATGGTTCAAAAAATCTTGGGCTCAAATCTTAGTTTGGCAGCCAGGTGATCTTTGTCAGGCCAAGTATTTATATGGGCATTTTCTCTCCCACTTTTAATGATAGAAGTCAGGCTAAGCTCTGCAATTTCACCCCCTTTGCTCAGCTTTTCAGGGATCTTAAAAATTGCTTGAGTTTTGGAAAGCTACAGATTCATAAATGTGGGACAGACATCAACAGTTCAAAAGAGGCGCTACACACTTTGGAAACTGTTTTCTATTGTACGGAGCACCGGCCAATAAGAAAGGTGTGAAACCAGGTTAGGGAACGGAACAGCAGCTTCCAAGGGCTGGGCATCTTGGCATTTCCACCGAACCCTTGTGCAGTTACTTTTTTAGAAAACCAAACCTAAATATAAGTGAATTGTTGTCGTTAAATCAATTCATCATTTGGAGCAAGCCAACAGTTCCTCTGAATAAACTTCATCTGCCTTCAGTAAGGATGGTTAGATAACCAAAGCCGTTGGGCTTTATCACATATTTCTAAAAAGAGAAACCAGTGCGGTACTGGGGAGTGGAGGGCATGCTACAAAAGACAATGGGTGGGCTAAGAATTTTTGAACTAATGTACGAGTTTGACACTGTGAACTTTTAGGCTACATTCAAAATACATTTTAAAAGGTATCTTTTAGTATCAAAGGGCTGATCTGTGCAACTCTAACAAAATAAAGGTATCTATTTACTAAAAAAATTGTAGCTGTTTATAAAGGAATTCAAATTAAGAGCTGCTACACCACAGCTTTCCAAACTGTGTGTCGCCACACTTTAGTGTGTCGCAACACAGAGTCTGCTGTGTCGCCACACAACCCGGAAGCGGCAGCGGGGGCGTGCACGGCGGCGGGCCATCAGCGCTTCCGTGTTTTAGTGGAGGCCGCCCCCCCCCCCACCGTGCATGCCCCCACCCCCGCCGTTGGTGTGTCACCAACGGCGGCACTTTAGAAAGCACTGTGCTACACATTCCATTTATATTCTCTCTCTGTGTGTGTACATATACATATATGCTGTATACATGCCATGGTTGTAAAACTAATGGGATGTTTAACTAATATGAATTTCTTTTTGTTAAGAAACTCTACAAACTTGCATAAACTGGAAATTTAAGTATCCCAGGTTCTGTTCTTCAATCTAAGCAAAATATTACTTGGGGCATTTTCCGTGGTCATGAGACTAAAGGGGTGGAGGATCAAGCTGGGTCAGTAACAGCAAAGCAACTGAAGGAAGCCAAGTGTCTTGGCAGTTATTTTGAAATATAGCCCAATATTGCCCACCAAGTGCCTTGTGGAAGCCTTTATCTTCCTGTTGTCTTGAACCTTAGCTTACCGATGGGTACGTATATCCTTCCTGGCTCCGACAGATATGGATTTCATCCTCAGTTGTCTTCTGATAAACAGGGTTATCAAAATTGATGCTGTTGGTGTTCTTGAGGCGCCAGTTCTTCCAAATGAGGAAAATCCCGAAAGAGACTAAACTGATCAGAACTGAAACGAAACCCGCCCCCAAGAAGACACATCGGTTTAAGCAACCCATCGCAGTGGCTTAGAACAAGGAACATGCTAAGTAGACAAGTAAAAACTGCAGGCCAAATCATAAACAATTTGTAATTACACCGATAGGCCTTCCGAGCACAAATGCTTATTTTTCGTAATGGCCATTAATTGAAGATACTAACTGCTGTGAGTTAGAGCACCCTCCTCCTCCTCTCCCTGCCCCCAGCAAACCCTCCTCTGAAAAGGGAGATTTACCCAGAGGCAGGACGATAGCAAGTGCTGATGGACCACTCCGTTCTCTCCCATCTGTTTCTGCAGCAATGCCATTTCGAGCTGTGGAGGGAAGAGACACGAGAGGCTGAAGAGTTAACGCCTCCAACCCGGTATGTGCTGAATTTCCATGGGAAGGGGAGAGGACTACGTCCTGCTCCCCATTTTGAACTGCAGCAGTGAAGCAAACCTCCTTCAGTTGCAGAATAGATGCATGCCAGGCTTTCTCCACCCCATTTCCCTCATTTTAGGGTTAGTCAGATTCTAACACCACACTTTTACTACGGAGATCTTATTCCAAGACTACAAAATCTTATCCAATGCAAAATGTGTGTGGAAGATATTTTTAACAGGATGGAACCAATATTTTATTTTGGGGATAGGTTTCTTTTCAGTGGTTGCCACTCAGTTGTCAGGCAAATAGTTACTTGTATTTATTTATATTTCAAATTTCGTCACCGCCATCTCCCTCAAAAGAGGGACTCTGGGCAGTTTACAATGGCAGTCAGTAATGCTAACTGGTGCTGTAGCTTTGCACTGAAAGGTAAGGGGGTCCCTGGATGGAACAGAAGCCCCTCACCTTGCTGGGACAGGGTGACCATCCTACGAGTGGTATGTTCCGGGATGCTGGTAGCAACATTATTCAGCACATCTGCAGGCAGATGCTCAGTTCTCTGCCTTGGCGTCCTGGCTGAGGTTAGTAGCCATGCTGTAGGTGAGGCGCGTGCAGACTGCACCGTTGTAGCAGCAACAGGAGCTGGAGCATCAGGTACAACAGGGCCTGAACGGTGGAGAAAACTGCTAATCAATACCTCCATCCAAGGCAGCATTTATTCCTCTGCAAGCTCCCCCTTGCTCCATACAAGGACCCTGGCTTTATCCCCTCGGCCTCTGTACCTTTGGCGCAACTTTTCATGTCGGTGTCCAGGTGTGTGCCGTCAGGGCAGGCACAGGTGTATTTGGCAGAGTGGAGAGTGATTTGGGGAGCGGGAAGGCAAAGATACTGGCAGCCTCCGTTAGGAATGCCGTTCTTCTCACACCAATTGATACCTGGAAAAGAGACACACCCTCTTCTTTCAGAGAAGATTTCACAAGCTATGGGCAAGTTAAATGGGTGACATTTATAAAAACAAGTTATCGCTTTTTAGGCAGTGACCCAAACAAATAACTAACAAAGGCCAGCCCTCAGACTTACAGCCTAAAATATAAAAGGAAAAAGGAAACTAAGGGGAAAAAAGAGGCATCTTACCTTTTGGTTGCCGCACAGAGTGAAACAGTGTCAAATCCTCAGGTGAAAAGAGATCATCTGCCACCTTGACAATATCTGAGCCAGTCCGGCGGTTGGCACTAAAGATGGCTTCATTTATGACGTCTGTCCAGAATACTTTATCCTGGATAAGGAGTTAATACGGACAGTGAATCTTGCTGACTACTAACTGTATTAAACTCTGCCAAACACATCCAGCCACAGCAGTTTCCCAAGACAAAAGGGGGATCCATTCAGAAATAAGGGGGGGGGCAGAATTAAAGGGTCTAGGAAAATAGGATTTGCTGACAAATTGGCCACTTCAAACATGTGAACAAATTGCTTCAGGTTTTAAAGCAAACTTTAAATGCAGTAGAAAGGGGATGGCATAGTATAAGCTGGTTTTAATCATAACATCTATTTGTTTGTATCAAGGGTGCAAGCCAGGAATAGGGATTCTGTGGTCATACAGATGTTGATGAATTGCCAAACATCCCTCCCTACTGTTCATGCTGATGGGGGTTGTAATTCATCAATATCTGGAGAACTAGAAATTTTCTGCCCTGGTCTAGATTTTTAGCCAGAAATCCACGCTTTTGACATTTTAGAACAGCCTTCCTCAAGTGCACCTCAGATGCATTGAATTAGAATTTCCACTGCCTTGCAGCCATCTAATGCATAGATATGGAGCAATTCTATTTTTAAAGTTGTGTTCACTCTTCTGCTACTAAAGCTAATACCATACGAAATCCAATTCTTCTACTATTTGTTCTTTATAGTCTTATAATTAATTGGTTTTTAGAAATGCTGGCAACTTTTTAAGTATTCTTGCAAGAGGATGGGTTGTGCATATTTAAATTGGTCTGGGATTCACAACTGTTTCTGCCCCCTCACAGCTACTGGGCCGATGGTGGTGGCTCTTTTGATTACAAACCAGGAAAAAAGTATTAGAGCTAATTCCATCTCGGTGCAACTGTCTTATCCAAGCAACACCGCATCACTATTTGGTACTGCCAAAGATTCACAACTTATTAATCTATCTTACCTCAAACACCGTGATGCCAAAAGGGTGAGCCAACGTCTTCTCATCCACAAGGATAGTCCTTCTGTTTCCCCCATTCACATCAATGCTGGAGACCGAGTGATATTTAGAGTCTACCCAATAAAGGCGATGGGTAATCAGATCTAACACAGAAGAAAGATGTCAAAATGATATACAGCAAAATCCCAGAGTTTTGTTCATATACAAAGAAAAAACCCTCCAACAAGTCACAGCAGCCTAGAATAGAAAACAAGTCTATTCTCTTTAGATGCAGATGAACAGAACCTTGTCTTCTTTTGAACTGGCTTTGTTCTCAACCATGCAAGACATACCTAGTGTTATTCCATTAGGCCACTGAATGCCTTCTTCCACCAAAGGGAAACTGTCCACTCCATTCAGACCACTTTTGGCAATTTTAGCAGACATCCCCCAGTCAGTCCAGTACATGAATCTACCAAGGAGAGGAGAGAGGGAAAGGACAATTAGAGCAAAAAGTCCATTTAAGCCAACTCATCCACAGCTACAAAACTCATCACTGTCCTGAATGCTTACCGTAGCACCTTCTTTCCCTACTCTGTCAAGCCTTTCTGCTTCTCCCAATAGCCTCTCCTGCTCCCACGATCCTGTCCCACAACTGAAATACCACAAGAGGAAACAGCAGCCAGATTGTGCCGTCCTAAATTTTCAGATGCACTAGGATGTAACAAGCTACTTTATATTGAATTGGTCTATGGTCCATCTACATGAAATGGCTGCCCAGATTTTTGAGGAAGACTTTTCCAAGAACCTAGTGAAGATGCCAGGGGCTGAGCCTAGGATCTTTCACATACAAAGTATGTGCTTTTTCTCTTAAGCCACAGGCCCTTCTCCTTAACAATTCCTGCTGCCATTCCCACTGCATGTTCCCACAGAGAAGGACTTGGTCGCCCGCATTTTCTCCAACAGCAAGTATTCAAAGAAGACTCATACCCGTGGACTGGATCCACCACAATGGCACGTGGTTTGGCACCGACCTCCTTGATCAGAGTCTTCCTCTTCAAGCCTTCACTGCTGGCCACAGAGATGGTGCCTAGGCCAGAGTCAGTCCAGTAAATATTGCGGTGCACCCAGTCAACAGCGAGGCCATCTGGATCTTTGATGCCGCTGCTGATCACAGTGCTATGGTGGGAGTGGTTGCCAGCCTTATCAATCGGGGTACTGTGTGCAAGACAAACGGGGAAGTCCCCTTTAAATAAAGGCTGCACAATGGCAGAACTTGGTGGGTGCAGGATTAGTGGGCAAACAGCATCTGTTTTCCATACGCTTCCAAGCAATAATTCAGAAGCAACTAGTACTGAGCCCTGCTTATCAGCAGAGAAAGGGTTCAGCTAGCCTGATAAAAACAGCATTCAACAAACTCAAAACACCCGTTTCTTAACAGCAACCCTTTAACTGCTAGGCAATTTAGGTACTCTCTCTTGATCCCCTGCAAAATCCCTGGTTGCTCTTTTGTCCGTCTCCCTAACGTCCAGACTCCTGAGCATCAACAGACGGCCAGCAGTGGAAGCAGATGGGATCCCCAGAGGCTTTTGTGTTGATAACAGGAGATCTAGATTGGCGGCAGCTAGCACAGGACATGCTTTGGGGCACGGGTTCTCCAGGGAACCTCTGTGACGTCAAGGTTAAGTGGAAGGTGTTTGGGGGCGAGTTAACTCCCTGCTGCATGGGCCTTTTAACACAGACTCGATCTGTGGGAATGTGATTTGGGGCAATAACTTTGGATTCCATCATCATTGGCTCCCTTGCATCTGCTCCTCATATAAAAATATCAAGAGATCCTCTTCAAGTTGGAGTGGGGGGGGGGGGCTGGGGGGCTATACCTTGGGTGAAAAGCCAGGGTTGGGCATTGCTTGTGACCTCCTGTCTCTAGTGAGAATAGGGAGGGTGGAAGTGGGGTTAATGGGGTGGCTGAGGAGCTCCAAAAGCTTGCCAAGTCACCTGAGCTGATTGGGATTTGGCACTAGATAGCAAAGATCCTGCCTGGTTGGGTTTTAGCTTTGGCACCAGCTAGAGTCCCATGGGAGGGGAAGAGAGTGGGAGTAGCTATTGTCATCTGTGAGAGTCTTCTGGCATCAAGAGGCACCACTCTGCGGATAACCGGATGGGAAACCTTGTTTGTGCAACTGGGCCTGCAGGGGCAATTGGGCTTGCTGCAGGTGCATTGCTGTCCCTGCTATGCAGCGGCATTAGGGGCGGTGGGGTCATTCAACCTAATTACTGGGGTGACAGTAAAGTTCCCTAAACTGAAAATGTTGGGAGATCTCAGCCTGCCTTCCCTGGGCCCAGAAGTGTAGTTTTCCAAGACATCAACTCACAAATCTGCTCACAGAACCTTTTTAGGTGCTGATGAATCATTTCCCTTGCCCAGGACAATTCTGGTTCTTCACTAGTTCACCCAACAATCACAAAGGTAGCACACATGCTCCAGCTAATTCACCTGAATATTTTCCTGTGAAAGCTGTCAGACCAGTAGATTTTGTTGTTGCCAATTTCCATATCTAAGGCCACTGCACCTTTAAGATGGGGGATCAGATTTGTGTACTCGCTGTGGTCCAG
The DNA here is from genome assembly GCA_023362775.1 of Charina bottae. NCBI lineage: Eukaryota > Metazoa > Chordata > Lepidosauria > Squamata > Charinaidae > Charina > Charina bottae. The sequence goes on along the minus strand of JALMGJ010000021.1, from coordinate 5,724,309 downwards.
CGTCATCTTCCTGACCTCGTGGCGATTGGTGAAGAAGAGATAAGCAATGGTGCCTGTAAAGGAATAAGAAAGGGGACATTGGGACTCCAGGGCCATAAATGGACACTCTCTCTCTCACACACACATACATACATGCACACACACACACAAAATAACCAATGAACTGAGAGGGTCCAAAGGTTACACCAGTACTCTTGCACAGAAGGAATCCTAGACTTACCAATTGCTTTGCAGGCCTTGGTAGTTGGGTCGATCTGATATCCTTCGTTACATTCACATTTATAGCTTCCTTTCAGGTTCACACAGACTTGACTACAGGCATCAGGGTTGAGACACTCGTCAATATCTACAAAGCCAAGATGAAGTTGCTAAGCGTTCAGTGGAATAGGTCATTGCTGTGGTCAATCTTTTGTTGAAAAAGGCTTCATGTGCCTTGTAAAAGCAAGGGTACTTTCCATGATGTCATGCAAAAGAGGAGGGGCAAGTGTTCCTATGCAGGTTTGCAAGGAATTTTGCACAATGGCTACTACCAGGAAGCAACAAGTTGCTTTTCTTTCCCGTAGCAGTTTGCATGATGAAATATGGCAAGGAAGAACACATTTTATGCAACTCAGGAACCAACGAAAAAGAAATCAAAAAGTGGAAGCCTCTGAGAAAGAAATCCTCTTCCTTAGGCAGGAATTCTCATCTCCAAATATGTTAAATTTAAGAGTCCCTTCATCCTCATTATTGTCTATGCTGACTGGGGATGATGGGAATTACATTAGCAACACAGAGACTACAAAGTTGGGGAAACCAGCATTAAATCAAGAAGCATCTTGTAGAAAATTAAATGGCAGAACTTTCTTACCTTCACATTTTCTTTGGTCAATCAGCTGGAAGCCTTCAGGACATAAACATTCATATCCAATTTTGAGGTCGTTGCATATGTGGGAACAATCTCCCTTGTTAGCCAAACATTCATTAGTTCCTGGAAAGTCAGCAGGAGAGTACATTATGAAGCTGATCTCAGAGAAACAACCTTGAAGCACTTTTGGTCTTCACAAATGTCTGCAAACCCTTATTGTTTTCCAAAATACAGTCTACTGCTGTAGAGATGGGCGGTGATAAATTTGAATAAATAAATAAATTGATCGATCGATCGATCTAAGGACACATTTACAAAGAGCCCTCCTGAGCAATTTGAGTTTCAATGCTGTGTCCACTTGTAGTGTCTTCCCATTAGTGATCGAGACCAACAGAAAGTCTCAGTTCAAATACTTCCTCTGCCACGAGCTTGCCAGATACAGTAGTATAGGAATCATGCTTTTGTAAGGATTTCTACAGGCTTAGCTTTCAACAACTGAAGTACTGAGTTCACATGTACTGCAATTTCTCCACATCTGCTGTTCCTGCTCAGCTCGTGTCTTGCACAATGTGCCAAATATCACTCTAGAGCAGGGTTTCTCAACCAGGGTTCCACGAGAGGCCACTAGGGGTTCCCTGGGAGATCATGATTTATTTTAAAAATTATTTCAAATTCAGGCAACTTCACATTAAAGAGGCAAGTTTCATGCTTTATTTTTAGTTTAAGAACCCTGCTAATGCATATATACAGGCCTACCCATGAAACGAATACAATAATTTTGTAACTTCTGGCCTATATTTGAGCCCAAATGTGCAGGGGTTCCCCGAGGCCGGAAAAATATTTCAAGGGTTCCTCCAGGATCAAAAGGTTGAGAAAGGCTGGTGTAGAGAACTGAACTGTCTCTAGAGCAGGGCTTTCCAAAGTTTTTCCCGCGGCGACACACCAACCGGCGTTGGTGTGTCGCCGCGGGAAAACCCGGAAGTGCGGCAGCATGCAAAAACCCGGAAGCGCTGCTGCCGCTTTTTTTATGCACTGCAGTTGGTGTGTCACCGCGGGGAAACCCGGAAGCGCTGATGATGATCAGCGCTTCCGGGTTGTGTGGCGACACACCGGACTGTGTGTGGCGACACACTTTTGTGTCGCGACACAGAGTTTGGAAAGCTCTACTCTAGAGACAGTCTGTCTCTCCCCCCCTCCAGGGTCCCACTGGCATAAATGTTCACGTATAGGGTTTTTGCTCTATCTACCAGTTAGGGGAAACTGAAAGTAAAACATTATGCCAGGCTTGGAAGAATTCTTGCCTTAGCCTGGAGGAGGTTAAGGTGCTCAGGTAACCAATGGGTTACTTCTAGCCAAGGAATCTGGAATTCGAATTGGAACAGGGCAGGCTTAGCAAAGTAAAACAGAGCCCTTCCAGTCCAGCTCAACACATCCATGTATGGTTTTTTACAACACAACAGAAGTTTTGGTTTGCCACTGTCTTCTTTCCGGATGCTTTTTCAACTCCCCAGCCTAACCTACAGAACTAGTATTTCCTGGGGAGTCTGCTATCCAAGTAGTAGCCAGCTGGACCCTGCTTCACGTTACTGGGGGAGGATTCAGCCAAGGTCAGCTTAGCAAACCTGTTGCAGCCACAGCAAACTACAGAGAGAAAATGAAATTATTAAATACTTACGGCACTCCTTGAGAGGTTCATCTGACCAGTCCCTGCAGTCTTTCAGCCCATTGCAGACCTTGTCCATGCCGATACATTCCCCAGAACGGCACTTAAATACGTTTGGTCCCTTGCAAGTTGTCACTGTTACAAATGCAAAAAGAAACACTGTTTAATATCCCTTTGCAGTTTCCATTTAGCTTTTCTAGGAAAGCTGTTAAGAAAGTGAAGATAAGCAGAAAAGCAGCAACAGGATTGAGCAGAAGCACTTAACACATTAACACACACTACATTCTCTATTTGTTTAAAAAGAAATCTAAACTATCCTTCATCCACAAGACATCCCAAGGCAATGCAAAACATTATCATGCTACAAACTCAGTTCCAGTTTCAAACAATAAGCTAATCCCAGCAAACATTTAAGGATGAATAAACCAGCTGGCAGTCTTCCCCTCACTGTCCAGGTCGTGGTATCCCCACAGGAAAACGACCTCTTCTCTCCTTTGTGAACGCGTCACCTGCTTTTCTGCACCTGCAGAGGTGCTTTCTCTGAAGACCTCAGGATGAGGCAGAACCTGGCCTCCCCCCCAGGCTCTCCAGACTCACACACAAAAGCTACCAGCAGGGCTCACCATTGATACAGCCGACCTCGTCACTCAGGTCTTTGCAGTCATACTCCTTGTTGCACTGCAGGCTCCCATGGACGCACGTCCCATCGTTGCACTGAAATTCATCCGGCCGGCAGGTTGCTTTTACTGGGCAAAAGCAAGAAGATCTTTAGAGACAGGCACCACCATTAGGCCAAACCCTTGCCAACCCAATGTTTAGCTCTGCACGACACGTAGTACGTCTCATTTCCTTTCATGGGACCAAGATGCTCAGAGTGTAAACTTGCACCTCCAACTCTCCCGCACAGCACCTGAACTGAGTAGCTACTATATTGTTCTGCCATAAATGGAAAGCTGTCACTAGGCTAGTGGAGCCCCAAGAGCAAAGAAAGGGGCCTCCCAAACCACCTGAGGCTCACGCTTACCACAGTTGGCCTCATCCGATCGGTCCTTACAGTCGAAGCTTCCGTCGCACTGCCAGCGCTGGTGGATGCACTCGCCACTCCCACAGTGGAACTCCAGCAGAGAGCACGGATTGTCTTTCCCAGCTCCCGCCTGGACCCCACAAAGCTCTGGCGATTCGTCCGATCCATCCTTGCAGTCTGCTTCGTTGTCGCAGGCCCAGAGCTTGGGAATGCATTCTGAGCTGTTGCAATGAAACATTTCGGGATTGCAGGTTGGGGCGAGACAGTCTAACTCATCACTGTTATCTCCACAGTCGTCATCTTCATCACAGACAAAATCCAAAGCAATACAGTTCCCGTTTTGGCACCGGAACTGATTATCAGCACAGCTTTTAGGAGCTATAAAGGCAGAAGACAAGATTATTGGTCACAACCTACAACTGCAGTGGGCTATTCTTTTTTTAAACAGGGCATTTATTTATTTATTTTCTATCCCACCTCTATTATTTTTACAAGTAACTCAAGGCGGCGAACATACCTAATACTCCTTCCTCCTCCTCTTTTCCCCACAACAACCACCCTGTGGGGTGAGTTGGGCTGAGAGAGAGTGACTGGCCCAAGGTCACCCAGCCGGCTTTCATGCCTGAGGCGGGACTAGAACTCACAGCCTCCTGGTTTCTAGCCCGTTGCCTTAACCACTAGACCAAACTGTCTCATCAGTATACACAGGTTTTATACTAAATAACAAGGGAGAGGCCCTTATCCTGAAGAACACACCATTTCTCACTGATTCAAAGTTGTCTTGCTGTTTTTCATTCACCTGTCCAAGACAGCTTGCAACAGATGAATGCAAGAACCCTGAAGTCTCAACTAATAAATATGATAGAGGACAGTAATTAATTTTTTAGCTTTAGCTTTTATGCTCCAAAATGCAAGACAAATAGAGTTCGATAATCAATGTCTACAAGACATAATAGGGGACATTCTCTCTTTTATCTTTAAAAGCAATGCAAGCTTTGGTGCGCCAACAAAGAAATCTCTATCCCTGTTGCTTTTACTAGTTAACATAGCGTTCTGCAACAGAAACAGCCAATTACATTAAATGTGACAGTATTACGGTACCACCTGCCTTTATGATGCCATTAAGACACAATAGCCTCCATCACTAATTTGTGCAGCCCTGACTTACGGCAGTTGTCTTCATCGGAGCCATTTTCACAATCCACTTGCAAGTCACACCGCCAGGATATATGAATACAACGATTGATGCGGCCACCACAGCTGAATTGGGCTGAACTGCAGGTTACAGATTCTGAAAAGACACACGCAACCCTTGATTGTATTACACTGTAACCCCACAGCCTTGCGGCGCTGAATAGTCTCAGCAAAGCAACCCCGTAGGGTTAGGAATGTTGCTCCCTGCCCAGAGAGCCTGGGAGAGAGGAAGACAGCACAAGCTCTGGCATGGGGAGAAAGAACTTGGCAGTCATTGTCAGCTGAGCTATGCATCCCTGCACATGCTCTCAGACTAGCAAGTGCAACACTACAAGACGCAGAGAGAGTAAGGAACATGACCCTGATGGAGATATGCAGGGACTGTTACCTAGGCAAAAGGGGCTGAAGCATTTTTTTAACTACAGAACAATGAAATAACATTCGGAAGCAGCTCAGACAGACACCTCCCTAATTCACTGAACTATGAGGAAGAGATACAGCAGAATCACACTTACAAGATTCTGTTGTTATAAGGTAAAGGTAAAGGTTCCCCCTGCAGATTTGTGCAGTCGTGTCCAACTCTAGGGGCCGGTGCTCATCTCCGTTTGTTAGCCGAAGAGTCAGGTTGTCCGAAGACACTTCCACGGTCATGCCGCCGCATGATACGCGCGGAACGCTGTTACCTACCCACCAAAGTGGTACCTATTCATCTACTTGCATTTGCATGCTTTCGAATTGCTAGGTTGGCAAGAGCTGGGGCGAGTGCGGGAGCTCACTCCGTCACGTGGGGCTAGGGATTCGAACCTCCGAACTTGCGATCTTCCGATCGACAAGCCTGGCATCTTACCCGCTGAGCCACCAATCTCAATAAAATTAGTTTCAGCCTTCCTGTGGAGTTGATTTATTTATTTATTTTATTCTTTCGATTTCTATCACCGCCCCATCTCCCCCGAAGGGGACTCTGGGCCGTTTACAAAGATAAAATAATTAAAATAGATAAAAAGTAATACAATACACAATCATCATATAAATACAAATAAATTAAATATAAAATCCAGGAGGCGATAAAATTGTACTTAAAAGGGCTCTATGGCACCAGCCATCCCCAGGAGGAACTGTTCCCCCCCTCATCCCAAGCAAGGCAGCAGAACCAGGTCTTTAAGTTCTTCCGGAAGGCCGGGAGCGATGGGGCCTGCCTCACCTCCGGGGGTAGAGTGTACAAAAGGGTGGGTGCCGCTGCATTGAAGGCCCGCCTCCTGGACCCTGATTTCCTGGTCTGACCTACCTAGTGGGGCTGACAGGAAGGCGTGAAAACTCTGCTCTCCTGACACTCAGCAGTGTGGCTGATCCTTAGAGGCAAAAATCATCTTCCTCGCAAGACTACTGCCACCACCATGCTTCCCTCCAATTTTTCCCTTCAAGAGGTTTAAAGGGTATTACAGGGTTCCAGGTATTTCCATCCCACCTCCTGAGGGGGGGAACTCTAGCATCTGGGAGAAAACGTCACTGGGCCGGCCCATTATGCTTTGCTCAAAGATATAATGTACCACAGGTTTAGTCACTTCTGTTCTCTCACCCCTGAATCTTGGAAGAAGTCCATCCAGTCAGGTGGCTAAGAAGCTGCAGCAGAAAACTCTTGGCTGCAGACTCGGGGGGTGGGGGTGAACTACAAGTTTCAAGATGGCTCCATTTCATATACTCTAAACCAAGAGCAGTGTTGAAGGAAGGCTAACAGCTTAAAACATTGCAGTCATTTATATAAAACAAATTTTGCCATGTCATCTCAAGCTGCTAGCATTCAGATTTTTTTTTTTAAAAGACAAAGGTATTTCAAGTCTGTCCTCAGCATACATAAACAAGCCACTCTGGTCTCTTTCCTGTTCCACAACACTTCTCTCTTCTCCAAATTCTTTCTGAAGCAGGGAACCCCCACACTATGAGACAAGATGAAGCTAACAGGGATTAACCCCATATTTTGTTCTCAGTTGTTCCACTTCTCCTGGCAGGGAACTTCCATCCAAGCAGTTTGTCTGTAGGAAGAACGTTTTCTCTACTTATGGTCCATAGGAACTTGGAAAACATTCAGTAGGAGGGCAGAATATAATTGGTAAGATACTGGCTGAATGCACACATTACCGTAAGCCATCAGGTAACGTACCTGTTTAACACTTAGCATGTTGTGTGAACTCACTCTAATTTCTATATTACAGTTTATGGATTAGTGTATTGAGCAAACAGCTTAGTTAGCAAAACCATGGTTTAGCACATAGCTTTCCAAACTGTGTTGCGGCACATTAGTGTGTCGCGACAAAACCCGGAAGTGCTGGTGGCACGTCGCTGCCGCCCCTGCGTGCAGCAATGGTGGTGGTGTGTGCGGCGGCAGCAGCGCGCCATCAGTGCTTCCAGGTTTTAGCGCAAAACACTAGGCCGCCGCCGCCATGCACACCGCTGCGTGCACCCCCGCCGCCGTTGGTGTGTCGCCAACGGCGGGAGTTTGGAAAGCACTGGTTTAGCATGTGCAAATCCAGCCTCTATGAAGGAGATAGTAGAGATCCAGGCAAACCCAGAATATATTCTTGTAGGCACGGTTACTTGAAGACTGTCCGTTCTTCATGTGTGGCTTTTGGGGAGATTGGAAGAGGAAAAGTTGCTCAAAATTAGCATTAGCCAACTTACTGCAGGCATCCAGGGATTCATCAGAGCCATCCTGGCATTCAGCCTTGCCATCGCAGATCCACTTGTAAGGGATGCAGTCTCCATTTCTGCATTGAAATTCATTTCTTCCACATTTACCCACCTCTGCAAAAGAGTTTCATTAGCCATTAGAAAGAGCAACCACCACATTCTGCCTTCAGTCCTCACCACTATACAGTAAACACAACTTCTTAAGTGTAAATTACACAAACCTATTCATGGGTTTGAATCCAAGTCTATTTTATATGTATCATTTCTATACATACCTCAACTTCTTAAATTAATTCTAAGTGCACAGGTATCCTTCTCAAACTCCACAAAGATGGAAGAGGCGGGAAGGGACTCTGAAGATCTTACCAAACAAACATACCCACACACAGAGCAAGGTGTGATGAGACAATACCAGTGAGGAGATCTATTTGATACAGCTGGAGGAGGAAATGTAGCTCACTGGTACAGTACACTCTTTACATGTGGAAACTGAATCCCCTGCATGCCTAGGTTGGCCTGCAAACAGGTGTGCCTGAAACTCTGGGCAATAGGTACCCATGAGGATTGGCAATATGGGCCAGATGACCCAGTCTAGGGCAGCAGCTTGTACTATAGTTTGTGAAGAGGCTGCCATTTGAGCTTCTACAGCAAAGCTTTCCAAACTGTGTGTCGCCACACACAGTCTGGTGTGTCGCCACACAACCCGGAAGCGCTGATCATCATCAGCGCTTCTGGGTTTTCCCGCGGCGACACACCAACAGCAGCGCGCAAAAACCAAAAGCGGCAGCAGCGCTTCCGGGTTTTTACGCGCTGCCGCAATGGCGGCACTTCCGGGTTTTCCCGCAGCGACACATCAACGGCGGTTGGTGTGTCGCCGCGGGAAAACTTTGGAAAGCCCTGTTCTACAGGAAGCCACAAAGCACTGAGAGCAGCTTTCATCTCAATGAAGCTGCACCCTTCCTTCCCTAACAGCTAGTCCACTCATCAATTCCATTCCAACTGTATTTTGTAGATAGTTTTGAAGACTGAAGATTGGAGAACTGCTTTCTCAGCTGCTAAAATACGCACATTTCTAGTCTGATTTTGGACTAGCTGTATCTTCAGCAGGGTCACAAGCTTCAGAGCCTTTCTTAATGCCAGGGCTGACCCCTGGAATTTACTAAGAGTTCTGTTTGTCTCACTGCTGTTGTAAACACAGACAATCTCTTCCCTGCTCACTAATCCCTAGATTTTAGTTGAGGGAAAGTTTTCTCAGGGAAGGACATGACCTCCAAGCTGACTTGTTTGGTTGGATATCTGTTGCTAAAACCTTATGCCGACCTCTCAACTGGAGCCCTCCTATCATTCTGAGACAATATGCGTGATGTCACATGGGCCTTATAGAAACTTAACAGTTGCCACAAAAGGACAGGGCGTAGATCTTCTTTTTCATGAGTTAATTAAGAGAAATTAAGTAATGCCTTAAGTAAAGCTTTGCTGATTAATTTCAGATCCAAACCTTAGCAAGATCCAAAGCAGTATAGCATCAGAGGTTAATCTGCTTTGGAGACTGACTTACTCCTCCAGACACAGAATAGACAATCACAACAAATGCCTCTGGCTTGGAGAAGTTCCCTGAATTTGACTTACTCCCACAAGGCATGAGGACAGGACTCTTCAGTTGTGTGATTTCTGCCATGGATAGGCATGCACAGCCCCGCTTTAACATCAGCACTGTAACACTTAACAAAAGCCAGTTTGGTCTAGTGGTTAAGGTACTGGGTTAGAAACCAGGAGACAGAGTTCTAGTCCCGCCTTAGGCATGAAAGCCGGCTAGGTGACCTTGGGCCAGTCACTCTCTCTCAGCCCTAGGAAGGAGCCAATAGCAAACCAGGAGACTGAGAGTTCTAGTCCTGCCTTAGGCATGAAAGCCGGCTGGGTGACCTTGGGCCAGTCACACACTCTCAGCCCAACTCACCCCACAGGGTTGTTGTTGTGGGGAAAAGAGGAGGAGGGAGGAGTATTAGCTATGTTCGCCACCTTGAGTTATTTATAAAAATAATAAAGACAGGATAGAAAATATATAAATAAATAAACACTTAATTAGATCCTCAGATATGGAGGTAGCCTGTTCAAATTCTCATCTAGCATGGGATTGTTCACCGAACCCAGTTCCAGCCTGCCCTTAAGCCTACCTCATATGAAGCTTGGCCATGTCCATGGGCCTATGCCCATGGATTTAGTACGGTGGGCAGTTCTAAAGAAAGGGTTTTCTGCACCATTCACGCATGTCATAATCTGCAAATGGCTTTACAGATCTAAAATACAAGCATGGGGCATATCAGATTAAGATCTTGGTGGCATGTTAAATCATTGAAGAGTTAATTATAATCGGACCTTGCAAGGGTCTGCTCTAGTTTGGCCTGCAAGTGCTGGTAATTAACATTTAAACCATTCACACAGTTGTTAATTGTGCAAACAGTGCAAGCCTCAATTTTGCCCTGAGCTGTAATTTATAGCTGAAGAACTGCATATATAGCAGAAGGAGTATAACTTTATCTTCTGATGGTGCAATTTGGGCAAGATAGAGGGCAGGTTTCAGCTGAGTCACCAAGCCATTCCCTGCCTTTCATGAGAGGGAGGAGGCTGGTTGTCACTGCCAACTGTACACATCCTGAGGTGGAGCTGCAGTCACACCACCAACTCCTCTTATTTTCAGGACTGCTCGTAGTAAATAAATTAACTGAAGGATGGGCGGTCCAGACAATCACACTATTGGCAGAACAAACAGCCAACATCTTAGCAACAACAGTCTGTCAGTCGATTTACCCATGGTGATATGAACTGGACCATCGAAAAGTAGAAACTGCTCTCTACAAGGAGTGTACTACACAGCTTCCTGGAGAGCTGGGAGTCTGAAATTAAGTAACAATTCCCAATTCTGCATTTTGTCTTACTCCAAACACACAATCTAATGGTTACAGATTTGTATCTTTTTAAAAAATGTAAGTTTGTAACCCAGTTATTAAAAAAAAACCCCACACGCCTCTATCTCCAACTTTGCTTACCTCTTTATTAACTATAGACAGTTAATAACTCTGATTCTACTGAAGTAGAAAACTGGTTCCTGTACTCACTTTATGATGCTTTGTTGGCTTATGTGCCTGACACCACATAGGGGGCAGTCAGAAGAGGCAACAAGCAGATTTACATTTATGCAACCTCATAAATGTAAATCTGCTTGTTGCCTCTTCTGACTGCCCCCTATGTGGTGTCAGGCACATAAGCCAACAAAGCATCATAAAGTGAGTACAGGAACCAGTTTTCGACTTCAGTAGAATCAGAGTCAAATCAAGGAGCATTTTATGGGAAATTCAAATAAGACACCACCTCACCAGTGACCTTCAATATGAAACAGTGGAATTTAGGGCTGGAGTACTGAAAGCTATTCTCCCAACACAGCTTCCCAATCAACAATTATAGGATAGTCAGTTAGGTAGCTAGTCAACTATAGATAAGGTAAAGGTAAAGGTACCCCCCGCACATTTGTGCAGTCGTGTCCAACTCTAGGGGCCGGTGCTCATCTCCGTTTGTTAGCCAAAGAGCCAGCGTTGTCCGAAGACGCTTCCACGGTCATGTGGCCACATGACACGTGCGGAACGCTGTTACCTTCCCACCGAAGTGGTACCTATTCATCTACTTGCATTTGCATGCTTTCAAATTGCTAGGTTGGCAAGAGCTGGAGCTAGTGCAGGAGCTCACTCCGCACGCAGGACTAGGGATTCGAACCTCCAAACTTGCAATCTTCCGATCGACAAGCCTTACCCACTGAGCCACCACGCCCCCTCATATATATAATAAGATAACTATAGTTATCTTATTATAGTAAACAACTATAGTATAGATTGTCAACTATCCAACAATTAAGGCTGGGCAAAGTTTCAGATTCAAAGGGCAACATTTTTACCTTCAAAACTGGATGCCTGCATAACTACGTGAACCACTACTTTATGGTCTGGCCTGTAGTAAACAACTCCACAGAGTTATTATAAATGAGCCTAGCCTGCAATATCTAGTGTGAACGTGGCTTCCATAAAACATTATCTCCCACTATCAACCCCTACTTAAACAAACCCAATAGACATTTTTCCCAGTTTCCATAATAGGTACAGCTTAATTATTTAAAAAAATATATTAAAATGCCTCACAAAATACTCTAGCCTCTTATATGTATTTATTTTATAAAGGGCATTCTGGGACCATGAGTTTGCAATTGCACATTACCAAAGGATGGCATTAAACTAGGAGCTTATTTCTATTAAAGACACACACCCAAGTCTTGTCTTCCTGGCAAGACTAAAGTGATTCATCTAATAGGAGTTCAGATGACGTCAGTTCAGTAGTGAAGTGCACATTGGAGTTGGGCAAGTTCAACTTCTATCACTTCTGGCTTCAGAGATGTCAACAGGACAAATGAATCACACCTGCATAGCACTCTGTAGAATTACAGCTTACTGAGGAGCACTTGCCTTCAATTCAGTGTGTCAGGGCATGCAGCAAACATAGCAGCAACGCACCTTGCCCCACTGAATCTAACAGATCTTCCTGTTACCAAAGTCTGAAGCAAAGTAGAAGACCCCACGCTCTTCTAACCAAATACACTGCTTCAATCTTGAGTTCTAATTCTACTCTAGTACAGCTTTCTCTAATCAAGTGCTTCCACATGAGCTGGGAATGGTTGCAGTCCCAACACCTTCAGAAGTTCATAAAGGCTATTCTTGAATGCCAAATTTTGCCAACCATTTCCTGAGCTTACAATTTGCCAAAGCAAGAGTCAAGTTAGTTTGTTGTGGTAAAATCACTACCTTCTACAGGTTTCTGTGGACCAAAGCTTAAACCTTTTGATAATTTTGATAGAGGTATTATCAAACCACAATGGAGTACTGCCATAATGATCAAGAGCCTCCTTTTGTAAACATGACTGAAGTTCATTTCAGATTATGGCAGCAGAGTTTTTAAAGCAAATATATCAGATACAATCAAAGTGGGGGTAACTGTCCTTTGGAACTTTGCTACCCAAAGAGCAGATATATTAGGCAAGAACAGATTTCCTTCAATTATTAACAGCTACATGGCAGAAAGTAGCTTTCTTTTTAAAACCTTTAAATACAGCAAACCTGAAGAGCATGTCTATTTGCAAATAAGCACAGAAAAAAAGTGAAGCCTTTCCTTGTCAATTTATTAATGTATTTTTTAAAGATCTGTGATAAAATTGGGGGCAATTTTAAATGAGGGGGCATTTGGAGAAAAGATCATATCCTATACTTTCAAGACCCCCTCCCCATCAAAAACATTTTTGTCTTCTCTATCAGATACCCTATTATGTATTTTTTGTTGTTCAGTTGTTTAGTCGTGTCCAACTCTTCATGACCTCATGGACCATAGCACGCCAGGCCTTCCTGTCCTCCACTGTCTCCCGGAGTTTACTCAAATTCATGTTCATTACATCGGTGATGCTATCTAACCATCTCATCCTCTGCCATCCCCTTCTCCTTTTGCCTTCAGTCTTATGTATAGAGAAATCTAAAACTGCAACACCAGTGCAGGCAAGGGATGTTAAAGGGTATCATGAAAAGAGGGAGGTATTTGTCTAGCCAGGCATTTGCAATGGGATGGCAGAAACCAGGGAAAAATGATTAACATCAGAGGATCTCAACTGGAGCGCCTTCCTTCTTTGGTCTGCCACTGCCTGAAGCAAGAGAGCTATTAGAGGCCCTATTTTCTCCACCAGCCAATAGGCAAGAGGAGCATATGGGGATGGCAACCTAAGGGTGAGATAAAGTCAGCGATTGGTTGGCTGCAATGCCGCCAGAGGGAAAAGTTACCTCCCTCCATGACCTCACAACCCATTCTTAATTTCCATCAGCCTTCCCCTGGTCCCTAAAGGATCCTCCCCAAGAAGCCTGATCATCTCTGTAGGACTCCTCCCTTACACTCCCTGAAATAATTGCAATCCTTAAAGCAGTAAATGTGCACGGCTCCTCACATACACCCACCTTGAAACACCAATGGGTTGCGGTTCAAAATGCTTGAATAATTCAGCCATAAATATACAGGCAAGATACCTTCTAAGGAAGCCAAGCGCCAAGAAAGGATGCCTTTATTCTCCCCTACCAGGTCCACCAGCCTTGTGCAACTCCGGGAAGGGAACCACAGCCCCCGTCCTGCGACCAGTTCTTTTGAAAAGAACCCCCAGTAGCAGAGTGCGCTTACTCACAGCTCAGTCCTACCCATATTCCCGTTTCCGGCCACCTCCTACAAAAGGAGTGCCCTCCACCACATCTCAACTCAGAGCTCCACCCAAATACCTAAATCTCGAGCGCTTTTCTGAAAATCCTCCTTAAGCTTTAAGGCTCAAAGCGCCAATGATTCTAAGAGGATTTGTATGGTAACAAGCGTGTGCGCCCTGCTGGCTAACTGTTGGGTAGTTTAAAATGTCCTATCAATATTTGCCTTTTTAAGGAACGGCGAAACAATCCACCTCGGACCTTTGCCTGATCATTCAACGTGGGGTTTACTCAAGGGAAGACTCCTCGTTTAACCGAACAGCAAAGAGAAGCAAACCGCCTTCTAATTACAGCCTGCCCGTAAAGGAAGGGTCCCGCTGCCTCCCCCACCCGGGGAAAGTTGGTCACGAAGCCCCGAAGACACACCCTGGAACCGAGCAAGGCTACAACTCAATTGAAAGAGCCGCGTGGTGGGAGGGCCCGGCGCGTGAGCTCATCTCTCCTGTTCAAGTTGAAGGGCGGAGTAACCAGCACCGAGAGCGTCCCGCTGCCTTGAATGAGTACGGGAGTTCCGCTGCCTTGAATGAGATACCAAAGGACAGCGGCAGCTAGTTGGGAATGGGATGGGCAGGAGAAGAGGCAAGCTAACTATCGATCCTTGCCAAAATCCAAAGGCGACAGGATTATGGCCCGTTTCTGCAAAAAGTGAAGTGAACGATGCTATGCTCTGGGAAAAAAAAAAACCGGCGGAAAGCCCAACGAATTGGGAATCCAGTTATCCCAAGCGAGGGGCGACTTCATTTAAAACCAGGTGCTGGTTTTCTCGCCAGTCGCTAGAACCAAGCTATTAACGAGCGCCGGAAGGGAGTTGTGGGAGCGACTCGCGTTCAGAAGCCCACCCAAGCCACGCGGGGGGGAGGGCGGGGGTAACTTTAAAAGCTCTCTTAATGAAAGAAGGCCCGGGACTCGGGTACCAGGTTCTAACACGGAGATAGAGTTCGCGGCTTTTCCGGAGGACGTTGAAGGATTTGCATTTTCCGAGCCCCCCAACTCTCCTCCACTCCCCAGGCTTTGCCTTCTTAGCTGCAAACGAAACCTCCGCTGGCTCCTCTGTTTTCCTCCCTGCCTCCCTCCCCTTGTCATTTGAAAAGTTTCAACACCTTACCCGCTCCCTCTTACCATTTGTGGAAACTCGGCTGAGGGTACCGAACAGCATCAAGGCAAGCAATGAAGTTTCCAATCCACCTGGGCTCATGGTTCGCTCGTAGCGCCCTCCTTTCTCTGCTCTTGCTTCGGCTGCGCCTGGGTGACCCCGAGGGACTCGTGCACAAAAACGCAGAATCCAGGCAGGTGCCAGACACTCACCATTTACAAGCACACGCGGTCGATACCAGCTTCATTTACCCGTTTTCATCGCGCTCCTCCTCAAGGCAAGCGGGGGGGCGGGGCTTCCAGTGGGGTGATTTTCAAACCTCTCCACATTATTGCGAGGGGGCGGAGTTCCAAACGCACGATGTGACGTCTTCGTGTTTAACCCCGCCAGGTCCGGCTTAGGATGCTCTTGGCTTGATATCCCGAAAGTCTGTGGAAGGGTGCGCGTTGCATGGCGCAAGTTCTCCTTACCTCAGCTGACTTAAAAAGCGAAACAAAGCAAAACAAAACAGCAAAAAGCATTCCAGACATTCGTTTCCACTTTTCGTGAAAAAAAGTTCTGGTTGGCTCTTAAAGGGGGTTGGCTCTGCAAGGAGGACCTGATTCTGCCCCCTGCCCTGAAAGGCCAATGGCAAAGTCTTGCAGTCGGGACAGCCTAATCCCGGGCCCTGACCCTGCCTGGCTTAGCGGCCAGACACAGCCAGCGGGTGGGGCACTTCCTCCAGTGCAGAGCTGCCTGCGCCAGACCACCCGTTGCAATAAAGTGTGCAGGCTCACTCACTGCAGACCCTGCCTCTACCTTGGCATTTTTTTTATTTTGGAGCTTGCAAGTAAAAACGGCTTGACTGGAACCCAGTTACTATTCAGCTCCTCCCTTTTACCCAGAATAGTTGTCAGTCTCCCTCCACTTTAGCTCTGCTCGCCTGTCATGGTTTCATACGGACACATGTCAAGCATTGGAAGAACTTGACCTGTGTTTGCTTTTGTGCCAAAAGCCTTGCTGCTCGCAATGAACCGCTTGCCTTGATATTCCTGCCTTGGCCGTTTTCTGATAAGACACCTGGACTGTTAAGGAGCGTTCTGAAGGGAGGGGATCGAACTGGAGTGGGAATTGGTTTGTTTTTAATTAGATATTAAATTATGTCCGAGGGATGTTCTTAATTTCAAAGTATGCGCGACAATTTGGCCCTTCAAAGCTTTGCCTTTGCCTCATCTATTCTGATCCTTAATAAATGAACCTTTTTAGCATGAACTGACTGAAAGGTTTCTTGAGTTTGGGATCCTGATAGTGAGGCACTCAGAAAGCTTCGAATCCACTTTTCACCATGGCTACCTGCCCTGAGGATACTGTTCTTTCAAAGACAGAGACCCCTGCTGTGGATACAGGAATGCCTGGTGATTTCTTTGTTAGTGATGAATGGCAAGATGAAGACATCAGTGATGGGACTGAAGGTGTCCTTCCAAAGGGAGTTAGACTTTCCCAGTCCCCACCATCAGAAGCAGCAGCCCCGGTTGTCCTACCAACGGGGGTGTGATTCACCTGGTTTGCCAACCCGGATCTAACAATGTCCTTTGGCAAAGGACAAAGAACCTCACCGTACCAATATCGTGAAATGGAGGAGTTACAGCAATCAATGTTAGATTGCCAACCCAAAGTAAGATGGCAGCAGCCCTCTAGTGAGGAAAATGACCGACTGGCCGGAATCTCTAAAAATAGAACGCTTCACCCTTGGCTTGAATGCCGAGATCTTAGAATGGTGTTTAGCACAAGCAAAACCTGCAACTCTACGCGATTGGATTTGCCTGGCTGGTGAAGTTGAAACAGCTCATGCACATGTCGATGAAGGTTCTCAGTCATCCAGGTGGAATTGTCTGTAGCTTGAATCATGTCAACTGGATTTCTATTTTCTCAGTGGAAACGTTTCGCTCCTTATCCAAGAAGCTTCTTCAGTTCATGCACAATTGAAATGGCAACACCAATTAGCTGGAAAACGTGTCCCCAAACCCCTGCGCCTGCTGGGTGCAAAGACGCACACCAGGGGTGGAAAACTCAACGTACTCAACAGCCCAGAACTACCACTTGTTTTCGCTGTGGCAAAGAGGGCCATCAGGCAGCAGCGTGCCCTCGCTCCCAAACTGCTTCCATTCCTCGAAGCAAGAGTCCCAGCCGCCAACCCAAATTCCCACCTAAGAAAGCTTCCAGTGGTGTGTCGTTTGGCATGGAGCTGGTGCCTACCGACCCCAACATACAACTCGTGCCAGGAGGGTTGCCGGACCCGGCAGACAGCTCCGCAGATGAAGAATTCCTGTTCCAGGAAAACTGGAATTGCCTGTCCTAAGTGGCGCCCGTGGACAGGCAGCTATTTATTTATTCGATTTATCACCACCCACCTCCCTCAAAGGGACTCTATAAATCCACACAATGGGTGTCTGGGGTCAATGATGAGTGGCCCTTGCCCCAGCTTATTAGTAGGCACTAAAGTTACTTCCCTAAGAACCGGCAGGAGTGCGGACTTAGTGGGACTTGTGGACAGCGGTTGCACCTGTTGTATCATGCACCCTGCTGTAGTAATGGGTATGAGACTAAGGGTGGGACAACTTATTTTATTTATTTATTTATTTTTCAAATTTATTCCCCGCCCATCTCCCATGCAAGGGACTCTGGGCGGGTTACAATAAATAAAATTTAAAAACTATACAAAATATCTCACAAGCATAAAATAAATAAAATAAAATCCAAGATGGATTAGGACCCGCAGAATGGATCGTGGGGCTACGGGGCCAGCCAACCCCAGGAGGCACTACCACCTCCGTCGTCCCAGGCCAGGTGGCAGAGCCAGGTCTTAAGGGCCTTCCGAAAGGCCAGAAGGGAGGGGGCCAGTCTCACCTCCGGGGGCAAGATATTCCATAAGGCGGGCGCTTTCGCAGAGAAGGCACGCCTCCTGGACCCTGCTAGATGGAATTCTCTTGTTGAGGGGGTCCGAAGCATGCCCTCTCTGCATGCACGGGTGGGGCGGGTCGACGTTATCGGGACGAGACGGTCCCTCAGGTACCCTGGTCCTATGCCATGTAGGACTTTAAAGGTAATCACCAACACCTTGAATTGGACCCGGAAGCAAACTGGCACCCAATGCAGCTCGCGTAGCAGAGGTGTCACATGTGCCGAACTTAAAAATCCTGTTACCTTCACTCAACTTGATGGGTCTGACATGAACAGAGGTCCTGTACAGTTTTATACTGAAACTGTGGAAATGACAATTGGGACTCATAAGGAAACTTTACAAATTTTAGTAGCTCCCACAGCCCATTATTCATTGATTCTTGGGCTTGCATAGTTAAAAGCTAGACAACCTGCAGTGAATTGGGTCACAGGCAGCTTGCACTTCAGTGATGGAACGTACAGTGGCTGGCAGGAACCTGGACCCGGTGGCTCAGCGGGTTAAACTGCTGAAGCTGTAGACTGCCGATCGGAAGGTCGGCAGTTTGAATCCCTGTGCAACGAGGTGAGCTCTCGTTGCTAGTCCCAGCTCCTGTCGACCCAGCAGTTCGAAAGCTCGCAAGTAGATAAACTGGGTACCACCTTAAGTGGGAGAATTTGCTGATGTCCTGTCGGGGGTCGGCTTCCACTGAACTGAAGATCTCTTGAATGGCGGTGGTCACGACGGATCCTGAAGCAACAACAACAGGACATCAGCAGCCGGCTCCGACGCAAGGCATCGTGGGACATGTAGTCCAGAAGCCAGAGAAGAGTCGGTTCCCTTACCCCTGTTTTGTACCAAAAAGGATGGCTCCTTATGTTTGTGCACCAGTTATAGAGGGCTCAATGCCATCACCACCGCTAACAAATACCCCCTGCCACTATTGAAAAACATGCTAATGCACCTATCTACCGGCAAAATCTTTACCAAACTAGACCTGTGTGAAGCATATTTCCATATTCGCATATGGGAGGGGGATGAATGGAAAACTGCATTTAACTGTCACCTGGGAGCTTTTGAATATCTTGTGCTCCCGTTCGGATTAGAAGGAGCCCCGGGTTGCTTTATGGCTCTAATCAATGAAATCTTCCATGACCTACAGTATTTATTTATTTTTATTTATTATTTGGATTTATCACCACCCATCGCCACCATTGGCAGACTCTGGGTGGTTTACAATCACATTATAAAAAGTTAAAAACCTATACATCTAAAATATACTATAAAAATAAAAAATAAAAATCCAAGAGATGGTATGTTCTTAAAAAGAGGATATTACTAAGCTAACCACTCCCAGGAGGAACTATTATTTCCTTTGTTCCAGGTATAAAGGTGTCCTTGTGTACCTCGATGATATTTTAATCTATACTGAAACCATGGAAGAACATGTCAACCTGGTCAGAGAGGTCTTACAAAGACTGATAAGCAACCAACTCTATGCCAAACTCTCCAAATGTGAATTTCATAAACAACAACTAGACTATTTGGGCTACAGAATCTCTCACAAAGGCATAGAAACGGACCCATCAAAAGTACATGATGTACTGGCTTGGCAGGCACCCAAGACCCGACAGTAACTCCAAAGTTTCCCCGGGTTTGCGAATTTCTATTGCAATTTTATTCCCAATTTTGCCCAGGTTGCCTTACCTCTGACTGATTTATTAAAAACCAAAGGGAAAGCAAACCCCAAAAAAGCCAAACAACCCAGTGCCGTACTCATATGGACACCCAAGTGCCAACAAGCATTCGATACTTTAAAAGCATTATTTACAGCAGAACTTATTCTGAAACACCCTGACCGTTCTCAAGCTTTCATTGTCCAAGTAGATGCTTCAGTCGTCGCAATTGGTTGTGTACTGCTTCAGAAGGGTGTTCAGGGGCTTTGGCAACCGTGCGCTTACATTTCCCGTAAGTTCACTGAAACTGAACGCAACTGGTATGTCTGGGAAAAAGAAGCTTTCGCT
This sequence comes from Charina bottae, assembly GCA_023362775.1. Lineage (NCBI taxonomy): Eukaryota > Metazoa > Chordata > Lepidosauria > Squamata > Charinaidae > Charina > Charina bottae. Next base: position 5,704,536 of record JALMGJ010000021.1, on the reverse strand, counting down.
GTGCGCCATGCATTGCTCACTTGGCGCCACCTCCTAGAGGGCTCTTCCCATCCCTTTGAGGTATGGACTGATCACAAAAACCTCCAAGCACTTCAATCTCCCAGAAAACTAAATCCTAAACACGTTCGCTGGGCGCAATTTTTTACCCCCTTCAATTTCACTCTGAAATATATACAAGGCAGGAAAAACTTTCTTGCCAACGCTCTTTCCTGCCAACCCCAGCACAACGGACTTCGGGAGGAGGTAGTCGATTCCGTCATTCCCCCTCCTCAGGGATTGGCTCCTCTAATTCAAAGCACCAACTCCTCCTCTACAGATGTTCTGCCTACACTGCCTATTGTAATTGGAGAACCCAGTCTCCACCCTTCAACTGGCGTAGTGGCTGTTACCAGACGCACCACCTCAGCCGCTCCGTCCGCTCCGCCTCCTGATTTGCAACAGGAGCTTCTCACGTCCCAGCAACACAATACGTGGCTCACTAACAATAAAGCATCTTTAACTAACCAAAACAGAATTTGGTATCATGGATCTCAAATTTATGTTCCTCCACCTTTACGAGCTAAAATTCTCCAACACTCTCATGACACCAAACCCGCTGGCCACTTTGGTTTTGTAAAGAACCTCCATTTAATACGCCGACAATTTTGGTGGCCATCACTTCGCAAAGATGTTAATTACTATATTTCCTCATGCACTACCTGTGCCATGGATAAACGTAAAATTGGCAAGCCTACTGGACTGTTGCAAACTCTAGCCACTCCCACCAAACCTTGGGAGCAAATTGCCATGGACTTCATTGTGGATTTACCACCCAGCAAGAATAAAACTGTCATTTGGGTGGTAACTGACTTATTTTCCAAACAAGCCCATTTTATTCCATGTGCTACCATACCCACTGCACCACAATTAGCTTGCTTGTTTATTCAGCATATTTACAAATACCATGGGCCGCCCCTTCGGGTCATTTCGGACCGCGGCTCGCAATTCACCTCCAAATTCTGGGGAGCTTTCCTCAAACTCATAGGGGCGGAGCAAGCGCTAAGCTCCACCTTCCACCCCCAGACTGATGGATCTTCTGAACGTCTGAACTCTGTTCTAGAACAATATCTTTGTTGTTACATCTCTTATCAACAAGATGACTGGGCCGATCTTCTACCCTTTGCTGAACTAGCATACAATAACTCCATCCATCACAGCACTGGTTTTTCACCGTTTCACGTTATCTACGGCCATGACTTCCCACCATTCCCTGAACTGCCTAAACCTGCTGATCCTCCTCTATCAACTGATACCTGGATCACTAATATCCGAAAAAACTGGCCGGTTATCTTGCGAACCCTTCGGGATGCTCAAGAGTCCTACAAGTGCTTCGCTGACCACAAACGGGCTCCCAAGTGGAAACTCACTGTTGGCCAACAACCTTTCTACCAAACATCTCAAATCTACACAACCTTCAAAGAAATTGGCACCTAAATTCATTGGTCCTTTTCCTATTGTCAAAGTCATTAATCCTGTCACCGTGAAATTACAATTGCCTAAAAACATGCAACGTATTCATCCTGTCTTCCATTGCAGTTTACTCAAACTGTTCCAACCATCCCAAACCTGGCATCCAGCTCCACCGCTGCCACCCCCTCCTCTTCTCCTCGACAGTGATCAACATTTTGAAGTTCACTCCATTCTGGACCCTCGTAAATTCCGTGGCCGCCTTCAATACCTCGTTCATTGGAAACATTTCCCCAAGAGTGACTCTGAATGGGTTTTCAGCCACCATGTTCGTGCTCCTGATCTTACCTGTACTTTTCATAATCAGTACCCTGATAAACCTAAATGACTTTTCTCTTTATTTCTCTTTTAGGTATTGTCATGCTCTGACCCTCCTCACTGTGCCTTTTATTCGGGGAGGCGGGATGTCAGTCTCCCTCCACTTTAGCTCCGCTCGCCTGTCATAGTTTCATACGTACACGTGTCAAGCATTGTAAGAACTTGATCCGTGTTTGCTTTTGTGCCAAAAGCCTTGATGCTTGCAACAAACTGCTTGCCTTGACATTCCTGCCTTGGCCGTTTTCTGATAAGACACCTGGACTGTTAACGAGCGTTCTGAAGGGAGGGGGTCGAACTGGAGTGGGAACTGGTTTGTTTTTAATTAGATAGTAAATGATGTCCGAGGGATGTTCTTAATTTCAAAGTATGCGCGCCAATTTGGCCATTCAAAGCTTTGCCTTTGCCTCATCTATTCTGATCCTTAATAAATGAACCTTTTTAGCATGAACTGACTGAAAGGTTTCTTGAGTTTGGGATCCTGATAGTGAGGCACTCACAATAGTACCCATGCCACCTGGCCATGTAGCACATTAAAGCAATTTATTTTCCTCACCCCCTTTTTAAAAAAAATGTTTGTCTTATTTGTATTACAATTTATATTACTACAATATAGTAATATTGTACAAAATTTGCAGGGTATTGGCAGAATTTAATTTCAAAATGTCACCTCAAGGCAGCATACAGTACTACAAAACTTAACAACGGCAACTTCTGTTAAAGCAGTTGCATACAACTAATTAGAGCCTAAACTAACATAGGTGCTCCAATGAAATTTGAATTCCATTACAGACCAAGACAAACAGAGGAGTGTTTAGAGGCTCCATGAGAGAGATTGCCAAGGATGGAGCCTGGCTTAAACAGGGTTAAAGTAGGACCTGCTGTTCCCATTTCATCTCCACAAGTAAGATCAGTATATTTTAACATCACTTTATTACATTAACATCAGATTGTGTCATATGTTATTTAGCAAGAATCTGAAAGGCCTCAGAAAAATGGGAGGAGGGAATGCTATATATGCCACCTTGAGATCCTGATCAAAAGGTGGCAAATAACTAGTATAAGATCTTCCCAGTATTGCTACCACCTTAGTATCTTTTCCCAGTTTGGAATTGTTCTGTTTGTTTTAGTAGTGGAATACGGGGAGAATATCTATAGCAGGGCTTTCCAAAGTTTTCCCGCGACGACACACCAACGGCGGTGTGCGAGAAAACCTGGAAGCGCCACTGCTGCGGCGATGCGCAAAAACCCAGAAGTGCCACCGCTGCTTTCGGGTTTTGCGCGCCGCCACCACTGCGGCGCTTTCAGATTTTTGCGCGCCGCAGCGGTGGCAGTGTCCTTGTGTGCCTTGCAAAAACCCAGAAGTGCTGATGGCCCGCCGCCATGCGCACAGCCGTGTGCGGCGGTGGCACGCCATCAGCGCTTCCGGGTTTTGACGAGACACACCGGGGCCCTGCAGGCAACACACTTTTGTGTTGCGACACACAGTTTGGAAAGCTGTGATCTATAGGCTCAGTCGCAAATGTTCTGCACAATGTTCACAAACAAAAATAAAATAGCATTTATTGTTCAACTTAAAGAGGCCCATACAGGTTTGTATTGCTCTTATTTATTTATTTCTTGTGGTATTTATACCCCGCCTATCCCCTCCCTCCCACTCTAGGCGGCTTACAAGCATATATATATACATTTAATTATACAATTCACAAATCACTATATTCATCTATAGTGAATAAAGTAACAAGCTTGTTTTCAAATTAAACCAAAAGGTCTAATTTGGTCTAGTGGTTAAGGTGCTGGGCTAGAAACCATGAGACAGAGAGTTCTACTCCTGCCTTAGGCATGAAAGCCGGCTGGGTGACCTTGGGCCAGTCACTCTCTCTCTCAGCCCTAGGAAGGAGCCAATAGGAAACCAGGAGTCTGTGAGTTCTCAGCCCTGGGAAGGAGCCAATAGCAAACCAGAAGACTGAGAATTCTCAGCCCTGGGAAGGAGCCAATAGCAAACCAGGAGTCTGTGAGTTCTAGTCCCACTTGAGGCATGAAAGCCGGATGGGTGACCTTGGGCCAGTCACTCTCTCTCAGCCCTAGGAAGGAGCCAATAGCAAACCAGGAGACTGAGAGTTCTAGTCCCGCCTTAGGCATGAAAGCCGGCTGGGTGACCTTGGGCCAGTCACTCTGTCTCAGCCCTAGGAAGGAGCCAATAGCAAACCAGGAAACTGAGAGTTCTAGTCCCGCCTTAGGCATGAAAGCCGGCTGGGTGACCTTGGGCCAGTCACTCTCTCTCTCAGCCCTAGGAAGGAGCCAATAGCAAACCAGGAGACTGAGAGTTCTAGTCCCGCCTTAGGCATGAAAGCCAGCTGGGTGACCTTGGGCCAGTCACTCTCTCAGCCCTAGGAAGGAGCCAATAGCAAACCAGGAGACTGAGAGTTCTAGTCCCGCCTTAGGCATGAAAGCCAGCTGGGTGACCTTGGGCCAGTCACACACACTCAGCCCAACTCACCCCACAGGGTTGTTGTTGTGGGGAAAATAGGAGGAGGAAGGAGTATTTGGTATGTTTGTCACCTTGAGTTATTTATGAAAATAATAAAGGCGGGGAAATAAATAAATAAATAAATAAATAAATAAATAAATAGGTCTTTACTCTTCAGAAATGTCTTTATCACTTGAAGGTATTCTTCTGTTGTCAGTGTTATCCTTTAGCTGACAGGACTGTATATAAACCAGACACCCAAGTCCACTGGAAGGTGCCATTGGGTGAAAACCCAGAGCTTCCCTCCAACACAACTCGTCCTCCTATCAAACCTCCCCTTCCTTCTCCCCAGTTGACATTTGGAGGCAGCCTCAGCCCCCTCCTCTAATCCAGCTGAGAGGAGTTGCTCTGGCTAAGATACTTTGAGGGACAAGTTCCATTTCTCCAGCCATCATACCATCTTACCCACCAGCTGAGTGTAATAGCAAAAATTAAGCATGAGGTATTGCTGTGAGGGAGCGCTTTAAACAAAATATTTCTACCCTAGGAGTTCCTCCCCATGTGTTGGTTTTTGTACAGGCATGCAGAGTCTGCAAAGAGAGGCTATCAGGAGGCTGCAAACTCAACCTGCATTACTAAAGATTTACTTTGTCTTGGTGCCAGGACGGATAATAAATGAGGACATAGTGGCTTTGTTTGTCCTCAGTGCTGTCATATAATTAAGATATGATTGACAGGTACATCAACATCTAATTATGTATTATTTGATTGGGATCCCATCATGAACGACTAGACAGAAATCTAGAGGGAAAGAGGGGAGAGGTACATTTTACAGCAAATTGTATTACAAACTCAGACCAACTCCAAACAACGTAAGTTCCAGCTGGAGCAGCAAATATTGCTATTACCATCCTCCACAAGTCAAAATGTGTAGTATCTGAAGCACCTTTCCCCCTTTTCATTGGCAAAAATGTAACAACAGTAGCAGTAGCAGTGTGTACTATTTAGAATTAGCCACCTGTGGCAAAATCCTCACCCTGGCATCTGGAGATGCCAATGTGTTTGCCAACACATTCCTTGGCACCCGCTAAGCTCCCAGCACTCTTTAATTTTATAAAATTGTGGATGGCTGCAGTAGGCTTTGATTCTTCTAGTCTATGGGTGTTTTGTGACAACCATTTTGTGGAAGTGCTCATACCATGCTCTCAGAATGCCAAGGATGCTTGTAGGCCCAAATGCTGGAGACCTCTTGCCTAATATAAGGTCTGGCAGAGCTATAAAAATGAAAAAAGGAGAGAAGAAAAATAGGACTGCCCTTAGAAGTCAACCTCACATCTACAAAGTATTGGGGCAAAAGTTTGCTGCCACCCTGCTCTGACACTACTTTTTTATTTGAGAGAGAGAGAGAGACGCACAGTTATACATCTTTTATTGTGTAGGGTACTGTCATGACTGGCCAGCATATACATACTTGAATCAGCAGGGTCCCCCTTTTGTGCAGTGGGCCCTCATTTGCTGAAAAAGTAATGCAAAAGTAAACTGTGGAGTCCTCCACAGTTCAACCCTGAGCTACAAATATGCTCTTCGATTGGCAAAAGTAAATGTCACAGTCCTTCGTTTCCTCTAGAGTAGACTCACCAAATCTATTTACTTCTCAGAAATATTTAAGGTGTTACTTAATACGTTGTGACCAAAGAGGAAATATAGTTTTCAAAGCCGCCAAGACCTGAAGAAGTTTCATAATGAGCAATAGTCATTCTCAGTGCTCTGTTCCAGAGAGGTCTGCCTAATCCCCATCAAGATTGTTTTAGCATTCTTTTTTCAACTCTACAGCACAAGATCCCTGTCCCTGGGAAACTTTCTCCGTGGGCAGCAATGAAGAATTCTGGTGTTTTTCTGGTAGAAGCCCAAGACCACTTCCAGCAGAAATGGAAATATAAGATTCATTAACCTCAGCCATTAGAAACTGCAGCAGAACGTCACATAAAAATCCTGCTTGACTAAAAGGGTTTTTAATGTTTATCTGAAATCAACAAGGGGGAAGCTAGGCAAGTTTTCCCAAGGAAAACGTATGAAAACCTCTCCGACCCACTGACCCTCCCACACTGAGAAGGTCTTTGCTATACGATTCTGGCTCATGAAGATGAAATAATTAAATATACCTCTTCCTACCAATTCCCAATGTTTATAAAATGAATTCCTGTTTGAAAAGGGATGTGACAAAAATATATGCATCTGCATTATTTAAAAGTATGTTCATATCATGGAGACTGCTATCTGTACCATAAATTTGTAAACCACATACAGATTGCACATCTTTTACGGGCCACAGCTTGCGTACAACATGGCATGACATCCGTAAGTAGTTCTTACTTAGCCAATCCCTCCCAATATTGCAACAGTTGCCCTTGAGCAATTCAAATTGCCCTTGTTCTGACCTCCAATTGGTTTTTCTAGGACCAGACAGGATGGAATGGGAGATATCATGGACCTTCACAATTCTACATGCTATTATAACTCCTTCTGGTGGCAGGGATGACGTATTCTTCAAGACAGATCTGAAAATAGAAACACACCTTTATAATCCAGCTGTCTCCCTTCCTTCTTCCTCTCTGTTTGGTTCCCCTATGTAAAAGACTGGGTTCTCTCATCACATAAAACCAAAACTGAACAAGCCATGCTACAGTTATGTGATATATAAGCTTTTTCAGCCCCAAAGCTGTATAATTAGTTTTTCTGTAGAGGTCACATGCCAAAAAAATAGTGGGTGAGGCCTGGACAAAAGTTAAATTTGGATTAATTAACTTTTAAATGCAATGTAATTAAATTTAACAAATATAGGCAATATGATTTTTGCCCACATACTGTATTTAATAATCTTCCCCTTTTGTCACATTAGAAGTTGTTGTTCAGTAGCAGTTTGTAAGCCCAGAGCCAGTTGGAGTTGGGCGCATCCAAACTGGATTAAATGAATAAGCTCTGCAAAGACAGAACTCAAGCCAGCTTTCTTTCTCTGGTGTCACATAATGCATTCCCTGGTAGTGTGATACTATATAAAAAAGGGCCCAGTACTAAAAGGGGAAATTTTGCAACAAAACAGGGAACTTGCCAAACATTTACCTTCTGAGCATATGTGAGAATTTCAAAATATCGCTAATTCTCCTGAAATGTAGCAGAAAACTTGCCTGGAGTTTTCAGGCACCAAAACCAGCAGCACCTCCCCTTCCTCTTGGGTGAAGCAACATCTGTTGAAAAACACTGAACCATATATCCTTGTTGAAGAGCCACAATGGCTGGATTCATACAACTTACAGAGCTAAAATCCAAACAGACTCAAATGCTAGAAAAATCTGCTTAATGATAAGAGCAGGCTGACAGTGGAACCAATTGCCTAAAGAAGTGGTGGGCTCCCCTTTAGAAGATACGTTAAACTGAGGATGCTTTTGTTTTGATTCCTCTGCTGAGCAGGACATTGAACTCAGTGGCCTAAATGCCCCCTTCCAACTGAGCAATTCTATGAAACCACATTATGGCTCCATGGGTTGTGTGAAGCAAATCCTAGTGGAAAGGTTCACCCATGACAGGAGGCCATCTATCAGGTCAAATGACAAGCCAAGCACATTATAGCTTATCAGCGTGTACAAATGTGTCTCTGCAACCCTAACCCTAACCCAAACAGACACTTATCAACAGATCTCCGTTATTAGCATTTCATAAGGACAAAAAAGCTTCCTAACGTAGGGACCAGATGTGTGCAGGTAAAATATACTGCAGGTGAACCTTGGAAACAGCAACAATGCTTGTATACTCAGTATTACTGAAATAAATGGGGTTTTCTATCTTTTTTCCTTTAGGAAAAACTCTGAAGATTGTAGCAGCAATTTTTACCACAAGATAAGCCAAGAGCAGGAGAAAGCAATTGCCTGCTGCTTACGTCCCTCCATCACAAGGCTGATTCTTTCGCAGGACAGAGTAGAGGATCTGAAGGCTAACCAAGGTTTCTGACTGATCTCAGCATCATATAGAGCCTTGGTGAGCAAGTATTTGTTTACCCACTCTTGGTCCTTGAATAGTTTGCCCTGTTTACTGAGTAAGCTGGGCCCAAGGCCCCGGCAGTCAAGGAAAGTGTGTTATGAGGGATGCAAGAAATACAGTTCCACTAATTAGACCCCAAATGCAAAAAGTCTGAAAATAATTCGGTCAAGGCATGCTTTAGTCACATATAGTTTACTCTCTCTTGATCCACACTTCCTCTTATTCTTATCTTTTAAAATGTGGAGCTTGCCATGGCATGGCTTAATATAAAATAGTAAAACAATAATAAAATGAAGGCCATTAATTAAACAGAAGAGCAGTTAAAGCTGGAGTAAAATCAAATAGCTTGACATAGTGGATAGACCAGAAAGGGGCTGTTCCAGTTTCCAAGGACCAGACTGGTAAATGCACCCACCATCCCCCAAAGTCATGCAAAATAAGCACTCTATAGCACTTTGAATTGTACAGTGAAAGCTGCCAAGGTTTCCTGAAGAAGGTGTCCCAAAGTAGCAGTGCTACTCACCGATGAGAAGCCCTGTCTCTGAAGGCAGTGGGTGCAACCTAATGGCTAAGAAAGTAGCTACAAATTCAAGAGGGATTATAGCATAGATTCTTACCCAAGTCTCATGCAACGCCCAGTCCTCTTGTACCATACAGGCTCATAGAAATATAATAATTCCAAGACTTATTGATGATGAGATTCATTATTTAGCTGAACTAAGTACACACAATGGGATATCTAGCAGAAAGAAAAGGCAGACGAGTACATGAGATATGAGGAATCAATTTTAGTGTACTCAATCCCCAACAGAAGTAGATCCGAGGATCCACTAATCTCCTTAGCTGAATTCACACATCATGATAAGCCATAAAGTGATTTGTTTGGCATTGGCTTCGCATGTTGCATATAGCCCGCCAATGCCTATATGAAGGAGAAAGCAAATAATCTTTGTTTCTACTGGAATATCAGTTAGGTGATAACAGCGGCCCTTCCTCACATACTGTACTCTCTTTTTGGGAATCACTGAAGAGGGGAGCAAGATTTCTGATCCAAACAGCTGTTCATCCTGCAAAAATTAGAGAGCATCTATGGGGAACATACTTAATTGCTCCCAGCTCAGCTCACCCTCCATTTCTTTGTCCTGCCCCATGGGAGAGAGCCAAGGTTCAGATACACTTCCCCCTGTGTCTTGAGACCTCTTCTCCCCTTGCCCCTCTTCCCTGTAGAACTGGCTGAACTCCCCTGACTTTCTTGGCAATTGACGCTGTGGCTTGTTCAGGTCATGAGGGAAAGCCTCCCTCAGCTGGCAGCCACCATGAGAGACAACAGCTTTTTAAATCTCTCCCTGACCTCCTGCCTAGTTGCAAGGCCCAAGAACATTCTGGGGCAGGAGAGAGAAGCAACTCTAGCGCACATATTTTACATGTTTTAAAAGGCAAAATTACACCTATGCTACCCTGAAAGACAACCTTGTTGAGCCACTGCTAACATCAAAGACATACCAGCGCAAGGGCTTTTCAGTAGTTCAAAAATAGTTCTAGAACTATCAGATAAAACCATGGCAGCTAGTTCTGGAAGCTAGATTAATTTATTTCTGCCTCTATGTTGGTTTACTTGATCCTAGAGAAAACTAGCTTCTCCTTTTCAATACACATGGCTCTCTCTGCAGAGATTATGAGTCATCTGTTTTCCCGTGCTGCACCTCTCCGATTGGCTCCTGAATTCAGGGCAATCATTCCTGAATCCTATTTCAGCTGCATGTCAGTGGACAGTGTTTGTACCTCTCCCTTAATCTGACCACTGGTACAACATGCAACATGTTGTGACAGCTATTGGGAAAAATACTGGTTGCAAAAAAGTTGAGATGCTATCATTTCACCTTCACAGCTGACATAAAGCTTTGGAATGCCGAAAGAACAACAACTTTATAGCCAGGAAACTATAGCTCTCGGATTGGCAACGGGAGTAGCTCAGGATAATAAATTGATCGAATAATTTGCTTTGCATTACTGCTTAATTGGAGAGACCACTGATTGGCTCATGGTGTTCTGCTCTGTTGGAAGTTAGGCTCCTTCAGTGTGCTTTGAGAATGGGACTATTCAGTTACTTTAGCTCTTGTTAGTAGCAGTAAATGCAAATGATCTGCAAGCTGTAGTAATAAAAGTCAAGGAACACTGAAAAAAATGGGACTAAGATTAAATAACAAAAGTTTAACTATATGAAAGCTTAACTCTGATGCCAGGTTTTAATATTTGTGGTTTTAATATTTTTTATTGTACACAGATGTAGTTTTATTGGTTGGTTGTGAGCCGCCCAGAGTTCAGTACAAGATGGGCAGCTATATAAATGTTTTAAATAAATAAACAAATAAATAAGGCTAAACTAATGACAACAGCTGTTGAAATAAAGCTGTAATGTCTTCTGGGAAGATTTGCTTGATGAGTGCCAGGGTGTCCCTTACTGGCACCTTGGTAAACAGGGAGACCACGTCAAAGCTGACCAGTGACACTTCATCAACAAAATCAGCACCCTAAAACTCAACCACACGGACAAACTGGTCAGCTTTGATGTGGTCTCCCTGTTTACCAAGGTGCCAGTAAGGGACACCCTGGCACTCATCAAGCAAATCTTCCCAGAAGACATTACAGCTTTATTTCAACAATGCCTAACAACTAGTTACTTTCAATGGGAGAATGAGTTCTACGAACAGATGGATGGCATTGCCATGGGAAGCCCCCTGAGCCCAGTCATAGCAAACTTTTACATGGAACACTTTGAAAAACAGGCTTTGGAATCGGCACCCATTACACCAACAGTCTGGTTCCGGTTCGTGGATGACACCTTCGCAATTTGGAGTCATACTGAAGAAGAACTGGAGAAATTTCTGGACCACCTAAACGGCATCCACCCCAATATACAATTCACTATGGAAAAAGAAACTGACGGCAAACTTCCATTTTTAGATACGCTGGTCATATGCAAACCGGACCTCAAACTAGGACACAAAGTATACAGAAAACCCACCCATACAGACCGGTATCTACACAAAAATTCCAATCACCACCCACGACAAAAGAGAGGCATGATTAAAACCTTGGTGGATCGTGCTAATCGAAACTGTGAAACCCAATTTCCCAACAATGAACTTAACCATCTGAATTGGGTCCTACAGGCGAATGGCTATTCCAAGAATGAAATAAAAAGAGCCATCAAACCAAGAAAACAACATCCAACTGAAGAAAAACAGCCCCCCACAAACAAAGTATTCCTGCCCTACATCAAAGGAGTCACTGACCGCATGGGAAAACTGATGGAAAAACACAACTTTCAAACAGTCTTCAGACCCACCAGAAAAATACAACAAATGCTAAAATCAGCAAAAGACAAAAGGGACCCCCGCACCGCTGCAGGAGTATACCGCATACCATGCAGCTGCGGACAAGTATACATCGGAACCACAAAACGAAGCATTCACACCAGGATAAAAGAACACAAAAGACACTGCAGACTACAGCAACCGGAAAAATCTTCAGTAGCTGAACATGCTCTCAAGCAAACGGGACACAAAATCCTATTTGAAAACACAGAAATACTGGACAACACCAAAAGCCACTACACCAGATTATACAGAGAAGCCATTGAAATTCACAAACACCAGCACAGTTACAATAAAAAAGAAGAAAGTTTAAAAATTAGCAAAACCTGGCTACCAGTCCTGAAAAACACAGCCTGCAAAAGGTCAACGAACTCAGTCCAACCACCAGGACATGGGAATACTTCTCACAATGAACATGCTAATCACGCTCATCAGCCACTCGTTAACATTTCAACACAACAAAAAACCCCACCTAATCTCCTATAATTTAGCTCTATAAATAGAACATTGCCACTCTACCTGGGCACAGAGATTTCGCTTCTATCTGTGCTCCTGCCCTCTGAAGATGCTGGCCACAGATGCTGGCGAAACGTTAGGAACCACAACTTCCAGAACACGGCCACACAGCCCGGAAGACCCACAACAGCCATCGAATTCCAGCTGTGAAAGCCTTCGACAATACATTTGTATATGTGTTAAGGGAAGGATTTATAGAAATGATGTGATCTTGGTTTGATATAGAGAAAGGGTTTGATTATGGTAACTGTTGTATATTCTTGCTGTTGAAAGTTGGAAGTCATCTTTGTATGTAATCTTTCAAAAAACTTGTACCACTGACTTAACTCCTTCCCAAGCTCAAGTCATCCTTAGCTGTTAGCCTTTCTCACCTATTACTTGGAGGGAATTCACGAGACTGAATGCCTGGGAATAGAATCAGGTTATAGACAGCAATGAGTGAAGACAGAAAACTACATGCAGGCATAGTATTCTGCTGATTTAAGGGCGGTTGAAAGTGCTTCAGCTGAGTGGGGAAAAGCCCTTGAGTGTGTTAAGAGTTTGTGAACATCTTTTCCACAGCCCAGCACCAAGTGAATGTCCAATTGGCTCTTTGTACCCCCCCCCCCAGTACAGGAATTCTATGTGCTGATATATTAGGGGCACACAGCAAAGTAGCTTTAGGGTAGCAGGACCATAGGATTAAGCTGCAATGTAAAGCCATTAACAGCTTTTAGCCTTTCCTCTTGGTCAGAAGCAGCTCCTGAGAAGGCCTTCACATGTGAATCTACATGGGCATTATATGACTCACTCATTCACTCATGAAGTAGTTGATGCATGTTCCAATTGCTGCTTTGATGCTCAGAACTAATGGCTTTTCTTGACTGCTTCCAGGATAGGTTGTTCAGGCAGTTGCACCATACAGTGAGTATAGTGGTTTCAACGTGGTAAAAAGTAAAGGTAAAGGTTCCCCCCGCACATTTGTGCAGTCGTGTCCAACTCTAGGGGCCGGTGCTCATCTCCGTTTGTTAGCCGAAGAGCCAGCATTGTCCGAAGACGCTTCCACGGTCATGTGGCCGCATGACGCGCGCGGAACGCTGTTACCTTCCCACCGAAGTGGTACCTATTCATCTACTTGCATTTGCATGCTTTCGAATTGCTAGGTTGGCAAGAGCTGGGGTGAGTGCGGGAGCTCACTCCGTCACGCGGGGCTAGGGATTCAAACCTCCGAACTTGCGATCTTGTGGGATGCTGAGAGAGTAAGCTGTTGTAAACAGGGAACATCAAGTTCATTTTCTAAATGAAACTGCTCATAAAGTTTCTCATAAAGTACTGACTGTATCACATTATTGATTGGACTGTGAAACTGACTAGAGGTTTAGGGAGAAGGAAAGATTATCCTAATTTCCACTTTTCTCAAGGGATGACTGTCTGGAAAAATATTAATTTCACTTTTTAAAATGTATATCAGATTGCAGGCTTCAAGCAAGGATTGTTCAAACAATGTTTGCAATTCAAATTGAGTTAAGCAACAACAGCCTGTAGCTACAACACCTCCAGGCTTGTAGGTTTGCAATGTGCGTGCCTTGGGCTCATGTTCTAAACACAGCGGGTATTGTTTTGCATTATTGGTTGGGTGTCTACTGAGAGCAGTTGTACTAATTCCCTAGCCATCATGAGGCCTTGCCCATGGCAAAAGCTCCCAGTCAGATCTTTTGGCAGGCTGATTGTGGTGGATTTCAGCAGTGCCGTGAGGGAGCACATTCCAAGGAGGTGGAGGAGATAAGCGGAGGCACAGTCTGGGGAGCAATGGTGGGAAAACAAAGAGGTTCAGGATAGCCCCGCCCTAGAGTCTCCCAGGTTATTTCCCCTTAGGTTAGTTAGAGTAGCTTTAGTCTGGCAAGATTCTGTCTGTACAGTGTGAGCAAATAAAGAACTGGAGTTTGAATGGACTGACTCTCCGTTGTTCTTGGGCTGGGCTTGACACTGATCCAGGTAAGGGCAGAAAGAATCTGTGGGAGAGCTGTGTGGACTAGATCAGGGTTCCTCAACCTCAGCCATTTTAAGATGTGTGGACTTCAACTCCCAGAATACTCCAGCCAGCATTGCTGGCTGGAGTATTCTGGGAGTTGAAGTCCACACATCTTAAAATGGCTGAGGTTGAGGAACCCTGGACTAGATGACAGCCAAACCCTAAAAGCAATCCAGATAAATATTCTTAAACCCCTATACCACTTCAAAATAAACCAGAGCCTTTACATATCCCCACAATACACACAGTTTTTTTCTTAAAAAAATCAAACAGCCCAACTGCCCCCCTCAAAAATTCTGACTTCTCTTCAGGAGACATCCCATACATAATAACTCCCTCTTTTCCATGGCATTCCACCAGAAAACCAATTTCACTTGTGGCTTGCAACTCGTTCTTTCCCTTAAATTTCTCCAACTGGACTATCCAATCTTCATCCAGCATTTCAGTAGAAATCCCAATGTCACTCTTAGAAGAGACATTTCTGTCGCTGTTAAATTCCTCAGTTTCATCCACAACATCCCCAGCCAGATGACACATTTTAGACCTCATATTTTCCACAATGTCCTGAATGTCTTGCATAAAAACTTGGTAGGAGTCAGAAAGAATCTGTTTAAAATCTTGATGGAAGTCAGAGAAAATCTGTTTGAAGTCTTCCATGTCTCACGCAGTAGATTATGGCACCCGCTAGGAGCTTAACCAGTGAAAGTCGAAGATATGAAGGAGTTCTGGAATGTGTTTACATAAGCGAAAGTGAGATATGCAGACAGTTCCCCAGGGAAAGTAGAAGCAGAAAACTGAAGGTTCAAATCAGCCGATTCAATCCGTAGGAAAATGCTAATCTCTTCAAATTTAGTACAAAAATAGTAACAGGGAAAAAAATTATTTACTCTCAATCCTCCTTAATATCTGGAGGGAAAACAAAGTCCAAAACTTAAAAAGAATTTTTAAAAAGTAATCCCAAAAATAATGATAAGCACCAAGAGAGCCCGCTTCTCCTTGCTGTAGAAAGCCTCTCTTAGGGTATGCATACTTTAAAAAAATTATAAATTGGGTGATTTAGAAATGGAGTGGCCAGTCTTAGTGTCTCTTTAAGGCTACAGCACGTTTGGAAAATGGTGACGTCCTCGCCTCCCAGCTAAGCTCTTACCAGTCAAACGCGAAACACTGTTTGCAATCTTCTGGCTGCAAGCAGCCAATCAGAGGACAGATGGGGTGATTCCAGGTGTTTTCCTTTATCCGGAATACACTCCTGGGCTTCAGAAAAACCTGCCTGAGCCCAAAAAAACTGCCGCGTTGTCAGCTCCGCCCGCTGAGTCCATGGGCACAGCTGTTCAGTCCGCCATGTCCCCCCACTGGGAGCCCAATTCACTAAAGCATTTCTGACAAAAGGGCAGGCAGCCTCTGTCTGAAGATCTCCAGTAAAGAAGAATTCACCACTTCATGTGACAGCCTGTTCCATTGGCTGATAGCTTGTACATCCAGGTGGTTCATTCTGATGTCTAACCTGAACCTGCTTTCCTGTAGTTTTAATTCATAGGTTTTGGTCTTGCCTTCTGGGACAATAGTGAATAAGTTCAATCCTTCTATGTGATAACTTTTCAGTCAACCTCTTAAGTCTATGATTGCAGTTCCTTCTTTCTTTCTTTCTTTCTTTCTTTCTTTCTTTCTTTCTTTCTTTCTTTCTTTCTTTCTTTCTTTCTTTCTTTTTCTTATTTTTATCCCACCTTTATTATTTTATAAATAACTCAAGGTGGTGAACATACCTAATACTCCTTCCTCCTCCTATTTTCCCCACAACAACAACCTTTTGACAAAGTAGATTGTCCACAAGACAGGACAATAATATATACAATCTCTGTTTCATTCACTCATTATTAGATTTATATCCTGCCTTTATTTTGCACAACTCAAGGTAATGTACATAACTCTCCCACTTCCTATTTTCCCCACTACAACCACCCAGTGACGTGGGTTGTGCTGAGAGAGAGAGAGAGAGAGAGAGAGAGAGAGAGAGAGAGAGAGAGAGAGAGAGAGAGAGAGAGAGGCCCAAAGTCACCTAGGCAGCTTTCATGCCTAAGGAAGGACTTTAACTCATGGAGTCCCAGCTTCTCATCTAGCAACCTAACCACTGCAGCAATCTGATTCTTGGCAGAATTAGCTTCACAGCAGATGTCAGGATAATGGAAAACTCCCTCCATGACTATTGTATGTCTTCTTGAAAGTCTGCTCATCTGATGCAGAAAGGCTTCATCCATATCTTCTTCTGCCCAAAAGGCCTATAAAAAAGTCCCAGAGTAGTGTCACTTTTGTTTCTCTTCCCTTTTATTCTTACTCAAACCTTTTCAGCAGACGTTCCATGCTGCTTTTCCTGAATTTCTCTGCAACTATCTTGTACAGTGCAACAATGCCACCCTTTCGGTTGGGTCTGTTTCATTTGAATAAGTTGTAGCCTTCCAGTGCTATGTGCCAGCCATCTCACCAAATTTAAGTGATGCCTATCACACTGTACTGCTCTTCTTGAATTAGGATGTCTAGTTCTCCCTGTTTATTTCCTATACTCTATGCATGAGTGTGGAGATATGTGAGGATTTGAGTGGCCTCACCTACTGGCTTCACTTTGATCTTTTGTTGTCTCTACAAAATCCCGAGTCCTCACCCTGGTATCCTGCTTCTCTCTTTGTATTGAGTTTCCTTGGCCCCAGTCCATGGCTGAACATTCAGTGCTGGGTTTTTGCATCTGCCTCTCCCTGTTTTGTTCTTAACAGCCTTCTAAAGCAGGGCTTTCCAAACTGTGTGTCGCAACACAGTACTGTGTCGCCTGGGGGCCCCAGGTGTGTCACGTGACAACCTGGAAGTGCTGATGGCGTGCCGCCGCCGCCGTGTGTGGCAGCGCATGCAGTGGTGGCGGCAGGCCATCAGCGCTTCCGGGTTGTCCCGCAACACACCAGGACGACGACGACGCGCTGCCGCCGCCGCCGCCACAACACACAAAAACCCAAAAGCGCAGCGGCGGTGGCGGAAACCTGGAAGCGCCACCGGCGCATCTGGGGTTTTGAGCGCCACGGTGGCGCTTCTGTGGTTTTGCGCGCTGGCTGTTGGTGTGTCGCCAACGGCAAAAGTTTGAAAAGCCCTGTTCTAAAGAGTCCAGGGAGCATTTGTCAAGAGCATTTGCCAAGCATTCCCTTCCTAGCCTTTGTAAGATGTAGCTTGTCTCTTTCCAGGAATATTTGTGAAAGTAGCATAGGCTATTATTATAGAATCGAAAGCCGTTTGGTTGGTACCATCTGTATATGCAGTTGTTGACTCCCAGAATCCTGTTTTCTTGTCATGCATCGGGACTCTCAACTGGAAGGATTGATTAAAAAAAACCTACAGTACTTGTGTTCCCAATTCCTTTACTTTCCTGTCCAAGGCCTCATAGTCTCCAAAGATTCTTTCAAGGTCTCTTCTGGTGGCATCATGAATCAAAGGGAAATAATAGTTGTCCGTGGGTCTGAATAGTCTTGGTAACTTCTCTGCCATATCCCAGGTATGGGCACCTGGAAGACAACACATCTCCCACAGCATTATATTAGAGCTGCACACAGGCACCTGGTTTCTCTCAGCAGGGATTCAGCCACTACCACAACACACCTCTTCTTTCTAAAAGGGACCCTTGGATTTCTTCAGTGCACAGGGGCCCAAGGGACCTCCACAACGTTCCATGACAAAGTTTGCTCAGCTGGCTATGGATTGTTGATGGGATCCCAGTTGCTGAGCTCCGTTGGCACTGAGTGCCTCCTGATCCTCATGCTTCTTCAGTCACGTGCTTCCATGTGTCCTCCTCTTTCCAAAGGAAGTTTTTCCTGTTCACTGGTGGTCTCTTCACTACCTTCAGCTATCCTGTCCAAGAAATTATCATCTTCTCAGATGCATTGCAGTTTAGGAACTCCTTCAACCCCACCCCCTTTCTCTGCCAATAAGAACACAAGCTTATAGGAGCAAGGAGCAACATAGGCCCTTTGATTAGCATATGTCACGCACCCAAATCTGTGGCTTGACTAACTTCCTTGCATATACTGTGTAACTGATTTTCTCAGCCTTGAGACGGCTGTGAGAATAACCTAGAGGAACAGGAAGAAGAGCCGCAACCAAGACAAGGGTCAGCGGCTGGCCGGAACAAGAGCCCCTGCCAGACCTTGAACCTGTTCTCCCTCTAACTGATTCAACTGCCAACTTCACTCCTGTGCCGCAAAACCTAACCATAGCGGTAGCTTCAGAGCTGCCTCCCAACGAGTTCACAGATGAAGTATTATCTCAATACTATTGTACACGCACACAAGCATTTGATGAGGTAGAGCCAGATCAACTCCCTGCCCGTCACAAGACTGACTGTGCTATTGAACTCGACCCTGCAGCTCCACTTCCTAAGCCAAAATTGTATCCAATGTCTGCATGAGAAAAGGAAGTGCTTAGAGAGTTCATTGACAAAAACCTCCAACGAGGTTCCATTTGACCGGCTAACTCTCCCTTAGGGGCCCCTGTCCTGTTCCGCCCGAAAAAGGATGGCTCACTACGTTTGTGCACAGACTATAGGGGTCTCAATGCTATTACAACTGCCAACAGATATCCTCTCCCTTTGGTGCAAGACATGTTAACTCACTTATCTTCAGGGAATTTTTTTACCAAACTTGATTTAAGAGAAGCATATTTCCGTATTCGCATACGGGAAGGAGATGAATGGAAGACTGCCTTTAATTGCCATTTAGGAGCGTTTGAATATCTAGTGCTCCCATTCAGACTAAAGGGCACTCCTGGTTGCTTCATGGCATTAATCAATGACATTTTCCATGACTTATTATATAAAGGTGTAATCGTCTACCTGGATGACATTTTAATTTACACAGAAACTCTTGACCAGCACATTGCTCTTGTCAATGAGGTATTACAAACTCTCATAGACAATCAGCTGTATGCCAAATTGTCAAAGTGTGAATTTCACAAACAACAAATAGACTACCTAGGCTACCGTATCTCACACAAGGGCATTCAGATGGACCCAGCCAAGGTCCGTGATGTTCTCAATTGGGAGCCTCCTCGAACCTGCTGCCAACTCCAGTCGTTCTTGGGGTTCGCTAATTTCTATCGCAATTTCATTCGCAATTTCGCCCAGGTTGCTTTACCTCTCACTGATTTGTTAAAGACCAAAAGTAAAGTCAACCCAAAGAAAGCCAAATGGCCCAGCACTCCCTTACTGTGGACGCCTGAATGCCAAGAGGCATTTGATCAGTTAAAGACACTGTTCACGGCTGAACCGATTTTAAAACACCCTGATCCATCTCAGCCGTTCCTGGTCCAATGTGACGCCTCTGATGTGGCTATTGGATGATACTCCTCCAAAAAGGCACTATGGGACTGTGGCAACCTTGTGCTTACATTTCCCATAAATTCACTGATACCGAACGTCGGTGGCACGTTTGGGAAAAAGAAGCTTTCGCTGTTCGCCATGCATTGGTCACTTGGCGCCACCTATTAGAGGGCTCGTCCCAACCCTTTGAGGTTTGGACCGATCACAAAAACTTGCAAGCCCTTCAATCGCCCCGCAAACTACATCCCAAACACGTTCGGTGGGCAAATTTTTTTACTTGTTTTAATTTCACTTTGAAGTACATTCAAGGAGGAAAAAACTTTCTGGCAGATGCGCTTTCCCGCCAACCTCAGCACAACAGCCAGCGGGACGAGGTGGTTAGTTCCGTCATCCCCCCTTCCCTGCCATTGGTTCAGGACTGTTCAGGAGACAATCTTTCCTATCTATCTGATCCTGCCTCCACCAAGGTTGTGCCAAGCACTTCATTACTCCATCCTGCGGATGCTTGCATCGCTGCTACCCGACACGCAGCTATAGCTCCGCCATTAACTCCACCTCCTGATATGCAACCTGATCTTCTGGCCTCTCAGCAACATGATCCCTGGCTTAATCAAAACAAAGCCTCACTGACTGAACACAATGGCATTTGGTATCGAGGTTCACAAATGTATATTCCCCAGCCTTTGCGCTCTTCAGTTTTACAACGCTCTCATGATGCTAAATCAGCTGGCCACTTTGGATTTGTAAAGACTTTACATTTAATCCGTCACCAATTCTGGTGGCCCTCCTTGCGTAAAGATGTCAATTACTACATCTCTTCATGCCCTACCTGTGCTACGGCTAAAAGAAAAATTGGTAAACCTACTGGACTTTTGCAACCAGTTGCCACTCCCACCAAACCTTGGGAACAAATCGCCATGGACTTTATTGTGGATTTACCTTCCAGTAAAAATAAAACTGTCATTTGGGTGGTTACTGATTTGTTTTCTAAACAAGCTCATTTTATTCCATGTGCTTCTTTACCATCAGCTCCACAGCTCACCTGCCTCTTCATACAACATATTTACCGCTACCACGGACCCCCACTTCGGGTCATCTCGGACCGAGGTTCACAATTTACTTCACAGTTTTGGCGGGCTTTTCTCAAACTCATCAGGGCGGAGCAAGCGTTAAGCTCCTCCTTCCATCCCCAGACAGATGTCTTCTGAACATCTTTACTCCACACTTGAGCAATATCTCCGCTGTTATCTCTCTTATTAACAAGATGATTGGGTTGATCTTCTCCCATTTGCTGAACTTGCTTATAATAACTCTGTGCATCACAGCACTGGCTTTTCGCCTTTCCATGTTGTGTATGGTCGCGATTTCCTGCCTTTTCCAGAATTACCACAACCTCCTGATCCTCCTCTCTCCACTGATACGTGGATTACAAATATTCAAAAAAAAATGGCCAATCATTTTACAAATGTTACAGGAGGCTCAAGCTGCCTATAAACACTTCGCTGACCGCAAACGCTTCCCCGAGGGGAATTTTGCTGTTGGACAGAAAGTTTACCTTTCTACTAAGCACCTTAAATCTACCCAACCATCCAAGAAACTAGCTCCTAAATTCATTGGACCCTTTCCAATCATCAAAGTCATCAATCCTGTCACTGTTAAACTTCAACTGCCCAAGAACTTACAATGCATTCATCCTGTATTTAATTGCAGCCTGCTTAAACCTTATGCCTCCTCATCTACCTGGCATCCATCACCTCCACCACCCCCTCCACCTCTCATCATTGATGGTGACCAACACTTTGGAGTACACTCTATACTTGACTCTCGAAAATCTTGTGGATGTCTCCAATACCTTGTACAGTGGGAACACTTCCCTAAATCTGTTGCTGAATGGGTTTCCAACAAACATGTTCGTGATCCCACTCTTACTTGTGCTTTCCACAACCAATACTCTGATAAACCTAAATAACTTCCTTTTATCTCTTTTACAGCCTAACCTTGCCTTTTTTCTAGGGGGGGCGGAATGTCAGCCTTGCATGTTCGTCTGCCATGCTTCCCTGACTGTTGTACACGTGTAGTTTGCTGGTCTGCACTCAATTGCTTCAAGAACCCTCCCTCTGGGCATCTTTGCATCGCTTGCCAAGGACTGTGATAAGAACCTGCTCTTTCAACAGACTTTCCATCGGGCAGGGTGAGGCTTGGAGTGGGAACTGAATTGTTATGTGTTAAATGTGGCTGATGTCAGAGGGACATTTTGATAATGCAGCTTTACACGCGAAAATCCTTATTCGAGGCTTCTCCTCGCCTGAAGTGTACTGATTCTGAATAAATGAATCTTTTAGGGTAATTGCCTGAGGGATTTCTTGAATGGGAATTCTGGCACGGAGGGTTATCACAGCCAGTTTGGTCTAGTGGTTAAGGTGCTGGGCTAGAAACCAGGAGTCTGTGAGTTCTAGTCCTGCCTTAGGCATGAAAGCTGACTGGGTGACCTTGGGCCAGTCACTCTCTCTCAGGCCAACTCACCTCACAGGGTTGTTGTGGGGAAAATACGAGGAGGAAGGAGTATTAGGTATGTTCGCCACCTTGAGGTATTTATAAAAATAATAAAGGTGGGATAAAAATTAAATAAATAAATAAATAAAGTGCCACAAGAATCTTCACTGTTGTTTTTTTCAATTCACAGAGGATACAACATTGAAAAATGCCAAGGGGATTGTTTCCCCAGGCTTTGATCTGCCTTTCCCATGAAGAGAATTCTCTTCTGTGACACACAGAGCTCAATTTTGTCAAGGTCTTTCCTTTTCCAAGGAGAAAATGAGAGTCCAAGTGAAGTTGTCCTTGTTCAAATAGAAAATTCACAGACAAGAAGCCAACCCCATTTTCTTTGCAGGCCTTGGGACGTCCCCAACCAGGAAACGTCACCTCCTTGCTTTTTTGTGGCCTTGTCTAGGATCATGTGGAGTTCTGTTATGTTCCAAATGACCTTCAGCTACAAAGATTCAACCAATGCCGTATGCACATGAACACAGCCAAATCATTGTGGAGTCCTTCAGTAGGATTACCAGGAAGGAAAAGGTACCAAAGAAAGATATCAGCATGCTGTCTTTCTCTATAGCAGTGTTTCTCAACCTTGGCAACTTTAAGATGTGGGGATTTCAACTCCCAGAATTCTGGAAGTTGAAGTCCCCACATCTTAAAGTTGCCAAGGTTGCAACTGCCCTATAGAAGGATTGTCACTCTCTCTCAGCCCAACTCACCTCACAGGGTTGCTGTTGTGGGGAAAATAGGTGGAGGAAGGAAGCTTCATTGAGTTATTTATAAAAAATAATTAAGGTGGGATAAAATAAATAAATAAATTGTCATGTCATGTCAGGATGGAAATTCCTCAGAGAACCTGTTAGGAATAAGAGGATCCTATTTTCGTAATAGCTATAGGAATACAGTGTTGTGGTTTTACTTTTAAAAGAGGACAAGCCTTAATCTGTGTCCTTTTCTTGTTTTCTCTTGTCTTAAAGTTACTGTAAGGAATATGAGGAATATGTGATGTTGGTGCAGCTGTCCCCACTGAGGTAGAGAACAGGGATAACGTGCACACGTGCATGTGCTATCTCTGCCATGATCTGTTACTTCTCTGGGTAGGAATCTTAATATAAGTGTGCTTGCCTCCAGGGTTTGAGTCAGCAGAAAAGTATACCAGTTTACTAGGCTGGCCAATATCTGAGTTCTAATCTGCTGGTTGCAAGTGGTGCTGTCCTTGCAGCTTCCATCCAGGACTATTTATTTAAGGCCAGATTCCCCAACTATGTTTGTTACCAACCAGTGGCAAAAGCAATCAGCAACCACTCTTCATAAAGTGGGGCGGGGTGGAGTTAAGCAAGTATGGGCAGATGCCTGGGACAGTGACTTTAAGCCATCTTTGAAGTTGCCCAAGTTACAGGCAGTGCTGCTGTGCCCAACTGACACATCATTTCTGAACCCAGGTTTGTGGCTTCCTGGAAGAATGCTTCAATTATGTCCAGGAGAGAAGGTGCTCTCCAGTGCATTGTGAAAACTGCCTCCCAATTTACCTGGCACCCCTCCTTCATCGACCTATCAGGTGGGTGCTCTTTTTTTTGACTTGGGTGCAAAAAAGAGTGCAAGACCCTTTTCCAGAAATGGCCTGAGTCAAAGGCCACTCACATGCAAGGAATATAAGGAGTGCTTCCTCATAATTCCCTGTGGACTGCCTTCCCAAGAGGCTGGTGATGAGAAAAGACAACATCACAATCCTTTAAAAATGGTTAGTGAAGCACCTTTGTGCTGTAATTAGAGGGATGTAAGAACAAGTCCTTACAAGATTGGTTCAAAATTGGGAAAGGAGTATGACAAGGCTGTATATTATCACCCTGCTTATTTAACTTATATGCAGAGTACATCATGAGAAATGCCGGGCTGAATGAATCACAAGCCAGAGTTAAGATTGCCGGGAGAAATATCAACAACCTCAGATATGCAGACGATACCACCCTAATGGCAGAAAGTGAAGAGGAACTAAAGAGCCTCTTGATGAGGGTGAAAGAGGAGAGTGCAAAAGCTGGCTTGAAACTCAACATTAAAAAAACCCAGATCTTGGCATCTGGTCCCATCACCTCCTGGCAAATAGAAGGGGAAGAAATGGAAGCAGTGACAGATTTTATTTTCTTGGGCTCCAAGATCACCGCAGACGGTGACTGCAGCCATGAAATTAAAAGACGCTTGCTCCTTGGGAGGAAAGCTATGGCAAACCTAGACAGCATATTAAAAGCAGAAACATCACCTTGCCGACAATGGTCCGTATAATTAAAGCTATGGTTTTCCCAGTAGTAATGTATGGCTGTGAGAGTTGGACCATAAGGAAGGCTGAGCACCAAAGAATTGATGCTTTCGAACTGTGGTGCTGGAGAAGACTCTTGAGAGTCCCTTGGACTGCAAGGAGGTCAAATCAGTCAATCCTAAAGGAAATCAACCCTGACTGCTCATTGGAAGGACAGATACTGAAGCTGAAGCTCAAATACTTTGGCCACCTAATGCGAAGAGAGGACTCACTGGAAAAGACCCTGATGCTGGGAAAGACTGAAGGCAAAAGGAGAAGGGGACGGCAGAGGATGAGATGGTTAGATAGCATCACCGATGTAATGAACATGAATTTGAGTAAACCCTGGGTGACAGTGGAGGACAGGAAGGCCTGGCGTGCTATGGTCCATGAGGTCACGAAGAGTCGGACACAACTAAACGACTGAACAACAACAACAAAAGAACAAGTCCTATGTGTACACAGTAAAGTAATTAAAAGAGCATTATGGAGTTAGCATGAGTTCATTATATATAACTCAACTTGTCTGTGTTTCTTCTCCCTTGTCTTCTTTATCATTTTTTTAAACAGTAATGTCTAATTCCAAGACAAATCAACACTTGTGGCTTAGGGTGGAAAGATACATGTTTTTTTCATTACAAAATACTACTCATTCAGGCAATATTTTTTGTGTAATACAATCAAGGAAAAAAAATCAAACTTAAAATGATTCCCTGTAGTTACTGGTTCTGTTCCCCAGTTGTGAGTAGAAGTCATTAGAGTCTCTACTATCTATTGAAAGTAGAGATGCCTTTGTATTACCCAAAATTAATAATCTTTCACCTGGAAATACCATTTTCCAGATCTTGGCTTCTTGACAAATACTTTCATTGGAAAAAAGATTAGCATTTACAATGTCTTCTGTATTCTTTTTTTCCCCTTAGGGAGTTTACCTTAAAAGGAAAAAGTCACATGGAATCTGTGTGACCTGATCTCCCTCCTTCCCTCCCTCCCTCCCTCCCTCCCTCCCTCCCTCCTTCCTTCCTTCCTTCCTTCCTTCCTTCCTTCCTTCCTTCCTTCCTTCCTTCCTCATAACAGTTAATGATACTACTGGTAGTAGAGGATAGCTCTGTTTGTTTCATGTACTTTATTGGTATAAGTTAGTATAGCCTTATATTTTCATAGGTTTTTTTTAATATACTGTATATTCTAGTATTAGGGTAAAGGTAAAGGTTCCCCCCGCACATTTGTGCAGTCGTGTCTGACTCTAGGGGCCGGTACTCATCTCCGTTTGTTAGCCGAAGAGCCAGCATTGTCCGAAGACGCTTCCATGGTCATGTGGCCGCATGACGCACGTGGAACGCTGTTACCATCCCACCGAAGTGGTACCTATTCATCTACTTGCATTTGCATGCTTTTGAATTGCTAGGTTGGCAAGAGCTGGGGCTAGTGCAGGAGCTCACACCGCACGCAGCGGTAGGGATTCGAACCTCCGAACGTGCGATCTTCTGATCAACAAGCCTGGTGTCTTACCCACTGAGCCACCACGCCCCCTATATTCTAGTATTATATATAATATATTATAATATTATATTATATTATATTATATTATATTATATTATATTATATTATATTATATTTAATATATATATATATTATATTATATTATATATAGTATTATAATAATATTCTAATATTACTTATGTCTTTTATAATTATCTGTATTAGTTTATAGCATTTAGATTATTTATCGTAAAATTTGATTGTAATTTTATAGGATTCTTCTGCATTCTAAAAACTGCACTCTGTAATTTTATCCTAATAATTTTATCATTATTTTATTTTATCAATATGATTTTATATCTTTATTTTATCGGAACTGTTGTTATATGCTGGTCTATGACCGAAATAAAAAAATTTGATTGATTGATCCATATACAGTATGTGTGTGTGTGTGTGTGTGTGTGTGTATGTATGTGTATATATATATATATCTTTTATTAATTTTTTTTATTATAATCTAATACAAACTAAATTAAAATCTAATACAAACTAAACTTAAAGAAAGAAAAAAGAGTAGAAAGGAGTAAAAAGTGCAAGAAAAAAGAAGAAAAAAGAAAAAAGAGAGAAAAGAAAAACAAGAATATAATAAAGAAAGAGAAAAGAAATAAAGAAGTGACTTCCAACCTTCATCATAACAAGTATAAACAAATTTAGTGACTCTCCATCCCCTCTAAGGTTACAAACATTCATATCTTCATCCCATATCCCATCTCTTATCTATAAACAAATACATCATCTTTTCAGTCCTGGTGTCAGCGGAAAGTCTTTAAAGGGTTGCCAGAGGTAACAACATATCTTGTTTTAACCTTGATCAAATAAACCAACATTATATTCCTTCCTTTTACTTCTAACAGCCTTAATATTTAGTTCATTCAAATATTGTCATAGGATTTGATTTCTCTCCATTTCTTCTTTGTCCCATTGTACAGAGTTCTTCAAGACTTTAACAAGCCTCTTTTGAAAATCCAGTAGGAAAAAATTATCCAGGTCACTCTCTTGGTTTGTCATTTATGTTTCCCTTTTAAATTTTAAAGCCTCAGCCAATTTCTTTTGTAGATCCAGTGAAACATCCTTTTCTAAGTCAATCTCTTGGCCTGTCAGTGGTAAATCCACTTTTGATGCCACCTCTATCTTGTCAGCTAAAATTTGTTCTACATCTGTCATTTCTTCAATACCATCTTTTGGACATAGTCTATCCATAGAAGCAGACATCATTACTGACATTGTTGATATTGTGGCTACTATTTTCTGATTCCATTCTTCAAAAGTCTCCTTCAGTATTTTAATTGTTAGAACGTTTTGCAACATTTTGCATGTTTGCATGTAAATCTTTCCTCTACCTAAAAACTTTAGTCCCTTTTAGTGTCCAGTTTTTGAAATCATGAAATTGCTTATCTTTTTTTTGTCTTGTAAAAACCAAAACACAATCAATTCCCCATGAGAAGCTGTTTGTTCTTTATAATTAATTCCAAAATCTCATTGTAAAAGTTTCAGTATTCCAATTTTATCTGGACCCTTAGTCTGTTTATAACTTTCTAAGATCAAAATCTTATTTAGCTTTCTGCTGTTTATTTCAGATTCTTTAAATTCTTAAGCTTATGATTAAAATTTTCTTTCATTCAGGATTGAAGGCAGATTCACCCTGCATCTTCCAACTTGTTCTTCTGAAGGTCTCTAATAGCTTAAAAGTAGTTAATGAGCAATTTCTGAAAGTGATTGAAAAGTGAGGTTTGCAAACTTAGTGTCCTTTAAAAGTCTCCACCATGGTTGCGAGCAAGATGGCTAATCCTATCGTCTCCTGGCACTCAAACCAGAGGAAAACCGCTGTCCTGTGGTCTTCTCGCAGGAAGCAGCTGTCCGGAGCACATGTGGGCAATCTCTTGTCCTCTCCTTATCCAGGTCCCAAGGAACTAGCCTACGCACCGGTTCCTTGGTCTTTGCCGCAGTTGTCGGCTCTGCTTTTGCAGAGCTGTCTTCAGTTCTCCGTACCTCCCCCAGAAGTCCCGATTTTGCTTCCTTCCTCATAAACTTCATACTATAAAGGAAATACCTGGCTGCTGGTGGTAGGAGTCAAAACTAGGTTGGTGACTCTAGATTTGCTTTATTATTGATCTAAACATGGAGTGATCAAAAGCTGTTTTTCCAGAATATCGATTGCTGCAGAGACAATGCTAAGTTATATGCAGCACAGGAAGTTGAGCAATGCAGAATATGATTGGGCCATAGACAGAACACCAGCCTCACCTCCACTCGGCATTGGTCTTTCTTTTGGGATGCATTGTTAGAATGCCACAAGTTGGTGAAGCAGTCCTATTAAATCCACAACTGATTCAATTAAATCCATCATTACCACCATTGACCGCTATCCCAGCTGCATGGGGAAACAACCAGTTGGTGTAGCGGTTAAGGCACCAGGTTAGAAACTGGGAGACGGTGAGTTCTAGTCCCACCTTAGGCACAAAGCCAGCTGGGTGTCCTTGGGCCAGTCACTCTCTCCCAGCCCCAAATGTGACTTTTGCAAGGAGACATGGACCTCTCCTCCAGAACCATCATCATTCCACCCCACCCCCAAACCAGACATGGAACATTCAGATGGCATCTTCTAAGACATGTTCTTTTCCTCTGTTAGTCAAGAGCCAATGATAGAGAGAGTGTGGCATGGAGGGAGTTAGGAAAACCATCTCAGTAACTATAACGTGGAAGGTCTGAGTTCTGGTGAAACATTATTGCTACATTCTCCATATGTTACAGTCAGTGGCAGAATGCAAGTTTTGCATGTTCAAGGTCTGGCTATTGGGAGTCTCTTTTGAAAAATGAAAAGCTAGCAATGCTGGATGAGGCGAATTGGCAATCTGACTCAGTTAAAAGCAACTCAATATGTGATTCAATTGGAGATGGGGTTGCAGATCTTGAGAGTTGGGTGAATCAATCAATGTTGTTTTCCCCAGATTTTTCAGAGTACTACATCCAATTCTGTTTTGCCCTGTTGTTTACAAATCCTCATGCATTTTCTTGCTCACTCCTTTTAATGTGTAAATAATGTGGGTTTCAGTCTGTGCATGCAGTCTGGATTCTCCACTCTTATTTGGCAAATTGAAATTTGTCTCAAATGTAGACAAATGTTTATGTGTCTAAAAATTATGCTAGGCCACATTTTCCCCCAACCCTACTTTGGAGGGGGAAAAAACAAATAAACTGCCAGCCATTGTTATAAGTAGGTTGATGAGCAGAATTATAAGAGCAGTTATTTCCCACCATAACTATAAGCCTTTTCATCCCTGGTTAGAATGACCATTGCATTGTACACATGAACATGCTTGTCCTGTGAGAAAACTAAGGATACTGCCTTCTGCACTTTATTGTTGCTCTTATGCAATTCATTCATGCAAGCGTGCAAGCGGCAGTAGAAAGATCTCTCTACTGATATTCATGGCACAACCCAGCCCTCCCTCCAGGGACAGCCTGAAGACTGACAAAGGGCCCACCCACATGAGGGTGATTGCCAATTATAGCCTCAATCAGACCACTTTGAGACTCCTCCCTTCACTCCATTTGATTGGCTGGACAACTCTATGTTGTGAATAGGGAGGTGGAAATATGCAGAGAATGCATGGAATTCTGAAGCTCAGAGCAGCTGAAGAGGTTGTTCCTCTTAGATGCAGAGATTACAGGTTTGATCTATGAAGGATCCTTGAGCCCAACAGGACTGGTTGGTGTAGCAGAAACTGAGGGTTCACATTTAGTACATGCAGGTCTTTTACCAAGCAGTTGACCAGCCTTAACTCTATGTGCTTTTTCTGTCGCTCCCTGTGATTCTTGTCTTTCTAATGCTTGTGTTCTCTGGCATCCTTCAGGCCAGTGTTTCCCAACATTGGCAACTTTAAGGTGTGTGGACCTCAACTCCCAGAATTCCCCAGCCAGCACTGGGGTGTAAATCTAAAATATTACAATCTATGAAGTAAAAATATATAAACAAGATATATCACCTAAAACGAGATAGCTAGCGTGTACTGTAGCATTGGGCGTGGTGGCTCAGCGGGTAAGATGCCAGGCTTGTCGATCGGAAGATTGCAAGTTCAGAGGTTTGAATCCCTAGCCCCGCGTGACAGAGTGAGCTCCCGCACTAGCCCCAGCTCTTGCCAACCTAGCAATTTGAAAGCATGCAAATGCAAGTAGATTAATAGGTACCACTTCGGTGGGTAGGTAACAGTGTTCCGCGTGCGTCATGCCGGCCACATGACCGCGGAAGCGTCTTCGGACAACGCTGGTTCTTCGGCTAACAAACGGAGATGAGCACTGGCCCCTAGAGTCGGATACGACTGCACAAATGTGTGGGGGGAACCTTTTTACTGTAGCATTTACCAGTTATGCCTTATTTTCATCACGGCAACACAGAATTTGGCTCCTACACAAGTGATAAAGGGTTTTGAATCTTCTAGGACAGAGCTTTCCAAACTGTGTGTTGCGACACATTAGTGTGTCGCCTGGAGTGTTTAAGTGTGTCGCGCAGGAGACAGTTTGGGCATGAAAATCGAAGAAGAAGGGGAGCAGTCACCTCCGCCTAACAGCGCCAGAGAAAGAAGGGCGGAAAACCGCACCCAGCAGAAAGCAGCCCGATTGGAGCCCGCCCGAAAACGGTGGGAAGAAAAAAGGATAAAAGGGCGGCTGGCGCACGAACGGGTTGTCGGTGACAGCTGTTCGTTAGAGAAGTTCCCTCAGCAAGACTGCTTATCCAAACCGCCACTGAAGTCCTGCCCTGCCAACACCTACCTGTCATCTGAGCAGCCGTGCCCTGCTGAACCTCCTTCCCCGCCACCTGAGTCCTGCCTCTCCGAACCTGCACTGCTGCCTGGAACTTGTCCCTCAGAGCCTTCTTCGCTGTCGCCTGCACCCAGCGTTGCCGCCTTCCTGCCGCTGCCATCATTGGAACCCTGCTCCACTGCTTCTACGTCCCCGCAGCCTGCAATCTGCTCCGTCGCTCCGCCTCCACTTCCGTCCTTTGAATCCTGCCCCACTGCTTCGTCGCTGCCACCTGAATCCAGTTCCGTCACCTACTCTCCGCCGTCACCGCATGGATCCTGCCCTATCGTTCCATCGCCGTCGCCCGAACCTTGCTCCGTCGCCTCTTCTCCGCCGCCGCCACTTGAATCCTGATCCGCTGCCGCTCCTTCACCGCCGCCATTGAACCCTGCTTTCCGCTCCTGACCTTCTGCCACTGCTGGTCCTCTTCGTGCCGATCCTTCCTTACCATCGTCGCCCGTGAATTGCCTCCACCTTCCTCCTTTGTCCGGACGCCTGCTTCCTGACCCGTTGCTTCTTTCCTGACAACCCCCCCCCCCAACGCCTGGCCATTCATTGGTGATCCCGCCCATCGAGTCCTGCCTTGCCATTCTCCCTCCATCGTGACCACGTCTGCCTCTGCCTTTTCCCCCACTCTTCTGCCTGCAATAGGGGTCTGTAAGTCTGTGCCTTGTTTTGCCTTGTCTTGCCTTGTCTTGCCTTGCCTAGTGAACTTTTAATCTGTGTGCCAAAGAAATCTCCTTAATGTGATCAGTCTCATACCAGCTGTCTCCAGGAACTGAAGACCTTCTTCACTGAACTCAGGAATTGAGATCCTGAATTGAACTTTTTGAGGAAAATCAGCAAAATGAATTCTGCGATCTAATTCAAAACAAACTTTGGTGCACAAAATTGGCATATCTTGCTGACATATTTGAACATTTGAATAAAATAAACACCAGTATGCAAGGAAAAGGAGAAAATATCTTAACAGCGGTAGATATAATTTGTGCTATGAGAGACAAAACAGCAGTTTGGAAAAGGAAAGTGAAAGAAGGAAATTTTGAAATGTTTTCCAAAACTGCTGAGTACGAGCTAAAATGTGATATCAGCTCGCTAATTGTTGACCATTTAACATTGTTCGGAGAGAAAGTTCATCATCACTTCCCAAATGTTGAAGTCCAAGACTATGATTGGATCAGAAATCCATTTTTTTCAACTGCAACGAGGAACTTTTCTCTTATTGAAGAAGAAGAATTAGCTGAAATAAATGATCGAAGTCTGCTAATGATGCATGGAGAGGGTGACCTAGACAGCTTTTGGATTCGCGTTTCAAAACTACATCCAAACATAGGTAAAAACGCGTTAAAAATTCTTCTGCAGTTTTCTACTACATACATTTGTGAAGTTTCCTTTTCAACGATGACAAACTTAAAGACACTGAAACGTGGAAGTTTAAAAATGCTTGATGACGAAATGCGACTGTCTTTATCTAAGATTCCACCAAATATTCAAAAGCTGTGTTCATCCCATCAACCTCATACATCTCATTAAAATGGTAGTTATTGGTGTTATTCAATTTTTTTAAATTCGTGCACATATTTATATATTGTTACTCATAAATGACAGTCTTGGAAATGTATGTTATTATCTTACAAATCATATATTTTTAAAAATATAAATGAAAGGTTTTCATGAGATATTTTATTTATTTATTTATTTATTTATTTATTTATATTGATATTTATACCCCGCCTATCCCCTCCCTAACGGAGGACTCTAGGCGGCTTACATACATGTATACATTTCATTTTTATACATTACATCCATTAATCCACGCGCTAAGGGAAGGGGTAAGGGAACCGACTCTTCCGTGGCTACTGGACTACATGTCCCATGATGCCTTGTGTCGGAGCTGGCTGCTGACGTCCTGTAAATGTTACTGCTTCGGGATCCGTCGTCACCGCCGCCATTGAAGATCTTCCGTTCGGTGGCCGACTCCCGACAGGACGCCAGCATATTTGCCCACTTAAGGTGGTACCCAATTTATCTACTTGCTAAGCTTTCAAACTGTTGGGTTGACAGGAGCTGGGACTAGCAACGAGAGCTCACCTCGTTGCGCGGGGATTCGAACTGCCGACCTTCCGATCGGCAGTCTACAGCTCAGCGGTTTAACCCGCTGAGCCACCGCGTCCCTTGATATGTTGATATGTTGTGTCCCCATACATTTCGCTATTACAATTTACGTATCTCTGATAATAATAATTAATAATAATAATAATTAATAATGAATAATAATGAATAATAATGAATAATAATAATTAATAATAATAATAATAATAATTAATAATTAATAATAAAAATAATAAAAATAATAAAAATAAAAATAAATAATAATAATAAATCTCCGGTTTGCTGGTAAAACTGAATTTCTGTGTCGCGAAATGATGCATGTCTAAAAAGTGTGTCACCAACATGGAAAGTTTGGAAAGCTCTGTTCTAGGAGATGGTTTACATAGAAATCGTCTGGTCTTCCTGGAAATTTACATACTAGGGGCAGAATATAATCAGACCTGACATCCCTATAGAATTTACAGTGTAATCATACATGTGAAATGGTTTCAATCGCATTGTCACCACATGGGCAGGTACACTCGGTTAATGGGATTTTGGAGTATCTCTTTTGCAGCAGTGTGGATGGTATGATGTTATGTCTGGGTTTGAAAAATGCTATCCTCAGCTTGGGGAAAGTTAGATTTGTAGGTAGCTGGCTGGTTCCCAAGTGCCCTTATTCATCCAATTTCTGCCATGTTGGGGCAGCTAACTAACTTCAATCTGAAACTCCATATCCCTTATTCTTTGGGTGAGTAGTTCTTTGGCTTGGTCATATCCCAAAGAAATTAGGAATGGTACAGAAAGCCCATATAATGCCAACTTCTGCTCTACGGCCTGTTTCGAGGGAGAATTGTCTATTCAAACTAGAGAGGTCAGTCTGTCTGGGAAGAATTGGATTTTCAGCCAGTAGCTTGTCCTCCTCCTCCAGGCCCTTACCTTGCTTGCAGGCATTCCTGTCTCGAGCCTTAACCGGGCATTTGTGGTTCTATCGGGTGCAGCGGGGATTGATCTCAAAATTTTTGTTTGCACTTTTCCAGTGCATCCTTCTTTGCATAAATTCCTACTTGTGCACCATAAAGGATTTGGGCCAGTGGTTTGGCCTCAAAAGGTTTTAGTGCTGCAGTGATTAATTGGCCTCTGCTTATATAAAAGAAGCACTTAAAGGCACTTGTAGACTTAAGAGCTAGCCACACTACATGATTCTGGTGTGCCTTTAGAGGGGAAACCTACCCTAAGGTATTTAAATGCAGTAACCTGCTCTAATTGGTGCCCTCCAACTCTCCAGGATTATTTATTTATTTATTTATTTATTTATTTATTTATTTATTTATTTTTTTCTATCCCGCCTTTATTATTTGTCAGAGGGAGCGCGCGGAGATGGAGCGGCCTGCCTCTCTCCTAGGCACCAGTGATCCACGTACTATGCAGTAAATAGACTCCAAACAGAAGTTATATCAAATATCCTATTTACTTTATATACATACGTATTTACAGATCACTTCCACAAGTAACAAATGATACACCATCAACGATACAGCTTTCACGAGGTAAAATGGGAATAATGGGAAATGAGAATGTCTCTGCATATATAGTGAACCTGACCAATCACATTATAGGTCACTCTCGTTATTCACCACACCCAACCTAACTCTAAGCACCTGTTGAATGAGTCACACATGACACATCATTCCTACAACAATGGCTGCTAATTGGGTGACTGTACAGAATATTTCACCTTTTACCTAGAAATCAAGCCTCTCTGTATAATTTATATCTAGAAGTAAATTCCTGGGTTTATCAAACCCCAACATTATTTTTATTGGGTGGCTAGCAAAGACCACCCCTTCATGGATCACTGCCTTGTCGTGGCGAAGGGGCTTGCATAACTCAATGAAGTCAGGTCAAGATGGACAGGTCATGACAGAGAGTTCTGACAAAATGTGGTCCACTGGAGGAGGAAATGGCAACCCACTCCAGTATCCTTGCCAAGAAAACCCCATGGACAGTATCAAAAGGCTAAAAGATATGACGCCGGAAGATGAGCCCCTCAGGTCAGAAGGTGTCCAATATGCTACTGGGGAAGAGCGGAGGGCAATTCTGAGTATCTCCAGAAAGAGTGAAGCGGCTGGGCCAAAGCTGAAAGGACGCTCAGTTGTGGATGTGTCTGGAAGTGGAAGGAAAGTCCGATGCTGTAAAGAACAATATTGCATAGGAACCTGGAATGTAAGATCTATAAATCAAGGTAAGCTGGATGTGGTCAAACATGAGATGACAAGATTGAACATCAACATCTTCAGAATCAGCAAACTAAAATGAACAGGAATGGGTGAATTTAATTCAGGTGACCATTATATATACTACTGTGGGCAAGAATCCCTTAGAAGAAATGCAGTAGCCCTCATAGTCAATAAAAGAGTGGGAAAGGCAGTACTGGGGTACAACCTCAAAAACGACAGAATGATCTCAGTTCGAATCCAAGGCAAACCATTCAACATCACAGCAATCCAAGTCTATGCCCCAACCACTGATGCTGAAGAAGCTGAAGTCGACCGGTTCTATGAAGACCTACACCTTCTAGAACGAACACCAAAAAAAGATGTCCTTTTCATCATAGGGGACTGGAATGCTAAAGTAGGAAGTCAAGAACTAACCGGAATAACAGGCAAGTTCGGCCTTGGAGTACAAAATGAAGCAGGGCAAAGGCTAATAGAGTTTTGTCAAGAGAACACGCTGGTCATAGCAAACACTCTTTTCCAACAACACAAGAGACGACTCTACACATGGACATCACCAGATGGTCAATACCAAAATCAGATTGATTATATACTTTGCAGCCAAAGATGGAGAAGCTCTATACAATCAGCAAAAACAAGACCTGGAGCTGACTGTGGCTCAGATCATGAGCTTCTTATCGCAAAATTGAGGCTTAAATTGAAGAACGTAGGGAAAACCACTAGACCATTCAGGTATGACCTAAATCATATCCCTTATGAATATACAGTGGAGGTGAGGAATAGATTTAAAGGATGAGATCTGGTAGACAGAGTGCCTGAAGAACTATGGATGGAGGTTCATAACACTGTACAGGAAGCAGCAACTAAAACCATCCCAAAGAAAAAGAAAGGCAAGAAAGCAAAGTGGCTGACTGATGAGGCTTTACAAATAGCTGAGGAAAGAAGGGAAGCAAAAGGCAAGGGAGAAAGGGAAAGATATAACCAACTGAATGCAGATTTCCAGAGAATAGCAAGGAGAGATAAGAAGGCCTTCTTAAATGAACAATGCAAAGAAATCGAGGAAAACAATAGAATGGGGAAGACTAGAGATCTCTTCAAGAAAATTGGAGATATCAAGGGAAGGTTTTGTGCAAAGATGGGCATGATAAAGGACAAAAAAGGCAGGGACCTAACAGAAGCAGAAGAGATTAAGAAGAGGTGGCAAGAATACACAGAAGAAGGATACAAGAAAGATCTTAATTTCCCTGATAAATACGATGGTGTGGTCACTGACCTTGAGCCGGACATCCTAGAGAGTGAAGTCAAGTGGGCCGTAGGAAGCATTACTAACAACAAAGCTAGCGGAGAAGACAGTATCCCAGCTGAGCTATTTAAAATCCTAAAAGATGATGCTGATAAAGTGCTGCACTCAATATGCCAACAAATTTGGAAAACTCAACAGTGGCCACAGGATTGGAAAAGGTCAGTTTACGTTCCAATTCCAAAGAAGGGCAATGCCAAAGAATGCTCAAACTACCATACAATTGTGCTCATTTCACATGCTAGAAAGGTTATGCTCAAAATCCTACAAGCTAGGCTTCAGCAGTATTTATTTATTTATTTATTTATTGTTCAATTTATATCACCGCCCATCTCCCCCCACAAGGGGACTCTGGGCAGTTTACAACAAAATTGACTAATTAAAAACATATAAAATACAGTACATCATTCTAAATAAATTAGATATAAATATATAAATATATAAAATCCAAGAGGCTATGTTGTTGTTTAAAGGAACTGTATGGTGCCAGCCACCCCCAAGAGGAGCTATTACCCCTTCCATCCCAGGCGAGGTGGCAGAGCCAGGTCTTCAATTGCTTTCGGAAGGTCAGGAGTGTGGGGGCCTGCCTCACCTCCAGGGGGAGAATGTTCCAAAGGGCGGGTGCCACTGCCAAGAAGGCCCGCCTCCTGGACCCCGCCAGATGGAATTCTTTTATAGACGGGATCCGTAGCAAGCCCTCTCTGCATAACCGGGTGGGGCGGGTCGACGTTCTGGGGATGAGGCGGTTCCTTAGGTAACCTGGTCCCATACCATGTAGGGCTTGGGTATGTGAACCGAGTATGTGAACCGAGAACTACCAGAAGTGCAAGCTGGGTTTCGAAGAGGCAGAGGAACTAGAGATCAGATTGCCAACATTTCATGGAAAAAGCAAGAGAGTTCCAGAAAAACGTCTACTTCTGCTTCATTGACTACGCTAAAGCCTTTGATTGTGTGGATCACAACAAACTGTGGCAAATTCTTAAAGAGATGGGAGTACCAGACCACCTTACCTGTCTCCTGAGAAACATGTATGCGGGTCAAGAAGCAACAGTTAGAACAGGACATGGAACAACCGATTGGTTCAAAATTGGGAAAGGAGTACGACAAGGCTGTATATTATCACCCTGCTTATTTAACTTATATGCAGAGTACATCATGAGAAATGCCGGGCTGGATGAATCACAAGCCGGAGTTAAGATTGCCGGGAGAAATATCAACAACCTCAGATATGCAGACGATACCACCCTAATGGCAATATGTCTATGAAGGTTCTCAGTCATCCAGGTGGAATTGTCTGTAGCTTGAATCATGTCAACTGGATTTCTATTTTCTCAGTGGAAACGTTTCGCTCCTTATCCAAGGAGCTTCTTCAGTTCTTCAGACTGAAGAAGCTCCTTGGATAAGGAGCGAAACGTTTCCACTGAGAAAATAGAAATCTAGTTGACATGATTCAAGCTACAGACACCTAAAGAGCCTCTTGATGAGGGTGAAAGAGGAGAGTGCAAAAGCTGGCTTGAAACTCAACATTAAAAAAACTCAGATCATGGCATCTGGTCCCATCACCTCTTGGCAAATAGAAGGGGAAGAAATGGAAGCAGTGACAGATTTTATTTTCTTGGGCTCCAAGATCACCACAGACGGTGACTGCAGCCATGAAATTAAAAGACGCTTGCTCCTTGGGAGGAAAGCTATGGTAAACCTAGACAGCATATTAAAAGCAGAAACATCACCTTGCCGACAATGGTCCGTATAATTAAAGCTATGGTTTTCCCAGTAGTAATGTATGGCTGTGAGAGTTTGACCATAAGGAAGGCTGAGCGCCAAAGAATTGATGCTTTCGAGCTGTGGTGCTGGAGAAGACTCTTGAGAGTCCCTTGGACTGCAAGGAGGTCAAACCAGTCAATCCTAAAGGAAATGAACCCTGACTGCTCATTGGAAGGACAGATACTGAAGCTGAAGCTCAAATACTTTGGCCACCTAATGCGAAGAGAGGACTCACTGGAAAAGACCCTGATGCTGGGAAACACTGAGGGCAAAAGGAGAAGGGGACAGCAGAGGATGAGATGGTTAGATAGCATCACCAATGTAATGAACATGAATTTGAGTCAACTCCGGGAGACACTGGAGGACAGGAAGGCCTGGCGTGCTATGGTCCATGACGTCTCGAAGAGTCGGACATGACTAAACGACTGAACAACAACAACAACAAGCAAAGACCAAAATGTTGGATTTTTCAAAATTAAGAACCAGGTGATTTTGTCTGCAGTACCATAATACTGCTGCTATTGCTTTTTAGCCCTATAGGGTTGTAGGGCTTTATATATGCTTTATAAAAGAGAGCGAGAGAGAGCGTGCTCTGCACTGTATATACAGTATATATGTGGCTGGAGCAGATACATAAATAAAATATATTCAGTTGTCTCCATATATCTAATTTAGCCTTTGTATCTCTAAAGTTGGGAGTCAAATGCTCTTCTGGACATTCTCTAGAACAGAGCTTTCCAAACTGTGTGTCGCGACACAAAAGTGTGTCGCCACACACAGCGTGGTGTGTCGCCACACCACCCGGAAGCGGCGGTGCGTGCGTGCATGGTGGCAGCGGCAGCCGCTGCTGCTGCCGCCATGCACGCACGCGCCACCGCATGCCCCCCCGCATGCGCATGCCGCCGCACGCCCCCCCACACCGCCGCACACGCCCCGCGCTGCCGCCATGCGCACGCGTGCCGCCGCACGTCCCCCTGTGCCGCCGCCGTGCGCGCGCTGCCGCACGCCCTCTTGTGTCGCCACCGCCGTGCCGCTGCACCGCTGCTTGCATGTCGCCAGCGGCGGTACTTTGGAAAGCCCTGCTCTAGAAACAGCTTTCTGTGAGGCACTATTTCATCCCTTCTCCTACCCCTAATGACGTTTTTTAAGTGCCTTGCATGTACAACATGGATAAGTATCTGGGGGCACTAAATAGGATGCCAAGAGAGCCAGTCTGGTGTAGTGGTTAAGGCACCAGACGGGAAACTGGGAGACGCTGCGTTCTAGTCCCACCTTAGGCACAAAGCCAGCCGGGTGACCTTGAGCCAGTCCTTTCCTTTAAGTCCTGGGAAGCAGGCAAGGACAAACCTCTTCTGAAAAACCTTGCCAAGAAAACTGCAGGGACTACAATGCTGACTCAAATGCACAGAAGCAATAACATCAATGCCAGGGGGTGAGGACTGAAACTACACGGGCCCAGCAAGAAAAGGAACATGATTTTTCTAGACTTGGGAGAGTAGAGCTCCCTTATGTAGGCATCCGAACTCAGACCTGTCTTATTGAGGGCTGCACCTCTGATTTGATACCAGAAATGCCTCCTTTCCCCAGGTGAGTGGGCAGATGGTCTTCTGGGCCTGAAGAAACATATTTTTACTGCCATTCCAGAATGCAGGTCACCAGGGAAGAGTTTCTTCTGCTTCAGTGTTTCCTTGTGATGAGGAGGATTGCAATAGCTATTCTTTTGCTTTGGCCTCTCAGCTGGCGCTGGCGAAGAAGCGAAAGGATATATATATATACTGTATAAGATATTAAGTTACTAAACTTCCTTATTTTTCAGTGAAAATGTACATTTTCCTACTACAACACAAGTTTTGCTCTGAAATATATCATTGTACCTGTTTGGAATCTTTTCCTCTCTGGGATGGATAATATCCAGGAGACGGAAGCTACGGGTGGGTGTGGGGGTGTATGTTTTATGGGGCAACCATCTTTCACAGGATTTTACAGGGTGCAGATCCAATTGCCTCCCATCTGGAGCCCTCTAATATTTTCATACCTCTGTTTTTTCTCTTAATCCGTGTAAACTACTGAGAGAAAGATAGAAAAGCTGTGCAATGTCTTTTGATTGGTAATACCAGAAGTCCTCGGTCTGGAAACACCCCTGGAGAACTTAAACCTAGATAACATTTCAGCAGAGTAAGCATCGCACCTTTCTTTCTTTGGCAGAGATGCTGAGGAGAACAAAATGTTGTCTGTATCTTATCATGCTGAGTAAAAAGGCTTCAAAACCAGAAGCTAAATCTGGGAGTGGCAGGAAGGAACATCTCCTTTTTTGGTGTCCCATCCTTTCCACCAATAGATGATGAGTAATCACATGTAGTAGCAATACATGCAGCGCTTTTGTACATGACTAATATTATTTGGTGATCCTTCCAGGGCTGCTGAAAAATCCTTTGACAAGTTCCTTTCACAACCCTCATGGGAATTCCAGAGTTTTTTTTAAATCTTGGATGAAATCAGAAATTCTGAGGAAGCAGTGAGAAGTAAGGAGAGAAGAGAAGCAAATTCTTTTCCCTCTATGCCACATATTTTTACAAACAGCAAAATGCATGTTTAAAATATGGGTCTACATTTCATAGATACGTGGTAGGGTTATTGCAAGCCTTCTGAGTCCATTTGCTTCTCTAGAAGACTCCCAAGCGTGAAAGCAGTGTCACCCTGGCCCAGACCTACTGTGTTGGTTTTGTTCCTCACAGCAGGCTGTGCTTTGTCCCCCCATCAGGAGCATGCAAGAAATGTGCACTTACACTGTAGAGAATAAAAGGCTGCCCTAGCAATATCTGGAATGGAAAGCAAGGGTAAAAAAGGTAAAGGTTCCCCCCGCACATTTGTGCAGTCGTGTCCGACTCTAGGGGCTGGTGCTCATCTCCGTTTGTTAGCCGAAGAGCCAGCGTTGTCCGAAGACGCTTCCACAGTCATGTGGCCGGCATGACGCGCGCGGAACGCTGTTACCTACCCACCAAAGTGGTACCTATTAATCTACTTGCATTTGCATGCTTTCGAATTGCTAGGTTGGCAAGAACTGGAGCTAGTGTGGGAGCTCACTCCGTCACATGGGGCTAGGGATTCGAACCTCCGAACTTGCAACCTTCCGATCTACAAGCCTGGCGTCTTACCCGCTGAGCCACCACGCCCCCTCATTAATGTACCAGAAGTAGTTGTTTTCCATTTATTAATCACGTGAAAGTGGGAAAGAATTTTGGGAACAGGCCCTTGGATACAGTATGCATTTGTCATAACAAAGGAGTACATCTGATGAAATGAACATGATCAATAGTAGATTTGTTAGCCACAGGACTCTGCTGGTTTTGCTACAAGAGACTAACACATCTATTACTCTAGAAAGAGACAGAGAACATGTGATTTGTTTGTTTTTTAAAGCAACCGATGCAATGCAAAGGATTCTTAGCACTGTTCTTCCATCTTTTTTAGAGGGTGAGGGATGGATCCAGCCTTGTTCTTCTACTAAGAGTGGGCTCCTTCTATTTGCAGAAAGAACTGAGGTGTGGGGAAGAGCCCATAATCATTTCTGTTCTAGAGTCTTAGTGCCAAAAAGACAATAGTAGGACAGGCTTTATATCGCCTTGCCAATGGAGAGGCGAAGCCTGAAGATGCCACAGGTCCCCAGGGAAGAAGCTGTGGTCGCTCAGGTGCTGTGGAAGGTTGCCCACCTTGGACATAACTAAAGTCTAGCAGTCTCTGTCGGGTGGATCCTGTTGTTGCCCATTGCAGCCACGTTTGTTTTGAACCATAAAAACTTTGTTTTGCTGCAGAGAAAACACAATAGCCATTTGCTCCCTAGAAGTGTGCTCTGCAACAATAAAGGCTTGTTCTGCTGGCAGATGGTCAGATGAGATCACAGATGTTGTGGTGGCCTTTCACCTGAACATGAAGTCAGGGGTAAAGCCAGGCCTCCTACATTGTCAGTTCCTGCAGCTCAGACATCTGACCTACGGGTGCCTCATAGCCCCTAAGCTCCCAAGAACGGTGTCACCATTAAGTGCAGAGAAATGCATTGAATGGTACAGAAATTCAAGGCTCAGAGCTGGGCTTCTTGGGAGTAAAGTTTTGCTTGAGAGCCAGGAATTTATCCTGAATAGGCCATTCCTCTTTAGGACTTGGGAGCAAAAACTCTGTGGGTGAGTAAAGCCATCAATAACTCAAGGCGGCGAACATACCTAATACGCCTCCCTCCTCCTATTTTCCCCACAACAACAATCCTGTGAGGTGAGTTGGGCTGAGAGAGAGGGACTGGCCCAGTATAACTCAAGGTTGTTTTGTAGAAGCAACTAGATTGTGCTGGAGCAACCGGACACCTGCAGTGCATTACTTCCATACAATTCTGTTCCTCCAAGCATGTTTTGTTTTTGTTTTTTGTCTTCCAGGTCACAGTTGAACCTTGGAGCAGGAAGAAGCAACCAATGCAACAAAAGATGTGCAAGGAAGGCACAGGAGAGGAGCTTAAGTAGGGTACATCCTAGGGGGCAATTCCACTGGGTATTCTCCCCCCCCCCCGATTATGCAATAGTACAAATGCCACATCAAACAAACATGAGTTAAGCTTTTCCTGATCAAAAATCTTTGAAAAAAATAGTATCTGAAAAGAAGGTTCGTCACTGAAAGCCACATACAAGCAGGACATATTTTTTAAGTGTTTACATCAAGGAAATGAGTTTTTTAAAACTACATGGCAAGGAAATTTATCTGTGACAGAACTGAAACCAGAGTGATTTATATTAAAAACAAAAGACTCTTAGTCATTAAGATCAAAAACTATGTAAAAGGATATTTATTACTGTGACTTCTATCCCACTTCAATAAAAAAAAAACTTTTAAGTGGCTGATAAAAGTCCAACAATATAATCTAAACATAAACAAATAGACAACAGTACACCAACAGAATTAAAGGTACAGTTTGAAGGATTGAACTCTATTAAACCCCCCCCATGGAATGTGTGAGTGCTCAGCAGAATGTATGAACTGCAGATATCACAGAAAATCTTAAATGAAACAAATAAGATAATCTCTTCACAGGAAGGAAATCTTGATTGCATCCACCGTTGTTTATCTCACAGAATCCCTGTGAGATAACCACCTAACACCAGACCCCTCTCCTTCTCTTATCAAAATTCCAGGATGTTCATAACTAACTTGTGATGTCTGTAACCGTCTAATTAAATTTTGACTTAAACCTCTGTTAATCATAAAACCTATATCTGGTGTCTTATATGTGTTAGAGATCTGAAATGTATAAAAACAGATGCTTCTTTTGTCTGGGGCGCTCCTTTTCAGAGGAAGCCGCCCCCTATTACTTGAGCTCAATTAAAAGGGTTATTCTATTTCTCGTCTTGGTGTGAATTTATTTTGGGTTCTTCGTACCAAGTTAAACGTGCTTGGACACGGGACCAACTTTCGGTCCAACAAGTTCCATATTAGTGACCATGCTCTTTTCTCACTGCCAGGAGGTGAGGGTCCCCGAAGGACCTTTGGAAAAGCCAGGGCTTAACCAACTTCTTCTGTGTTAGGAGGGACAGAGGCCATCTCACTTCAGAGAGTGAGTTGATCCAGAGGAGAGTAGCCCCCATAGGAAACACTGGCTTCTGAGTTTCCTTCCATGAACATCACAATGGCTGGAGACAGGCAGCTTACATGAATTGGGTGGGCAGATTATACCTGGAGTAGACAGATGGTCTCAAAGATATCCAGACCC
The DNA here is from genome assembly GCA_023362775.1 of Charina bottae. NCBI lineage: Eukaryota > Metazoa > Chordata > Lepidosauria > Squamata > Charinaidae > Charina > Charina bottae. The sequence goes on along the minus strand of JALMGJ010000021.1, from coordinate 5,660,645 downwards.
CAAGCCTTAGAGGTGATCACCAGCACCTTATATTGCATCCAGAAACGAAGTACCAACCTGTGCAGCTCCCTCAGTAGAGATAGCATATGACTGATTTCTTCTGCGACCAGGTGGGCAGCTGCATTCTGTACCAGCTGAAGCTTCCAGATGGTCATCAAGGCTAGTTCCATGTAAAGCAAATTACACTGGTCCAGTCAAGTTGGCAAGGAAATTTGGGGCAAATTGTAACACTTCCTGCTCCAGGAAAGGTGCACCAGCCAAAGTACACCCTTCCTGGCCACAGCTTATGCCTGTTATTTCCACCAGAGATATCTTGAGGAGCATCTCCAGATGGTGAGCCTGCACTTTCAAGGGAGCACAACCCAATCCAGAGTTGATACAATCAGCTGGCTTCTCAGCTAACAGCGACTCTCTAAAATCTGCCTGCCTGAGGTGTGCCTGTAGAAAGCATTTATTAAGAGTCCCCTCCCTCTGCAAAAGGCAGCAAGAGGGGACTCGGAGATGAGTATTCTCTGTGGGAACTCCTCTCCTGTACAACCAGTTACCTTTAGAGTTAAGAACTGTATCCTAACACTTATATTCAGAAAGTTGTTAAAAACGTGGGTTTTTTTCAACAGGCATTAGAATAAAGATGTCATAACTAGATAACTAGGATGTTTATGATGCTTTTTATTATGATTGTATGAATATTAGAAAAGTGAAACTTTAATTTTGTCCCATTATGGCAGGCTACAAAGCAGACAGGCTTGTTAGTGATTTATACATCCCAGTCGGGAAAGGAGTTCATAATACTTGTACCCTGAGTGTGCAGGGCCATCTGCTGTCAGGAACACCTCTTGCAATGGGAAAGAAGAGCATGTGCATTGGAGCTCTCAAGGGGACCTGCCAGGTTCTCCATCCCTCCATCCTCATTTGGATGGTTGGAAAAAAAATGTTGTCTGCCCTTTTCCCCCCTATTTGATGCACCCTACTTGTTTTGACCAGGCTCATATTAAATTTTGGACACAATATGGGAAGACCTAGCTCTCTTGAGAAGTCTATAATGCTGAGAAAGGTGGAAGGAAAGAGGACACCAGCAGAAGGGTGGATGGACTCAGTTGCAATAGAAATAGATGGACTAGTAGAAGACCTGAAGAGCCAGGTTGGAGACAGATTATCCTGGTGAAGGTCTATCTGTAGGTGGCTGCTAAGAGTCAACACTGACTTGACAGCACATTGATGGTTATCAAGCACCTGTTTTGGACCTCGTGGCCTTCTGGGTTAGAAATGTATACATTCCTTACTTTCTCTTGTCATTTATGCCCTTCTTGAAACTCAAGACAAAAACCACCCTGTCTTAAAACAACACAGAATCTCATGCACTTTCTAAGTTGATCACCCCTTTCTTCAACACTCTTCCCCAGTTCTGGCAACTTGCAGAGGTATTAGGCTAGAAATCATGTCTCCAGACAGCACAACAGTAGGCTAGCTAGACAAGAGGGAAATTGGGGAAGGCTGAACTAGTTTTCTGGGACCGCAGTTCACTTCTAGATGTCTGGAAGCAGGGCGGCCCCTAGTGCCCAGAAGGGAAATGCATGGTGCAATGCAGAGTGCTTTTCCTCATGGCTGCATTAAATGCTATCTTGATGGGCTTGTTGTTGTTGTTCAGTCGTTTAGTCGTGTCCAACTCTTCGTGACCTCATGGACCATAGCACACCAGGCCTTCCTGTCCTCCACTGTCTCCCGGAGTTGACTCAAATTCATGTTCGTTACATCGGTGATGCTATCTAACCATCTCATCCTCTGCCGTCCCCTTCTCCTTTTGCCTTCAGTCTTTCCCAGCATCAGGGTCTTGCAGCCAAGCATAAATTTTGTTGACCTGACTTTTGAACAGTAACAAGGCTGGTGAGTGGGGCTGTCCCTACAGATTAAATGTGGGACAAATTAAGGGAAACGATTTGTAGATTTCTGTGACTTTGGTTCCTCTCCCACCAAAGGGTCACACGCTAGGGGAAATCCTCCACCAGAACTTCTCCTTATTTTGTGGTGGGGTGAGGTTGGATGAGATGAGATGGCTGCCTGGAACAGAGGGATTAGCCACCTTTCAAGTTGCTTAAAGGACCTGGGCTATTTTTGGACACAGGTCCAGCATCTTTTGAAAGAATGCTAAATTTGTATCCAAAAACAGCCCAGCTGACAGGTGGCAGGTGCAGAGGAAGGCTGCAGGATGAAATGAGAGGGAAGGAACTATAAGCGCTTCAAGGGAATGAAAGGACTGGCAGTGAATGGCAGGGGCTGGCAGCATCTGGAAATACTCCATGGAGCAGGCAAAATGGCCCTGCCCCCTCCCCAAAGTCATCAAAACAGCCTAAAGTACAGCATGGCCATGCAAAATCCCTTACTGGAAAACCTGTAATGCATGAATAGGTGACAGCCAGAGGAGCCCAGCTCTTGTGATTCAAATCAGCCTTCTCTGCAGCATTGGGCTAGTGGGCCCTCCAGAGAGGGCCTCTCTTGTTTCTTAAATGTAGAGCTAGCACTCTTTCCACAGAGCACCAAACCGGTATCAAATAAAAACAGGGCCAGCACTCTTTTAAAAGGGGGCTAACCCTGGGTATACAAGGAGCCCACGTAATGCCTGGCAGGTGCCTCACTATTTAGCAAGTAATGTGATGAAATAACAGTACCATGAGCCAGCCACGTTTGGCTGCATGACAACACAATTTATAACAAAGAAGCCTGTGCCTTGCCTCCTTTTAAACTGGTGTGGGGAAGAAAGAGAGATTGTTCTTGTGGTGACCAGCTTTGGAAACAAAAACATCTGTCCAAGTATGGTGTCCAAAGCTATTACTACTCTTCCCTGCATGGAAAATCTGGAAACGCTGGAAATTTCCTAAATGCTTGGCTGTCAATTTTCTGAAAGAGAACCTGAGTGAGAAAACTAACTCTGGCAGGATGACTCCGTTCGGAAGAGGTCTTCTGAACGATGCCACTGTGGCCACTTCGCCATGTGGCGCCTGGAAGGCCCTTAAGAGCCATGCCTACCGGGTGGCTGGTGGGGTGAATAGTGGGAATGCTGGAGCTACTCCTGGGGAAGGAGGCTTCAGAGGCAGCTCAGCGGGAGGAGCAGGGTCTCCTCCTTCAAGCAGGGGTACTCCTTCCCTTCCCCGTGCCCATGGACCTTCCTTCCAAAGGCCATGCAGTGGTCCATTTCCTGGGATTTTATTAATGGAGGACATTTTTTAAAAAAAATAGTGAATGTATGTAAAACTTTCCCCATTCTGATTAAAGGCAGAGGAAGCCTTGTAAACTGCTTTTTATTTCCATCCTTTCTTTCCTTATTTTTTAAAAGCTTTTTAAGCTTCTAAAATAGAAACTTCTTTTTAATCTGAACATTTAAAAAAAAGGCAAGTCCATAGTTATAGAAAAAAGAACTCGACAAGGCTCATGGAAGGCATCTTTCCACCCAGCTACCTCTGCAGTCACTCCAGGAAAAATTGCACAGGCGGCTACAGGTTTCCGCTCGCCGGCTCCTGAGGGAGGCACCTGTTCTCGCCCTTGTAGTGTGCCTCCTTCAACAACCCTGCGTGACGCAGAGCACAGCAATGGAAAGTGCGTCCCCTACAGCACACCGTTGCCTTCTCTTGCAGCACCCAGCAGGGCAGAAGTGGTGAGGTGGGGTCGCACCTCTTCTTTCAGTTTTAAGCAGCTGAGCGGGAAATGGCTGAAGACCCTTATTTGGTCTTCTATGGGGGGGCCACTATTTCCCTGACTAAGCCACAGGTACAGAAAAGAAGAGATGCACATGAAAGGGGTCTGGCCCTTCTGGTAGCCACAGTACAAACAGCCATGGAGATATGGAGTCATCTAGCCAGATTGGCGGGGGGTGGAGGGGTCTGTGTGTCCTCAGCCAGCCAACTGGAGGACCACACGTTGCCAAGCTATGGAGACTCTTCCTCCATGGGCTGGGGATTATCTGGAAGGGAGATTTTCTTCCATTTTCTCAGAGAAAACATTTTCAAGCCAAGGCATCAGGAATCAGCTTCAGCCTGCTCCAGTATCAGGCTGGCAATGAGAAGGACGCTCTGCTGGGAGGATATGTCCCCAGCAAACGGTACATGGGGGATCTTTGGATTGGAAGCTGCAGCGATGGTTGAATAGCGTTGGGAACTAAGTAGAGAATGTAAAGCGCAGGAGGTTGTGGCATAGGACCCGTTAGAGCAATGCTTGTCAATAGCAGACAGATTTTCCCATCATCTGAGTTCTCTGCAAAGCATCCACGGGGCGGGGTTTTATACAAGATCTGCAAAGGACGAGCCTGCTTTGGATTCAGGGATGCCAAGAAAGTGGCTTTCCCCTTCTCAGTCCTCTTTATCCACCCAGGCCCTGAGGGTTGTTGCAGTAACGTGGCTGGCTACCCTCGATATCCCAGCATCTGGCTAACGGCACGGAAAAGCTGGTCATGGTCCCTTTCCATTCTGGAAAGCTGCTGCTCCTGCAAGATAACATGCTAGAGAGAGTCAGTCAGTCACATCACACCACTTCTTAATCTAAAGCAAGTTAATCCCAGGAAATAGTGTTGCCTCCTCTATGTGCATAATATGAAGAAGTCAAGGACAAAACCGAGCACAGAAGCACTGTCTACTTGAAACTCTCCCTGGAATACAGTAATGGCAACTGCAAGGGTGGGTCAAAAAAAGCAACATGGTGGATGTCACGCTGCAAACTCCACCCCTTTTGTATGCGCATGCAAGGTCAATGCATGTACAAAAGGGGCGTGGCTTGCACTGTTTACCCTGTCTGCCATCTTCTCCTGTTTGACCCCCTTCCGCAACACTGCCACCCAGGTGGGATGTAGCTAGCTAGGTGCTGGCTCTTCTGCCTACTCCTTGTATTTCACAACCTTCTTTCTGTTATTTACATGACACACTTCAACAGCATTTGCATAGATTGGACCCCATTCTCCAGGAATACGAAAAGCTCCCTTCAAAGTGTGAACCTGGAGCTCATACAAAAATTCAAATGGATCAAAATTACTGTCTATCCTAAGCAGGGACATCTGGGGAGAAGGGGACAAAAAAGTCAAGATGGTGGCTTCAACTGAGCACATATAAAAGAGGTAGGACCTTGATTCCTCGGTTGCAGATGCATCTTGCCTTTTTTGACACACACACACACACACACACACACACACACACACACACCCTGTGGATGCCTCTGGTCCCAACTAATAAGTCATATCTCATCTTAATGAAACAAGATGTGTGAGAATTGCGCATTGGGGTAAGTTCTTCCTTCACCACATGAGATACTATTATTTCCGGAGTACACATTAACATTCTGCCTCCCCCTCTTACCATCCCAGAACCAAAAGATTCCTCTTCCTTTTTCTCTCCTTAACCACAACATTGTCCAAAAACTGGGAATGGCTCTGGAGGGCTCTTACCAGATGTTTGGCCTTCTCCTCACTCACTCGCAGCTTCTCATGATCCTTCTTCCAGCCGGCCTCTACGCTGGACACCCTGCAGAAACACAGGAGTCAACTCTTCTACAGATCTGAACCCAACGGGATGTGGTTTCAACCTACTAGTTAGCCACCGACCCTCACCATTCCCCTGGCAAGAGTTGGAGGGATGACAAAAGACCCAGTAAAGACAACAAAACTGAGAGCTAATGCAAGTTAGAAAAACAAAGAGAAGTTCATATTAGCCAATTTATACTTTCTGTGTAGATGACAGCTTTTCCCCAATCTCATACCCTCCAGGTGTATAATTCAGCCTATATGAGAATTATTCCTAGTGGCACGGTCCATGAGGTACCTCATCAACTTTGTTTTCCAATGCAAGGACTGTACTGCCATGTCCGTTGGTTTGTTTTCATGCCTGAGGCGGGACTAGAACTCTCAGACTCTTGATTTCCTATTGGCTCCTTCCCAGGGCTGAGAGAGAGTGACTGGCCCAAGGTCACCCAGCCGGCTTTCATGCCTAAGGCGGGACTAGAACTCTCAGTCTCCTGGTTTCCTATTGGCTCCTTCCTAGGGCTGAGAGAGAGTGACTGGCCCAAGGTCACCCAGCGGCTTTGCCATGGGATACGTCAGGAAAGATCAGGCCGTGGGTGCCTACCTCACTTCATCAGCCCCAGCCGTGTTTTACTTCCTGCTAGGCTCCTTGGCGTAAGTGGGTTGGGCCCCAGCTATGCCCTGCTGGATTCCCAGACATGAAATCTGGGCTGTTTTCTTCCTCCGCCCCTGCCATGGGACCTTCATTGCCTGGCAATCTGGTACTCAGACTGCAGATGGGGTGAAAATTCCTGTGGGACTAGCAGCCCACCCCCGAAAAACATTGGACGGGCGCGGCATCCAGACCGCCTCGCCTCCTGTTGCTGGCTTCTCCTACCTGCTGCTGAGCTGGACCAGGCAAATTTCGGTCTCCTCTAGCCTCTTGACAAGCACCTCTTCTCGTTCTTGAAATCTGGCCTGCTCCTGCAGCAGCTCTTGATTCTGGGCAGAGAGGGACTTCACCTGCTCCTCCAGGAACTGCTGCTTCTCCCTGGCGGAACTCAGCTTCCTTTGCAGCGCTTCCATCTGCCTTGCATACTGGGGGGAAGGAGGGAAGGGTCAGTCCTGAAGCTTTCCTGCGAGGAGCACCCCTGGACCGCTCTGCAAAGGGGGGCCGAGGGGGGTGAAGAAGGGCAAGGGCTCAAGCCGAAGGGAACGCTATGCAGGGGCCAGAGAAGAGCGTGGTAATGGGATTTTTTAGTCTCTTCTCGTAATCGGGGGAGACTCGCATTCTGAACTCTTAAGGACGTACTGGCTTCAGCTGACAAGATAACTTCAGCAGTAAAGATCTGCTGGAGCAGGGGAGCCTCAGTGTGGCATCCCGAAGGCCCATTCAGATAAGCAGGAGAGCTACACATTTAGATTGTGTTGACCCATTATAAAATTAGAGCATTGAGGAGTCTCTTTCCTAGTTTCATCTTCCCCCGATTAAGGGGAAAATCTGTAGCATAACATTCCAGACCGGTGTTTCTCAACCTTGGCAACTTGGCTGGCTGCAGAATTCTGGGAGACCACACATCTTCATGCTGGCTGGGGAATTCTGGGAGTTGAAGTCCACACATCTTCAAGTTGCCAAGGTTGAGAAACACTGTTCTAGACATGGCTTTTGTGTGCAGTTTCCCTAGTGAATCAGAATGGCTCCCACTAGCTGTGGTTTGCAGATGTTCGTTATTGTTGTTGTCATGATTCCTAACAACAACAGGAAAATATTTGTTTCACTTCTTCCCCCACTACAAAACTACAGGGGAAGAACTGGGAAATGTAAACAGCTAGAAGCATGATCTCCAAAACAGGAGAAGCGTGACCAAGGCCATCCCCTGTATTGTCCACTGCAAAACGTCAACTGCCGATTACACAGCAGTCTCGGTTACATACCTGTGAATGCATACAGTAGTTAGGTTTCTGATACAGTCTCTTTCAGGAAAACTAACATGCAGCCAGCTGCTATTTCTCAAAGTTGTTTTACAACATGTGGATATTGACCCGCTGAGTCAATATCCCAACGAGTTTAAGGCTCATTGACCAAGCATCCACAAAGAGGATGAGCCACCCAGAGTTGTATCTATGAGATGGGTAGCTATATAGATTGGAAGAATGAATGAATGAATGAATGAATGAATGAATGAATGAATGAATGAATGGTGGTCATTCATTACATTTCTGGAATGATATAAGCCCTTTTAAAAACATTACTTCTACTAGATGCGTGTATGCAGCTTTCAGTGGCATACATTCTTTTCCATCATCTTTTTTGTGGATTTTTAATTAGGAAAAGATTAACCCTAGACAGACATCCTGGCATGTGGGTGATCCTCTGAGGAGAATGCTCCTATACCTGTTCCAGGGGCTGCATGGTGTACAGGCAATTTTGTATTGCTGATGCATCCTCAGAATGTCGTAACCAGGGCACCGAGGGTTTCTGGGGCAGCGATACAGAGGGGTGGAGCTTTGAGCACCCCTAGAGCAGAAGAACATAATTTGGTGAGTTTTAACAAGACCATGAATCAGGGAAATAATTACAGAGACATGGAAATAGTTCAACCCACTTCCAATACAGAATGTCCTATAAATGGAGCCTCCATGCTGGAAAACTAGGAGGAAGATAAGGAAACCATCCCAGGTTTCAGAGCCCAGATGGAGAAATGTTGAGGAAGCCTGAATAGTGGACTTGAACATGTCCTCTCTGCAGAACTGGAGAGAGACTCTGCCCAGTCTTCTTATGGAAAAGGTTTTCCTTTCTGTTACATCAGCAGCCTTCCAGGAAACTGAAAGTGGACTAAAGGGACATATGTCGATGAAGGCTCTCAGTCATCCAGGTGGAACAGTCTGTAGCTTGAATCATGTCAACTGGATTTCTGTTTTCTCAGTGGAAACATGTCGCTCCTTCTTGGATAAGGAGCTTCTTGGATAAGGAGCGAAATGTTTCCACTGAGAAAACAGAAATCCAGTTGACATGATTCAAGCTACAGACTGGACTAAAGGGAGTTGTGGGCCATCAAGTCCACATTTAAATACAGTAGTCGAGTGGCCCAGTCTAGAACTCGGCTTACCTGGGATGCCTTGTTGATACCACCCTTGTACAGAGAGGAGCCATAAGGCCGAGGGCTGCCGTCCTGATTGTCAGCCACACGCTCTGTGCTGTTCTGCTTGGGAAGACGTCGAGATGCCTTGCTCTGGGTTGGGACGCTCTGCGTACGCTGTACTTTGCTCCTGGTTTTGGTTTGATGTAAAGGAGGTTCTTCCTTGCCTCTGTTCTTTTGGATGCTGGTCATGGACTGGCTCTTGATCAGAGGGCTGTACTTGTCCAGATCCCGTGGTGGCACAAACCCTAGTTTCTCTTTTTCAGCGTGTCTGAAACACAAAGAATGAGGTGTTGGCTGTACAAAAGACATATTAATTCAGAGCAATAATTCAGAGCAATTCCAGATTGAGTCTTCAGACCTAAAGTTGACCCACATCTACACATCCTTATATTGTGGTGCATAACTTTCTCACATTCTGCATGATGGCTCCTCCATCCCATTTTCTTAGCCCAGAGGACTTTTAAGACAATTTCTGTGTGCTGTCAAACTATGGGCACAGCCAGATGGCCACATTAAAGTACAATCCACCAGTCCTTTAATTGGCATAAAAATATGACAGCATAACATTTGCTGTCCTGCCAGCGAAGCCCTCTTCTGCTATAGTAACAAAGTTCAAGAGTGGTTTTGTCAGTTTTAAAGTGGGACAATTAAGGGAAGGGAACAATGGATTCCCCAAGCTGTTTCCCCTCTCTCCAGGTGTCACCCGCCAGCAGGAAAAACAGCGACCAATCACTCTCCTTCACATGTGGTGGGGTGTGATCAGGTGAGCGTTGGACAAGTGCTTTGAACAGCGGATTTGCCATCTGTCAAGTTGCCAAACGGGTCACGGATACTACAGGGCTACTCCGCCTCTGTGACCTACCAGTCAGGCTAATTTTGAACACAACTCTAGTGGGTTTTTGGAAGGCTGGGCTAACAAGCGCAGAGGAGGGCATGGGGGGAACCAGGTCGGAGCAATGGATAAAGAAGTGAGCACCACAGCACCCTGACCATAGCACCCAGAAGTAAGCCATTGAAGAAGGCCAAAGGGCACCCCTTCCCCAAAGTAATAAAAAGAGGGGGGGGGGAAAGCAAGTGCCATGTGAAATTCCTTGTCAGCCCCCGCAGGACCACGCATCACCTTTGGTGCTGCCATTCATTACCTCTCCTCCATGTGAGGCCCAAGTAGGATGGAGACAGGCACAGGGGTTCCCTCTTGGATGGCACGGAGGATTGCTGGCAGAGGCTGCAGTCTCTCCCGGGTCCGCTTGTAAGCAGAAGAGCAGAAACGGTCCACATCAAGGACTTGGCCAGACTGATGGCAGAAATTGCTCTCAGTCTGGCCAAAGGCTGATCCATTTCCTATCCTTATGCATTTACACCCACATATACTTATTTACTTATACTGTATATTTAAACTCACACATACAAACTTGAGCATACTGCCTTGGGCCATTTGCCTGCAGAATGGCCCTTCACTCCCTCCCTTCTTCCCTTGTAAACCTTATTGCAGACGCCCTCTCCTCACAGTTGATCCCAGTAGCATAGGGACACACGGCCTACTCAGATGAGGAGGGACCATCTTTGGCAGTCTCCCAGCTGGTGACTGGAAGGCTGTCAATTGCTGATTTTTTAAAAACTGCTTGAAAAAAAAATACATCTTAGAGGCCTAATGGGGTCAGCATCACTGCAGAGGGCAGCTGAGGAGAGTTACCCACCTCCGCCCGCCTTTCCCCATTCTAGAGCCACATTGGGGTAGTAGAGAAATGGAATTCCTGGAGCAGTCCTAAGGTTATAGGGAAGCACTTCCTGTAGGGGGCTCATTCTCGGTTATTCCCCTAGGTTAGTGCAGGTCCCAAGGCTGTTTTAATGAATCCCCTGTAACCTGGTGCTGACTTGGTGTTTCCTCAACATACTGAAGCCCCCCTTTATCCAATTAAGCGTGTTGTGCAGACACAGCCAAACACTAGCTTTTTCTTCTCCCATGTATCCTGTGTTCCTAAATTCACTGTTGGGTCTTCTGTTTTCCCTTCCTCTGATTCCATTTGCATGATATACAATTACTGTATGGAATGAAGTTCCTGGTGTGCAGCAGGCAGACAACAAGGGCTCAAAGCCAACCCCAGAAGGCTTTGACAACAGCATTTGAGACAATAGTTGGTGACTTGAGCCCTCCATTTTGACACCTGTTTCTGTACTGTTTCCACAGGTGAACAGGTCCAACCACTGTGGACGATGTGAAAATGCTTGTGTGGCATCTTGCCACGAGGGGGCGGGCTAGTCTATCAAGTGAGAATCCCCTCTCCCGAGGAGTAGCTGGTACCTGTTCCAGAGTGGAGAAGATGTTACAGAGCAGGGAGTGAAGGATGGACAATTCCAGGGCCAGGTCAATAGAGTCATTGTAGGCACTCAACGGTATAGTGCTACCAGGGCTTGAAACACTGCTGAGAAATGATTCCATGGGATCCCAGTTGCGCTTGAGAAACTCATTCATGAAACTCATGTAGGCCTCTTTTTCTCCAAACCTATGGGAAATGAAATACCACATCAGTGCCACTGAGGGAGGTACAGCTGAGCCCCCTACATCAGACATCAATCCCTTTTGCCACTGGTACTGCTGGCCAGATGAAGGACTTACACACTTCCTGCTGGGACAATCCATTTCATCTTCCTGGCATGGGGAAGTCAGTTGATCCCCCTGTCCCACAGGCAGCCAATGCAATGCCACTGCTAATATAAAGCTGCCCGGTTCTTGTCTTCTGGTCCAATAATTGGACCATGAGACCTTCCCTGTGCTTTCAGCTTGACTCCCACCTTCTCCTGTTTCAGCTTGACTCCTGCCTTCTCCTGAGCAGGTGGTACCATGGGCCCAGCACAGATGCCAGCGGAAAATATCCGGCATACTTTCAGGTTTGAGAGCCCAGAGCCAGCCTGAAGTGTCATAATAAAGTTTGGAAGCCTTGGATACAGGTAAGGCTTTACAGAAAGGCTCGGAGGGCATCTAAGTTCTCTCTCTTTTTCCAAGGCATCGTGATGGCCCTGGAATTGGGCTGAGAATAAAATTTGGTTCCCAGTCCTGCCATAGAGTCATTAGCTAAACAACGTCTCTCTTTGTTCTTAATCCATAAAGTAGGCTTAAACAGTGATCTCGTTCAGGGTTTTTGAAGCTGTATTCCGCAGAATCTGAGGGTTCCATGAAGGGGGAGGGGGGAGCTCACTCAAATGCAGCCAGGGCATCCATAGTGGAAAGGGCAGGACTCATTCTCCCCCCCCCCACACACACACACACAAAAGCCACAGCCACTATTTTGTGGATCAGGAGTTCTGGGAATTTTTTTTAAATTAATAGATTCTGTGGCTGAAAACATTTGAAAACCCCTGATCTAGTTCCTTATAAGGCCACTGCAAGCATAAGAAGAACCCAGCTGGATCAGATGAAAGTCCTATCTAGACAGCACATCTTTAATGCCATACCAACTAGATGTTGATGGGAAGTCCCCAAAGCAAGGACAAATGTAGCAAGTCTGGTTTTCTGATTCTGAGGTTCTGCTAACCCCACATTCTGGATGTAGCAGGTGTTATTTTTTTTCCTCTCCCAACAGCTCTTATGTAGATTTAAAGGACACTAGAGAAATTCATGGACAATGAGGCCAAAAATGGAAGAAACAATGTCATTATGACTGCCCTTACAACTCAGTCACATGGAGCTAGGTACACCTTAGCATAGCTCTGCAAAGGTTCAGGGCAATAGGTTATTGCACATTATGTCATTATTAACATGTGGGAGACCTCAAAGATACTGGTTGACAATGAGCAACTTCTTATTAAAAGGAGAGGAAAAAATGGGAGTGTCATTCTTCTTGTAATTATTTTCCCTACATCCCCCTTAAAAAAAAAGTGTTTTCCTGAAGTCTTGGACTGATATTAGTTATGAGGTTTTCCTAAACTGCATTTCATTATGTGGTCCGTTATGTTGAACAATAAGCATAGTATGTTTGCTTTTGCAAAGTTCTAGACCAGAGCTTTCCAAACTGTGTGTCACGACACATGTGTCGGCTGCAGTGTCTGGGTGTGTTGCAGCTGCTGCTGCTGCCTCCAAGCCCTGCCAGGATTCCGCACAGGTCCTAGTGCCTGCCTTGTGCCCTGCTGTAAGAGTGTGTCGCGAAATGATGCATGTCTAAAAAGTGTGTCACCAACATGAAAAGTTTGGAAAGCTCTGTTCTAGACAGTTGTAAAGACTGCTGCCTGCAAATGCCTTTTCAAACTCTGCTCCTTCTTTTGCACCTTCCGCGCGTGCACACATAATGTCAATTATCAATGGGCTCTTTTCCTTGGGACAGACTGGTTTTTACCTGAGGTCAAGCTCCTGGAACAGGGCTTTCCAAACTTTTGCTGTTGGCGACACACCAATGGCCAGTGCACAAAAACCCAGGAGCGCCGCCGCCACTGCGGCGCGCAAAAACCTGGAAGCACCAGTGGCGGCGCTTCCGGGTTGCCGCTGCAGCAGCAGCGGCATCCTGGAACCCAGAAGCGCTGATGGCCTGCTGCCACCGCTGCCACTGCCCCTTCGAAAGGGCAGGCTCTGGGGACCCCGAAAATGGCCTCAGTTCCGGCAGGGAGGCGAAAAGCCTCATCGCGCGCATGCACACTGCCGGGCTACTTCCCGCCGCACAGCTGATTGGTGAGGAGAATTTCCACCCCGTCCCCCCGCACCGATCAGGTGTGCAGCAGGAAAGCGGCCCAGCAGCGTGCGCGCATGATTTTTGCCTCCCTACCGGAACCGAGGGCATCTTCATCAGCGCTTCTGGGTTGTCACGCGACACACCTGAGGCCCCCAGGCGACACAGTATTGTGTTGCGACACACAGTTTGGAAGGCCCTGTCCTAGAACCTGAGCTAGGGCCTTGGCTACTTACGTGGTGAAATTGGCTAGATTCTGAATAACCTTGGCCACCAGGGTGAGGGTGCGGGAGGTGGTGTCATCGGGGTATTTCTGTGTGAGGCCGAAAAGGCTGGGGGACATAATGGCTGGGCAAAGGAAGCGTAAGAATAGAGACGCAGAGACGAGTCGCTGGCCAATGTCCACCTTGCCCCGCAACTGGCACACTTCTTGCCAGGCTGTGAAGATCTCGCCCAGCTCGGCTGGAAAGGAGCTGCAGAGAGAAAAGAGACGATGGGCTGAAAGCAGGCCTAAGGGCATACCTGCGACCACCCGATCCAGGCAGTTGTTACAGCCAGGTCTGCTATCTAAGTGATCTTGCTTGGATATATCGAGTTTTGTCTCAGAGTATGCTTGGGTCTGGATGTAGTGACCAACCACAGCAGTTTGCCTATTGCCAGCCCAGGGAATGAGCTCAGGAACATCTGCGGATCACATTTGCAGCCAACCCAACTTATTACTGCAGAGTCCTTTTTGCATAATCTCACATGAAGGCAAGCTGCTTACACTAAGATGTGATGGACTACAGTAACACTGCTGGGTTCTCAGGAAGGAGGGAGCACATTCCAAGGAGGGGAGCAAGATAAGAGACAACACAACCTGGAGCTGGACGGTGGGAAGACTAAGAGGTTCATGGTAGCCCCGCCCTAGAGCCTCCCAGGTCATTTCCCTTTAGGTTAAAGTAGAGTAGCTTTAGTCTGGCAAGATTCTGTCTATACAGTGTGAGAAAATAAAGAACTGCAGTTTGGCTGGATTGCGTCCTTGCCGTTCTTGGGCTAGGCCTGACAAAGGTAAGAGAGGGGTAAACCTCAAATGTGCAGAGACCCTCATTATACTTAGCTTTATTTATTTATTTATTTATTTATTTATTTATTTAATTAATTAATTAATTAATTAATTTTATTTGTTTTATATCCCGCCTTTATTATTTTCATAAATAACTCAAGGCAGCGAACATACCAAATACTCCTTCCTCCTCCTGTTTTCCCCACAACAACCACCCTGTGAGGTGAGTTGGGCCAAGAGAGAGTGACTGACCCAAGGTCTCCCAGCCGGCTTTCATGCCTAAGGCGGGACTAGAATACTCAGCCTCCTGGTTTGCTATTGGCTCCTTCCTAGGGCTGAGAGAGAGTGACTGGCCCAAGGTCACCCATCTGGCTTTCACGTCTAAGGTGGGACTAGAACTCTCAGACTCCTGGTTTCTAGCGCAGCACCTTAACCACTGGACCAAATTGGCTCTCTTTACATGCTAAACCTTATTCTAGCAGACAGCCCATTTTTCTAGTTCATTTGGGCCTGCAGGCTGCCCGCTAGATGGGCCATAAATGATCCCGGATTCAACCCTTCTGGCCCAGCAGCCCAGAAATCCCTACCCAAAGCATCTCCAGAGAGCAGCTCTGACTTCCTCTCAGTGGTGGCAGGAGGGAAAGCTCCCTGACCCATCCTGGGGCTGCACCCCGGTGCATACTCACTTGCTGGACATAGCAATCCTTCGGAAGACCTCTTCGCAGAGTTGCTGCAGGTGGTTGCGATTGTCAGCCAGGTCACGGGGAGGGCATTTACTTGGGTCCACTTCACAGCAATCCTCCAGAAGGTTTGGCTGGGTTACAATGTCACCTGTGACACAATCCCCCATAGGTTTCCGTTAGGTGACAGGCAGGGATGGCTGTAGATGCGACTCTGTGGCTTGCAGAGCCACAGTTCTGGGTCACAAGCCACAATGGTATTTCTAACCTAGTTTCTTGCCTCCAACTAGAAACACTCCCGGATTCTTCATAAGCAATTAGAGTCACATTCTAGCAATACCCGTTATGGATTTAGCTAGCTCTTCAGGGCCCTTCCAAACTGTACAACAACCAAAGGAGTGGGAGATGAGTGCTGTAGTGAGAAGTATATGACTACTGTCAGCCATAGATTTCTCTTACCATCTTTGATCACAGTTCACCTTATGAACTGAATAACAATTACAGGCAGTAACACTCTGTGCATTGTTCTTCAGTATTATAAAGCAGCCGTAACTCATTGTTCCTAAAAAATTCTATACTCTTGCTCTTCTGCTGCCAGCCAGCTTCTGATTTGACTTACTTAAGGTGGCCAGCAGGTATGGGCTTCCCACCAGCTTCATGTATTCATCAATGGCCTTGGTGGCAAGCGTGTTTTCACGAAAAATCAAAGCTTCCCGGTCATCAAAACGGTCCAGCTCAGCTATACCCAAGTCGATGAGAAAGTCCTGCAAAGCAGATGGGGAAAGGGTTACTAGGATAAGTCCCGTCCTGTTCTACTCCTGCGTTCCCACTTAAATCCTACTTTCCAGCCAGGCTCAGGATGTCAGGGAAAGGGCAAAATGACACCAGGTTCTTCTCCTGTGGACCTTGGCCGCTAAAAGAATAGTTCTACCGCGCCAGGCGATCTAGCAATAAAACAGCCTATGAGGGAAAAATCAGCACAGCAGCAGTAGGAAAACCCCGGTGATGAATCCGAGTACCAGGTTGTTTCCCAGGACCTCAATGTCAGTCTGCCTCTTAGTAAAAGAACTGATACCTTGGCTTTGCCTGTGCTTTGCAAGACCCGCACTAGGACACCCATCAGCTCTTCCTTGTCCCTGGCACTGAGGCTGGGCTCCAATGCAGCACATAGTTCCCGATAATGGAAAGTGAGATATTCAGCAAATTCTTTGTACTGTACGATGGGCAACACTTCGATGTTGCAGTATCGTCCTCGCAGCCGAAGGGTGGGCATGTTTGGCTTCTCTTTGCCCAGTGGGTACCATCTCTCCAAAGGCTGGCGCACAGCAGCCATCTCCTTTAGGGGAACAGACATACTGGCAACGGGGCTGTCCTTTGGCCACAGACCTTCTTCTTCCTGTACCAGGCAGACCTGGAGTTCCACAACTGGTGGAAGAGTCTTGAGGTCAAAGTGCTCGCCCCAGAAGAGAGTTCCTATGGGGCTGGCTTGCTTGGCTGTTGTGCGGGCATACAGGGCCCCATCCAATTGGAGTTCACAGTGGTAGTGCTTCCTGGGAGACAAGTCTCGGGCTTCATATACCCAAAGACTTAGCCTGCGTTCCATCCGTTGGCAGTTGTCCTGGAAAATGGATGCAAGGGACAATGTTAAGAAATGGGACTGGATGCAAAGCAAGATGTGCTACAACTCACCCAGTGTCGCACCTTCTGGATGTGTTGGACTGCAAGTCCCATGAAACCCATACCTCCACCATAACTACTGAAGAAAACTGTGTGGTAACACATGAAACTGTTAGATATGAAGGTGAATGAACCTTCACAAAGAACAGGCAAGAAGCAAACAGGATTAGGTCCAAAGTAGATGAAAGATCAAGATCAAGGATTTGCTGGTAGGAGCAGGGGGCAGAAGACAGACAAGTGGCTGGGACTGGAGGGGAACAGAGGCCTGTCAGTGCTTACACTCCTTGGTCATAAAGACTAGGATTTCTGCTTTGCATGAATGACTGAGACAAGCCCAGGGACCACGGCGGAAGACAAGCAAGGAGGATTTTTACAAGGGAAAGACACAGGGAGAAAGAAAGTGAATTTGGTGATGGTGGGGAGAGTTTTCTATGCAAAAGTATGTCCATGTAATGAATAGCACAAGGCAAGACTGCTGTACCATACTGGGCTGGACAGCTTGACGCAAGTTCTCCATCCAATGGGTTCTCTCCGCAGCAGATGGGCAGGTGAAGCAGTAGCGCCTCCCAGCACTCAGGACCTAAGAGAGGAGAACTCTGGTTAAGGCCTGCCGTGGGCCAGGCTGGCCTCTTCTCTCATTCTGGGGCAATGGTCCTTTTGTCAAGACTACCAAAGTGGGGGAGCAGCTTTAGGCAACTGAAATGGGTGTTATGAAAGGGCATGATTCATTACTGCTATAGTTTGACAGCCAAGTAAGAGAAGGGGTTCATATAAGATATTTGTCTTGAGACACCAGGCTAAGCTGGCTTGCCATGGCTATCAGAGGGCAGAGGACGCTTTTGGTTTATCCAGCTCAGGCAGCAAAATACTTTGGGCTGCAGCTGCCCTGTGACAAAGGGTACACATGTAAAGCCTTCTGCCTCTTTTATAGACCCTGACAGCTAAGAAAAGAACGTTCTGCAGTCCCTCATCTAGCCAGGACAGCTTTATGGATGAATGGCATATTAACAGGAGGTTGAGTTTCAACCCGAAGACAGTTGAATCTCCAGGACCGCTTGCAGAATATAGGCTCACGAGTGACCAGAACCATTATTTTATTACTGAGTCAAGTGATGAAAGAATATATATGAAAGTATAGCTATTCTCCCCCATGTATTTGTTTGTTTGTTTGTTAGTTAGTTAGTTAGATTTATATGACCGCTCAACTCCCCCAACGGGTGAGTATACAGGGTGGGGAAAGTCTGTACCTCAAAGCAGTACTGCTCTCCCACAAGGCTGCTGTGAAGTGGTCGGATCAAGACATCTTTCTCGTTGCTCAAGTCCAGGGTGAGAGCTGGGCCAGGCAAGGCCTCCCTGTAGGGCGCAACAGAAAGGCCAGGCCAGAATAAGCAATAGAACATGTCCATGAAGTCCAGCCCAATTGCAAGGATTAATCACTGTCTGGACACGTTGCTATTCTGAAATTCTTGTCAGGTCATCAGCTTATCTGAGGAAGTTATTGTAGGGCTGTCCCTCCTGCCAGGATTAGCCCAGAACCTCCAGAGGAGGAGGAGGAACCCTGTTGTCTGTCCAAGGACTCTGCTAGAGTCAACCACCAGCTTTCCCAAAACCATATCCTAGAAAGGAGGCTTTGCTTCAGAATTCAGGGAGTCCATGACCCATTCTCCTGTAGACCTGCCAGGATCACCTTTAGAAGCAGGCGCATAGGCATGCCTGAGCAAAGTCCAAAGATGGCACTTTGGACCCAGAGGTGTCCAAAGATGAGGAAACGAGGAAACCTCATGTATTCCAGATCAAGGCCCTGATGACAAGCCACAAATGAACTCTGAAGCAAACTCTGAAGCCGATCATTTGGGGCCAAGCCAGAGCCGAAACGGCAGGTAAGCTTGCTGTGCTCCCTGTGTCTGTCTTGTTAGCCGTGCCCCTGCTGTCCTGACTGCCCTACCAGACAGCGCCTGAGTAAGTGGAGACATCTGGCTAACTTCTTAGAACCTAAGCAGGGTTGGCCCGAGCTAGAACTTGATTGGGAGACCACCTGGAATTCCAGGGCTGTTATCTAGACTGGAAAGTTGAAAAACCATCCTGGAGGACTATAATGGTAAAGTGCTTCCATAATGCTGTCAAGAAAACTGCATGGATGGAGTCAACTTGATTCAAGGGCATCTTTCCTTTTACCAGCTAGTTCTTTGGCCTTTTCATATGGCTGAATTTTGGACCAGATGTCAGGAGTGGTAGGAATGGGACACACTGGCAAAAAAGTCACTATAAAACAAGTTATACCGTGTATCCAATCAGCTAAACTTGCCCTTGAAACCATGAGTTGCTGCAGGATAAAGTACTTTTTTTAAAAAATTCAACCATTCAATAGTGGGGAGAGCAGGGGAGCCTGGCAACCTATCCTTCTTTGAGAGGTCATATTGATTCTCAACATTTCTCACCCATGTCTTGAACCTCCCTAACGATCTTTTGCAGGCAGCACTTTGATTGTGTCTTGATAGTGCTCAGTTAGTCCTCCGGGCATGAGAAGCCCTAGGGTCCCACTGCTGGAATATCAGGGATTCCGGGGGACAGCTATGAATGCTAGTACCATACTCTGCCCTAAGCCAGCAATAAACTGGTGGTAACAATAGAGCAAACATATCATCCTTGGAAGAGCTTTTCATGGCATTTTAACCTCTCAGAAAGACATTGTCCTAGCAACCTTTTATATGCCATAATAGTTATGAATTGTTTATAAAAAGATGCTTTCAGTCTTTGTTCTATTTTCTCTTACACAATCCTCCAATATTTTTCTCTGTTACAAAACCTTCAGCTCTTTGATTTTGGGTTGGACTATCAGTCTTCCCCAACTAGTGCATTTCACATCGAATTCCCCACCCCCACCCCCGCAGCAAGTATGGCCCATCTAGAAAGCACTAGACTGGGGAAGTCTGGATTAAATGAGTGGAAGCTCAGAGAACAGACAGATAACATTTTGGGGCCATAACTCAAACTGGTTGTCAGGATACCAGCTGAAGCATAGAGAAAGGGATGAGCCCATCACACCTCAACCGATAGGTTCAGTAAAATAAAGTGAACCGAGAAAGAGGCAGACAAGATAAGGCAATGAGAATTCCTGTTAGAGCCTACCTATTGCCATTCACAACAGATTCACCTGAGGAGTCAGTCTTAGGGTGGGCCCGTCCCTTCCGATCTCTGAAGCGTTTCCAAAGCAGCCCCTGGAAATAGGAGGGGAAAGAAGGAACAATTGTGAGGATCCCCTGCCCTTGGGGCACGGGGGCATAGCTGAAAGAAAGCTCAAAGTCTTTTGGCCCAGCGTTCTTCCAAGGTTCTCAGCCCTTCACAGGTCAGCCTAGGCAATGTCCCCCAAAGCAGAGAGCAAGAGCACACAGGCGACACCTTAGCAAGGTACTTGCGGAGCAGTTGAGACCGATTGATCCAAGCCAGGTATCATAACCGAGGACAGCACCTCCCCCAAATGAGTGTCCCTCAAGGCCTCAAATGTTGATTTCGACAGACTCTAATGTGGGGAAATTTGGAGGGGATACAGCTAGGCACAAGTGACTGAGCAAGTTGGCGGGAGGAGAGATGAAGCAGGAAGGGTGCAATGATCCGCTATGACTGAGGGAGGACAAGGATAACATGGCAAGCTGCTATAACTCTAAAGTAACATTCTTACAATTGGAATTTTTTATTCCAGATTCTGGGACCCCTGGGGAACACTAAGCTAGGGAAAGCAGGGCCACAGAGAGATCCTGAGAAGCTCGGGCGCCATCAAGAGAGTGCCTTCACTTGACCTTCTTGCCCTGCCCCTCTAGTACTCTGCAGTATACCACACATCTCTTGTACCTTCACAGTGCCAGGCTGTGTGCCAGAGGAAGCATCCTGGAAAGCCTTCTTCTCAGGAGCCTGTCCTTCCGTGGAAAACTCTGCAGGAACAAAGTGAATTAAATGCAAGTCAAATACAGCAAAATAGCTGTGGGACAAATGAATTACAGAAGCATAGGGTTGGAAGGGACCTGGGAGGCTTTTCTAATCCAAAACCCTGCCCGGGGTCCTTATCCTTATACCAGGATAACTATACCCTAATCCTTATACCATCCCCGACATGTTTACCAAGCCTTTCTTGAAAACTCCATTTTGTATGGCTGCAGGAAGGAGGCTGTTCCACTACTTAATAGCCCTCATACTCAGGAAATTCCCCCTCGCTTCAGATTTGAACCTCCCTCTTTAAAGCTTCTACCCATTGCTTTTTGTCTTACCTTGGGTACTATGGAGAATAAATCCACACCTTCTCTTGTAATACCTCTTATAGCAGGGCTTTCCAAAGTTTTCCCGCGGCGACACACCAACCACCATTGGTGTGTCGCCGTGGGAAAACCCGGAAGTGCCGCCGTTGCGGCAGCGCGCAAACACCCGGAAGCGCTGCTGTCATTTTCGGTTTTTGCGCGCCGCCGTTGGTGTGTTGCCGCGGGAAAACCCGGAAGCGCTGATGATGATCAGCGCTTCCGGGTTGTGTGGCGACACACCAGACTGTGTGTGGCGACACACTTTTGTGTCGCCACACACAGTTTGGAAAGCTCTGTCTTATAGTATTGGAAGACTGCTACATGATTTTCCCTTAGCCTTCTCTTCTTTAGGCTAAACTTACCCAGTTCCTTTAGCCATTCTTCACAGGATTTAGCTTCCAAGCCCTGCTCTATCTTTGTCACTGTTCTCTGCATTCTTTCCAGTTCCTCAGCATCCTCCTTGTATTGTGGCAACTAGAACTGGGTGCAGTACTCCAGGTATGCTGTGACAGCACAGAGCAAAACTATCACTTCCCATGATCCCAACAGTATATTTCTATTGATGCAGCCCAAGATTGCACTGGCTCTCTTGTTAGTTGCAGCACATTGCTAGCTTATGTTTAATCTGTGGTCTATTAGAGCACCTAGATCCTTCTCACAAGTACTACTGCCGAGACAGGTACAGCCTGTTCTGCTACCTAAGAGCAAAGCCTTAGCTTTCTTGCCACTGAACTGCATATTGTTAGATAAGGCCTGATGTTCAAGTCAATCAAGATCCTTTGAACCTTGAGCTGGTCCTTCCCAGCTCTGTGGTATCTGCACATTGATGAGCATCCCTTCTATCCTCTCATCTAGAGTCATTTATGAAAATGTTGAAGAGCACTGGGCCCTGGGGGACCCTGCTGCTTACCTCCCTTCATGTGGACATAGATCCACTAAGGATCACATCTTGAGGCTGGTTGTTCAACCAACTGCATATCCATCTAGTACTGTGATGGGATCATCCATCCCACATTGTTTCAATTTATCAAGAAGGAGGCTATAGTCAACTTTATCAAATGCCTTTCTGAATTGTAGGTCATTGCATCCACAGCATTCCCTTGGGTTACTAATCTGATCACTTTGTTAAAAAAAAAAGCAGAAAGATTTCTCTGGCATGACCTATTTTTAACAAACCCCTGCTGGCTTCTAGTAATCACCTTGTTCCTCTCTAAATGCTAGCATACCCATTGCTTGATTATCTATTCTAGGATTTTCTTAGGTACCGACGTCAGGCTGACTAGTTTGTAGTTTCCTGAGTCTACTTTTTTCCTTTTTTAAAGGATAGGAACAACATCAGTTCTTCCCTAACCTTCTGGCACTTCCCCCACATTTCTCCTGTCTCAAAGATGACAGTCAATAGTTCTGAGATCACATCTACCAGTTCCTTTAGCACCTGGGATGTAATCTATCTGGTTCCAGAGACTATAATGGGCCTCAGGTTATGTACAGACACTCACCATCCCAATCTGTGGCCCCTTGAATCCTGAGGTGCTATCCACACTTCCACTGAAGGGCTCAGATTTCACTGGGACAAAGAGCAGATTTAAACCCCATGAAACCCAGACCTGAGCATCCTAGGAGTAAGTACCCCATCAAACTCCATGGTGCCGGGTTCAATGTTGGATTAGTGGTAGGAGATAGAGGGAAGAGAGGGACAGCCAAAGATTGTTTTTTGCTTTCTAAACGTTCAGGCCATGGGAATATTGATCTCTCAATCTCCTAGAAGATATGGAAAACCAATAGATTGATATTTCCATGCATTGAACTCCTTTGCAGTTTCTCACCTCTTTGGGTTTTAACTGGCATGCAAGTTCCTAACAGAAGCCTTGGCTGGAAACATTGGCTTTTGCCACCCCATCCACAAGAAACCCCTGTTTGAAGAACCAGTAATCTATTTACATTTGAGATATGATGATCTACTAGAAGACCAATAGATCTATCTCCTGGTAAGTTGCCGTATCTCAAAAAGGAAGAAAAAAGAAAAAAAGGAGAAATTTAGTAAGGGTCTAAAATGGCTAGCTGTGTGGTTGTTGTTGTTCAGTCGTTCAGTCGTGTCCGACTCTTCGTGACCTCATGGACCATAGCACGCCAGGCCTTCCTGTCCTCCACTGTCTCTCGGAGTTTACTCAAATTCATGTTCATTACATCGGTGATGCTATCTAACCATCTCATCCTCTGCCGTCCCCTTCTCCTTTTGCCTTCAGTCTTTCCCAGCATCAGGGTCTTTTCCAGTGAGTCCTCTCTTCTCATTAGGTGGCCAAAGTATTTGAGCTTCAGCTTCAGCATCTGTCCTTCCAATGAGCAGTCAGGGTTGATTTCCTTTAGGATTGACTGGTTTGACCTCCTTGCAGTCCAAGGGACTCTCAAGAGTCTTCTCCAGCACCACAGTTCGAAAGCATCAATTCTTCGGCGCTCAGCCTTCCTTATGGTCCAACTCTCACAGCCATACATAAAGGTGCTAATCCCCAGCCAAATGTCTGGTCATTCTTGCAGCCAGGACAAAATGGCAATAGCGTCACAATGCCCAGCAATACTGCTCTGTTCCATTCAACTCCAAGGAAACAGTCAATACCCTTAATCTTATTTATCTCTCATCCAATAGGATGGATGAGAGAAAACAAGCCAAAATTAAATCCAGCCATCCCCTTCATCTCCAGCCAGCTGGTCAGAAGTATATCCTAGGGATATGTGTGTGTGTGTGTGTGTGTGTGTGTGTGTGTGTGTGTATAAGAGAGAGACAACGCTCACTATTCTCCTTACCTGGTCGGAATATCGAGTTACTCTCAGAAACAGAACTGCTGGTTCGTTTCCGGTTCTCAAGCAGACTCTAAAACAGAAAAGAGAACACTGTAGGCAGATTCACTGCTTTGTTGTTGTTGTTATTAATCAAGCCCCTACCCCACACCTTCAACTCTAGCCTCACCCCCTAGTGAGCAAAATAGATCTGTCTCTGAGGCAGCAGTAAGACAGGGCAGCATTTTCCAGGAACACAGCCCTGGACACAGTGGCTAGGGTGGGGGGCTGGGGGGTGTCAGCCTGCCACAGCACTCTCTGAAGAGATGCTCCTTGACAGAGCTCAGTGCCTGTGCTGAGCATCCTCACATTCCCCTCCTCCCCTTCCTTGAGTTCTGAAGGTCAGAGATGCCCTCACCTCCTCATCTCTGCCCCAAAACAACAGCCGTCCATCCTGCAGAGATACGTTAGCCACGTCCCAGGGAGGAGCACCAGGAACCATGCTTGGAGTCAACTGGGCAGCAGAATCATCACCTGTAGGAAGGAACATGGATGCAATGTGTGGGAGAGCTGGAATATGTCTCTGAGCTTACCAGGATCAGACCCACAACTTATGATACAGAAGAGTGAGCCCTTCTCACTTTTTCCTTCCCACTAAGTAACTACAGCTCATCATGGAGCCTTTTCACAGTGGCCCAGGCATTCTTTGTTCTCTTTTTGGTTCTTTGTTCTCTTCCCTTTGGGAACTTTTGTTCACATGTGCCAGATGTTCAGGGGTATGTTCTGCTCTCCTTGGAATCTGGTCACTTATCGCTCTTGGCAAAGACTCAGAGGGTGGCACCCTTGAAACAGGGAATCTGAGGCACTGAAAGATGTGGGCGTGGGGTGCAATACGCTTGTCAACAACCCATTCAGTCAAAATGAGATAGGAGCAACCAAGGCCCCAGAGAGATGTTCTGGAATGAAATGGAGTTGCATCTGTAAAGCAGAACCAGCTCAGGGATGTGGTTTCTTTCCCCCTTCCCTCACACGCTTGCCATCCTTGCATATGATGCTCCATGTGGTCTGGATTATCAGAACTGATGTGATGGCCCCAGTGCCAGGAGCTTAACTTAAGAAATTCTCCAGACAATTCATCAGAATGCTAAAAGAATTCATTTATTAAAATCCGACTACATGGAACGGATGCAAAGCTCTGAATATCAAATTTGGCGCCAAGCATTCAAAGTTAATAACATCCCTCCGACCTCATCCCGTTAGCTTCAAAACAAACATTTTCTCACTCTTGATCTTCCCCCCACCCACTCTGTTAAGTTTAATGAGAGTTCAGGTGTCTTATCAATGTCCTTGGTCTTTCACAGTCAGTGGCGGAATGTGAGGGAGGCAAACGGGTTTGCAAAGCAGCTGGCTACAAAGAAAGCTTCTGTACTGCTTGACACGTGTTGGCTCAAATACATGGCAGGCAAGCAAAGTGAGTCTGACAACTGAATCATGCATGGCTAGTGAAGCAGGAAAAGCTAGACTGGAGGGACTTTTAGCCTCTTGGGGCCAACAACAAGGCCTCTCAACAGACTGGGTGGAAACAATATTGGCAAGAATAGAACACTGACGATTTGGCTCCATAAGGTCACCAGTGCTGAGCAAAGGCACAGATTTGAAGATGGAGGGCTTTGGAAGAGGAGAAGGACAAAGTAACCTGAAGTGTCTCTAGCCTTCCTTGTCTGCTGCAGCCCTTCTCTGGCTGGCTGGGATTCTCTGTAAGGCAGCTTCCCTCAACTTGGCACGCTTCAGATGCATTGGAGCACAACTCCCAGCACCCTAGCACAGAGCTTTCCAAACTTTTCATGTTGGTGTCACACTTTTTAGACATGCATCATTTCACGACACACTCTTACAGCAGGGCACAAGGCAGGCACTAGGACCTGCGTGGAATCACAGCTGGTTTGGAGGCAGCCAGGCACAAGGCAGGCACTAGGACCTGGGAGGAAGCCAGGAGGCAGCAGCAGCTGCAACACACCCAGACACTGCAGCTGACACACTAACGTGTCCCGACACACAGTTTGGAAAGCTCTGCCCTAGGAACACCATAATGACTGGAGCAAGGGGCTTTGTAGACCAAAACATCCAAAAGGCAGATTAGAAGATACCGCTTGATATTCATGCTGAAACTCAGGGAGGACCAGAGGGAAAAGAGGGAGTGGCTGTCACACTCCTGGCCCTGAGGAGACTCCTGCCCGCATTTATATTTGCTGTGCAACAATAGGGATCAGGAGCAAAATGGGCTGACAGTGTCCTTGTCAGATGAAGAAACCAAGAAGTGGGTGGAGAAAGCTTCTGTTACCACCTCCAGACACCTCCGGCTACAGCCAGGGTTAGAACCAGCTGAAGAAGAGCAGGGCTGTGCCCCATTTTATGCATCATTTTAGCAATATTTTAGCTAGTATATATGTTATTAAAAGAATCCCAGAGCAGGGAACAATAAAAAATGAATTTAAAGAGGGGGAGAAGGAGAATGCTCCCTAAAAGCTTTATATTTAAAACTCTAATATGGTTTAAAATGCTAGCACTTAGAGCAGGGCTTTCCAAACTTTTCA
Organism: Charina bottae; assembly: GCA_023362775.1. Lineage (NCBI taxonomy): Eukaryota > Metazoa > Chordata > Lepidosauria > Squamata > Charinaidae > Charina > Charina bottae. The sequence goes on along the minus strand of JALMGJ010000021.1, from coordinate 5,634,308 downwards.
CGTTGGTGACACACCAATGGCGGCGTGCAAAAACCCGGAAGTGCCACGGTGGTGGCACGCCGCTTCCGGGTTTTTGCGCGCCGCCGTGGCGCTTTTGGGTTTTCGTGCAGCGCCATAGCGGCAGTGCTTCCGGGTTTTCACGCGCCACCGCTGTGACACTTTTGGGTTTTCGTGCGCCGCGGTGGTGGTGGTGTCCTGGTGTGCCACGCGAAACCCCAGAAGCGCTGATGGCCTGCCGCATGCGCCACCACGCTCAGTGGCAGCGGCGCACTATCAGCGCTTCCGGGTTTTTGTGCGACACACCTGGGCCCTGCAGGTGACATAGTATTGTGTCGCGACACACAGTTTGGAAAGCTATGACTTAGAGAAAGCAAATGCAATTCTAGGCTGCCTCAATAGATGTACCGTTTCCAAATCACAGGAAGTCAGAGTTCCACTGTGCCAAAGTCTACTGAGTACCGAACACCACATTTTAAGAAAGATTTAGAGAAACTAGAAAAGGTTTGGAGAAGGGCAACAAGAAGGAACATGCATGGGACTGGAAATTCACTGACAAGGAGATCGCGAGGGAGCTGGATATGTTTAGCTTTGAGAACAGATAACCAAGTGAAGATTTAAACATAGTTTTTAATATTCTAGCTGTGCAGATGTGTACTCATGTACCACTAAAAACTTTACTTTGCTACTAGTACCCTTCCTCCTCCCTCCCTCCCTCCCTCCCTCCCTCCCTCCCTCTCTCTCTCTCTCTCTCTCTCTCTCTCTCTCTCTCTCTCTCCTAACAGTAAAAAGCAATCTGACAGTGGAACAGGGAAGGGATGAGTTCCCTTTCACGGATGTATTCAAGCAGAGAGCTGAGGCTTGGCAGCCATGTGTCAGAGGTGCTTCAGTTTGGATTCTTGCCCTGAGCAGGGCATTCAACTCAATGGCCTATCTGGACTTTTCCAGCAATATGATTTTATGAAGTTCTATAGACAAATCAATTATAATTTAATCCCAAACTAATTTTCATCGTTGTGATTTTCCTCACTTGCTCCCACTTCCTGGATCATTGACTTCGATGGACATTTATTTATTTATTTATTTATTTATTTATTTATTTATTTATCAATCAATCAATCAATCATATGGCAGCACATTATACATATTACAATTGATAGACCGCCTCCACGTGGCGTCCCCTGGGCCTCCTAAGATTTTTGAGAGTGGCTAAATGGTCTATCACATACGAGGCAGCCAGATAATCCTCCAGATCTCCTGGCTAGAGGACATCCATCGTCATCTTCTTGGTCATCTTCGAAGGACAAGAAATAATGCAGAGAAGAATGACATTGAGGTGGGATGCCGTGAGAAGGGTCAGGGGGGTCAAATCTTCTGCTCCCTCCTCCCAGCTTGCAATTGTGAATGACTTCTAATTAGAAGCTTAGAGCAACTTTCCTCAGATGCAACAGAAGCCGGGGGACTGTGATGCTTTGCCCACCTGGCTGCCTGCATGGCGCATACTATGGAACTACTGCCGTGAGTAGTACATGGGACATATTGCCAGAGCAAAGCAGGAGCACTTACAGAATGCTGTTTTCTGTATGATTATCTTTCCAACCAAAAATAAATGCTGACTCAAATATTGAGCTGCCTTTTGTAAGAAAGTGGCCAGCAGCTACCAGCTAGTTGCTGAATAAGGACATTGCACGATATCTTTATGCACATCTGTGATTGCTTTCAGTTTTAGTCAAGAGTTTGGGGTATTGTAATAGCAGGAGGATACGGGCGACTGATCCGTGCAAGTCTGCAACCACCTCTTATATTCTGACATAACTGACTAATTAGGATGTCTGGGTTTCAGAATCAAACTGAATAAGCCTAATCTTACCTATTTTCCCACTATTTATACTGAAAATGTACATGCCCAGTTCATTACCTGGGGGATCCGTCTTTTATATTTTAAATATACAGTCATTAAGATGAGTTTAGACAACAAGTTTGGGGTAGTGGTCAAGGAACCCAGCTAGAAATTGGGAGACTGTGAGTTCTACCCCCACTTTACGCACAAAGCCAGCCGGGTGACCCAGGGTCAGACCCTCTCTCTCAGCCCTAGAGAGAAGGCAAACCACTTCTGGAAAGCTTGCCAAGAACACTTGCCAGGAGTCAGCTGACTTGAAGGCACAAAAAAATGCAAATAAATTAAACCACTGACATCAGAAATGGAGGGTGTCACATTATTGGATAAAGCAACAGTCTCTGTTAAGAAGCTACAGTACAATTTTCCCCATGCAGGAGGAAATTACCCATGGGAGTTTGGGTAATCTGGGAAAGAAATGTGACCTATGGATTGAATACACCCTGCAGCCTCCCCCTCCCCCACTTTTTTTGGCCTTTTTCCCTCCAATATCACACAACCCCCAGTCAGTGAAAAATTGCTGATTTGGGGTAAGGCATCTGGGAGTGTGTACATGTATGCATGTGTTTATTTTGTGGTAGTAAAATGTTCCTCCCGCACATTTGTGCAGTCGTGTCCGACTCTAGGGGCCGGTGCTCATCTCCGTTTGTTAGCCGAAGAGCCAGCGCTGTCCTAAGACGCTTCCACGGTCATGTGGCCGCATGACGTATGCGGAACGCTGTTACCTACCCACCGAAGTGGTACCTATTCATCTACTTGCATTTGCATGCTTTCGAATTGCTAGGTTGGCAAGAGCTGGGGCGAGTGCGGGAGCTCACTCCGTCACGCGGGGCTCGGGATTCGAACCTCCGAACTTGCGATCTTCCGATCGACAAGCCTGGCGTCTTACCCACTGAGCCACCACGCCCCCTATTTTTTTATATTTGTGGTACACGCCCCCTATTTTTTTTTATTTTTTATATTTGTGGTACACCATGCAAATTAATCAGAATAAGGGGACTTCTAGTGATTTCATCATAAAAGCAGTAATATGTTTTTAGGTAGAAAGATGTGTATTTGAAGAATCTCTGCAGCTGCATTTCTACTGTAAATTGTTGGCTTGAGGGCTACACCAGAGTTGGCAGGACACGTTTTCGCCTTGTTTTGTTTATGTATTTGTTTGTTTGTTTTTATGTGTGTTTTTATAATAGCAAAATTGTGATCTCCCAATTAATTAAGCTGCTTTTTCTTTAGCAGTAGTGGGCATATAATGCTCGCTTTTTTCAGTGTTATAGCTCCAATATTAAGAAACAAAAAACACTGCAGCCCTTTCTCTCTTTAACAGAAGGAAGAACTAATAGAAGAGTGAAATTATTGAAGTAGGTGAAGGCCAAAGCTCTCTTTGTTTCCATTTCTAGGGCTCTGGGGGGTTTTAAGAAGAAAAAGGGTACCTTAAGATTGCAAAAGTTGAATAATGCGTTTTGGTCTTTGAACTCCATTTTCTGACAAATAAAGGGCCCTAAAATTTTGGCCCTGCCCACTCTGGGGGCTCTGGAAGTTGCAATCTGGGCACAAAGGTAGCAGGCCTGTGACCTAACCTATATGCAGGACGTTTTCAAGCAAGCACCAGTTCAGCACCTTTAACTGACTGGTTTAGAAATTACTTGACTGTATTTGAAACTTACATTATGTATATAAATACACACCGTTACCTCCAAATTAGAGCTGCAAGACTTGCAGAACTCATAATAGAAAAGCACATATTACGTTCGAAATGGGGAGCCAGGAGTGCGAAGCTGGAAGGCCCAGAGCGGAGGCCTCGTGAAGTCCCCTGAGCAGCAAAGGATACTTCTAGAGCAGGGCTTTCCAAAGTTTTCCCGCGGCGACACACCAACCGCTGTTGGTGTGTCGCTGCGGGAAAACCCGGAAGTGCCGCCGTTGCGGCAGCGCGCAAAAACCCGGAAAAAAACGTTTTTTTCTGTTTTTGCACGCCGCCGTTGGTGTGTCACTGCAGGAAAACCCGGAAGCGCTGATGATGATCAGCGCTTCCGGGTTGTGTGGCGACACACCAGACTGTGTGTGGCGACACACTTTTGTGTCATGACACACAGTTTGGAAAGCTCTGTTCTAGATGGATGAGTCCTGATACTGCCAGGATGTGGGTTACCCCATTAACCTTCTTAATGGATTTATTTTTAATTAAGGGGAAGAAACAGAAGAATTAATGGAAACCACAGATGAAGGTGGTAGTATCCTCTCCGTTCTGTGTCTACTGCAGTGGATGAAAGGGCATCAAATACATTTGTAGTATTGTATCTTCCACAACACAACAAAATACCTGTCATCGTTATTACCATTGTAATTTCCATTTATGTCCTGCCTTCCTGGCCCTAGTTTAATTCATTTTCTTATTAGTATAGAAATGATCAGAGAAAAAAAAATCTTAAAACCAGCAAATTTACAGGACAATCTTAAACATGTTTACTTTAAACACATCCTACTATGTCTAGTCCCGCCTTAGGCATGAAGCCAGCTGGGTGTCCTTGGGCCAGTCCCTCTCTCTCCACCTTGGGAAGAAGGAGGCCAGGGCAAACCACTTCTGAAACAATCTTGCCAAGAAAACAGGGTCTAGTCCAGGCAGTCAGTCGAGACTGACTTGAAGTCACCCAAAACAAAACACAAGCAAAAAGCTATGTTGTATGAGGCTTATTTCCAGGGAAAAGTGGGCAGGATAATCGGATTACAGAATTAATCTTCCTTGGCAAATGAGCCAGAATGCAGTCTTACATTAATAAATGCTATATTGCAAGCATTCACATTGCTCAATTTTTATACAGCTCTCTTTAATTGCAAATAATGGGTTGCGTTCAGATTAAAAGCGTAACCTCATTTCTTGCTTGCCCCAAGACCAAGATGTCACTAACAATTGTATTTATTTATTTAAAAAGACTTACATGCCCCCCCCCCGCCATCTTATGTACCATAATTCTTGGCAGCTCACAAAACAATGATAAAAACATCCAAAAGTCATAAAACCTTAAGAAAAACTCCCAGCATCCCAACGGTAGGGTAACACTCCCTCACATGCCAGCATTCCGCTTTACCGGCCTCCAGGCTCACTTTACCCCAACACTTGTGGGGAGAGCCAGCTTTTCAAGGCCTTCCAGCCAAGGCTAGGAGGGAAGGGGCCTGCCAGATCTCAGGGGGAAGGGGGTTCCAAAGGGCAGGTGCCACTGCTGAGAAAGCGCGTTGCTCAGCTCCCGCTAGATGGCAATGTTGAAAGGAAGGGACCTAGAACACACCCACCCTATCTTGAGCTGGTGGAAAGAGCAGATAGAAATAGCCTGGTCTGGTGCCATTCAGGGCTTTATAGGCGATAACCCGCGCCTTGAATTGTACCCAGAAAGAAACGGGGAGCCAGTGTAACTCACCCAGCAGAGGTGTAAGCTGGGCAAACTGTGGAGCACCCTGAACTGCTTATGCCACCGCATTCCGGACTCATTGTAATTTCCAGATGATCTTCAAGGGCAGCCCCATGTAGAGTGTGTGGCAGTAATCCAACTGGGAAACGAGCAGGGCATGAGTCACTGTAAGTAAGGCCTTCCAGTCCAGGAATGGGCGCAATTGGTGCACAAGATGCATCTGTGCAAAGGTCTCCCCTAGCCGCGGCAGCCGCCTGCTCCTTGAGCAGGAGCTATGAGTCCATTTCTTAAGGACACAAACACCCAATGTTGTCCTCAACCTGCCCCGGCCCACTGCGAGTGCAGCCTCCCTGTCTTCTGGCTCTGCTTCCAAAGGGGTTTTCCACCTCTGTTGCCACAAGCTGTGCTGAATGGTTAGACTGCCGTGAATCATTTCAAAGTAAGTTTAGGAGCGTGGCCTCCTGGGCTCCTATTGGCCATCTGAGGCCACTGCAGTCACACCTTCCTGTGCTCCCTGGCCACCGGCTTTCAGGGCCATTCCTCTTTCGGCAGTGGGAGAATCGGGGCTAGCTCACATGGACCAAAAGCCCTCTTTCCCACCCCTCTTGCCAGCCAGACCACAGGAGAAACTGGGAGAGGAGGAGGGGTGGGTGAAGGGCTGCTTCCTCCACTTCCCTTCTGTGATGCAGCGACCAGTCTTGTAACTTAGATGCTGCAGCACCAAAACTGCAGAGTGCATATACTCTAAACATACACCCAATGGTCTTTCAAAGACTAACATGTGCCATATTGACATGTGTCTAGCAGTCCTCCAAAAGACTGCTGGACAGTGGGAAAGCCCTGTCGCTCCTGCTGCCAAAAGGTGAGTGGCTCTGAAAACCAATGGCCGGGGACTGGGGGTGGCAGTGGGGGGAGCATGCCTAAATTAGCCTCAGTGAGCCAACAGGAGCAGGGCATGCCCCCACCCCAACACTTATCTTGGAATGATTCACTGCAGTCTGATTGCTTGGCATAGCTTCTATTGGCGGAACATCCGTAGCACAGAGCAAGAAACAATGGGCAGAGGCTACTTTCACAGAGGGCCAGGGTCAAGATGCGGACAACGCTGTGTGTTCATGTCTTCAACGAAGTGTTAGAGCAGGGCTTTCCAAACTGCCGGGTTCCGGCGCTCAGCTGATCGGCGGGGAGAATTTCCACCTCGGCCCCCGATCAGCTGTGCCGGGAATTCCGGTAGTGTGTACGTGCGCGCACAGCGAGGCTTTTCGCCTCCCTGCCGGAGCCGCGTGCATTTTCGGGGTCCCTGGAGCCTGCCCTTTCAAAGGGGCAGCGCGTAACCGCGGGCATTTTCGGGGTCCCCGGAGCCTGCCCTTTCGAAGGGGCAGCTGCTGCCACCGCCGCTGGCACTTCTGGGTTGTCACGCGGCACACTTGGGGGCCCCAGGCGACACAGTATTGTGTCGCGACACAGAGTTTGGAAAGCCCTGTGTTAGAGGGACACTTCTGTGCTGTGGCAAGCAAGGCATGCAGATGTGCCTTTAGGTTTGCCTTTGCTAAATTAAATCCCATTGATATCAATCAGCCTTCTCTAAGGCTGCATTCACACATCACTTTAGGCAGAATTAAAGTGAGCTTCTCAAGAAGCCATCACTCAACTATAATTCTGGACAATTATAGTCACCAACCTTCCATTCTTGGGAAAGGTTGTAGAGAAAGTGGTGGGGCTGCACTGTAGAGGACCACAGACAAAGTGAATTATCTGGACCCATGTCAGTCAGTTTCAGGCCCAGGTACGGCATAAAGATGACAGTGATCATACTGGTTTAGGATAAGGAATGTAGCCCTCCTGGTGTGGCTTGATCTCTGTGAGCCCTACAAAACAGATCAGACCAAGAAACAGATGCCAGGTGTGCCTAAAACTACTTTTACAGGTAGTCCTCACTTAGCAACTGCCTCAGACAGCAACTGTTTGCAGTTACGACAGTGATGAGAAAGTAACTTGCAACCAATGCCTGCATTTACAACCCTCACAGCGTCTCTCTCTGTCATATGTTTGTCATTACAATCAGTTACTACATGTTGTCCTGTGTAAAATCATAAGCACAGTTGCAGTCACATGTTCTTTCACTTAGCGACCACTTTGCTTAACAACCAAATTGCTGGTCCCAATTGAGGTCACTAAAAGAGGACCACCTGTATTAAGATTGGCTACAGTAACAGTCTTGCAAGTCTGAATGTGCTTCTCCTCTTTCTTTTATCTTCATGTGAATTTGGGGGGTGTCTGTCTGAGATGCTTTGGGGGCCCTCCCCCTGGTCTGGGCTTCTGCAGTGTTTATCTGCTCATTGCCTTGGAAACGGATCTTCTGTCTCTCCATCAAGGTCATCCTCTTTACTCTCTATGATGTCTCAGCGGCTTTTGATACCATTAATCATGGTATCCTTCTGGACCAGCTCCAAGGCTTAGGGATGGGGAGCACTCTTCTGCAGTGGTTCCTTTTACTTAAAGGGGTGGTTCCACAGGGGAGAGATCAAGTTCTAGGCTCCTTGATTGTGAGATGCCACAAGGTTCAACACTCTCCCTGCTCCTATTCAACATCTATGTGAATTCGCTAGGCAAGGTCATCCATCGACACAGGTTAAGTATCATTAATACACTGCTGATACCCAACTCTACATCTCACCCCCCCCCTCCGGGCAGACAGGTGATATTGTCAAAGTACTATCCAGGTGTCTGGAAGCTATTTGGGTATAGATAGAAAGAAACACAGAGATTTAATCTCAGCAAGTCAGAGCGGCTCTGGGTTTGTAAGCCATATGATTCCAAACAGATACCAACTCTCTACACAGGGTTGTGGTCTCCTAAATCAAACTGGCTCATAATCTGGGAGTCCTCCTGGACTCACAAATCCAGTTTGAGGAGCAGTTGGGAGCTGTGGCCAGGAGGGTCATAGCTTCATCTAGTGCATCAGTTATGACCTTTTCTGGAATGAGAGACCTTACTTACAGTCACCCCTCATTTGGACTACTGCATTATGCTCTGCATGGGGCTACTCTTGGAGAGTATTCAGAAAATATATCTGGTCCAGGATGCAGCAGCTCATCTAATAATGGCTGTTCCTCGTTGCACTCATATAATGCTGCTGCTTTGGGGGCTGCACTGGCTACCAGTTGGCCTCTGAATGTAATTCAAGATTACATTCTGATAGGGGCGCGGTGGCTCAGCGGGTTAAACCGCTGAGCCGTTAGACTGCCGACCATAAGGTTGGCAGTTCGAAACCGCGTGACGAGGTGAGCTCTCGTCACTAGCCCTAGCTCTCTGCCAACCCAGCGATTCGAAAGCTAATATAGCAAGTAGATAAATGGGTACCACTCGTGGGGCAATTTGCGGGCGTCCAGCGGAGGGTCGTCCTCGATCCGGGAAAGATCTGGAGAGCAGTGATGGCGGCGGAGGACGACGGATCCGGAGATACCAGCTTCTTGGACGTCAGCAGCCGGCGCAGAGCGAGGCATTCTGGGACTTGCAGTCCAATGCCTGCAGCTGAAGAGCCGGTTCCCTTCCTCTCTCCCTTCGCGCGGTAAAAATTGTAATTGTAATAACAATGTATAATTGATTGGATATGTAATGTTGTAAGCCGCCTAGAGTCCTCCAGTAGGGAGGGGATAGGCGGGGTATAAATAGGACAAATAAATAAATAAGATGCTGGTTGTCATCTAGCCCTTGATAGTTTAGGGCCTGGTCATCTGTAAGACTGCCTTCTCCAAATGACATCTGCCCACTGGATGAAAACAAATAGGGTGTGCTTTCTCCAGGGGTCCTCAGGGGTTGCTATCTGCAGGGTCTGTGGAAACATACCTTTTCTGTCACTGCCCTCTTCCATTGGAACAGCATTTCTCCAAACTTTCGATGATCATGAATGAGCGGAATGCTGGGGTCCATGCTGCCCAAGCCCTCTCACTTGGCACTTTTCAGGCAGAAGCCAAGAAATAAACCACAGAAACTCCTTCCACTGGATTCCCTGGCAGGTTATGGAGGGATCAGAGCCTACAACAATCCATGGCTTCTGACTCTGTGATGACCCTGATTTCAATGCCCCAATAATTGCTTCTCCATGCAGTTCTTTTGAATTGCAGAATATTGGGGGGACCCCTCCAATAAATGTCTCCAAGTAGCTAATGCATGGCACACTGCAAAAGCCTCCTTCTACCAAACATGCCAACGTCTTTATCCCAAATAATCCAATTATTCTATATCCCAAATAATCCAATTTCTCTTTATGGAATTCACATTTTGATAATTTAACATATAACTGAGCTTTTAGTAGTCTCTTTAACACTTCGCGCACCAGTTCTACATGTTCTTCCATTGTTTCGGTATAGATTAAAATGTCATCAAGGTAGACCAGAACTCCTCTGTATAAAAACTCGTGTAGCACCTCATTAATTAAACTCATGAAGACCCTAGGGGCTCCAGATAGCCCGAACAGCATGACTCAATATTGGAAGCACCCAAATTGACAGTTAAAGGCAGTCTTCCATTCATCCCCCTCATGTATGCGCACTCTGAAGTATGCTTCTCTTAAGTCTAATTTGGTAAAGATTTTTCCTTTTGTGAGGTGGGCTAGCATGTCTTTTAGCAAAGGTAGAGGATACTGATTGGAAATACAAATGGCATTTAGACCCCTGTAATTGGTACACAGTCTTAATGAGCCATCTTTCTTTTTCCTGAACAATATAGGGGCTGCCATTGGTGAAGTGGCTGGCTCAATGAACCCAGCACAGTCTGTTTTACGATGGGGAGGTAATTGATTTGACTCAGCCTCATCAAACACAACTTTTAACTCGTAGTATTGCTCAGGAATTTCTACTTCCTCGCTGGGTTGATTACCACTTTCAATTCCAGCAGCTCCCATCTCGGTTCCAATTTGTATATCCTCAGCTTCCAACCCTCTGTAAAAGCCATCAGCAAATTCCAGCTCCCCAGAAACCCAGTCAATATGGGGATTTCTCTCCCTTAGCCATTTCAAGCCTAGAAATATTGGCTGGTTGGCTATCGGGGCCACGATAAATCTCAAAGTCTCTTCATGGGTCCCAATTTTCATTTTTACTGCGTCGGTATAATATTCCACTGGACCCGCTTTTGTACTGAACCCATCAAGTTGACAAAAAATTATGGGGACTTTGAGTCTATGTAATTTTAGTCTCAGTCCAGTCACTATGGCAGGGTGAATCAAGCATCTTGAAAACCCTGAGTCCAGCATCGCCAATAAACTGGCTTGCTCCCTCCAATCCAAAGTCTCAATTTTTACCTTTACTTGCATGGTTGGACAATCTCTGCTCACCAGTGGATCGGTGCGCCCGTTGGTAAATGCCTTTCCTCTGGCGCATCTTAGGACAGGCAGTTGGCGTTTCCCGCTGGCCAGAATTCTTCATCTGTCGAGTCGTTCTCCCCTATGAAAGGATCTTGCTTGTTTAGTTCCTCAACTGCTACTACTGCTCCCTTACGCTTTGGAGTGAGTTGCTTGCTTCCTTTGTCCTCTGGTTTCTTTCTTGGAATTTTAATAGCTTGTGGGCAGTTGCCGATGCGATTACCTTCTTTACCGCATTTAAAACATAATCCACTTTTAGCTCAATGTTCTTTTTCTTCTTCCCAGGATTTTTGTTTGGATTCTCGCTTGACAAATGGTGCAGCGCTGACTGGTTTTTTGCCCACAGTCTGGAACTGCCGGTGGGTTTTCAAGCATAATTTTGTGTTTTCTACTTTTCCAGCTAATTGAATCCATTCATCTAGGGTGTCTGGGTCGCCTCGCCCCAATGCCATCTCAATGATATCTGATCTGAGACCCAATTGGAAATATTCTATCTGGAAAGTCTCTGGCCAATCTGGTAGTCTGCTTACCAGTTTTCTAAACTCCATGGCGTACTCGGCTACTGAACAGTTGCCTTGCCTCAGTTTTTGCAACTCTACTCTAGCGGACATTTTTGGCAGCGTGTCCTTCAAACCGCTTTCATAGAGCAACCATGAATGCATTAAAATTATCTAATTCTTTAGCCCTTGCTTTGTGCATGACCACCAACCAGTCTGCTGCCTCCCCTTCTAAGTAACCCGAAACATATCTCACTTTAGCTTCTTCGTTCGCAAAGGAGCTCTCGAACTCTTCCATGAAACCACGAACATGGGTCATGAAGTAGGCTAACTTCTTTGGATCCCCATCAAATTTCATCTTTAATTTGTTAACTCCCGGGGGTCTCAGGGATGGGGGAAGGGCTCTGGTCATTGTCTGCCTTACTTTTAGTTGAGATCTGTCAATTTCTTCAGGCTCCAACATCTCCTCTTCCTCATCACTGTCATCAGTAGTTTCTCCCTCTGCCGATGGGTTTGTTGGGCTAGCCACTCTTTGTGGGGGATGTCCACCTTCTAGCTTTTGTAGGATCTTGTCCACTGCAACTCTGATCAAAGCCACTTGTTGACTTACTAATTCTAGCTTGAAGTCCATTCAGGATGTTTTAGCTTCCAAGGAACTCATCCTCTGGGCCTGCGAGATCCGCGTCTTTGCAGCACGCTTCCTCCCCACCCCCAGGTTTCATGCCGCCTCTAATCCCCAGTGACCACTCCGCACTGACTTTAGGAATGGTAGCTTGAGGGATCTCGACGGACTCCAGGACTTCTTCCATGTCTTGTTTCTGGGAACATTTATTGTGACCACTCTTGGGCTCAAGTGGTACAGCTTTCTCCACCTTCAGGCTTGCAACTGGTCTCTGAGAAGTACTAGGTTGCTCCTCACCAGCATCCTGAGGTTCCACATTCAAATCTTCCATGATCTGGTTTTCTGACATGCAGATTGTTAGTCTGCTGCAGTATCGACATGATGAAAACTACTCTACCTGGTCACAGAGATTTCGGTTCTGTCTGTGCTCCTGCCCTCTGAAGATGCTGGCCACAGATGCTGGCGAAACGTTAGGAACCACAAATTCCAGAACATGGCCACACAGCCCGGAAGACGCACAACAGCCAACGATGAAAACTCCTTAATCTCACAACACATGGACAGACAACCATACTTTCAACTGGGAAACTGTGAGCATCTTAAACCAAGCCAAATCCAAAAATGCTAGAGAATTCCTGGAAGCTTGGCACTCAGTCGAAGCAGCCATCAACAGACACATAGAGGTAAACAACATTTACATATAATTCATAAGAGACAATAGAAAAGCCAGAAGACCAGAACACCTCCTTGCCAGCAATCAACACCCAGATAGGCAAAGATTAACATCAAGATTAGCACCAGAGGAGCAATCAAACAACACAATAGACCCTAATCAAGGAACTAACTCAGTCAATCAACCAAGCAGCAAACAACAGCCCAACCAAGGAACTACCAAGGAGAGTACAACACCCCCACCAACACAGGCAGGACAAGCCAGGGTATATAAACAGAGAGCAAGTCCCACTCCCTTTTCACACCGAAGATGTTGCCTAGCCTGTCAATGAAACGTCTGCAAGAAAATAACAAGGCTCAGAGAGCACCAAGGACTCCACAATATCAATTCTCAAACGTAGGACTGTCCGAGGTTGCAGGACTGACCTCATGTAGAATCGACATACAATGGGGATTTGGGTCTTTCTGTGATGATCCTGATTTCAATGCCCCAATAATTGCTTCTCCATGCAGTTCTTTTGAATTGCAGAATAAGCTTTATTAAGGTTACATGTAAATCAAAGCATTCTCATAGACCTGAACAACGTTTCCCGCCAAAAGGTTGAATTTAGCTTTCCCCCCCTTGTGCCAGCCTCTTCGCGCCCATGATGTCAGTGTCCATTACTTTCCCCCTCCTTTCAAGCCCCCTCCACACTCATGTAGGTGGACGACCTTGACGATCTGCAAAACAGGCTCCAACAGTCTGGCGCTGCTCCTGGAATGTGCTCCCCCTTGTTGGGAATCTCAGGAATCAACTCAGCATTGTCTCACAAGCATAAAGGGGCTTTTCTAGTAAAACGTATCTCTACTGTGTTTGTGGGACGTGCCTGAGTTACCTGACTTCCGCTTCCTGCTCCTTCTCCGACTCTGAGAGTCTGTCTCAGAGTCCACAAGATTCAACTTCTTTCACAGTTCTTGGTAACTGCTCCTTGGCAATGGCTTCATGAGAATGTCCGCAGTCATATTCCTTGTGGGACAATAGTCTAGTCTGACTGTTCCTTGCTTTTGCAGTTCTCTCACTGCATGATACTTAACATCAATGTGTTTAGTTCTCCCATTAATCTTCTCTGATTGTGAGAGTCTAATACAACTTTGGTTATCTTCATAAACCTGAATAGGGATAGATTCCTCTATCCCCATGTCTTCAAGCAGTAGCTTGAGCCATGAAACCTCTTTACATGTTTCTGCTGCTGACACATACTCCGCCTCTGTGGATGAATGTGCAACTGTATCTTGGTTATGGCTTCCCCAGCTTACTGCTCCACCCCCATAGAAAAATACATGCCCACTAGTAGATTGGGCCTAGGACATTACTGACCGCAAATCCACTAGTGGGCATGTATTTTTCTATGGGGGTGGAGCAGTAAGCTGGGGAAGCCATAAGCAAGATACAGTTGCACATTCATCCACAGAGGCGGAGTATGTGTCAGCAGCAGAAACATGCAAAGAGGTTTCATGGCTCAAGCTACTGCTTAAAGACATGGGGATAAGCAATCCCAGTACAAGATCAGTACAAAGCAGTGCAGTACTGATCTCTTGAAAAAGTTATTTTTGTTGGCCTCACAGCCACAAAAAGGGAAGCTGCTTTGCACATTTAAAAAGCGAAGTTCAGAAAACTTTTTTTCTTCTCTCTCAACAATGGAGAAGGAGGAGGGGCTTTCCCAGTTGCCCAGACTAACTGAAGATAATTATTCAGCATGGCTGTTCAGATTAAGAATGCATCTAGATTTTGAAGACTGTCTGGATGCTCTGGATTCACCAGAACCAAAACCAGAGAATGGGGAGGAAGCCAATAAACAATGGAAGAAAAAGGATAAAAGAGCTAAAATTCTAATTGCTAGATCTCTTCCAGATCAAAGATTAGCAGAGATTAAAAATATTTCTGCTGCTAAGGCAATGATTGAGAATTTGTGCACCTTATATTCAGAAGCTGATGATCAGAAGGTGATCTCTTTGTTAAGAGAACTGCATGCATGTAAATTGGAAGACAGTGGAAATGTTAATGGCCAATTAATAAAAATGCAAGCAATATTTGATCAACTAAGTACAGTTCAGAATCTTATGAATGAAAAATTAAAAATGTCTTTTTTGTTGAGCACGTTACCAAATAGATTCTAACCATTTGTTGCCAGTCAAAACCTAGAAGGGAAGAATCTATCTCAACTTCTGGGAGCCATAAGGCCAGAATCTCGCAGGCAAGATAATCTGCATAACAATAGAGAGTCTAGCAAAGACATGGGTTACCTAGCAATGAAGAGTAAACATGAGCTAGGACCATTGGTGAGTCATCACAAAGACAAAGGGCCTATTGTATGCCATGCTTGCAAGAAACCAGGGCATTTTGCCAAGTTTTGTAAAAACAGACAAGAAGGATTTTTCAAAAGGAAAATCTTCTAAAAATGGAAAATCTCTGCACTCTAAGACTGAGACCATCCTTAAAACTGATACCAATGAGTGCCCCAGATGATTGGTAATTGATTCAGGGGCCAGCAGACATCTATGTGGCAATAAAAATGATTTTTGTGAGCTAGATGAAAAACCAGAAGGAAGCATTACATTGGCAGATGGAAATTCAATTTTAATCCAAGGAAGAGGGAGTGTGCCATTGCGATGCTTCAATGGAAGTGAACACAAAGATCTCATAGCAAAAGATTTTTTTTTGTACCGGGCCTGGAAGCCAATTTTCTCAGTGTCCCAACATTGAATAATAAAGGTTTCAATGTGATCTTTAATGTAAATGGGCAATGTAAAGTCACCAGTGGAGGAAAGATTTATGTTACAGGTTTCCAGAAAGATGAACTTTCCATACCAGATGAACTGCAAGCAGCCACCACCAGATGTCAGCCTTGTCTATCAGCAGCAAAAGGAGGACAACAGCGCCACCACCTGGCACAGGTGTTTTGCACACCGTGACTTTGATGCAATACTAAGAATTAAAAATGAAGACATGGTAAGAGATTTTGAAATAAGCAACCATGAAAGATGCCAATCAAAGCTTGTAATATGCACCAAAGGGAAAGCAACAAGACCAGCCATACCCAAACAAAGGGAAAGGCGGGCAACTAAGCCACTCAAGCTTACCCACACTGATTTGTGTGGGCCTCTTCAAGAGTCAGCAGGTGGAAATAAATATGTTTTATGTTTCATAGATGATTTTTCCAGGTACTGTGTGACCTACCTACTGAAGGAGAAATCACAAACAGCAGGCATGCTGAAAGTGTATGTAGCCATGGTGACCAACAAATTCAACAGAACCCCTCAAGCCCTTCAGAGCGATCGAGGAGGTGAGTTCATTTCAAAAACCATGCAAACATACTTAACACAGCTAGGCATAGAACACAGACTAACCACTCCATAGACGCCTGAACACAATGGAGTTGCAGAGAGGAAAAATCAATCACTTATGGACATGGTAAGGTGTATGCTTTTAGAAGCAGATCTGCCTGACAAATACTGGGCAGATGCTGTCATGACAGCTACATACTTACAAAATAGACTGCCAACCAAAGCCAACAAGGTAACACCTTTTGAGCTATGGCATGAATGCAAACCAAGCGTAAAGCATCTGAGAGTGTCTGGATCCAAAGCTTATGCTCACATACCAAAAGAAAAGAGATCCAAACTAGAGTCAGTCTCCATCTTGCTCTCTTCTAACACACACATGCACTTCAGGGGGGCCGCTAAAATGCGGGTCCTGTCCGAATATTTCACTTGCACGCACTGGAGCTAATTAAGTCTTTTTCTACCGTGAATCTGCTTGTAACCAGATCTAAAGAATAAATGTAAGTTATCTTTATCTTTCTTCATCTAACTAATGTGTGAAGACTGGATTCATCTTCTGAATACAATTAAGCTTTAAGTGCAAGCCCTTCCTTGGGTACATGTTTCTTACTCTGCTAGATTGTTGTTTGCTGCTTGGAGTTCTTATTCTAACCTGTAAGAATCCAACACCCCTCTCATTCATGTCTGGCTGACACGTATCTGCGAAAGTACATGGCAGGATTCAGACTGAAACCCTGACAGACCCTGACCTTTTAAGAGGGCAAGGCAGAATTGATGGTTCAGATATTACAATAAACCAAATGTAGAAAGAGTTTCCATGATTTGTTCTGCCAGGAGAAACCTACTAGGACCAATCAAACAATGTGCAACTACATGATTAACACTGAATTCATAGAATCCTGGCTTATTGTGATGTGTGAATATTTGCTTCAAGTCTAAGCCCAAACTATTATGTCTAATAAAAAAACACAGAAATGATTATGGCTTTTTCAAAATGGAGCCAATTAAAGTGTCTGTTAAATGAGCTTGCCCATTGTTACCAGACTGCAAAAAGTTATTAAGAAAAGCCAAGTTAAGAAAAGCCTGTGGATGGGAGGTGAGCAGGACAAACAAGTCCTTCAATGTTCAGCTCAGCTGTTAAATGGGTTGGAAAGGGAGGGTGGAGGCAGGGTGAGGCTGTGGGAGGAAATGGAAAGGGGGGAAACTTTTAAGGAATAATTTGTGTACAGTTTTTTTTTTAAGCTTAATATTGTCTTAGAAATAGCTGCCAAAAAGTATTCCCACTGGTTCAGTTTCTACCCACAATGGAATATAAGCACCCAAAGATTTAAAAGGAGAGCCCTACAGAACAACAATGTGATATAAAGCACAACACAATCAAACCTAGCTGCATCTTAACAATACACAGAGCCTGATCCTCATTCATACCTCATCGTCACACCCAGCTCTCACACCACCACATTCCCCCAAAGGGCTGCTGCCAGGGAAGCAGGGCGGGCAGCGCACCACAAAGAGGTTCACAGAGCATTGCAGAGAAAATGCCTTTTGACAAAATAAGAAAAGCAGCTGTTCTGCTGGTCATTTAACTGGGACATGTTTTTATTGTGGCTCTGGTCAAGGTTCAAGCAGAAATCAAAACCGAGCCATTTCACTGAGATCTCCTGACACTCCATTTTCACAAAACCCAAAAGGCAGTACAATGGAAGGATGTGTAGACCAAGTACAAGTGTGGTTTCTCCCCACCCCCAGAGAACTTTGCTACCTACTTAGTCAGTAGCCACAACATTTCCTTTTGCACAGAAGCTTGAAAGGCAGTTGGCTGTTCTATTGCACAAGAGGTTCTAAAATGTGGCTAAAAACAAGCAGCATTATTCCCCCAAATGGACAAGGAGAGGCCAATTCCTGGACAGAAGGGGAGGCTCATCCCCTAAGGATTGGGTGGGAGGTGAGGAGTGAAGGAGAGCCCACATACAGGGACAAAGTCCTGAAATCTGTTGCATAATAACTAACCCGGTTTTCAACAGGCCAGGACTATGCCAACTTAGCTCAAGCAATCCAAATTCTGTGGCATGAATGAAGCACACCAGTTCAGGAGATTTGAGCATGACCTCTTGGCTCTGCCTACAACCCAGTGGAGAAGCCCACCATCACCACTGCTTTTCTTTTTTTTCTGCCCCAGAAATTGCGCTAGGCATGCCTGCAGGTTTTCAAAAGCTAGTACTTTTTTAAAAAGGGAAATCGTCAAGGTGCTGTGGTGCTGAATTTTGGATAAAAAACACAGGAAGAACCCGATTGATATGTTAAGGGGCAGTAGCACCCATTAGGATGGAGCATATTTGTGGGCAAATGGAGGGCAGATGGCAGCTGCTTGTACTCTGCGCTGCTCCCAGCCATTCCTGAAACTGGCTTGAGAGATTTCTGTCCAGATTGCAGTGGTTTGGCACCGGGGCCAGGTTGCTGTTCAGTCTGGACTACAGTATGGCGCCACAAGGCTTGGCTGGTCATTCCCCTGCGTCTTGCCCTTCACAGGAAAGATAAGCCTCAGTGGCTGGCCTCTGTGTGGGCAGCCAGCAGGTTTCCCAGAGCCTGCCTTTTCCTTTTAGGGATTGTAACTTCCTCACTAGTCCTTGTTCTTTTCCTTTGCTTTCCCAGATGTTTGACCCATGAATACCTTCATGCCCCCTTCCCATGTTCTCTCTCTTGATGCTAATGCAGACTGCCCCCCCCCCATTACTTTGATGCTACCATGATTAAAACAAACAGAACACGTTGTTCCTTTCTTCCAGTGTTTCTCCACCTTGGCAGCTTGAAGATGTGTGGACTTCCAACTCCTAGAATTCCCCAGCCAGCCTTGCCTTCTGGGAGTTGAAGTCCACACATCTTCAAGCTGCCAAGGTGGAGAAACACTGCTTTGTTCCATCGCAGGTCCATAGAAACTTTGTGGCAATAAAGAATTGATGGTTTGGGTACACAGAAGCAAAGAAATAGCATTCATTAAAACTTTGCAGCTTTGTCCCAATGGGTCTACCTTGCAAATTAAAGATAATTTAACTTACAAAGGGAAAGGGAACCACTGCAGCACAGTGGGCACAGGGTAGGAAAGAAAGGAGAGTATGCCTCAGCCACCCTGGGCAGAAGCCGAAAGGGTGGCCCCTGGGAGATATAAGGGTGGAATTAAGGTGTGCTGGCAGAAGAGGTGGGGAAAACAACGGTAGCCAGGAGGCCTTATTGGAGTCCCTGGTCTTTATGGGCCATTGCTGGATCAACTGGAAGGGGAAAAAAGGAAGCTTCGGACCAGCTGAGACCATGGCAGCCCAGGATGAAATGATCATGTAGAGCAGCGACCAGCCACTGCAGGGGAGGAGCTGTCTCCTTGGAGCACCTGGTATGTCACTAAATTGGAGTGAAACATGGGAAACTAACTGTTAAAGACGCTCAGGACAGAAAACAGGACTTTTGAAGCTGAGCTTCAAAACACAGGCGGGGAGTGCATTTACAGAGGGATGGCAGTGAACAGAGGACTTTGCTGTCCTTTCCCGCCGTCAAGGAATGGCAGCTGGCAGGTCCTGGTCACGGGGCAAGCAGAACGTGTAGGTCTGCCCTTAGCCCCCGGCCCAGTTCTGCACAACTGCTCTTCCACACTGGCTCCTCCTCTCCAATCCCAGACACTGCAGAGGCCCCGCTGGATCCATCACAAAGCTGACCGGGTAACATAGCTTCCCTTACCTTTGCTTGTCTCCTTTGTCTCCCGCATCGTTTGGGAGGGACCCTCTTGGTTCTTCCAATGAGACACGGAGCGCAGATACCTCCTCACGCTAAGCTTGCTGCTTCTGTCTTGGGCCTTGCTCGTCCTGCTTGGCAGGGAGAAAGCCCTCTGGAAGACAGACCTCTTAGTGGCCGCCCTGCTGTCTTGGGAGGCCAACGGTGGGAGACGGTCATGGCCGGGCTCGGGGGCTTCCCTGTCAGGCTGGCTTTGCACGCGCTTCCATTTCTGCATCTTGCCCCTGCGCCTGCTGCTTTCTGGTCCGCAGTGAGCAGGTCCCTGTTCCGGCACCGCCTCCCCAGTTGGCGGTACGGTCTGCCATAGGTAGGCCCTCAGCAAAGACGGGCCCTCTGTTCCGGGCTGAGCTGCCATCTGTCAAACAAAAAAAGGAAAGAAGAACCATTTCAGAAAAGCAGCAGCACCAGAGCCTCATTTGCCAAGCATGCCACAGTCAAGGTAGCGCTGAATTCGGATGTCTGACCAAAATTCCCTCTTCTGACTTGGCAATTTCTCCAAGGACACATGGTCTGGATCCCTCCCCTGAGCAGCCAGAAGCAAAGAGGTACCCGTCTGCTTAGATGATGGAAGGATGCAATTGCTTTCCACTTCCCTGCCTTCAGGCACTTAGAAGAGGGGGCTTTCGGCCAATGGATAGCCCTTGCTAAGGGCAGGTCACTCTCCAGGATGAGCACAATGCCACTCCACCCTTCTCTCTCCAAGGTGCATAGTTGGTACTGCTCAGTTTTTCCAAAGAAGATCTTTGTGCCTTCCATGGCAGGAAACAAAAATGCACCGGCAGCCCCACTGCATCCTACATTGCTGTTTGCCTACTCAGACACTTCCTGTGATGAAAGAGCTTGCACCGCAGAACTGCCGGTTGTACCTTGCAGGCCAGTCTCGCAGACCCTCCACGTGAAATACCCTCGGAGTCCACCTGCTTGAGATCATCCCAAGAAAGCTCACCCTGCCCTTGTCGGCAACCCTGCAGAGTCCATGGCCTAAGTCCAAAAATGATGGGCGGAGCATTGCGACGCTTGCATCTTGAGCAACCAGCTCTTCCCTGACTCACGGAACCTGTCTGACCACGTCCCTTGCACACTGCAAAGCCACATGGCCCAACCTCCTTGCAAAGTGCCAGCTCTTGAGAAGGGACTCTGCCGTGGGGAACGCCGAGGAGAGAGAAGCTGGGGGTCCTGCTCTCAGGGAGGGAACTAGGGTCTGTGTCACCCGGGGCAAACATGGATTCCGCACGCCCCCCATGGGTTATTTTGTCATTTTGGCGCCCCTCCCAGCGCGGCGCCCGGGGCACATGCCCCGCTTCCCCCCCCTAGTTGCGGTCCTGCCTGCTCTTCATATTAGGGAGGTGATGGTTTTCTGCTAAATAGCTCTTTCCACATCTCTAGGTTGGTTTTCTTTCTGGAGTAGGGTGGGGGTACTGCAGGGTACTCCAGCCTTAGTAGGGCTAAATTGGAGAGGAGAAAGAGGATGAGAGCATGTTTTCTCTGGGGTGGATTCTTTCAACCAAAGAAAGGGAAATGTGGCTTAAGTACATCTGCAGAGCAAAATTATCTAGGGCGTCTTTATGTAGGGATTCATAGGCTGATCTTGTGTTGCTTGATAGATCAGGGAGCCACTGGAGCCTGCTGAATGGAAAGGGATGGAAAGTATCTTGCAGCCCCAGTAGTAGATTACGTGCAAAAGTGAACATGCTTCTAGACCCTGACAACACAAGGAGAGACAGGAGGCATGATACCAGTGAAGCTATTACCCTCTTGGGCCCATGCTTAACCCCACCACTCCCTTGTACCCACATGCTCTTATTTCCAAAATCCTCCTCCTCCTCCTCCTCCTCCTCCTCCTCCTCCTCCACCACCACCACCACCACCACCACCACCACCACGTTCCTGCTTAATTATCAGAAGGAGTACGGAAATACTCTTTGCTTTTATGCTCAGCTTCAGTGCTCAGCTTCCAACCAGGACCCATAATCCTCCCCTTGCTATGGCACAAAGCCCCCCCACCCCGTTACCTTGGCTTCTTGCTGTCCTTCGTCCTCACCCTAGCCTTCCTTCATCATCTCTCTGACTGACTGGGTTCCTCTCCTGCTCCCCCAGCTCTGCAAATCCCCATGTGATCTTCTGTGACATGATAATAATCTCACCTCATCCTGTCTGAGTAACCCCGAGGCTGCTTTGTGCCCTGTGGGTGGCTGAAGCCATCCTTTGCTTGGTTGCTCTTAATCCAGACTGCTCACCTAGCTGAGCTCCACTGCCACCCAAAAGTAGATGACACATTTCCCATCCACCCTCTCTTCCATGAGAACTCCCTTCAGAGTGGATCTACCGGGCCAAAATTAGCTGGGCCAACCTTGCCATACTGTACTTCAGAGTTCCACACAAGGGGTCCTGGACCAGCTCTACAGCGGAGACCCCATGCTGTCCTCTGTATTGGCTGCTCAGCGATTGTGCAAGAAGACCCCCTTGAAGCTAGTTTTCAATGGGAAAGAAATGGGGAGGGTCATTTGCAAACATTGGAACAGTCAGGCAAATGGCGCAAGACCGTTTAGCATTTCGTTCTATTATACCAGGGCTTTCCAAAGTTTTTCCCGCGGCGACACACCAACCGGCGTTGGTGTGTCGCCGCGGGAAAACCCGGAAGTGCGGCAGCGCACAAAAATCCGGAAGCGCTGCTGCCGCTTTCGAGTTTTGCGTGCTGCAGTTGGTGTGTCGCTGCGGGAAAACCCGGAAGCGCTGATGATGATCAGCGCTTCCGGGTTGTGTGGCGACACACCAGACTGTGTGTGGTGACACACTTTTGTGTCGCGACACACAGTTTGGAAAGCTCTGTATTATACATAGGGTCGCTATGAGTTGTAAACGACTCGACGGCAACTAACAACAACAACAACCTGTTCCAGGGATCCTGACAAAGTGTATATAACCCTGTCTGTAGCTTGAATCATGTCAACTGGATTTCTATTTTCTCAGTGGAAACGTTTCACTCCGCGAAACGTTTCCACTGAGAAAATAGAAATCCAGTTGACATGATTCAAGCTACAGACAATTCCACCTGGATGACTGAGAACCTTCATAGATGTATATAACCCTGTGGCTCTGCTAGGTGGCACTAGCAGTTCAGTCTTGGCTGATCTTGAAAAGCTCGTCCAATCTGTTTAGTGGTTGGATGGGAGACCACAAGGAGATTCCAGGGCTGTAGGCTAGATGGGAAGTAAAAAAAATCCTGGAAGAAAGCAGTGGCAGATCATTTCCATGTTGTTGTCAGGGAAACAATATGGACCTGTCCATAAGTCACAAGGAGTTCGATAGGAGGGAGATTTAATCCCTTTGTGGCTTCTTACCCAGCACAATTCAGACAGATATAATGGTGGAGACTGGTGAATGGTGATTAATTGGTGGTGACGGGACAATCTCTGGCAGGCTGAAAAAATGAGAGGCATTTGTCCTGGAGCCTGGGAATTGTCTTCTTTTGCCCTAAAGTGCCCTCCTCCATCATTAAGTTCAAAGAGTAATATTAGCTGCACCATATATTTATCAGAGATTATTGTATCCTGTGTAACGACTGTTAAGAAATTATATGAGATTTGCTGGAGTCACTCAAAAGCTGAGTTAGAGTAGAATTTGAGGGTTCTTTTTCATGCAATCCCACTTCTCTGGGCCAGACTCTATGGGGGAGGGTCGACTCCAGTTTATAACTCTCTCATCATCTCCTAGTGCCTTTTTCTTACCAGAAAAAAAATCTATTTGGAAATAAAAGTTGGAAATAGTTGGCAGAGTTAAGAGCATTTGCCTGGATTTAAACCCATTATATGCAATTCCAAGAAGAAACATGGAGTTCTGAAATGACTTTTGTGCAATTCAAAACCTGAAGCCAGACAAAAACCACATTAGGTGTGTAACATTATTTAATGTTTATTTAATTGCATTAAGTATTATTTTAAATAATTTAAATAAATTATATTTATTAAAATTTTATTTATTATATTTTACATATGTATTATATGTATTATAATATTATATTATTATTTATAGTTACATAATTATAATATAAATAATTATAATATATTATAGAGTAATATTATTATATATATTCATTATACACACACACACACCCTTACATAATAAATAAATTTAAATTATTTAATTTAAGAGCCAGTTTTGTGTAGTGGTTAAGATGCTGGCCTAGAAAACAGGAGACCGTGAGTCTGCCTTAGGCATGAAAGCCGGCTGGGTGACTTTGGGCCAGTCACTCTCTCTCAGCCCTGGGAAGGAGCCAATAGGAAACCAGGAGACTGAGAGTTCTAGTCCCGCCTTAGGCATGAAAGCTGCCTGGGTGACCTTGGGCCAGTCCCTCTCTCTCAGCCCTGGGAAGGAGCCAATGGGAAACCAGGAGAATATGAGTTCTAGTCCCGCCTTAGGCATGAAAGCTGCCTGGGTGACCTTGGGCCAGTCCCTGTCTCTCAGCCCTGGGAAGGAGCCAATGGGAAACCAGCAGACTAAGAGTTCTAGTCCTGCCTTAGGCATGAAAGCCGGCTGGGTGACTTTGGGCCAGTCACTCTCTCTCAGCCCAACTCACCTCACAGGGTTGTTGTTGTGGGGAAAAATAGGAGGCAGGAGTATTAAGTATGCTAGCCACCTTGAGTTATATATAAAAAAGGCGGGATAAAAATCTAATAATAAGAACATTATGTTAGCTAATATATTAGGTGTGTGTCACTATATTAGCTGAGGTAAGATACGTGATAGTTATGTGTAAAATAAAGTGAGTAGCTCAGGAAGACCCCAACCAAGTGGCCCCACTTCTTCTGTCTCTCTTAAGGTATGCCAGGACACACCACAGATATAGAGAGCTCCTATCTGTCCATAAACTACAGAGTCTGGTAAAAAAACTTCCTTCCTAATGCCAAATACATGGATTGTGGCTATGATAATTCGTGGATAGAATAGAGACATTCTGTACATGTTCAGATGCACTCTGTTCATTGTTATGAACCTGACAATGAATCCAAGGAGGTTTAGTAAATCCTGCTCAGCAACCAGCAGCCCTGGGTAAGTGCTATATCCACCAGGATACCTTCGGATCTGGTTTTCAGGGGCCAGGGATGGCTGCATAGAGCAGGACAGAGCTTTCCAAACTTTTAATGTTGGTGACACACTTTTTAGACATGCATCATTTCGCGACACACTCTTACAGCAGGGCACAAGGCAGGCACTAGGACCTGCGCGGAATCACAGCAGGTTTGGAGGCAGCCAGGCACAAGTCCTGGCAGGGCAGGTTTGGAGGCAGCCAGGCACAAGGCAGGCACTAGGACCTGCGCGGAATCACAGCAGGTTTGGAGGCAGCAAGGCACAAGTCCTGGCAGGGCAGGTTTGGAGGCAGCCAGGCACAAGGCAGGCACTAGGACCTGCGTGGAATCCTGGCAGGGCTCGGAGGCAGCAGCAGCCGTGACACACCCAGACACTGAGCCGACACACTAACGTGTTGCGACACACAGTTTGGAAAGCTCTGGAGCAGGGGGTTCACTGATCAGTCTTCTAGTCCCGCTCCTAGTGCCAAGCATTTTGCCCAGTCCAGCAAAGGAAACGGACACTGGGTCTGTGATGGCAGCAGACAATGGGTGGATTACCAACAATCCAGTTCACTGCTTTCCAAAGTCCCGCCATTGGCAACACACCAATGGCGGCAGCCGCGGTGGCGTGGGGGCGCGTGAGAGGGTGTGTGCGTGCACGGTGGCGGCGCAGGGGGTGTGCGGCGGTGGCAGCGGCCTCGCTAAAACGCGGAAGCGTTGATGGCGCGCCGCCGCCGCACACACTGCCACCGCTACGTGCGCCCCCACGCCACCGCCGCGCGTGCCCCCATGCCACCGCTTCGCGACACACTAAACTAAAGTGTCGCGACACACAGTTGGGAAAGCTATGATCCAGTTGCATCCAGCAAACGCACTGTAAAGAATTCAACAACCTATGTTTAGTTCGGTGCAAAAGCCATGTTGACTGTTCTGCATGATTTAGTTGTGGTTTCTCAAAATACCAGTGCTGTGCCTGTTTCCGCTAACAGTGGGTGCTTTTTACCATTACAGAAACTCTTGATTATTTGCAGCATTGCTACGGAGCTCCAACCATAGTTTTCCTCGAAAAGAAGTTGCTCCTGATTTTTATTTTGGGTTGTTTTCTTTTCCACTTTGCTTTTTTAGTGTTAGCTTTTTCTAGTTTTACAAATGTGAAAGGGGGGGAAATGGATAAAATAGCAGCCAGTCTCCTCTTTAAAACTGTTAGACTAGTGCTTTCAAAAGAAAGAAAGAGGAAATGAAAACCTAAACCGAGCTGAGCAGAAGCTGAACATGCTTGTTTGGGGCAAATATGTGAAAAATGGTGCCATCGAAAATCAGTGGTTTTGCCAATGCACTTTGGGGGTACTCTGGGGATCTGCGTGCAAAGAGAAAATGATCTCTTCTGATCTAAGGATGGGATTCCGATGCTCTCCCTCTCTCGAGCCTCCCTCTCTATGAGGAACTCCATGTGTGTCCTCAAATCCTAGGTCCCACCCATGAGACAGGTAAAAATGGATTTTATTGATTTTATCTGGAAATCCGTCAGTGTGATCGTTGCCTTTTCTTCTTCCCATTGTAACCTTTTTCCAGATTAACCCTTTTAAAGGCTCTGGGCTGTTGTTTCCTCGTGTATTTGACAGGAATCCTTGTAAACTGGGATTCAAGAGTGCACAAAAGTCACCCTCCTTCTCAGAGGGCCGGCTGCTTAATTCTAAGCCAGATTTGGGTTTTTCTGCTGCTCTGGCAGTATTTCTACATCTCTGTCATGCCTTCTCCACACTGAACCTACTACTCTTGTCCCAGGACGTTCATATTCCGCACAGCTCCCACCCCAAATGTTTAAATAAAGAATACAAGTGCATGAATTTTTGATAATGTACTTTAATTGAGGAGTTTGCATGGAGCCCTTGCTTCATTGCCAGTGTGACGGGGCTGCCCCCTGGTGTCTGAGAAGGGCACTGAGGTAAAAGTCTTTTCTCTCAGATCTTGGTTCCACGCTGCACATTAGATACAATGCTTAGCGCCACCCTTTCCTTTAAAGCATCTCACTTGGAAACCTTTCCACGTTTCTATCTCCTGGAAAAGTCTGTCTCCTGGGCATAAGGTGGGCCCCATCTGCCGGTGTCCATGGATGGTGTAGTTGGTCTGCAGCCTGGCGCCCTTCACTGCGCACTGAATGAAGTTGTTCTTCATCAGCTCCAGCTCAAAGGGGTCTGGGAGGACCTTCATGTAGTCCCCGATGAAGCTGATGCCGTAGCCTTTGCTGTTGTAGCCCCTGGTGTGAGCTCCCACCCAGTGCCAGCCTCGGCCTTGGTAGAGATACCCATCGCTGCCAAAAACAAAGCTGTGCAGGAACAGAAGAGAAGCGTCAGGAAGGGGTTTCCTGCCGTGGAAACGGCTCCTGGAAATTTCTCCCATTTTGTATGTAAAAAGAAATGCGCTTTAAAAAAACATTCCAGGAAAAATAAAAACTGCGGAAGAATGTACATCTTTGCTGAATGGGTAGAAAGATACTTTCAAAACCAAAAAGATATGGAAGTGAATACAATTTAAACGAGCTTTCCTAGAAACAAACAGTAATCTACAGGATGTAATATTTTCGTGCACCTAAAATGGGAACACATGATACAAATGTATAGGGCTGCAGCTTCAAACTGAACATTGGTAGAGGAATGCAAGGCAACATGCAGATGACTGATCTATGTTCACCTTTGACCTATTAAAGTTTGTTGTTCAAATATGTAGAGCTCCAATGTAATATGAACAAGGAAAATCTTTTCCCTCAGAGCTTTGATATTTGAACCAGCAATTCCCATCAGCCTGACCCACAGCTGGAGGTGATAAAAGAGCTGTGATCTACAACTTCTTTAGGTTGTAGGGTTATGGGAAGATGGAACTAGAACCATTCTCAGGGTCAATTAAACTCATATAAATCTATAAGAGCATATACACCTGACTGCAGGGAGGGGGGAAGTCATGTTGACCGCAATGTGGAATCGGGAAGGCATGGAAAAATCACCTACAGAGATTTTGCAAGAGATCTGAGCCATATGGTCATGATAGAACACGCTGATGTGATGCTAACTGCATACATCACAATATACAAGTCAGCCACTGTCCTCCATCCTATAGCTTCTTCCAGTGTGCAACACAATGATTTGGAGATGTTCTTGAGACAAGTTTTGGAAGATTGGGGAACACAGTGCAAAAGGAGTCTTTGGGGAACAAACACAGTCCCCCCCTTTACCTCTCCCTGTCCAGCACTCAGTCTTGAGTCCAGTTGTGAGCATCACAGTACTCAAACAATTTTGACAAATTGGAAAAGATGTAATAGAGAACCAAACACATAATGAATGGGATAAAAGACCCCTTTTGAAACCTGCCGTAATTTTGCCCTCTTCTCCTTCAACCAGAAAAGAAGCAACAGAAGCCTTAAACCACAAGGATAGTTTCATAAAGTCAATTCAATTGGAAGAGGCTGTAAAATCAACTTCCTTGGGGATTTTCTGAAGGGGACTGGGTGCTTGCCCCCAATTTTCAGATCTGTTATGTTATTCCTACCAGCACAGCTTTATGGGTCATAAAGCTCTGCCTTGATTTAGCACTTTAGACTACAAATTAGTGTTCCCTGGGTAGAACGCTTGATCCTTACAAAGAAAACAAGAGGTCAGGAGATGTGTTTTAGCCTTAATTTCCCTTACGATGCTAATTTTCTTTACAACTGCCTGGACAAGTCTCTGCAGTTCTCTTGGCAAGGTTATTCAGAAGTGGTTTGCCATTGCCTCCTTCCTAGGGCTGAGAGAAAGGAACCTGCCCAAGCGGACCCAGATGACTTTGTGCCTAAGGTGGGGCTAGAACTCGGTCTCCCAGTTTCTAGCCTGGTGCCTTAACCACTACACTAAATTGCCTCTCGACTCTGGGTTAATTGGAACTTAGCTCTTCACTACATTTTGCCCTACTACATTTTACTACTACTACATTTTGCCCTACCTAATGTTGTGAAGCAGCTTTCAATAGTTTAAATCAGGGTTTCTCAACCAGGGTTCCGTGAGAGGTCACTAGGGTTTCCCTGGGAGATCATGATTCATTTAAAAAATTACTTAAAATTTGGGCAACTTCACATTAAAGAGGTAAGTTTCATGCTTTATTTTTAGTTTAAGAACACTGCTAATGCATATATACAGGGCTACACATGAAACAAATATAATAATTTTGTAACTTCTGGCCTATATTTGAGCCTGAATGTGCAGGGGTTCCCCAAGGCCTGAAAAAGTATTTCAAGGGTTCCTCCAGGGTCAAAAAGTTGAGAAAGGATGGTTTAAATGTATCAAAATACGTTCTACAATATGATTTGATAAAAATGGTATTAAAATATCCAGCTTGCTAGTTTGCTCAATTGGAAATGCATATTTCATCCAGTCTCCCACCTCCCCTTTTTGGGGAAGGTGGTTGAGAAAGTGGTGGCATTGCAGCTCCAGAGGATCCTGGATGAAACGGATTATCTGGATCCTTTTCAGTCGGGTTTTAGGCCCGGATATGGGACGGCTTTGGTCGCACTTATGAATGATTTCTGGCTGGAGCGGGATGGGGGCAGTGCATCCATCCTTGCTCTTCTTGACCTCTCAGCAGCTTTCGATACCATCGACCATGGTATCCTTTTGGGTTGGCTCAGGGAGTTGGGGGTGGGTGGTGCGGTTTTGCGCTGGTTCACCTCCTTCCTCCAGGACCGGTCCCAGTCGGTGTTGATAGGGAGCGAGAGATAGGGAGTGGCCCCTGCTCTGTGGGGTGCCGCAGGTTTCAGTACTCTCCCCGCTCCTCTTTAACATCTACATGAAACCGCTGGGTGAGATCATCCGTCACCACGGGATGAGGTATCATCAATATGCTGATGATACCCAATTATACATCTCCATCCTGGGCAACTTAAGTGATGCTATGGCCACCCCCACTCGGTGCCTGGAGGCTGTAGGGGTCTGGATGGGGAACAACAGGCTTCAGCTGAACCCTGGTAAGACGGAGTGGCTGTGGGTTAGGGGCTTCCGGACATCCGGGAACTTACCATCTTTGGCTCTGGATGGGGTTGCACTGCCCCATTCGGAACTGGTGCAGAACCTGGGGGTTCTCCTGGACTCACGGCTCCTGCTCGAAGAGCAGGTGGCAGCCGTGGCCAGGGGAGCCTTTGCCCAACTTCGTGTTGTGCGCCAGCTATGCCCCTTCCTGGATCGGGAGTCTCTCCGGTCAGTCACTCATGCCCTGCTCATCTCCCGTATAGACTATTGCAACACGCTCTACATGGGGCTACCCTTGAAGAGTATCCGGAAGCTACAGCTGGTTCAGAATGCGGTCGCGTGAGCAGTCTTAGGAGCCCCAAGGAGGGCACATATAACACTATTGCTGCGCGAGCTGCATTGGGTGCCAGGAGGGGGGATAGTCAATCATGGGGGTGGTTGGCACCCTGATGGGGCCAATGATAACACCCTATTCACCATCTTGGACTATACATTTTATATCTTGCATTTTTGTATCTATGGATTTATATTTATATTTATGTTTATATTGTATTTATCCTATTGATATTTTAATTTTTGATTTTTAACTGCTTGTAAACCACCCAGTACAACCAAAGATATGTCGGTATACCATCGGAAGATGGGACTCCCAGGTCGGAAGATGGTCAAAATGCTACTGGGGAGGAACAGAGGATACGTTCAACTAGCCCCAGATGTGATGACGCAGCTAGCTCAAAGCCGAAAGGACGGCTAGCGGCCGACGGTGCTGGTGGTGAACGACGAATCCGATGTTCTAAAGATCAACACACCATAGGAACCTGGAATGTAAGATCTATGAGCCAGGGCAAATTGGATGTGGTTATTGGTGAGATGTCAAGATTAAATATAGACATTTTAGGTGTCAGTGAACTGAAATGGACTGGGATGGGCCACTTCACATCAGATGACCACCAGATCTACTACTGTGGACAAGAGGACCACAGAAGAAATGGAGTAGCCTTCATAATTAATAATAAAGTGGCTAAAGCAGTGCTTGGATACAATCCAAAAAACGATAGAATGATCTCAATTCGAATTCAGGGTAAGCCATTTAACATCACAGTGATCCAAATATATGCCCCAACCACAGATGCTGAAGAAGCAGAAGTAGATCAGTTCTATGAGGATCTGCAGCACCTACTAGATAATACACCAAAAAGAGATGTTATTTTCATTACAGGAGACTGGAATGCTAAGGTGGGTAGTCAGACGACACCTGGAATTACAGGCAAGCATGGTCTGGGAGAACAAAATGAAGCAGGACATAGGCTGATAGAATTTTGCCAAGACAACTCACTGTGCATAACAAACACTCTCTTCCAACAACCTAAAAGACGACTTTATACATGGACTTCACCAGATGGTCGACACCGAAATCAGATTGACTACATCCTTTGCAGCCAAAGGTGGCGGACATCTATACAGTCGGTAAAAACAAGACCTGGAGCTGACTGTAGTTCAGATCACGAACTTCTTATTGCAAAATTTAGAATCAGACTAAAGAGAATAGGGAAGACCCACAGATCAGTTAGATATGAGCTCACTAATATTCCTAAGGAATATGCAGTGGAGGTGAAGAATAGATTTAAGGGACTAGATTTAGTAGATAGGGTCCCAGAAGAACTATGGACAGAAGTTCGCAACATTGTTCAGGAGGCGGCAACAAAAAACGTCCCAAAGAAAAAGAAAACCAAGAAGGCAAGATGGCTGTCTGCTGAAACACTGGAAGTAGCCCAAGAAAGAAGGAAAGCAAAAGGCAACAGTGATAGGGGGAGATATGCCCAATTAAATGCAAAATTCCAGAGGTTAGCCAGAAGAGATAAGGAATTATTTTTAAACAAGCAATGTGCGGAAGTGGAAGAAGACAATAGAATAGGAAGGACAAGAGACCTCTTCCAGAAAATTAGAAACATTGGAGGTAAATTCCAGGCAAAAATGGGTATGATCAAAAACAAAGATGGTAAGGACCTAACAGAAGCAGAAGAGATCAAGAAAAGGTGGCAAGAATATACGGAAGATCTGTATAGGAAGGATAATAATATTGGAGATAGCTTTGACGGTGTGGTCAGTGAGTTAGAGCCAGACATTATTGACATTTATTGACTATTCTAAAGCCTTTGACTGTGTGGATCATAACAAATTGTGGCAAGTTCTTGGTGGTATGGGGATACCAAGTCATCTTGTCTGCCTCCTAAGGAATCTGTATAACGACCAAGTAGCAACGGTAAGAACAGAGCACGGAACAACGGACTGGTTTAAGATTGGGAAAGGAGTACGGCAGGGTTGTATACTCTCACCCTACCTATTCAACCTGTACGCAGAACACATCATGCGACATGCTGGGCTTGAGGAATCCAAGGCTGGAGTTAAAATCGCTGGAAGAAACATTAACAATCTCAGATATGCAGATGATACCACTTTGATGGCTGAAAGCGAGGAGGAGTTGAGGAGCCTTATGACGAAGGTGAAAGAAGAAAGTGCAAAATCTGGGTTGCAGTTAAACCTCAAAAAAACCAAGATTATGGCAACGAGCTTGATTGATGACTGGCAAATAGAGGGAGAAAAAGTGGAGGCAGTGACAGACTTTGTATTTCTAGGCGCAAAGATTACTGCAGATGCTGACTGCAGCCAGGAAATCAGAAGACGTCTACTTCTTGGGAGGAGAGCAATGGCAAATCTTGATAAAATAGTTAAGAGCGGAGACATCACACTGACAACAAAGGTCCGCATAGTTAAAGCAATGGTATTTCCTGTAGTAACCTATGGCTGCGAGAGCTGGACCATAAGGAAGGCTGAGCGAAGGAAGATAGATGCTTTTGAACTGTGGTGTTGGAGGAAAATTCTGAGAGTGCCTTGGACTGCAAGAAGATCAAACCAGTCCATACTCCAGGAAATCAAGCCAGACTGCTCACTTGAGGGAATTATATTAAAGGCAAAACTGAAGTACTTTGGCCACATAATGAGAAGACAGGATACCCTGGAGAAGAAGCTGATGCTAGGAAAAGTGGAAGGCAAAAGGAAGAGGGGCCGACCAAGGGCAAGATGGATGGATGGTATTCTGGAGGCGACGGACTCAACCATTGGGGAGCTGGGGATGGTGACGGCCGACAGAAAGCTCTGGCGTGGGCTGGTCCATGAAGTCACGAAGAGTCGGAAACGACTGAACGAATAAACAACAAAACAAAACCACCCAGAGTCGTCGTAATACGAGATGGGC
The DNA here is from genome assembly GCA_023362775.1 of Charina bottae. Taxonomy (NCBI): domain Eukaryota; kingdom Metazoa; phylum Chordata; class Lepidosauria; order Squamata; family Charinaidae; genus Charina; species Charina bottae. Next base: position 5,601,443 of record JALMGJ010000021.1, on the reverse strand, counting down.
GGGGAATAAATAACTTAAATAAATAAATGTTGCATAAAGACACCCCTACCTGTAGCCGATGTCATCCCAACCACGGTCATCTTGGTGGAATCGCTGCATGCTCCGCATGTCAGCTGCACATGAGGAGAAGGTTCGGCATGGCTGAGAAGGGGTGCTGGTATGGTGGATGTAGACAAAGCCCAAGGGCAGCTTAAGCTGGGTTGGTGTCCCTTTATAAGGTCGGGCCCCCCACATGCACCGTGGGATTATGGCAGGACATTCTGTAGGGTAGAGGGAAGAAAAACATCAGAGCTGAAGAGCAGAACAGGAGGCATCTCAGCATCCTGGAGAGCAGTATTAGTGCCAGGCCATTGCTGATTTGCCAGTATATTATGGCAAAGTGGTAGCAGCAGTCCAGAGATGAGCAAGAAATTATACATGTTTATCAAATTGGATAGTATAGATAGGGAGGCTTCCAACTACTGTATATGCTAGAATGTGGGAGGTTGGCCCCCAAATTATGCTGAACCACGGACAGTACTTTTTCACACAGCACATAGTCAAACTATGGATATCATTACCCCAAAACGTGGCAATGGCTTCTAAACTTGACAGCTCTAAAGTGGGACTGGACAAATCCAGGGAAGGTAAGTCAGCAGTGGCACCTGTTCTTTGTAGCTAAGTACTGTAGTACAAACAAGATCAGGAGCAATGTGTCTCTCAGTGTCAGATATGCATGGGAGGAGGCACGCTCGCTCTCGTGTCCTGCTTGTGAGTTCCCACTGGCGTTCTGCCTGCAATAGGATGAAGAAAATCCACGAGCATCTTCTGCCAACTAGCCAACCTCAAACCCCCGAAGTGACTGCTTGTGCATCCTATCCTCAGTGAGACACAGTGTGCTAGTCTGAGTCACTGTGTCAGGGAATAAGAATGAGATAGCAAAGCATTGCAGTGCAATGGGCCTGGAAAGCATATTGGGGCAGGGCAGGTGGTGGGCTGAAGTCTTTTCATTAATTCCCCCATGTCTACATGGATAGTTGAAGAGCCTGAGAAGAGGTTTCATTTAACTACCTGTTGACACTGCAGGTACTTCACTTGTCCTGAGATGTTTGCTTAGAATGGGCTATAAGAATTGGGCAGTACCTAAGTGTTGCAAGTAAATAAAATGAATGACCTCACTTGAACTTATTACCAGCAATGCAGTGCCTCAGCAACTTAGATCAGACAGCAGCAATAAGCCAAATGATCCTATCAGGGTGTCTATTTTTCTGACCAACATGTGACGTACCTACATACAACGTCGTGAACTCATCAACAGCCTGTTTCGTCAGAAATGTCAGTTCCTCGTCTGTGATTCCTTCAAAGAGGGAGCTGGCTTCATTCATCTTCCAGAGCAGGCGCAGGGCATTCTCTACCTGCTCCTGTAGCTTTTCTTTACTCAGCAGTGCTGCAAAAAATTTTCTGCGGAAGTTGCTCCGGATCTTTCCTTCCCCGTCCAGGCCCTTAGAACCATAATAGTCACTCAGCAGAACACTGATATTGGATGGCGGATCAACCTTCTCTGCCAAGTAAGTGCCCAAAATAAGGCCATCCATTGCACCATTGATAACAGCATCAGGCATATATGAGGGAGGACCCATTAAGGTAAATGTATGGGGTGCAGAGATATTATCCCAGCAGCCATTTGGTCCCAGGGCTACCTGGGTCTGCTTAGAGTAAAAGAGGAGAAAGGCCTTCCCAAGGTCCATTGCAATAGTTGTGGAAAGGAGGGGATCCAGAGAAAGGTGTGATTCTTCCCCAGAACTGTTTGGAGGACCAGCGGCCAAAGGTGTGCCAGGCAGAGTCAACTCGTATCTCTTTTTGAATCCAGCTGCTATTCCAGTTAGTAAAGGACTAAATGAAACTGTGGTTCCATCAGGAGTTAAGACTACCCCATGTTCCACTAGGGAGCCATCAACTGTATGATTCACCAGATTTTTGAAGAATGCTCTCTTTGGCTCACTCAGGTAAGGCAAGCCCAAGGTCATGGAAGTCACTGGACCACGAACAAACTGGTAAAATGTATTTTTACAAAACTCCAATTCCTGGTACAGCTCTGCTGCAGTTAGGTCCGGGGTCCCTTTCAAGTGGAATTCCACATCGTTCAGAATTTCAGTCACAGTGTCCATATGGAATACCAAGTCACCTGAAAACAGTAGGATTGAGATATTACAATTAGAGTAGCAAGCAGTGAGTAGTGGGATGGGGCAGCCAAAGAATGATCACAGGTTCACATGGGTTATGAACTCTTGGATTAAGCATTCCGAATGAAATTGTATCTGCACAAATAACTGGAATCTCTAGCAAATAACACAGTTTGGAATGGATCCAGGTGTTTTGTAATGCTATCATGAAGACATGGAGGACTGTGGAACAGAAAGTGCATTATTCTCTTGTGAAATGACCATTTGTGTGTGTGTGTGTGTGTGTTATAGCTAGCAGGATTTCCTGATGAAATACTTCTCTGAAAGACAAAGTTAATGTCCAAGCAGCAACCAAGTTTAATTCCCATCCCACCACACAGTTTTAATATAATAAGAAAATAGCAAGTTCTTGGCAATGAACATTTCTGCCATTAATATTCTCCCCCCAAACTGAAATTTCTTTGTTGTACCTTTCTTGGGTAAAATTAACCAGTAACTTGAACTTCAGCTACTAAAACCCAAACATATTCAATGCACAGGAAATGATAAGCAATTTTTTTGTGAAAGAAAATAATGTGTTTTTTAAAAACAGTAGTAGTTCATATTCTCAAATGACAAAACACAGAGGATAATTTTACCCTATACCTGCTTACAGATTGGATGACTATTGCTGTGATCCAAATTAAGCCACATTACTTTGCTCAAAACCTCTGTGGTTCAATTGGTATTGTGAAAGGGGAGGGAGGAAGTCTCATTGAATTGAGTAAAATTTGCCCCATATGCCTAATTAAATCAAACTATGAATTATACTTTTGGGGGCCCAATCATGGGTAGGACTTACTCTTTGGACCAAGTCAAGTACCCCAGTCATAGCAGATACATCTTTCTTTTTTAAGCAATGTGTTTCTTGATACTGGCCATGCTCCCACAATATGCTTGAACCAGTGTGTGGCTATGAAAGGGAATATGGTGTAGTGGTTAAGAAGTACAAGTTCCAGGTGGTTGAGCGGAATAATGAATCTGATTCTGACAGCCATTGTGTTCACCCATTCTTATATGGAAAAAAGGAACTATAGCTTACTGAGTTAATTGATTAGATGAATTTGCAGAAGACCAAGCAGCCAGCCATTGCGGTTTAGCTTATGGTTGAAGTCCCTAAAAAGGGGGGTTCGTTGATCCGGCACGATGTAGTCCAATTAATCACACAGGATCAGAGAATTCAGCAAAAGACTCATTTATTTTGTAGATCTACCAATCAAAGGAGGGTGTCCCCTACACAGCAAGGGGAACCTTGAGCACCCCCTGTAATTAACCTTTATAGCCCACTAAAGTTGTTACAATTGCCATCTTGCTATAAAAGCTTCTAATTGGTCATTTCTCTAGCGTCTGCGCAAAAGCTGAGCATGAAACATAGTAACCCATAATATTCTCTAAACATGTATCGCTAACTATTTTTGAGGTCAAGAAAGTCCTTATCTCGAATACACATTCCATAGCTCACCCCTTTATCTCCTTCTCTGCCCATAAGTTGCAAGCTTAGGCACAGGGAGTCTAACTCTCTCCAGTGATGTTTCCAGCTTGACGCATTTCAAAGTAGCATCTACAGAACAATAGGGCATTAACATCACTATCTCTTGTTCAATTACACATTTAATTCAAAGGCCTATTCAACACACAATTATCCCATTGGCACTCTTCAATCAAATTCAGTTTCTCCCTCCTGTTGCCATCAGGTAATGAACCATAAGCTAAACCGCAATGGCTGGCTGCTTGGTCTTCTGCAAATTCATCTAATCAATTAACTCAGTAAGCTATAGTTCCTTTTTTCCATGTAAGAATGGGTGAACACAATGGCTGTCAGAATCAGATTCATTATTCCGCTCAACCACCTGGAACTGAATCAGTGGCAAGGGAGGAGCTGATCACAAAGCAGTAAACTTCCCACATGTCCCCTGCTGCAGAGCACAGCCCCGCATCTTGTTCTTTCCCAGCATGCCCTGCCCTTCAGCACTGAGATGGGCCATGGGGTGGGACAGGAGCATTGCGCTGAATCCAGAGGGCAGGACCTAAAGGCAGTCCAGGCCTGGCTTCCCAACCTGGTGCTCTCTCTGACTACAAGCCCCTCTTCTCCATCCAGCATGTTTTTTTAGACCTAAGATTCAGCACATCTTGAGGGTGCAAGATTGGGAAAAGCTGACCAATTCACCAGGGTGAATCAGCCAATTGCCTAGAATGCTGGGGTCAAAATCATTGCAGTCTAGAGCAGACAGATAATGATGAAAAAGGAAATGACACGCTTCAGTTGCCCCAATATGCGTGTGGAACCATGGCTGGAGTCTTATCGGAGCACGGGACCCATCTGCTGTCTCCCTCCACCCATCCCTGCCGCCTCTGCCTTTCTCCAGCCTAGTTGCCTTTTATCCAAGCAGTTTGGTTGCTCGTCCAAGTCTGGTGGCCTCCTGCAAGAGAAAGTGATCTGGCTCAAATCTTACCTGCGTGGCCTGGGCTGACACAAAACCCCATCATTGGCACGAGTCCCAGCCATATCAGGAACATCCTCTTGGTGGCGTGAAGAACAACCTATGATGATGGCACCTGAAAGGGGAGGAAAAGGAAAACAAGGAAGGAAAAATAAATAAATGATAGGGGGCTGGGCCACACAGATAGCCTGATGGCCAATCAGAAAGGCAGCCTGTTTGTTGGATTCTGCCCCCATCGTGCTGGGAATCTGCTGAGAAAGCAGGTGGGCCAGGAATGTCCATCTTTTTCCTGGGGCGGCAACTCCCAAGAGTCTGTCAAATGGTGCTTTAGGGCAAGTGTTGGTGTTGTCCCCATTCAGAGTTTCCGCACCCTGCCGAGGTCCCTGGTCAAGCCAGGCTGCACTTTTTGGAAGCAAGGAAACCAGCCCCTCCCCTGCCATGACAGGGGCACAACCTGTGCGGCGGCAACGTACGCACAGTTATCTAGGCAACTGCCTGAGTGCACACCCAGGGGGTTCATTCTTTGTTAAACTTTAGTGCTGTGTATGCATTTGAACAATTTGCTCCTCTATATGAGATCTGTACTGAATTCAGCCTTGCCTCCTCAAATTAAAGTGCCAGTTGTGACCAAAAGTTTCAGATATCGCTTTAAATTAGTACACCAGCTGTGTCCTTCCCTGTATAATGTTGACTTTTCTTATATACACTTTGATTTCAGATTAGATTCCTGTAATACTTTGGCTGCAGGACTGCCCTTGATGAGTTCCTTGCAGCTACAGGTGGCCTACTCCCAACCCGGGCATCTATTTTTCGGTCACCTACCCAAACCTTCTCCAGCTGTGGAACAATCCCCCCCCCCCTTTCACTATTTGATCCACATTGTCCCTTGAGATAATCAAAGGATTTACCCAGTGAATTTCATTTTGGTTTTTTCTGTCAGGGATCAGAGGAACTGTAATTCAACATCACTGAGGTGTGCTGGATTGGCCAAGTGTGTACTAGGTGAGCTTCAGAAATGTCCTCATCTTTTTGTTAGACATCAACTGAAGGAGCCACCCCTTTCTCATCCTGGGGTAATCTCTCTGATGTTTGTAAGGATGATTCTCATCTCCCTTCTGAGCCACTGTATGTGAGAAGGATAAAGGCTCACACTGGCTCAATCTGAGGTTTATTTATTTATTTATTTATTATTTGAATTTATCCCCGCCCATCTCTACCATAGTAGACTCTGGGCGGTTTACAATCACAATATATAAAAAGTTAAAAGACTATACATTTAAAAACTACTATAAAAAAAAATCAAAATCCAAAGATGGTATGTTCTTAAAAGGAGGATATTACTAAGCTAACCACCCCCAGGAGGAACTATTAGTTCCTTCATTCCAGGCAGAACCAGGTCTTTAAAGACTTCCTGAAGGCCAGGAGCGAGGGCGCCCGCCTCGCCTCAGGGGGCAAGTTATTCCATAGGGTGGGTGCCATCGCAGAGAAGGCACGCCTCCAGGACCCCGCTAGATGGAATTCTTTTGATGATGGGATCCGAAGCATGCCCTCCCTGCATGATCCGGTGGGGCGGGTAGATGTGATCGGGATAAGACGGTCCCTTTAGATGGGGAAGTTGCCGAAAAAGCAGAGGCTGGTCTTGCAACAGAAGGTGGAGGTCCCTTTGCTCTCCTGAAGAGTTTAGAAAGGGCCTGCATCATTCCCCAGGTGTGAGATGCTGTTCCTTCAGAGCAAGAACTGTCTGTCCCTATTCCCTCTGCTTCAGAAATGATTTAAGATTTATCTCTTGTTGAATGTACACTTTGTGCTTTTTCTTTGTTCCTTTTTTTATAATTAGGGTACACTGCCTTGATTATATTTTCCAAAAGGCATACGTCAATGGCATAAATACATTTTTTAAAAGAGGAGCTGGGTAGAAATATACTAAATAATCAAATGCCAATATGCCATTTAAAAAAGAAAAAAGAGCAAAGCAACAATATTTGTTTTATTTTTCCTCTGATAAGCGATTGCCCTCTTTCTCTTCTGCACTCTTTGATTGGGTGGGGCAACCAAATGATCAAATGAGTGCAAATGAGTTTTGTCCAGTCTCTTCTCTTGCTTTTTGTTTGCATGAGTTCACACAGGCTAAACCTCAACGTCTGTAACAAGAACTTTATGACTCAAATTTAGTCATATTTAGGGTAATCCCTAAAGATCGCAAGTTCGGAGGTTCGAATCCCTAGCCCTGCGTGCAGAGTGAGCTCCCGCACTAGCTCCGGCTCTTGCCAACCTAGCAATTCGAAAGCATGCAAATGCAAGTAGATGAATAGGTACCACTTCAGTGGGTAGGTAACAGCGTTCCGCGTGCGTCATGCCGGCCACATGACCGTGGAAGTGTCTTCGGACAACGCTGGCTCTTCAGGTAACAAACGGAGATGAGCACCGGCCCCTAGAGTCGGACACAACTGCACAAATGTGCGGGGGGAACCTTTACCTTTACCTTAGGGTAATCCCACTGAAATCCCTAGAACTGATATTAGTTATACCTGACAAGCCCGACTGATTGCAATGCAGATTGGATCCATACAAATATAATTTAAATTATTTTGAAACTGATAATGTAATGTATCCAAAAGCAATTCTTCTGCCCAAGTTGACCAACAAACAATAAGGACTACAATACATTTTTAACGTGAATCCACCTAGCCTTTTCATTCCAATGGGCAGGTGGCAATCCAAATCTGGAACTAGTGTAGACTAGTAGACTACACTAGATTGCCTACTTCCATCTTAGTGCCAAACAGTACTTGCTCATCAAATTTATGCCCCACCCAGTTTCCTTTACTCATGAGTATGCTTCTAACGGAATAAACAAAACATAATTAACTATAATTATCATAATATACGGTTATATACGTTTGTCCAAATGAGCTTTGGAAAAATGGAGCTACACTGTTGGATGATAGGTCTGTTAGACAATAACAATTAAGCATGGTAGCTATGTACAGCATCTGTGGTTCAAAAGCAGAATACCTCTTACTAGGGGCAGCCAGCCAGAAGACCGCCCTTCTCTGTATCTCAGAGGTATCTAACTTCCCAGTGCTGGAAACTCAGAAACCTAGGATATGATCCAACAGGACGTTCCCCCATAAGGGAATTCTAATCCACAGAGTGAATCCCGCAGGTGATAAAAAGGGCCTCTATTTCCAGACCACAAAGTTTTGAATAGTGGAACTAGCAGTGTCTGATAAAATGCTCTCCACTTTTTTTCTTTCCAGTTCCAAGGTAGCGCCGCAGTTAAAACCATGATGAGTGCACCAAATGTAGCTTTTTCATAGGTGTATGATGTTAACTGCATAGTAACTAGGACTTTACAAACGGTTGTGTGTCCTTCTCATATACGGAGCATTTTTTTAATTTCAGCAGGTATGGAAGCTTCTGTCTAGAGTAGTCATACTGAAGAAACAATTGTAATTTCTTAAAAAATACACAGCAAACCTAGTTGATGAATATGGAATAATTTTTTTTTACCAGTTTTCATGCATCTATGAACAGAGTCCACACGCCAACATTTTCAAAAAGTAATACTAAGCTGGAATTGGGGGTGTTACTTAGGCAAACATGAGATATATGCAAGGATGTTTAATCCAGAAGTCATCATCTCTACAGAAATAAAGCTCGATCAGACACAGAGATTTCTAGAGTTTTCTTCCCTTCTGTGAATAATTTTTTCCGCCATCAGGAAGCACGCCTAGCTTAAATATAGTAGCAACTTTGAATTCCCCCCTTTGTTTTGGCAGCTATGATAGTCTTTAGTCACCCCTTCATTCTAGGGTTCTACAGTATCTGTATTTTGCAGCGTCACAGGTCACGGCCCATGTATGTCCAAGATTATTTCACATGATCGGGAATCATCGCTTTTGCAAAACTGTAATCTGAGAGCTGATTTCCTGTGATCACAAATGCATAGAACATGCACACATGACCTGCTGGGTGGATAATTTTATGGCTTTTCTCCTTCCCTGGGAGTGTTTATTTTGCCTGCTTGAAGGTTCTGTGGCAAATAGAAGGCAAAATGTCTTGTGGGCTGGCTTAAGCTCTCCAGAGCTCTTTGACAGCAAGCAGTTACCATTCCTTTCAGCCTGCAGGTAGTCCGACACAAAGCAGCTTGAATGACTTCAAAGCTAGAGCACCCATCCAAATTACTCTGCAGCCTTGGTGGTAGAAAGATTGTATTGTTTCTTAGTTCCTGCTCCTTATCAGGCCAAGGGATCTGTGTCCATCACTCATGACAACAACCAGACTGTCTAATGGTCTTTGCATTTTCACAGATTTGGAGCTAGGAGAGGGAGTAACCATTTCCTTAGTCCAGAGCTTTCCAAACTGTGTGTCGCGACATGTTAGTGTGTCGGTTGCAGTGTCTGGGTGTGTCGCAGCTCCTGCTGCCTCCGAGCCCTGCCAGGATTCCGCGCAGGTCCTAGTGCCTTCCTTGTGCCTTGCTGCCTCCAAACCTGCTGTGATTCTGCGCAGGTCCTAGTGCCTGCCTTGTGCCCTGCTGTAAGAGTGTGTCGCAAAATGATGCATGTCTAAAAAGTGTGTCACCAACATGAAAAGTTTGGAAAGCTCTGCCTTAGTCCCTAAAGATAGGGTGTGGTTTGATACCATCAATGCCAAATAGCTAGCATTGTGGGATCAAGTATTATTTTGACTTGAAGATCTCTTGTCCTAAATGTCTAGCCCAATTTTAGACTTTCTTACCTCTTTCCCATCATATTTTTTGTAGCATCTTGTATAACAATTCTGTGAAAATTGAAAGCTTGCAAACCCTTTGGGGACACGCCAGTTGACTGAGGTCATCCAGAGATTGGGACAGAAATACAGTATCATTTATATAGAGATGACACCTACCTGCATTTCTCTTTTCCACCAAAGCCTTAGCCAGGAGGCTACTTTAGTAGCCAGGAGGCTACTTTAAAACAGGGCCTCCATGGGCTAAAGAAGAATTTGAAGAGTCCCTCTTTTTGGGGGAGATGGGCGGTGGCAAAATTTGAAAATAAATAAAATAAATAAATAAAGAAGAAACAAATTAACACACGGTCCAACCATAAGATGAAAACACATCTTATAAAGGTTTGTCTGACTTATTCTTGGAAGGCGGAGGAGTTGTACTCTGCCTTAAGGTTCCAGAAATCTTTTTTATTCTTTCCAGCCCTGTGGAATGTTAGCAAAAATTTAGGTAAAGGGACTCAGGACATTGTCTATTTGGCTGGCTGGCTTGCAGCAGGAAAAAGGGGACCAAAATTGTTGGTAGGAGGGGGAGGAAGTTTGCAGAATTCAAACAGAGTTTGAAAATGGGCCAGATCCAGCCAGAGGCTGCAGGGAAACAAATCCAGAAAAAATTCCTCCAACGCATCTCTATGGGACAGGCCGTTCAGCAGCTGCTCGGAATATTATCCGTTCCTTCATTCTAAGCACCCCTGTCCTTCCCAGTCACGTGACCCAGAGCAAAGTTCTTATTTAGGGGCCGGAATGAGTTTCAGGAGCCCTGCTCTGCATGCTTTCCCTGCCTTGTTGGTTCAGCTTCATTACTAGAGGTAGGAGTAGTCTCAGAAAGCCTTGAATCTGCTTAATAAGCAATAGAGGAAAGCTGCCATATGGTACTATTATATGATACTCCTGCAATGGATGTCAAGTAGCTTTCCCAAAGTCTCAGCTTAGAAATGGCAAAGATCATCTAATCATCATCTTACGATCATCTTTTACATCTTTTTACAGGGGCTGTAAGGAAAGGCTGCGAGGATTGAGAGCGTCAATCTGATGGTTGGCGCTCCCTCTTGATGCCCACCCCGGATGCTCCCATTAAAAAAATGAGCACTCACCTCCCTCCTGAAGGCGACGGATGTGCTGGTGTTTCCGGCTGCCTGGACTTCTCCAGATCTTATATAATCCGCCGGATTACACAAGCAACTTCCCCCTTCTCAGTACAGATGCTGTACCTGTTGTTTCTGCACTGCTCGCCAGGCTGGTTGGCTCGGTGACAACCAACGGGAGCCGCCCAGAGGAATTCAGCCCTGCTCTCTGACTTTGTTGACCTTTGAAGGGAGATTCCTTGAGTGCACAACACAGGGATGATCTGGCACAGTTCTGCTGGGAGGCACGGCGCGGGCACCGGGAACTCCGCCGGGACTTCAAGCTGTGCAGGAACTTGCTCGCCCCTCTGGTATTGAGATGGGTGTGTCAGGCCTATGGGGTGGGGTGGAGGCTTGGTTTGCTAGACTCCCCCAGAGCCACGGGTATGAGACCAGGATAGAGAAGGGTTATTTTTGGTGCTGTGCTTGGCTGAAAGTGCCCCGCCCACCCCCAATATTTCTGTGCAGGAGAGGGAATCACCTGCCCTCCTTCTTCACTAGCTCATAAATATTATTGTGTTTTGTAAGGACACCCTTCTTTTTGTCCCGATTCCTTGTTTCAGAAACCCAACTAAGTCACAAACTTTATTTTCGATGTAGGTTAAAGGGAGCAGGTAACCCCACCCCCCAGCATAAAGCAAGGTTGTATTAACACGAGGCCCAGTGACTGTTAAAGAGGTTAAACATTACCTGGCCCACAGGTGTCCTTCAATGGACAACTGGACCTCTTTAGGTACAATCCAGCATTGGAAATCTCCCCATCTGGCCTCCAAAATCTCCAATTCCCATGCAAAGTTTTTTTCCTATCCCTACAACACTCTCCCAGTGTAAATAAAGCAGCAAAATAAAGTGGTGGCAGTGGCTGAAGGGTGGTGGTGGTGGGGACCCTGCCAGAGCCTTTTTCTTTTGGTCATCCTGGGAGGGAAGTTGTTAAAGAGACTCTTGGAAGTGAATTAGTGGAAAGAGTTGACGTGAGGGAACTCCAGCCTTTGCTTAATTAATTTATGGCCTTTATTAAGAATGAATTGCCTGTTCTGCACTAGGGCTTGCGAAGAACTGCTCTTTGTCAAATGAAGATCAGATTACAAAGTTCATTTTAGGCTACCAGAGAAAGAATCTGGGTGTAGGGCAGAAGCTTCCTTGAAAAGTTTAGCAGGTCACAGCTAACCAAAAAGGTTTCCTTCAGGAGCAAACAACTGGTTGAAGGCCCTGAGTATGTGACCTTTGTAATCATATTTAAGGGCTAATAGGATGATGATGATGATGATGATGATGATGATGATGATGATGATGGTGGTGGTGATGGTGATAATATGATAAACAAAAATACCCTGAGTTCCAGGAAAATAATGACATCCCAGAAGGAGCATTTCTCCTCCCCCATCTCTTTCCAGAGTAAAAGATCAGCACAGCTCCAGTCCCAAAGGTTTACCATCTGAACTGATATATTGTATAATTCATCCACATACAGTAATTAAAAGACTACCATACCTGTTCTAAGGGCTATTTTGCACATACTAGTACACTTACTGACCAAAACCACAAGCTGGTAATTTGCATATTTAAGTCAGTCCTCACAGACTCAGTAAGGACAAACGTAACATTTATTCAATATTGTCTCAACGTCCAGTGTTAATACCTGTCATAAAATAGGGATAAGTGGAAAGCAGGCATTTTAAAGTACACTAGTCAGCTGAAAACAAAGGCTAATCTCCAAAGCTATTGAATATAGCTTTCTAAGTTTTTTTAAAAAATATTATTACTTTCATTACTTTAATATTGTTAAACTGATATTTTATTATTGTATGATTTACTGGTTTTTATTTATTGAACACCACCTCATATTTGTGAGACAGGAGTATGTAAGTAAGGGTAAAGATGTCCCGGGGTCCAGCCCACCTCCTACTGCATAGCTTTCCAAACTGTGTGTCGCGACACTTTAGTGTGTCGCGACACACAGTTTGGTGTGTCGCAACACAACCCGGAAGCGGCAGTGGGGGTGTGGATGGCGGCGGCGGCAGCGACGACGGCAGCGGCGCACCATCAGCTTTTCTGCATTTTAGCGGAGGCCGCTGCCGCCGCCGCCGCCGTGCACACCACCACCGCATGCCCCCCACACACCGCCGCTGTGCACGCCCCCGCGCCGACGCTACCGCCGTTGGTGTATCACCAACAGCGGCACTTTGGAAAGCACTGTCCTACTGACTCCTCCAGCCCCCTCCATGGAAGTCAAAATCTGCAAGAAGGTGGATGCAGATTCCCCTTCCCTGCTCCTTTTGCATGTGCATCTCTAACACAGACATGTGCAGAAGGGTGTGGCTTGGATCAGGGTGCTGTGCCACCCTCTTGCAGATTTTGACCCCTCCCCTGCCGATGCCTATGATTCCATGCAGTTTTCTGGGCAGGATTAGGAAAGTATTTTGCCACTGCTGCCTCTTGGGATGTTTAGTCGGCTTCCCCATTCAGTCCATAACCCTGGAATTCCCTGGTGGTCTCCTATCCTACACCTGACTCTGCTTAGTTTCCAAAGCCAGACAAGTGCTGCCACAGCACAGTACCCTTCATTCCCATGGCATTGTATTTATTTTATCCCCAGCCCATGAATGAGACTGGCTTACAGTTTCATTAGCTCTACTGGTGTAAAATAGTATTTTTCCTCTTATTCTGATATTGTCCCAAGGTGTGTAAAATCTATTTACCCCACTATTTTATTTGGGAAAGAAGTGTGTGTGTGTGTGGGGGGGGTAATTTGTACTTTTTGCCAGATTCCCTGTATCTGTCACTTTTTTTTTTGCTGTCCTTTTTTTAAATCACACCCTCTCCTCGTTTAGCAACCGTAATCCGTTCCTTAAATCGGAAGTGAAATGGTCACTAAATGAACACATGACTGAGAGAAAGAGAGAGATAGAGACTGTGAAGATTGCTGCTTGCTGCCGTCTCATTTAGATAAAGTTTTGTCATGCAGCAACGCCAGCATTATTCTCACTCCAGCATGTGTTGTTGTGAGGCACACAAAATTTGGTTGTAAGTGCACGCATTGGTCAGAAAATGAATTTTATATTATTATTGTTGCCCACAAAACTCAGGCACCCGAGCTGGTGTGGAGCTGGAAAGAACCTAGTCCCTGAATTTATTTATTTATTTATCAAATTTCGTCACCGCCCATCTCCCCCAAAAGAGGGACTCTGGGCGGTTTACAATAAAGCTAAAAAATTAAAATGCAATAAAAACAAGAGATATTACATAACGTATAAATATAAGTATAAAATATAAAATAGCATCCAAGATGGCAATTAAAGTTCTAATTCAGATTCATAAATACTGTACATGGGGACCACTTTAAGGCGCTAGCCACTCCCAGGATTGACTACCCCCCTTCCCACCCCAAGCGAGATGGCAGAGCCAGGTCTTTAACTTCTTCCGGAAGGCCAGGAGAGAGGGGGCTTGCCTGACCTCTGGGGGAAGAGTGTTCCAATTTGAGAGACAAACACCCAATACCTTTGCAAAGTGGCTTTTTCACACGCGCGCGCCCCCCAACAATACGAACCACAAGTACTTCAGACAAAGCAAAAACTGTTTATTAATGAGGGGTCAAGTCTTTATATCAGGTACAAATGATTACATACATTTGATATTTGTGATGCGTCAGAAAGCAATAAATCAAACAATAAAAGACATTGATGTGCAATAAAGGCTTTGTTTTGTTTGATGTGAGAAATGACAGACACCCTTAAAATATGCTGTAATAGTTTTCGCACATCGAAGGAAATGGTTTTGACTCAGAGGAAAACATGTTTTCCTAAACTTCAAAAGGAGGCATGGATGCCATGCTAACGTGCTATTATCACCTTTATTAAAATGCTAATAATAAAGCGTAACATTATTAGTATTATTACTGTCATATTTGAGAATGGTCCCTAAATGAGGTAGCTGCTAAACAAGGAGATTTTAAAAAAAGAATATCAACAAGAAGAGATAAAAGACATGTACAAAGAATAAAAAGGTAAATTACAAATAGTAACATACAAATAAATAAACAAGGGATCTAAAATGTCATGGAGGTTACAGTTTTCCAATATATCATTGATTACTTATAAAATATATAAGAAAATAAATGCACTCATCTCTTTCAGTAACTTCTCTTTCTCCCCCAATGTCAGCCGCACACAGTAGACCAGACCAAGAAACAGACACCATGTAGGCCTAAAGCTACTTTTATTAAGATTGGCTACAGGAACAGAATCTTGCAAGTCTGAATTTGTTTTCCCTCTTCCCTCATTTATCTATTGTGTGAATTAGGGTGATGCCTGCCTTTTCATACCCATCCCCCCTCATCTGGGCTTCTGCAATGTTTGTCTGCTTGTTGCCTTGGTAATGGATCTTCCCTCTCTCCATAAAATCCTCCTCTTTGCTCTCTTACACACACACACACACACACAGAGAGAGAGAGAGAGAGAGAGAGAGAGAGAGAGAGAGAGAGAGAGAGAGAGAAGTTGCTCAACAGCAAATCAATTCCAGCTCTTCCACTCTAGAAGAACCTATCAGTTGCACAACCATGGCAGGGTCTGCATCCCTCCTGGAGTGAGTCTGCATCTTTCTGGAGTGTTTCTACCTTGATGTTTCCCCTGATGCTTCTTTATTTCACATTATTTTAACTTCACTAATGCCAAAATGGGTTATAGGAAGAGGGCAGGTAACCAGCCCAGAGGATCCCAGGCTGAGTCCCAAAATCTGGGGAAGTTTCCTGGCTGTCTGGTGACATGTTGATAGAGATGACACCAAAGCCAAAACTCAGTCAGCTTATCTATAATTACTGGCACTCTTAGAAATCAGGTTATCTTTGATAATGAGGCAGAATAGAGATTGGCAAGGGGACAGCAACGTTTATGCCAGCATTGTTTGGGGATGATTCAGGGACAAGTGGGGAGCATTTCAGTTCAGCAAAGTTGAATGGATCTTAGTCAGACCGTTGATTCATTTAACCAAGCATCTCTCCAAGATTTCAGAAAAAGGTTTTTTCCCAAGCTTCCTGAAGTTGTCAGATAAGTGTTTTGCCACTGAATCTTTGGATGTATTTACACTACAGTTATCCATTATCCTTCTTTTGAGGTTCCCTGGCAACTTCTTTCTGCTGTGTCCTCATGAGATGGCCTTCATCTGATCCTCAGTCCACACTTGAGGACCACCCTTAGCCACAGAGGTGTAAAGTACAGCAATGTTTTTCCTCATATCCCAACATAGGTTTGTCATGGATACAAACTGACATGGTGCTTTGCTGGCCGTTCTATTGGTAGCATAGTCAGGTGAACCTAATGGGTGGAATCATCCTGGTGTGGACACACCTTCCCCCCTCTGATCCTTGGGCTACCCTACTTGGTGTAATGCTGTTCTAGAAGAAACCCAGGGTTAAGCACTATTCATCTCCTTCTGAATATACGTTTAGTGCAGAGCTTTCCAAACTGTGTGTCGCGACACAAAAGTGTGTTGCCACACACAGTCTGGTGTGTCGCCACACAACCCGGAAGCGCTGATCATCATCAGCGTTTCAGGGTTTTCCCGCGGCGACACACCAATGGCGGCGCGTAAAAACCCGAAAGCGGCAGCAGCGCTTCCGGGTTTTTGCGTGCTGCCGCAACGGCGGCACTTCCGTGGTGTGTCGCCGCGGGAAAACTTTGGAAAGCCCTGGTGTAGTGTTTCAATGACTTTTGTGCAGGTACACTTTGAATGATCTTGTACAAAGCACTAGTGCAAAATCAGAGTGAGTTTTAAGGAATGACTAAACCCACCATATGTCAAAACTCACCTCCTCCTCCATACCCATCCTTTCCACTTTAAGGAGAGTGATTGGTGGATGCTTCTTGCCAGCTGATGAGATTTGGGGTGGGAAAGAAACTTGGGGGAATCCATCAAGGTTCAATGTGCCCTCCCTGTACAGCAGGGGTAGGGAAACTTTTTTATGCCAAGGGCCATTTTGACATTTATAACATCACTCAAGGGCCGGGGAGCGGGGTTTGCGGGTGGGAGCCAATCGTGCAGAAGGGGGTGGGGTTTGCGGGCAGGAGCCAATCGCACGCACTGGGGGGCCTCCACGACCGGCGCCATGCCTGCCGCACCTGCCTCCATGGTGCCTGCCACACCCGCTGCAGCGCCCACCCCCGCCGTGCCTGCCCCCACCATGCCCGCCCCCACACCCACCATGCCTGCCGCCGCACCTGCCCCCGCCATGTCCGACACTGCGCCCACCGCTGCCGCGCCCGCCGCCACGCCCACCATGCCCACTGCCGTGCCCGCTGCTACCACACCCACCATGCCCGCCACCGCGCCTGCCCCCGTCACATCCACCACTGCGCCCACCGCTGCCATGCCCAGCATGCCCACTGCTGACACGCCCGCCATGCCTGCCACTGCCACGCCCAGCATGCCCGCCGCCGCGCCTGCCCCGCCACATCCACCGCTGTACCCACCGCTGCCACGCCCGCTGCCACGCCCAGCATGCCCGCAGCCACCATGCCCGCCATGCCTGCCACCGCACCCACCGCCACATCCACCATGCTCGCTGCCGCACCCGCTGCCACCACACCCAGTATGCCTGCTGGCGTGCCCACCATGCCCGCCGCTGCGCCCACCGCTGCCATGCCCGCTGCCGCACCCACTGCTGCCGTGCCCACCGCCACGACCACCATGCCCGCTGCCGTGCCCACGGCTGCCACACCCGCCATGCCTGCCACTGCCACGCCCACCATGCCCGCCGCCGCGCCTGCCCCCACCACATCCACCGCTGCACCCACCGCTGCCACGCCCACTGCCATGCCCAGCATGCCCGCTGCCGCCATGCCCACTATGCCTGCCACCGCACCCACCGCCACACCCACCATGCCTGCTGCTGCACCCACTGCCACCATGCCCAGTAGGCCTGCTACCGTGCCCACCATGCCCGACGCTGCGCCCACCGCTGCCATGCCTGCCGCCACACCCACCATGCCTGCTGCTGCACCCACTGCCACCATGCCCAGTAGGCCTGCTACCGTGCCCACCATGCCCGACGCTGTGCCCACCGCTGCCATGCCTGCCGCCACGCCCACCATGCCCGCTGCCGTGCCCACTGCTGCCACGCCCGCCATGCCTGCCACCGCCACGCCCAGCATGCCCGCCGCCGCATCTGCCCCCATGTCCGACGCTGCGCCCACCGCTGCCACACCCGACGGCACGCCCAGCATGCCCGCTGCCATGCCCACTGCTGCCACGCCCACCATGCCTGCCCCCGCCACATCTGCCGCTGCGTCCACCGATGCCATGCCCGCTGCTACGCCCACCATGCCTGCTGCCGTGCCCACCATGCCCCCGCCACGTCCGCAGCTGCACCCACTGCTGCTGTGCCCGCCGCCACGCCCACCACGCCCGCTGCCGTGGGCCGGACCAGTTGCTTTCGCAGGCCTTATACAGCATAAATAAGGACAGCACCAGCCAACATCATGCCACTGGGGCAGCCAATTTTATACTGGTGTCATTTTCTGTGTTCTCAAGGACTAGTGGATAGCAGTTCTGGTACCACCTAGCCATAATAGAACAGGCAGGCCTTCATTCATTCATTCATTCATTCATTCATTCATTCAATTTACTGTATATGGCCACCCATCTCATATACATATGTTTGGCAAAGGTCTGTAAAATCTCTAGATGGTGGCAGAGAGTTAGCATTTTCTCTGTCTCAGAAATGGCCACCGATATGTTAATAAAATTAAAATGTTCAGTATTAAGCTATAACTACTTATAAAATCCCTTCCCTGTCCCCAACCCCAGCAATTGAACTAGTTGTGAGATGTTTTTCATTTGCCTAATCTTTCGTTTTCTGGGACTGTTCCTCCATGGCAACTAGTGGGAATTGCTGGGGGACATGCTGGCAGAAGAAGTCCACCCACAAAGCAGATGGAGTGTTTGTGTTTAGGAAAGGGGACACCTCTCTGGTAGGAACTGGCTCTGCAGTATGTTCACCTACCTGACTTCCTGTTCTCAGGAAACAGAAAGGAAAATAGGAAAACTTTCTTTAGATAACATCTAGAATCTCTCTTTCTTAAAGGTGGAATCCAATTCTCAGAAAATGCATGCAGAATTCATTGTTAGTTTCTTTTTACGAGCTGTCTGGGAAATTGGACATTTAACTACAAATAGCTGAAAACTTCAGTTTATGGTTAATCTGCTGCCAAAAAATTTACAAAAAAAAGGTACAATTATTCATTTCTTCACTGCCAGGTTAACAAATGCTCCATTAAAATAACTAAAAACGATGACATTAAGAAGCAAGGAAGAAACAACTCGGATTTCAGGCTTACAAAGAAGCGTAGAAGCATAGCATCAAGATTTTGATCCCAAACATCAAAATTTACAGAAAAAAGTTTGATTATTGAAGTTTAGGAAACTTCTGTGACCCAATCATTATACGAAAGTCTTAGCTCTTCAAAAGAGAAAATATGCATTATTATGCAAATATACACATTAAAAGAATAAAAACTAAAGCTGAAGGAGCAGCATCCATTTTAAATGTGCTTAGGGTCCAGGCTGGAAATCAGCTATAGCTAAAACACACGATTAGACATATGGACAGGATGATTGTTGTTTATTAATCCTCCTCTGAATATCTCTAAGGGTTTACTGAAGATTAAAAAATCAGAGTCAATTGGAAGAGTAAACTTAATTGTGAATAGAACTGGCAAGAAGATTATAATAAAAGCTCTCTAGCTTTCCAAAAGTCATCGATAGCCTATATTTGATAGGTGAGTGTTTTAAAATCCAAAGCCTGAAATTAAAAAAAATTACTTTTCCTCTTCTTTAGCATAAACAAAGCTATATGCTTCCAACCTACTCTAGTGCCTGAAAACCTGGATCATGGAACTGTGAAAATATATATATATATTAACTGTTAGGTGAAATATTTGCAGGTCAGATGTCTCTCAAGGAACAACAAACAAACAGGATAGATTTCTCGGCAAAAGGTTTATTGACAGCCAGCTGAACGGACGTCACCCTCCTGGCAGAGTGTATGCCCCAACAAAGAGTTTAGAAACTTTTTATACATTCCTGCATTCTCTTACACAGGTTCACTAAAATTGTATATTTCTTATCAGTATTATGTGGTTATTTTCTCATTCTAAGTCTTATTGCTCATGTGCCTTTCTCACTTTGATGTAATGGCACCTTCTGCACAATATGTGTTTACAATATCACAAGGCCATTGTTAGAAGAGAAAAGGCATTTTAAAAACCCAAAACTTTCTTTTACAACCATTATTCAAACATTACACTAATTAAAATAAAATAAAAGTGTGGCCAGCCATGTTATAGTGGTTAAAGTGTTGGACTTCAACCAGGGAGACCCCAGATTCTAGTCCAGCCGTAGCAGTGGAAGTTTATTGGATAATTTTTGGGCAGGCATTCTCTCTCACCACTCAACCTACCTCACAGGATTGTTGTTGTGGGGGAAAATTAGAGGGAGTGCTTTTTATGTCACCTTAAACACAACCACCAGCTTTAAAGTGGAAAAATATTTTCTTACTGGCTTATTAGCCTCTCTCGTCTTTCAGAGCTACCTTTACCATGAATATTAAAATAGTGTAATGCTTTTAATCAGTGTTTCTCAACCTTAGCCACTGTAAGATGTGTGGACTTCAACTCCCAGAATTGGCTGGCTGGGGAAATTCTGGGAGTTGAAGTCCACACATCTTGCAATGGCTACGGTTGAGAAACACTGGTTTTAATACTTGCTTTGTAAGTAGAAGACTGCTAGTTTGAAATCAGGCAGATTTATTTTAACTACTATTTCTCTTTTCATGGTCCCCATGGTATACATTGTGGGGGTGTTTCTGCCTCTGTGAAGTAGCTGGGATTAGCCCGTAACAAACTGAAATGCACCAACCTAAACGGACAGGACCATTCAAGGCAGTGCAACGAAAGTGGAGCAGAGAAATTCGCCCCAAAGGTCACTTTGTGGGGGATTAATGTTGTCTGTTTCGGACCTGTAAAATCGATTTCCAGCCTGTTCGGGTGATGGGGCAACTGGCTAGTGCAGAGAAGCCTTATATAAAAATTAAATGTTGCTTCTTTAAATCATCTGTATTCTAGTTCTCTAGTGGTTAAATATAATAAGAAACCACTGCAACAAAATTAAACAGATTTAAAACTCAGCAAATGTCAGGCCGTACCATGAGGGGGTGTGGTGGCTCAGTGGGTAAGACGCCAGGCTTGTTGATCTGAAGATTGCAAGTTCGGAGGTTCGAATCCCTAGCCCTGCGTGCGGAGTGAGCTCTCGCACTAGCTCCAGCTCTTGCCAACCTAGCAATTCGAAAGCATGCAAATGCAAGTAGATTAATAGGTACCACTTTGGTTGGAAGGTAACAGCGTTCCGCACGTATCATGCCGGCCACATGACTGTGGAAGCGTCTTTGGACAACGCTGGCTCTTCGGCTAACAAACGGAGATGAGCACCGGCCCCTAGAGTCGGACACGACTGCACAAATGTGCGGGGGGAACCTTTACCTTTTTACCATGAATCAAATCCCACTGAACTCCAAGAGCAGCATTTAAAATGATCTAGATCAAATGTATAACAGGCTCTTGTTGGATCAGCAATTGTTGCACTAACAGTAAACTGCCCCTGTGCTTTCCTTAACTTTTTATTAGCAGAAAAGTAAAGGCATTTTCCTTTGTTCTCCTGTTTTCACCCTCCTTGCTGCTATCTCCCTGGTGGCAGGGCGGGAGGACCATGGAAGCAGCCACTTCTGTAGCATTGCAGAGGGATCCCTTCTGGTGGAGAGAGGAAGGCCTGGCAGGGGGGTGAGTGAGCAGTGGGGCGGGATTCTGGAACACCAGAAATACTCTTGGTAAATACCTACGTACAGCAGTTCCTCTTTTCATTGTTACCATTTTGAGATAAAAAATGAAGAGCTAAGGGCAATCAGGCAAGTGGGGGCCCTGTTATGTTATTTCTTTCATTAGTCCTTGGGAATGATGCTTAGAAAGGAAAGCTAGGTGTAGGGCTCGTGACTTAGAGAGCCATCCCTGCAAACGGTGTGAACTGCAGAGGGAGAACAGCAGAGTCCGCGGATCAAGATGCCAGCCAGAAGCTGGAGAGAAGTATGGGGACAGCCCCTTAGGATAAAGAACAACTTTAAGTAGAAAATTGGAATTGGAAAGGGAAAGGGAGAGGCTCCAGGTAGAACAAGTCAGACAAGTTATGCGGGCGAAGAGCATCCAACTTGCAGAGCAAGATAGAGCAGAGAGCGCTAAGATAAAGGCACGCTGCACTCTCCATTCCAACGGCTGCTCCTATTGAAGGAGGCTGCTGATCTCAGAGATGGAGAGGATGAAGACTGCTGTCAAATTTTGAAAAAGCCTGAATCAGCAACCAAATTTTTGGTGAACATCGTATTTACTGTCTTTGGTCTCTCCTCAGCAGTGACCAGATGAAGGTGGAAGTGAAGGAGGATTACAAGCTGTTTCAGGACAGGGTCCAGGCTGGTGTTAACTCCAGAAAATATGCAGCTGAATTTCCAAAGTTTCAGGAAAAGTCACATGGATTTCCCACCCCTTTGCTCACCAGGTGTGGTGTGCAAGTGATGCGTGGCAGGAGAGAGCTGGAACTGAAACCCTGACTGAAGAAAATGCCTGGAAACTGATTCAAGCAAAACAGGGCCTACAGCATTTGCCACGAGCTGCTCATGCATGCTACGGTTTTGGGAACAGGTAAACAGGGAGAGATATTCATGGAGCTGAGAGAGGCCCTTAAAATGCCCGTGGAAACCGACTTGGAGTTAGCACCTGGAAGCCATTGATGCAAAGGAAGGCATGAGGGCACATAGCTCAAGCCCAGCCAAAACAGGAGACCTGAAACCTCACCAGCAAGTAGACAGGCTTCCTGTGACATAATGTTTTAAATGTGGGGAAAGGAGGCACATGGAAAAGGACTGCTCCACTAACTCTCAGTGTTAATATTGTGCATCCTCAAAGGAGCCTTCTTCAAGGCCACTCCCACCTATGCCCACCTGCTTCAATGTGGACACCATTTCAAAAGATTAGCAGGTGCCAGTCCATCTCAAAGAATGGCCAGCTGTGGCATAGAGACCTGCTGGAAGCAGGCATCTTGCTGGTATACACGGTGCTCATTCCAGTCACTCCTTGAACAATGCACCCCAGTGCGAGTAGGCAGGGCTCATTGGCAAAGAGTCTTAATCAAATTGCTAATCCAGATTAGGGATTGAAAAGTGTTAGGATTATCAGAAGTCAACTCAGCATTATCTCACAAACGTAGGGGAAGACTTTTCTACTGAGGCGTATCTTTACTGTGTTTGTGGGAGGTGCCTGGGTCACCTGATTTCCTGTTTCCTGCTCCTTCTTGGGTCTTTCAGGGCCATTCTCCATCTTCCCTTCTTCCTAAGCACAGGTACACACAGGAGGGCCACATGGCTATGTGGGTCTCGTCCGAAATATCTCGCTTGCACGCAGACCAGAGATGATTAAGACTTTCTACCATGAAACTGCTTGTAACCAAGATCTACTGAATAAAAATGTAAGCTATCTTTCTTTTTCTTCAACTAACTAATGTGTGAAGACTGTTTTATTTCTGAACATTAATTAACCTGTATGTGCAAGTCTTTTCTGGGCGCTTCTACTCTGCAACATTGTCGTTAGCTGCTTGGAGTGTTTTTCTAACCTTCCAGACTCTAACAAAAAGAAGAGTGGGCCTTTGCTGCTTTGGATGGCTACCCATGGCCATGTCACTTGGAAATGACCTGGCATGGCATATCTGGGACATTCTTCAGGCAGAAGAGAGATGCCTGGAAGAGATGGGTTTGTAAGCATCCCATGAAGCACAGCTACAGAGAACTGAGACTCTTCACCAGCCCCTGAGGCCAGCCTGAGTAGTGCAGGTGGAAAAATGAAACACACTAAGCCTAACCTAGCAAAGAGAAAGGAGGTATCGCCAGCTGAAGGCTGAAGACCTTCAGTGGCCTGTTAGAACCAGTGAATGGAGCAGAGCTTAACGTTGTGTAAACTCGTGGGCAGAAAAAGGAATATTGTTTTAAAACACAGCCTGTGAGCATGTTAGAGAGATTCAGGTTCTTATTTATTTGTTTCTATAATTTGATGCCTATTGTGTAGACAGAAGTATATAGAATAGTAGTAGAAAAAAAAATTAAATGGATTATTTTTTAAGAGGGAGGGAAGTTTGAAGTAGAAATTTAAATGTGTGTGTGTGTGTGTGTGTGTGTGTGTGTGTATATGTGTATATGTGTGTGTGTGTATATATATATATATATATATATATATATATATATATATATATATAATGTAAGGGGAAGGAGCAATCGTATTAGAGATTTGTATATGTGTTAATGGAGGGATTTATAGAAATAATGTGATTATGGTTTGATATAGAGGAAGGATAAGGGGCGTGGTGGCTCAGCGGGTAAGACGCCAGGCTTGTCGATCGGAAGATCGCAAGTTCGGAGGTTCGAATCCCTAGCCCTGCATGATGGAGTGAGCTCCCGCACTAGCTCCAGCTCTCCACATGACCGTGGAAGCGTCTTCGGACAACGCTGGCTCTTCGGCTAACAAACGGAGATGAGCACCGGCCCCTCGAGTCGGACATGACTGCACAAATGTGCAGGGGGAACCTTTACCTTTTATAGAGGAAGGGTTTGTTTATGGGAATTGCTGTATATTTTTGTTGTTGAAAGCTGGAAGTCACCTGTATATATGTAACTTTCTAAAAGTCTATTCTTTTGTTTCATTTCATTTTGGATGGTCTCAAAACCTTGCCCAATTCATTTCCCAGCTATTGTTCCTCAAGACTCCAGTTCCATTTCAGGTGAACGTGTTTAAACTCTGTTTAAACTTTGAATCCAACCTTTTACAAAAGCAGATTGACTAACAGTTCCCAGACTTAGACTACTCTGATGCTTTCTTCTTTCTCTTCCTAGCAGAAACAAGAAGGCATCGGCCATGCTTTTAGCCTTACTGCTCTCTTTCTGGTTTGGGAGGGGGGCAGAAAGTGCTGGGAGCGAGTACCCATTAAAATCACCCCAGACTCTCCAGATTGGGTGAGGCAGGTTCAATGAGGTGTCAGAGCCCTTTACAGAGAGATTTCCAGCAGAAAGAAGAAAGAAGAAAGAAGAAAGAAGAAAGAAGAAAGAAGAAAGAAGAAAGAAGAAAGAAAGAAAGAAAGAAAGAAAGGAAGGAAGGAAGGAAGGAAGGAAGGAAGGAAGGAAGGAAGGAAGGAAGGAAGGAAGGAAGGAAGGAAAGAAAAATATTAAAGAAAGAAAGAAGAAGGAAGAGTGTTAGATTGATTCCTGAGAGCCAGTAAATAACTGATGTCTGCAATAGCCTCAGTTGCCAAAAAGTTTGGTGATGCAATATTTCAATGTATTAGGAAGAAACGTTTTACGTTTTCCGAACATTGTGCCATCACTGAAGCAGAAGTTTCACACTATGCTATATGCATCTTAGCCTGACTGTGAGGTTGGGATTAGATAACTAGTAAACGAAAAGATTTTAAAAAGAAAGGGCATTAATGTTTACAGATGCTGCAAACACTTTTGAAAGTGTTAAGCGGAGATCTTCATTTCAAAATCTTGAATTATAGTTTCTCAAATTATTTTATGATGCTTTATAACAAGCCTATGGGCAGAATACGTTTGGCAGGCAGAAACCTGATTGAACCATATAACATTATATACAGTAGGCTTCTCCTTTCCGGTTTGTAATTGTGTGGAACCCCTTGCAACCTAATCCCATTTGATTAATATCTGAATAATGCAGAGTAGGCCAATACAAATGATTGGTATATGCAAATGACCTTTAGGAAAGAGCTGAAGACCTGGTTCTGCCGCCTGGCATGGGAAGGAGGAAAGGATAGCTCCTCAAGGGGGTGGCTAACTCCTTAACTTTATAATGTCCTTCGTTTTAATTCCATCCATCTGGATTTAGAATTATTTATTATTCTATTTATTGTATAATGATGTTTTATATTTTGTTTTAACCATTTTATTGTAAACCGCCCAGAGTTCCCCATTGGGGGAGATGGGCGGTTATATAAATTTAATTAAATAAAATAAATAAAATAAATAAATGATCCAGGGTTCTCATTTGCAGGCCTTATAAAGACCTTCCCAAAGGTTTTGGATAGCCTAATGACATGAGAACAGAAGCACATGATGGCGAGTTCTCAATTAAACCAAAGTGCACCTTATCAGGTATCGTGTTACTCAGAAGCCCATAAACAGGAGGCTAGAGCTATAAAAACCACCTGTTTCTTTTGGGATGGGCTTCTGATCCTGATGATAACATGTAGTTTTATTGACGAGTAGCGACCAATAGCCTTAGCTTTCATAAAGAATAAACTGTTATCATCAACCCGACAGCGAAAAAAACCCCTCAAAACTTGCATTGTGACTTTCTATTGTCTTAACCTTCTCTAGGAAGTATTTTTTTTAAAAAAAAATAGTGCGCATGTACCCTTGAATCAGAGAATTCATACTCAGTTATTGGTTCCCAAGTCAGGATACTTTACATTCAAATTACTAATTTAACAGCTTTGTTTCCTTGCTTAGAAAAATAGCAGGAAGTAGTATAGATTTATCCATCCCATCTCTCTTTCTAGACTGTTTCTTTAGACATAGAATATGACCACATGAATCCACACACCCCGTTTACTTTCTTAAGATTCAGCCATATGCTAAATAGCTTCAGTAGGAGACATCTGGAAAACAGTTCAGATCACCTGGGATCAGGGCTTTCCAAAGTTTTTCCCGCGGCGACACACCAACCGGCGTTGGTGTGTCGCCGCGGGAAAACCCGGAAGTGCGGCAGCGCGCAAAAACCCGGAAGCGCTGCTGCTGCTTTCGGGTTTTGCGCGCTGCAGTTGGTGTGTCGCCGCGGGAAAACCCGGAAGCGCTGATGATGATCAGCGTTTCCGGGTTGTGTGGCAACACACCAGACTGTGTGTGGCGACACACTTTTGTGTCGCGACACACAGTTTGGAAAGCTCTGCCTGGGATGCTTTAGTCATCTTGAATTTCCCTCCATGGAAATTATTCCCACTACCATCAGAAAACCTGTTTAGGTGAAACTTGCTTTATCTTCCAGCAGCTACCAAAAAGGAAAGAGGAATCCAGCTGCAGAGTTCTCCCCATCAAAATATTTCCAGAGGTTAAGTTTCCTGATAAATTTAGGTAACTAGGTCTGGTATATATTTTGTTAAGAAGCATGTTTGTTTGGGCTTTTAAAAAAAATTAAATAGCAAGTGACTATTTCTGGCTCTTTTCCATTGGATTCTTTAATACATGTACTGATTTGGGGGTGGCTATAACAAATTATTATTATTATTATTATTATTATTATTATTATTATTATTATTTACCTGGGGAGTATGCTGGACTGCTGGAAATACACATATTCCTGGTTCTTAGGAACCTTAAAGGAAAGCTCTGGAAAAGGAGAGTGTCCTTCCCTATATGTGCAAACCTTAGCCTAGATTCTTGTTGGTTCAGGGTAGGGTTTATTAATAAATGACCTGAGTTGTGGAAACCTACTGTACCTCTGAAAAAGTGACAAGGGAGGACAGGTCTAGCAGCTTGTACCACCTTTCAGTTCTGTGCCTCTCCTGAATGTTAAAATGAATTTGTAAAATCACCACACTAAAATTAATCTTCCTAGTTTGCTTTTTAGTCTGAATACTATGCTCCGATACCATTGGAAACATTATGAAGTTGGAAGAAAATATTGATATGGGCTTGGATCCTTGTTGTTTAGGATGCTAAAGATGAAGAAACAACGCTTCTGTACAGGAAAGTGGAGCAGCTGGGGATATTTATTTATTTATTTGTCATATTTATATCCTGCCCATCTCCCCCACAAGGAGGGACCCCGGGCGGTTCACAACAAAAGTTTAAAATCAGTAAAAAAACCTGTAACAATAATAAACAATAAAAATATCTAATACAGTCCGATCCACGGAATGGTAGATCTTTCTTATTCCATCGGTCGGTAAGGCTGCTCAGGGCAGATCTAAGAGACCAGCCAACCCCAAGACTGGCTGTTCCCTTCCCCTCCCCAAGCATGGTGACATAACCAGGTCTTTAGGTTTTTTCTAAAGTCCAGGAGAGAGGGGGCCGATCTTATTTCAGGAGGAAGAATATGTGGGAAAATATAGCAGTCATACCAACAATTCATGTCTTGCTCTATAAGGACATGAAGAGGGCGGAGACTCGCAGTAACTTCCTGCAGAGAGAACTCTGTGAGATCACTTCCTTCTTCCTGTTCTTCCCTCTCTTTCCACCATGCTCTCGAGTTGAAAGGACACGTTGTCTGAGCTCTTCAAGCCCAGACAGAATGCTAAAGTCTATATATTCTATTTTTGTAACTTAATATGTTTTAAACCTGCCTTGACTCTACTACTGCAACTGCTGTTTTTGAGACCTAAATGATGTGAGTAAACATTACTTTTATTTCTTCACAAAACTGTGTGATTGTTGTTTTAAGAGGGACAAAAAGGGGTAATGCCAGGATAATCCAGTCTGCCTCACAGCATCCTGGATTATTGTTTTCTAGAAGGTTAAACCAACCTTGTCTCAGTTTCCAATTTTTTATGCTGCCAGGGGTGATACTCTGCTAATCTCACTTACGTGAGAAAGGAAGGATAATATCCAAACAATATATCCTCTCCCAGTATTTAATCTCATCCCCAACAGAATATTCCAGAGGGCGGGGGCTACTGCAGAGAAGGCCTGCCTCCTGGACCCCGTCAGATGGAATTCTCTTACAGACGGGACATGTAGCGTGCCCTCTCTGCCGGACCGGGTGGGACGGGTTGATGTGATAGGGATGAGACGGTCCCTCAGGTAACCTGGTCCCATGCCATGTAGGGCTTTAAAGGTGATAACCAACACCTTGAATTGAATCCGGAAGCAAACTGGGACCCAATGCAGCTCGCGGAGCAGTGGTGTTACATGTGCTGACCTTGAGGCACCTAAAATCGCCCACGCGGCCACATTCTGAACCAGCTGAAGCTTCCGGACGTTCTTCAAGGGTAGCCCCATGTAGAGCGCATTACAATAGTCTATATGGGAGATGACCAGGACGTGAGTGACTGACCGGAGGGCCCCTCGCTCCAGGAAAGTTTGTTTCTATCAAGAGGGCAATTGACAAGAGTGCTAAAGGTAACCATCCTTGTTACAGGAAAGGAAGATCCAATGTCTTCAGTGTGGCCTTCATATATTATTACGGTTCTTGTCTGAAAATAATGTTCAGTGGACAAATTCAGAGAAGAATAGAACAAGTCTCCTCTGAACATTTGTCGTGGTGAGAAATATAAACACCATTCTCAGATGGCTTACATGCAAATTATTTTATTGTCAGTGTTGGTTGTCTGGGATACAGTCCCAAGGTTCTTAAATTTTGAAGAGTTTTTCCAGGCTTGCTTTGTTTAATATATAAACTTTTCTTTTTTAGAAAAATCAGCCCCCCCCTCCCTCCCTCCCTCCCTCCCTCCCTCTCTCTCTCTCTCTCACACACACACACACATAAAGATGTTAGAGACCTCATAGTGAGGGGTGTGGCCTCAGGCTGATGGTTATGCTTCTTTGTCCTATTGTTCCTCATAACTCCCACACTCCTCCTTCTATTGGTCAGTTTCTTTATCATTACTTGGCTTGACATCTGGGAGGGTTCAATGGCTGGTGACCATGGGAGGGCATAGGTAAGAAAAAGTTGTAGAGGTGGTTCTGTTCTGACTGAGAAGGAAGGTGCCAGCGTCATAGACAGGAAATACAAAGGAAAGATGTCTACCATTATATGGCCTTGAAGTTCTTAGATTTCCAGAAGGCCACTTTTAAGTCTTTGAAACTGGATGATGGTGGGTGGGTGAGGTTTCTTTCTGGTTGCGATGGAAATCTCAGCCTCTAGTCCAGGCTAAAACTGCAGTATTGCTTATATGACCAATATTCAAATGATACTACCCTTTAGTGACAAACCTGTGATGAGAGTCTGGAGTTTTTCGGCCAACTTCCTTGGCAGACAGTTCTTAAGTGATTCAGACAGTTGCATGTCACCAAAGTTGCAACTTAGGCAAACATGAAATCTAATATTATTTTCTTGTGTATTGCTGGGAAACTGGGCAGGGTATAATGCAGAGCTTTCCAAACTGTGTGTCACAACACAAAAGTGTGTCGCCTGCAGGGCCCAGATGTGTCGCGGGAAAACACGGAAGCGCTGATGGCATGCCATCAGCGCTTCCGGGTTTTCCCACGGCAACACACCAACAGCGGCGCGCAAAAATCCGAAAGTGCCGCAGCCACGGCGGTGCGCAAAAACAAAGCGGCAGCAGCGCTTCCGGGTCTTTGCGCGCTGCCGCAACGGCGGCGCTTCCAGGTTTTCCCGCGGCGGCACACCAACGGCGGTTGGTGTGTCACCGCGGGAAAACTTTGGAAAGCCCTGGTATAATGGATATCTTCATATGCAACATGAAAATGATAAAAACTGCTTACAGTACTTCCAAATGATTCTGCCTCTCACCAAAGAAACTGGCTTATGGCCTGAGAGATGAGTGAGGGTAGTCCACAATTCTGGTTCCTATGTGCCTTTTTATTTGGGAAGTGTGATCAAACATCCCAGAAACCATTTTTGACAGTGGCTATTTATGGTTTGCTATTTCCATTCCTGGTTCTCTGATATTTATTTGTTTGTTTGTTATCTACATTTCTACCCTGCCGCAATTCAGAGACTTTCAGCAGCTTATATAAAGGGGGCAATATTGCAGGGTTTTTACTCTTCCAATGCCTGGAGTAGCACAGGGTAAAATCTTTGAATACTGAAACTAACCCTGCAGGTATGGAAATAGAGGAGATGGTTGTGCTAGGAGATAGATTTCTGTTTAACTTTGGTCCAGATCCACAGCTGGACCTGTGAAAAATCTGCTTCACAGATCAATCTCCGGGTTCTCTTGTTTTCTTGCTCTTCAAGGGATAACATAACAAAGGCTAGCTAAGATAGCCAGACAAGCCACAATATGAATATTCTGTTTCATATGCCATTCAAACCTACTTCCTTGTGGACACATGGTCAAGAGTTGCTTATACTTACTGTAGAAAAAATAATAAGTCTTACTGAAGGCCAAAACCTTGCAAGATGGCAGCATTCCCAAATGATATCTGGTGATGTTGAAGCTTCAGTCCATGAAGAACATCCATTATTTTTCTTGCCATTGGAATGCCTGTGCACTGAGATCTCTGTGATGACAAGGATTGGACTAGCCTTTCCTATAAGTGCTGATCATTCTGGTTGAAGCTCCTGGAAGTTCCATTCCTAACACATTTAGAAAGTGCCAGGTTGGGGCAACTAATATAGGATGTTCCAAATCCATTCTAAAACATATTGGAGGGGTGTGTAGCGTTACAGACCATTCAAGCATTTTGAGAGGGTACTCTGAACACATCTGAACTGCTGTTTTGCCTAATGGTAGGGAAAGGATGGGAGCATGAGATACCACTTGGTGACTTTAATGGTTAGTGCTTCTTCTGATGTCAGTGCTTCACAGTTCCCAGCATTGTGCAAGATAAAGATACTCTTTGCTCTTAGTTTTGAAATGCCACATGAGCTGTTGTACTTTGCCTTGAACGTTGGTGCTTAACCCCAAAGCTTTGCATAAGCCTATTCTTAAAGGAAGGGAATCATTCTAGTATAAACAGACAGTATTAGGTGACTTCCCTGTGTGACAAAATTGCCCTCCTAATCTTTGTGAAGAACTGTACAGATTAGGAAAAAAGGTAATGGACAGAGAGCTTGACTAATCCTCAAATGAAGATAGCATTCCTGGAAGAGGCCATGGAAAATGGTGAGCAAACTCATACTTCACCTTCTCAGGCAACTGTTTACAAAAGCATCACTAGTAGGATGAATGCACAGAAACAAAGAAGACATTTCTCTCCTTCAACTGGTGAGAATGCGGATTACTGTTATCACAGAGCGTAAGAGTCTTGCTCTTCTCACGTTCAAACAAAGGGCCTTCAGAATACTGTTTCTCACAGGCCAGCAGGCTGTCCACTTTAAATGAAGGAAGCTCTCTGCTGCTGCTGCTGGACCTTAATAACATGTTTTTCAGACTTGCTGACTTCAGAAGTAGTATTGAGCCATCATAATAAGCCACTGATAGCCTTACTCAATATATCTATTCAATGTTTGTACTGCATGTTCCAGCAAATTTACTTGTCAATGCAACCAGCCCTCTCTTGCTTGCTCGAACTAAGTTGCACATCAACAGTCACATGATTACACAAACCGTTGCTTCTAGTATTGATTCAGTAGATGTGGGATGTGGTGAGTGTAAACATTGAGCATGATCTCTTGCACTCCTGCTGATTTGCAGTTCAGAGATTATCACAGCTGCTCTTGCTTTGTAGGGATAGTGGATGAAGGCTCTCTGAAATCACTGTGCCAGCTGAATGGTGATTTTGCATATCTGAGTGACCCTTGGTGTCTTGCTGTTGACGTTTCCTGGGAAGTTAAGGAAAAAGTGTATCCAAGGCAATCTTGGAATGCAGGCTACACTCAATTTGGGCCACCTGAGTAGGGGGGGGGGAAATGGTAGCTCCACCCCCAGGCCTCATTCCAGCCAACAGTGCTCCAGCCTCTAGGCTGCAACGCAAGGCACTCCAATCCTCAACCAAAACATCAGACACCAGCCTTGACAATGCCACACCAGTGATGCCCATGTCTTGCTCTGAGGAGGACCTCTCTTGTTCTGCTTCCAGTGCCACAATTCTCACACCCAAGAATATGAGTTCTACTTCCATCCAAAATGAAACTCCCAAGCCAACACGCTCTTCACCTCAGACAAGAAAGGGAGGCTCCGTCTTTTCGTGCTTTCCTCAAGATTTCTTTTCACCAGCCAAAGTATCTTGGCCAGGTGGTACCCCAGCTTGTTCAAGAGTAGAGTCTGGCTGCCCTGGGTCTTGTTTGTTCACTCAGGGTGAAACGTATACCTCCAGGTCCTGTCCTCTGCCTTCCTTTGAGTCTTTTGACTTCAGCATGGGAAACAGGCCGGAGGAGAGCAGGAAGAAAGACACTGAGCAGCAGCTGTCCGACATGGAGGCCAGACTAAAGGCCTTGCAGGAGCAGCAACGTCTGTGGTTGCAGGAGCTGGTTCCAGCTCTTCAGCATGTTCGCTTGGAGCTCGCCAGCATTGGCCAGAGACTGGGCAGGCTAGTGAAGCGCATGGAACCGCAGATGGCTGCCTATCCACACTTTCAGCCCGTGCAGGAGAAGGCAGCAGCCAAAGCTGAGGGAAGCTGAGTCAAAGGAAGACACTTGTCCCCTCCCACCTTCACCTCTCACCCCTGCCAAGGGATATAAGAAGAAGCCTAATTCCCCCCGAAGCTCAGGAGCCCCATATTCATACAACGGTTTCCATTATAAAGCAGAAAAACAAGTGCCAAACAGGTGTCTGTTTATTTCCTTAATGTCTTACTTCCTGGGCAGGAACCCTCTGAAAAAAGAGAAAATAATACAAATGGGGTAGGGACTGCAATGAGACACACAACGTGGGTTCAGGCATAATGCGAAACCTAAATTAACAAGACAGAATTTCTGGGTTCACATAACTTGCTATGCTGGAACAAAATGCATGGTTTGATATGATGGGCTAATTCACACAGCATGCTAAAGCAGTGGCTGATTTCCCACAAACACACCTTTTTTCAGCCTGTACTAGTATACTCTAGCCATATGTAAGCCAAGCCAAAGAGACATTGTTTTTTCAGTGAAACTCTCTGGCCTTCCATGCAATAGGGCAGTGCTGCTCAACCTGGGCCACTTTAAGATGTGTGGACCAACTCCCAGAATTCCCCAGCCAGCCATGCTGGGAGTTGAAGTCCACACACCTTAAAGTGGCCCAGGTTGAGAAACTGCAATAGGGGCACTGTGGGCTCCTTTCCCTGTTGCTTGTCATTCCAGGAACACTGTGTAAACAAGACCTACCTGATTAAGGAGTAGAGGGAGAAGCCAGTTCTGTCACCAAAGGGTACTGTGTATTCTGCCTTTCCCTCAACATTTTTTTTCCTGTGATGACAATGTGGACATTTCCAGAGGAGACTTTTAGTATGCAATGCTCTGTGACCTCCATGGAATTTTCACCAGTGGGGTAGGAGAAGTCTACCATTTGAAACCTCCAGTGTGGATTCCCGCTGCTGCCCTTCGGGACTTTTCCGTATCACAGACCCTATGAATGGAAAGCTGGAAGCGCTGCACAGTGACTTTCGATTAGTAATAGCGGGAACTCTCTGACAACAGCCGAGTTTTGGATCGGTCCCCCCTCCGTTCAGTTCCCTGAGTGAAGCACAGAGCGATTGTCCAATAAAAGCCTTCTCGGGAAGCAGCCGGAGCGGGACGCCTGATAATGGATTTGACTAGGAAGTGGGAAGGGAAAAGCCGCAGCCGGCCAGCAGGAGGCAGAATCATCATTCCCTTTGATTGGTAGAATCATCCATGCCAGCTTTCCTCGCGTAGTGAAACGGGTGAGGGGGCGGCGGCGGCGGCGGCGGGGCGGGGGCGGGGGCGGCGGCGGGGCGAGGAAGACAGGCTGTGATGATCCTCGGGGAGCATGCTCAGGGAATTTCCGAGGTTGCTTACCATCTGGAGGACGTAAAGAGGGAGACAGCCAGGAGTAAATAAAGTGTTGTACGGCCAGGTAAGGAAGCGCTGGAGCCACACCACTTGCCCGCTCTGTTGGGGGGAGGGGGGCCTCACCACCTGTTGCCGAGATTTCGTATGCCTTGTTCGCACAAGGCATCCTTGCCGGGTTTGGGCGCTAACCTTACAGCCATGTTAGCTGTTGCTATTATCTCCAGGGATAGACTTGGGATTCACACAAACGGAGGTTCATGGCCACCCTAGCCTCTGCAGCAGGTGTCCCAAATCCTGGTGCGTGGGTGGGTGTTGATTGATTGATTATGGGCCATCAAGTCATTGTCGACTCCTAGCGACCACATTGATGGATTTTCTCCGGGATGATCTGTCCCTAACCTGGTCTTTCAGTTCTTCATCGGTACTGTTAACTGAATCCATCCACTTTGCTGCCGGTCGTCCTCTTCTTCCCTTTCCTTCCACCTTTCCCAGCATTAGAGCCTTTTCAGGAGAGCTAGGTCTCTGTATAATGTGTCCAAAATAGGATAATTTGAGCCTGGTCATTTGTGCCTTGAGTAAGAACTCTGGGCTGATTTGTTCGATGATCCATTGATTTGTTTTCTTGGCTTTCCACAGTATTCTCTGGAGTCTTCTCCAACACTGAAGTTCAAAAGCATCAATACTCTTCCCATCTTGCTTCTTCAAAGTCCAAGTCTCACTTCCATAGAGAGTCACAGGGAATACCATGGCTTGCACGATTCTGATCTTTGTAGGTACAGACACATCATGGCATCTGAGTATCTTTTCCAAGGCCTTCATGGCTGCTCTGCCAAGTGTTGGTGTCTGGCATATCTCTTAACTGCTTGTTCCTTTACTGCTGATGGTTGATCCTAAAAGGCAGAAGCTATCTACCACTTTGATATCTTCATTGTCAATTCTAAGGCTGGTCGTTGTACCTGTTGTCATTAGTTTGGTATTCCTTACATGTAATTTTAGTCCCATTTTTTCACTGTGCTCCTTGACTTTTATTACTAGAGCCAGGGCCGCAACTGGGGGGGGGGGGGCAAGTGGGGCATGTGCCCCAGGCACCGCACTGGGGGGGGGGGCGCCAAAATGACAAAATAACACATGGGGGGGCATGGAATCCATGTTTGCCCCGGGTGACACAGACCCTTTGCATTTTTGGCTATCAGGGTAGTGTCATCAGCATAGCGCAGGTTATTGATGTTTCTTCCTCCAGTTTTAAAATCACGCTCAGCTTCCAATCCAGCTTCTCTTAATCTATATTCAGCATATAGATTGAATAAATAAGGGTATTGGTTCTAGTCCTCGATGTTCTTGTAAGCAGGGAACATCTTCCAAGTATCTTGGATGTTGGCATCTCTACTGTACAGTATTTCGGTGTATTCCTTCCATTCTTGTTTGATCTCCTTTGGAGCAGTTACTAGCAGTTGTCTGAGGGGTGGGGGAGGTGCCTGCCAAAAATTAGGGAAGCTGCCTAACTTCCAAAAGCAAACATGCAACTAATTCTTTTTTATATAAAGAACTTTATTAATTTTCAGAGTATAGTTAAAATACAAGAGATAGAATATAGAAAAGATAGAGTACAGAACTAAAGAAAAAAAGAAAAATTATAAAAGTGCAGGACAGACAGAGAACAGAAGCAGAAAGTGACTTTCGACCTTCTCCAATACAGATATGAGTACATTTGCAAATATAATCTCTTACCATTAGTTAAACCTTAGTAACATTATTTCTATCAAGTCAAACCATTTAATCATTAAAGCCCAAAATCAAAACTTCATTTTTTTCTCACACAAGCAAGTAGTCTAAAAGTGGTTGCCAACTAGAGACAAATCCAGAAACAGTATTTTCTCTTATCAGCGCTGTTAACTTGGCCATTTGGGCCAGCTCCGTCAGTCTGATAATCCAGTCCTCCGCTGTAGGTATTTGTGGATCTTTCCATCTCTGTGCATATAAAAGTCTTACTGCTGTAATCATACATAAAAAAGCAAAGTCCCATGTTGTTTCTCAAGTTGCTTCTCCATCAGACCCAAAAGAAACAGTTCTGGGTTTTTTTTGTAAGTCCACCTTAAGGATCCTTTGAATATTAGCACTTACTTGGTCCCAAAATTTTTTGGCCTTTTCACAAGTCCACCAAAGATGATAAAAAGTTCCTTCACCAAGAGAACATTTCCAACAGACATTCGTTATTCCATTATACGTTTTTGACAACTTATCAGGAGTTAAATACCAACAATACATCATTTTATAAAAATTGTCTTTTAAGTTATAATTCAAAGTAAATTTCAAACCTTTGTTCCACATGTTCTCCCATTGCTCCAACATAATATTATATCCAAAATTCTTAGCCAATTTAATCATACATTCTTTAACTCAGAGCTTTCCAAACTGTGTGTCGTGACACTTTAGTGTGTCGCGACACACAGTTTGGTGTGTCGCAACACAACCCGGAAGAGGTGGCGGGGGTGTGCATGGCGGCGGCGTGGCAGCGGCAGTGTGCACGGCAGCAGCGGCAGCAGCGTGCCATGAGCGCTTCCGCATTTTAGCGGCGGCCACCGCTGCTGCCGCCCCCGCACACACACCCGCGCCGCCGTGCACGCCCCAGCCACCGCGTGTGCCGCCACCATTGCCGTTGTTGGTGTGTCGCCAATGGCGGCACTTTGGAAAGCACTGCTTTAACTTGTTCATCTTCTAAATTCATCTGTAACATTTTATACATCTTTGTAATAACATGTTCATCATTTATACAGAGTTCCATTTCAATTTGAGTTGTTTCGTTAACAAATCTGAAATTCTTTTTATCCACTTTAAAACGTTCCAACAATTGTAAATAAGTAAACCAATGACATGTAAAACCTTCCAACTCTAACAATTCCCTTGTCTTAAACTTCAGTTCACCCTCTTCAAAATTTAACAAATTGTTATAATTTAACCAACTTGCTCCATTGTCCCACATTTTCTCTTCTAACAAATGCTTCATGAGGTGACAACCACAATTAATTTATTTATTTAATTAATTAATTTTTATCCCACCTTTTTTATTATTTTTATAAATAACTCAAGGCGGTGAACATACCCAATACTCCTTCATCCTCCTATTTTCCCCACAACAACAACCCTGTGAGGTGAGTTGGGCTGAGAGAGAGTGACTGATCCAAGGTCACCCAGCCGGCTTTCATGCCTAAGGCATGAAACTCACAGTTTCATAAGAACTCACAGCCTCCTGGTTTCAATGGTACGTTAGGAGACAACCTTGCTTTATATTTTTTCCAAACCCTCATTATGGTACTCCTAACAAAATGGTTTTTGAAGTCTTTATTAACTTTAACTTTATCATACCACAAATAGGCATGCCACCCAAACTTCAATTCATGTCCTTCAAGTTGCAGTAATTTCCTGTTCTTCAAAGTTATCCATTCCTTCATCCAAAGCAAACAACAGGCATCCAAATACAATTTTAAATCAGGTAACCCAAACCTCCTCGTTCTTTGGCATCTTGTAACGATTTTTATTTAGTTAAAAGGTAAAGGTAAAGGTTCCCCCCGCACATTTGTGCAGTCGTGTCCGACTCTAGGGGCCGGTGCTAATCTCTGTTTGTTAGCTGAAGAGCCAGCGTTGTCCGAAGACGCTTCCACGGTCATGTGGCCGGCATGACGCGTGCGGAACGCTGTTACCTTCCCACCGAAGTGGTACCTATTCATCTACTTGCATTTGCATGCTTTCGAATTGCTAGGTTGGCAAAAGCTGGGGCAAGTGCGGGAGCTCACTCCATCACGCGGGACTAGGGATTCGAACCTCCGAACTTGCGATCTTCCAATCGACAAGCCTGGCGTCTTACCCGCTGAGCCACCACACCCCTTTTATATTTAATTATATACAACTAATTCTGAGGAACAGGCATTTATTGCTCGTGTCCTTTATAAGTACAGGATTATGCTTAAGTTTTCACTCACAAAAAGATAGTGAAATAAATGAAATTAAGCCTGCATCAGGGCAGAGTCATGAAACAGAATATTCCGTGCTTGACATTAATAAGAAAGTAGTTTCCTCTGATGCATATGTGAGGAGGTGGGCCATGTAATTGGTACTCACCTGAGGGGATCTGTTGAAGCACATCCAGGTCCACAGCAGGATGCTTCATCTCATCCAGGTATCTTGCCTGTCTAGGGAGTGGGGGCAGGACCACTGGGGGCAGGATTTGCAATGTGGCATTGAAAAATCTCCTGGGGAATTACCAGCATGGTCTGGCAATCCACAATGGCCTCAAGAGCAATACTGGCAGGAGT
Organism: Charina bottae; assembly: GCA_023362775.1. Taxonomy (NCBI): domain Eukaryota; kingdom Metazoa; phylum Chordata; class Lepidosauria; order Squamata; family Charinaidae; genus Charina; species Charina bottae. Next base: position 5,562,934 of record JALMGJ010000021.1, on the reverse strand, counting down.
GGGAGCTCCTACCAAGGTTGAAAGGGAGGGGAAAACTAGAGTAATCCACAACAGTGATGAGGGCAAGCAGGGCTTTGCAAACATGAGGGATGCCAACGCTCCTAGGAGAAGGGACTCCAAAAGCAAACCTGCCAAGCCACTTCCAAATTCTTGCCAAGAAAACTGTATGGACATAGCTGTAACCGTTTGATGGGTCTGGGTGCCAGAGGATGAGACCTCCCAGACCAGAAGGCACTCTAGTAATTCCTGGGGAGACAGTAGAACTTCCAGAAGTAGATCTGGAGATGATGTAGCCAGACCAAAGCAGCAAGGTAATCTGGTCATCAGTAGTGCAATATTGAAAGAGGAGCTTCTTGTTTTACAAGGAGGAACACATGTGAGAATAATGATTTTTTTTAAAAAAACTGAAAGTGTGAAAGCACACCAGACTGACTGTTCTTAGACATAAGTGAAGCTAGGGTCACTTTAATTGAGAGTAGACAACCCATGACCCATTTGGTCATCATTTCAGAGGTATTTCCTTACCAGATTCCTCAATGCCTTGAACAATAGCAGAGCTTCTAATGTGCTGTCTTCCCTGGAAAAGTTCTTAAAAAATTGGGGAGAGATGTATGTGTCTTGAAAGTAGCCAATGTTGAACTGTATAGCCCAGTCAAACATCAGGAGTTGACCACAGGAAATGTTTTATGACATTTTGTATTATGTCATACAATGTTTTATAAAATGTTATGTCATACAATGTTTTATCAAATTTTATGTCATACAATGTTTTATCAAATTTTATGTCATAAAATGTTTTATCAAATTTTATGTCATAAAATGTTTTATCAAATTTTATGTCATAAAATGTTTTATCAAATTTGCCAAATTTCTATTCCATGGGAGTCATGGGTCCTGGATTTTGGACGCATTCCGTAAGTTAGCCCATTTGAGGTACCTTGGTTCAAAAATTGTTGCCCTACAATACACCTTTTTGCCCAGTTAAAGGTTACAAAGTACAGACAGACACGAGAGTTTTGAGAGAGAGAGAGAGATGATAATAGATAGATAGATAGATAGATAGATAGATAGATAGATAGATAGATAGATAGATAGATACATGATATACTACTATGTGGGGCCTGAGTTCAAATAAAGGCAGGAGTGGCAACGATACTCAAAAAGGGCATTGTTAAGTGTTTAGTTATAACCCAATAAATGACAAGGTAGCTATTAGAATAGCTGGATATCCATTAACCATTGGTGTAATACAGTCATATGCATAATATGACTCATCCAGATGTCTTGCCTGTCTAGGGGATGGGGGCAGCACCACTGTATTGGATTTGCAATGTGGCATTGAAAAACCTCCCAGGGAATTATGCACTAATAGGTGATAGGACTGCAAAAATTGGATTTGGCTTGGGTAAAAATAAGAATGCAGACAACTAAAATTTTGTAAAGAGAATTTTTTGTTTATTGCCAACACCTGTTTTGAACAACATAAATGTACACTTTACACATGGGCATTGCCCTATGAACAACTTGGAATCAAATCAACTACATAATAGGAAACAAAGGATAAAGAAATTCAGTCCAACCAAAGATGCTTCCGGGTATAAATCACAGTTGTGATAACGATTCAGTCCTTTAATTATTAGTATCAATTATATGAGTAATATATTAGCAAGACGTAACCTGGAGAATACATAATCAGAATATAAGATCAAAGTAAGGAATAAATGTAATATGCTTAAACTACATGAAAGAAAATCTGAGGCTATGTGGGAATATATAAGGTACAGACTCCTCAAATCAGGCTTAACATCTTGTGGCTTAATGGATGAATCCATCTAGTTGTCTTGGCTACAATATGAAAGTTGTTTACCACTGCCTTCTTCCAGGAAGTTTTTTCTTTTCTTTTTTTTGGGGGGACCAAGGTCCAAATTTTATTAAAGTTTTAAATATACATAGTTAAAAGGTTGAAAATGAAAAAGAAAAAGAAATACAAATCAAAGAAAGAAGTAAAAGTGTGTAGAAAAGTAAAGAAAAAAAGAAAAAAGATAAAGCATAGATATAGTCAACTTCCGATTTATCTCTGGTCTTAGTAATTTAAAAAGTTTTCTTACATGCTAGCTCTATATATACTGTAACATACAAAAACATTTCCTGTCTAATATATCAATTCATATATATTTTAGTCTTCAACCCCAAATAAGCTTTGCTCCACCTGCATATTGCAAGTAGACCATTAATGGTTTCCATTCTTTAAGATAGTAACAATTTAAGTTTTCATTTAATAAGCATATCAATTTGTCATTTTCTGCCATGTCCATCAATTTTAACATCCAATCTTGTACCATAGGTAAAATCTAATTTTTCCAATTTTGCGCATCTACAAGTCGTGCTGCAATGACCATATAATGCATATGTCTGTAGCTTGAATCATGTCAACTGGATTTCTGTTTTCTCAGTGGAAACATTTCGCTCCTTATCCAAGGAGCTTCTTCAGTCTGAGCAAAGTTAGTAAGGGAATCCTTAAATATGTTTCTAGGTGGCTGTGTGACCTTACACCTGGGGCTAGGTCATGGTTATTTTGAGATGTTATTTCTAAGTCCCTTTATCATCTAAAGGAGGATCGTTAAGATTACCATGCTGCTGTTGAGCTTGCGAAATGGTCTTAATCTTCCTAGGCACAGAAGACAAAGCAGGAAGGAAAATAGGGGAAAGATTGTGCCTGAGGCCCCCACCTCTATTCAAGGAAGGATTTTCCAAGTTGGCATAAATGGATTCCTTGACCCCTCTCTCAAACCACCTATCTTCTCTGTCTAAAATGTGAACATTTATGTTCTCAAATGAGTGTCCTTTTTCCTTTAGATGAAGATAAACTGCTGACTCTGTCCTGTGGTGTTACTTCTCCTGTGTTGGGCCATCCTCCTGTACAAAGGTTGTTTGGTTTCTCCAATGTAGAGTTCAGGGCACTCCTCACTGCACTGGATTGCATAAACTACATTGCTTTTCTTGTGTTTTGGAGTTTGATCTTTGGGGTGTACAAGCCTCTGTCTCAGTGTGTTGGTGGGTTTGAAATATACAGGTATGTGGTGTTTGCCAAATATCCTTTTTATTTTTTCAGACACGCCAGCCATGTAAGGAATGACCAGGTTCTTCCGTTTACTCTGAGTCTCAGCCCTATCTGTCGCTGTTTTAGGTCTGGTAGATTTAGATTTAGTGAAGGCCCAATTTGGATATCCACAGGCCTTCAGAGCTGTTCTCAGGTGCTGATTTTCATTCTTTTTGGAATCCATGGAGGTGGGGATGGTTTCTGCTCTGTGTGACAATGTCCTGATGACTCCTAGTTTGTGCTGCAGTGGATGGTGGGAGTCAAACATCAGGTATTGATCTGTGTGTGTGGGTTTCCTGTAGATCCCTATTTCTAGCTTGCCACCGGTCCCAATTCACCATTGATGCCCTGCAATACAATTTTGAAAACCTTCACCAGGAACTCACAGCCACCCTTCCTGACCCAATCCTGGATAGAGTTATTCAGCTTGGCAATAAAGTACAGCTGGCCCAGCATCACAAGACAAAGGAGAGGCAAACTAAGAAATTTGACATTCTTCTTTCTCTCAGCAAGCAGAAACAAGGAACTGGAGAAACCGCTGGGAGGAACAACAACAACAGGACCACAGAGGACAAAAAGAACATGTGGGTGAAAAATCTCTCAGACAGAGAACTCACCCAACCAGAGAGAGATGTCCTAGCCAAAGGTCTTAATTTTGCCATCACTCCCAAGCAAGTTTCGGTTGTGGAGCTCATTACAGCCACAGAATCTGCCATCCACAACAACCACCTACCTTTTGAGGAAGCAGAACAACTCCGGCTTAAAATATCTGCAGCTCTGTCCAGTGCTCAACCTCCTCCCCCCAACCTTACCATCCAAGAGAGGAGAGCCCTGACAGCCCTCAGCAAAGATGAAACCATCACCATTTTACCTGCTGACAAAGGAAGATGTACAGTGGTTCTAAACACTGCAGACTACCACAATAAAATTACCTCACTTTTGGAGGATCACCATACATATGAAAAACTGAAAAGAGACCCCACCAACAATTACAAGAAAAAGGTAATAGTCAATTTGAAACAATTGGAACATGATGGCTCCATCGATAGGATTACCTACCACCGTCTGTATCCTGGAGAAGCCATCCCCTGCATCTACGGACTTCCTAAGATCCACAAGGAAGGAACACCCCTCCGACCCATAGTCAGCAGCATTAATTCGGTAACATACAACATTGCCAAACACCTCTCTACCATACTAGCACCTCTAGTTGGACACTCTGAACACCACATCCATAATTCGGAAGAATTTGTTTCCAAAGCAAAGATCCTGAAACTGGATACAGATGAAACTATGGTCTCCTTCTATGTGTCCTCCCTTTTCACCAGCATCCCCACCACTCATGCTCTATCCGCTGTCAGAAAGAGACTAGAAGAGGACAGCACCCTTGAAAGGAGAAACCATCTCAACCCAAACCAGATCTGCCATCTTCTGGACCTGTGTCTTAACACCACTTATTTCTCATACAGAGGTGACTTTTACAGACAAAAACACGGCTGTGCCATGGGTTCTCCTGTGTCAACCATTGTGGCCAATTTATACATGGAAGAAGTGGAGAAGAAAGCACTCAACACATTCCAGGGAACGGTGCCCACCCACTGGTTTAGGTATGTGGATGACACCTGGGTCAAAATCAAGGCCCAGGATGTACAGGCCTTCACGGACCATATAAACACTATAGATGCCAACATTAGGTTCACCAGAGAAGACACCAAGGACAACAGACTGGCATTCCTAGACTGTGAAGTCCTCATTGGGACCGGTGGCAAGCTAGAAATAGGGATCTACAGGAAACCCACACACACAGATCAATATCTGATGTTTGACTCCCACCATCCACTGCAGCACAAACTAGGAGTCATCAGGACATTGTCACACAGAGCAGAAACCATCCCCACCTCCATGGATTCCAAAAAGAATGAAAATCAGCACCTGAGAATAGCTCCGAAGGCCTGTGGATATCCAAATTGTGCCTTCACTAAATCTAAATCTACCAGACCTAAAACAGTGACAGATAGGGCTGAGACTCAGAGTAAACGGAAGAACCTGGTCATTCCTTACATGGCTGGCGTGTCTGAAAAAATAAAAAGGATATTTGGCAAACACCACATACCTGTATATTTCAAACCCACCAACACACTGAGACAGAGGCTTGTACACCCCAAAGATCAAACTCCAAAACACAAGAAAAGCAATGTAGTTTATGCAATCCAGTGCAGTGAGGAGTGCCCTGAACTCTACATTGGAGAAACCAAACAACCTTTGTACAGGAGGATGGCCCAACACAGGAGAAGTAACATCACAGGACCAGAGTCAGCAGTTTATCTTCATCTAAAGGAAAAAGGACACTCATTTGAGAACATAAATGTTCACATTTTAGACAGAGAAGATAGGTGGTTTGAGAGAGGGGTCAAGGAATCCATTTATGCCAACTTGGAAAATCCTTCCTTGAATAGAGGTGGGGGCCTCAGGCACAATCTTTCCCCTATTTTCCTTCCTGCTTTGTCTTCTGTGCCTAGGAAGATTAAGACCATTTCGCAAGCTCAACAGCAGCATGGTAATCTTAACGATCCTCCTTTAGATGATAAAGGGACTTAGAAATAACATCTCAAAATAACCATGACCTAGCCCCAGGTGCAAGGTCACACAGCCACCTAGAAACATATTTAAGGATTCCCTTACTAACTTTGCTCAGACTGAAGAAGCTCCTTGGATAAGGAGCGAAATGTTTCCACTGAGAAAACAGAAATCCAGTTGACATGATTCAAGCTACAGACAATTCCACCTGGATGACTGAGAACCTTCATAGACACATATAATGCATAATTGTTACAAATTATTTTCCCATTTGTTCTTCCCATATTCCCAATAAAAATAATTCCAATTTAAATGGGACTTGAATTTGTAAAATATTTTGCATATTTTCTGTCAATCCATCAATTTTAGTAATAGAAAATCCTTATAAGTCAACCATTTATCTCTATTCCTTATTTCTATTCTATTCTATAAAATGCGTCTTGCATACTAGGTCTGTATATCACATTAAAAAAAAATTTCTTATCTAATATATCAATTTATATGTAATTTAATCTTCAAATCCTCATATAAGCTTTACCCCTCCAGCATTTTCTAAATAGTCCATTAATAATTTCTAATCTTTAAAAGAGTAATAGTTAAATTTTCTTTTAATAAACATATCAATTTATCCTTTTCTGTCAATCCATCAATTTTAACAATAAGAAGTCCTTGTAGGTCAGCCATTTATCTCTGTTCTTTACTTCTATTCTATTCTATGAAATGCTTCTTACGTTCTCCTGGTGCCTCCCTCATGTCTGTCTCATATTTCTCTAGAAATGTTTTAACTTTTAAAGTAGAGATTATCCTTAACTTTTGTTCTTTAAACACTTTCTGCTCTCTAAAAATTTTTTCCATTTCCAAATCTAGATCTTGTTCTTTCATCTCCAAAAGTCCATCTAATATAGAAACAATCCTTTCTCTTACATTTTCACTCAATTGCTCTGGAACTGCTCCCAACCCCAAAATGCATTCTTTCTCTCTCATTTCTGCTAATGCAGTAACATCTAGATTATATTCAAGTTCCTTAGTGACATCCTCTAATCCTGTCTCTAATGTTTGCATCTGGCCTTGTATATCCTCGAGCTCCCCTAACAAAATATTTGCAATTCCCCTCACTATCTGAACCTCCCTTTCAAACTCTTGCGCAATCTCTTGGGTTATCTTATTCTTCATTTCTTCCATCTTCCCATCATTTTTTTTTCCAATATGCATTTTTCTTTTGAGACTAATCTGCCTGGATTTAAAGTTTCTATGGATAAATGAATTAATGATTCATTTTTATTAAATAAATAATAAAATTGCATTTTAAAAGATGCAATTTATTCTTTCATCTGTTTATTTTGTGCCATTGAATCTTCCATTTTCTTGTTAAGTGATGTCATTGAATCTTCCATTTTCTTATTAAATGATGCCATTACTTCCAGAACTTTTTCCATTTCTGATTGAGGAGGTTCCATTAATGTTCCAGGTGTTAATGCCATGGTTGTCATAAGGTAGATAATTTCCCTGTAAGAGAGAAAAGGGAAAAAAAGAAAAAGAAAAAGAAAAAAAGAAAAGAAAGGGGGGGAAGACAAAGAACAAACAAAAAAAGGGGCTACTATTTTTTTTCTTTTTCTCCTTTCTCTTTTCTTCTCCCTTTTTAATAATAGGAGAATAAAAACTTCAAAAAATAAAAATAGTCCTTTGAATGTAGTTATCAAAATAACAAAAAATCTAGTCCATTAAAATTATATGTCCAAGCGTAAGAGCAAGTAATTAAAAGATAAAAAAGAACAGAGTGGTTCTATTGTAGTCAAAATAATATCAAAAAAGGTAAACAATCCCAGAGTTTCTCACAGCAGCTTATATCCACACAGTCCAATCATAAATAAGTCATCTAATTTATGTACAAAAGGAGTCCAAAACATTCATAAAAATTCTATAAAGTAACTTATAATGAATAAGTTGTCTAATTTATATACAAAAAGGTTAGGAATCCAAAGCATTCATAAAAAATTCTGTAAAGCTGGTCCATGAAGTCACGAAGAGTCGGAAGCGACTGAACGAATAAACAACAACAACAAAAAAGTAACTTATATAATCCAAGGAATATTCAAACACTTATAAGAAAAAGCAAAACACAAAAAGCAAAAGGAATTCTTTCATAATAAAAATCCCAAACAGGTAAAGGAAAGAATATCAAATCATTAATTCATTTATCCATAAAAACTTTAAATCCAGGCAGATTAGTCGCAAAAGAAAAATACTTATAATTGCAGTAGGAATGAAAGTCAACCAAAAATAGGAATATTAAGAATAAAAAGAGAAAGTCACTCAGTGTATATCAGGCAGAGTCAATTAGCTTTCCAATCCACCGTTTAAACACTCCTTTGACAAGGAAAAAAAATAAAACACCAGCATTTATAAATCACAGTCCAGAGGTAAATCTTAGAGATTAATAGGCAAATAATATTTAAAAAAGTAAAAATATGTGTCTAAAAAGGTCGGGTGCCGTGCTACTTATCTTTATTCAGATTCGCGGTTTCTGCAGAACAATAGTTGTCAGTTCCAGTCGTCTTTCACCGCTTCTATCTCCCTCTCCCCGCAGTGGATTTACGGGGGTCAGGAGAGAGCGGTGATCCGATGACCCTCTTGTGATCAATCTTCTGATCGCCCTCTCTTCGAGAGCGATTTTTCAGTGATTTTTCCTTGTAATAAATCACTGCAAACAGGCAAACCGTGGAGCTTTCTGCTCAGCACACTAGTCACCTCGACAGCCGGAAGTTCCAGGAAGTTTTTTCAATTTCCAATCTATTATACTACTTGAATATTCAGATTGCCTCCCATCTGAGTATCAATTAGATCTGACTCTGCTTTAACTGTTTTCAAATCATCCAAGCTCAGGTACTTGCCAGAGCCATCATAAAAACTAAAGTGGGAAAAATATTCACAGAATTTAAAAGAAAAGATCCATGTGGATTTTAAAACAAGCTATCAGGACAGCCAAGGAAAGGTGGAAGATGAAAACCTTGGATAACAAGAAGGATATAGGTAACTGAATGCAAACTTCTAATGTCCTGCAGTGTCAGACAAGAATGTCAACAAATGCAGGAAAATAATAAGAAAAGAGAAACAAGACTTCTTTTTAAGAACATTAGAGAAATCACAGCAAACATTTACAGCAGGGGGGAGAGGTCCATAATGGGATGCCACGAGGCTTAATCCCCTATCCTGCTTAGTATCCACAGGGAACCATTGGGAGGGGTCCTCTGCTGGTTTACTGTTGATAATCAACCATGTATGTCTGCCCTGCACCAAATGGGAGATGCAAGAGAAGTTCTAAGTCAGCGTCTGGAGCTGCCAAGGTCTGGATGGAAAAAACAGGCTCAGACTGAACCCAAACAGGGCAGAGTGGCCATTCCTTCAGAAGCTTGCTAATGCTGGGTTTGTAGCAATCTTGGCTGTCACTGGTGTGGTGCTTTGCCATGGAAAGTAAGCTTACAGTCTGGAGGAGCTGGGAGAAGCCAATAGAGTCTATGACCAGGAGGCTCTTTAGCTTTACTAAAGAAGGAGGCACTAAAGAAGGTCACTCATGGTCTTGTCATCTCACAACAGGATTACTGTACTGTAATTCACTTTACATGGGACTTCCCTTGGTCAACAGTATTGAAGGGTGCAGAGAGATCTAGCAGAATAAGGATGGCCATGCTCCATCAAGGCCTGCCACAGGTCATCCATGAGGACAACAAAAGCAGATTTGGTTCCATAGCCGAGCATTGACTGCCATGGGTCCGGAAAATCCACTTCTACACCGCACTACTTTCTGTACTTCCTTCCCCTAAGAAGGGGAAGTTGGAGATAGGACAATAGTTGTCTAATATCAGGGCAGGCCTCCTGTGGAGGGGAGAGCAGTGCCTATTTCAGGGTCACTGGTACTTTCCCCTTCCACAATGAGGTACTGATTGTGAGCTGGATCCACAGCCCTGCTCCTTCTTTGGCTGATTTAATGAGCCAGGGAGCAAGTCCACAGTTGGTGGACCATAGACTTCAGAAGATCTTGCCCATTTTCTCAAGATCCACAGGCTCAAATACTCCCTGATAATGATACATAAAATCATATCTGTTTTTTCCCTGGATGCTATTCATTAAGACACCAACATGATTAAATGTGCATGTTGACATCATGATACAAGCTCCCCAATTTTATATTTGGGTTGTGACATTGCATGCAGGTATGTGTGAATCAAACTTTGTCATAACTTTGTAACACATATTTTGTCAATTGTCCACCCCAGTGGATGCCCATGGCAATAGATAGTTTGCTTTCTTGGGCTCAAGACAAAGATGGAAAATCTGCATGATAAGAGGACATTAATCCTGAGGAGGACGGCAACGGACAAACTTAAACAAGAGTATGAAAGATATGATATTTCAGTGACAACAAAGATCAGACTAATTAAAACAATGGTTTTCCAATGGTAATGTATGGTTGTGAAAGCCGAAAATTGAAAAGGAACAAAAGAGAAAGATTAGGATTAGGATATCACTGGAATGTCCTTAGAAGAGTGATGGATTGTCTCTGATTACAGTTGTAATGGTGGGGATATTATTCATGGGGTTGGCCCAAATCAGTGGAGCATAACTAAGTAAAGGATTACAAGAAATGTTTTTCTGTCCATTTTCCCCCAAGTAATCAGCCACTCCATTCCATCACCCCCTTCTCCAGAGTCAATATAGTCAACATTTTATGGCTACTAAGCCCACTCAGATCTTGTATTTCTACATGCTTAAGACTTCTAGTACCTCCTTTTCAGATGGGATAATGCTGTTTTTGTCAAGATAAGCAATGACACTTCCAATGCACTTTTTTTAAAAATCTGTTCAATCGTGTCCGATTCTTGGTGACTGCCTGGACAAGTCCCTGCAGTTTTCTTAGCAAGGTTTTTCAGAAGTGGTTTGCCATTGTCTTCTTCCTAGGGCTGAGAGAAAGTGACTGGCCCAAAGTCACCCAGCTGGCTTTGTGCTCAAGGCAGGACTAGAATTCACAGTTTGCAAAGAGAGACGAAACTGACAAACACATTCCTTGGGAGGGGGGAGACTGAAACCTATTAAACTGTAAGGTCTTGTATCTATGCTTTACTTGGTTCATTGACGTGGAACCAGATCGCTCGCTGTAAATAAAGCTTTTACATATCCTGCGGAGTGTGTGTTGGAGCTTGGTTTGCCAGTCGAAGGATCAAACCATCACAGAATGAACCAAGTCAAAATGGATTACTTGCCCGTAAACAATCAGTTTAACGAGGAAGATCCACAACCAGGAACTTCGGACTCCGTGAATGCCCTTCCAACAGCAGGAGGTAAGAGCGGAGGATCCAAAGGAAAGGGCTCTGGCTCGAGCAAACAGAAACGTGCAAAACAAAAAGCCAGCCAGGTGGCCAACGGGAAATGCCAAATCCCAACAAACTCAATCGAGGAAGAATACCAGGAGCGACCGGGGTGATGACGAAACCAGCCGAAAGCCCCAACTGACTACGAGAGTACGCCCCAAACCAACACCTCAAAAAAGAATAAGTATGAGTGGGCAACTGAAATTGGGGGTGGCGTGGATCAGTGGGCAACCAAAGGAAGAGGTTCCCAATCCCACCGAATGATGACAGAGCAGCGAGTAGAGGCTTTGGAGGAAAAAATGGACAGCGTAGAGATCGAATGTCGCACCTGCAAAGACCGGTCAACCAGATCCTCCACCTATTGGAAAGAGAAACGGCAGCTCGTGCAGAGGCGGTGGAGGAGGAGACATCTCCAGAAAGTGAAGAGGAAAGTTCGGCCGGTGAAGAAAATCCAGAGCGGGATGAACCGGTAAGGATACTCCCCCCCCCCCGTTAAGAGGGCCGTCGCAATGCAACCGGCTTCGAAGTAAAACGGTGAGATGGACGTCGAGCCCAGGCACGTCGTTTGGGGTGCAGGAGTTGAAAGTAAAGTTCAATGGGGATCCAAAGAACTTGTCTTGTTTCCTAACCCATGTAAAGGTGTTTATGGAAGAATGTGAGGAACTATTCCCCACAGAACGCTCTAAGGTGCGCTACGTTTTAGCCCACCTCGAGCAAGAAGCAGTGGAGTGGTTAACAGGGCTGCCTGACTCAGAGGCAATAGAACTAGAGAACTTTAATGATTTCATGAGCGCTCTGAGAGAACAATTTGAAGACCCACTAGCAAAGATAAGAGCCAGAACTGATCTGCAAGGCATTAAACAAGGGAACCGGTCGGTCTCTGAATATGCCACCAAATTTAGGAGACAGGCAGGAAAACTAACAAATTGGCCAGAGTCGTTAAAAATTTAGTATTTCCAAGGGGGATTACAACCTGAAATCCTGGAGTGGTCTCTGGCTAGAAGAGATCCAGGGACATTGAAGGGGTGGATCTGTTTGGCTGGTGAAGTAGAGGATATGCGTATCTGCTTCAGAAGACAGCAGTGAGCCCAACCATCAGAGAAAAGACCACCCAATGCAAACGCCAACCTCGAGAAACGAACAAGCAGTAAGTCGGGGGAGGAAAAGGAATGACAATTTAAAAAGGGCTTGTGTTTCAAATGCGAAAAAGAGGGACATCGCATTACCAGTTGCCCACAAACCACAAGCCCAGTGACCCCTAAAGCAGGAGAAAAAAAGCTCCAAACAGGTTGAACTAAAAAAGGAATGGCAGCAGCTTCAAAAGACAGGAAATTCCGCAAAGCTTTCCCAGAAACAGACAGCTCCACAGATGAGGAGTTCCAGCCGGTGGGAAACGGATGGAAACGGATGGAGCCTGTCTTAAGCGCCGAGAGACAGGCAACCAAACAGAGGCACGAGGATTCCTTGGTGAGTGGACCCTGTTCTTCGATGTTAATACATGTCAAATTGGAGACATTAAGGGGTCAGGAAAGTACAAACCTAGCAGGGTTGTTAGATTCGGGTTGTACACGATGCCTAATCCACCCCACCTTAGTGACTGGACTTAGATTAAAAGTAAAAAGATTACCCGAACCCATCAATTTCATTCAGCTAGATGGGTCAGAGATGAAGGGGCCCCCGGTGGAGTATTGTACAGAAGTGGTCCGAATAAAGATAGGAACACACGAAGAGACATTGAGATTTATCGTAGCCCCCACAGCAGATCATCCCATAGTGTTGGGGTTGGCATGGTTGAAATATCAAAACCCTCAAGTAAATTGGTCAACTGGCCAGATGATTTTCAAAAACGGAAAGTATGAGGGATTTGAATCCGATGAACTGGGAGGGGGGTGTTATTGAACTAATAGGGGCAGCAATGGAACCAGGGGAGGATACACAAAGGGAGGGGGTTGAATTCATCCCAACCCAGTTCAGTGACCTAAAAGAAGTATTTGGAGAAAGTGAATCTAATCAGCTGCCCCCCCACACACACACAGAAAAACAGACTGCATTATCGAATTAGAACCGGGGGTGGAATTACCAAAATCCAAACTGTATTCTATGACCCCTAAGGAACTAGAAGCGCTTAGAGAGTTCATAGACAAAAACTTAGAACATGGTTTCATCCAGCCAGTGACCTCATCCATGGCAGCACCAGTCATGTTCAGGAAGAAGAAAGACGGGTCATTGCATTTATGCACAGACTATCGAGGATTGAATGTCAGCACATCGAATAAATACCTCCTACCACTGATGACGGACATGTTAGCACACCTATAGAAAGGCAAAATATTCACTAAACTGGACTTAAGAGAGGCATATTTTTGAGTACGAATTCGGGAGGGGGATGAATGGAAAACAGCATTTAATTGTCAATTTGGTTGCTTTCAATATGTCATGATGCCATTTGGGTTAAAAGGAGGGGCTGGAGTCTTCATGAGTTTAATTAATGAGGTATTGCATGAATTTTTATATCGGGGAGTACTGGTATATCTTGACAACATTTTAATCTACACTGAAACAGTAGAAGAAAATGTACGATTGGTGCAGAAGGTGTTGAAACGTTTGCTGGATAACCAATTGTATGCAAAATTGTCTAAATGTGAATTTAAGAAAGAACAACTAGACTATTTGGGGTATTGGGTATCCAGCAGAGGGATCGAAATGAATCCAGAGAAAGTACGGGCAGTGGTGGCTTGGGAACCCCCTAAAACCAGAAAACAATTGCAGAGTTTCTTAGGATTCACGAATTTCTATAGGCAATTTATAAACAACTTTGCGCAAGTGGCACTACCACTCACAGACTTACTCAAAACGAAAGGGAAGGGGGACTCCAAAGCCAACAAGCCAGGGACAAAAATACAATGGTCGAGGGAATGCCAAGAAGCGTTCGACCAATTAAAGAAACCTTTCACATCAGAACCCATACTACAACACCCTGATCCCACAAAACCTCTAGTCATTCAGGTCGACGCATCAGATACCGCCTTGGGGAGAATTCTGTTACAGAAAGATGACCAGGGGAAACTGAGGCCATGCACATACCTCTCCCGCAAATTCACCGAAACGGAATGTCGTTGGCACGTTTGGGAGAAGGAAGCATAAGCTGTAAAATGTGCATTGGCCACTTGGAGACACCTTTTAGAAGGTGCCCCCCACCAATTCGAGGTCTGGACAGATCACAAAAACTTAGAAGCACTGAACACCCCACGAAAACTAAATCCCAAACATGTTAGATGGACACAGTTTTTTTAGCAGATTCAATTCCACATTGAAGTACATAACCGGAAAAAAGAACTTTTTGGCTGATGCCTTATCCCAGTTACCACAGCACAACAGTCAGAGAGAGCAGATAGTAGATTCAATCATCCCACAGTCACAAACGGGGCTGGTAGCAGTCACTAGGAGCCAGGGAAAACAAGTAGAATTACCAGTAGAAGGGGAATTGTTCAATGAATTGCAGTCACAACTGGAAACTGACAAATGGTTGCAGGACAACAAAATTAAACTAACAGAAAAACAAGGACTTTGGTGGCACGGGGAACAGTTATACATACCGGAACCCCTAAGAAAGGTAATATTGAAAAGAAGCCACGATGCAAAGTCAGCTGGCCATTTCGGATTTGTGAAAACTTTGCACCTACTAAGGCGGCAATTCTGATGGCCCTCCATTCGCAAAGACGTGGAAGAATACATAGCTAGTTGCCCCACATGCGCCATGGAAACAAATAGCCATGGATTTCATAGTAGACTTACCAGAAAGCCATAAGAAAACAGTCATCTGGGTGGTAACGGACTTGTTTTCCAAACAAGCTCGTTTTATCCCTTGTGCAAGCATTCCAAATGCAGGGCAATTGGCAAAAATGTTTGTACAACACGTGTACAGAATACACGGATGTCTGGAAAGAATAATCAGCGACCGAGGCGTCCAATTCACATCCAAATTCTGGAGAGCATTTTTAAAAATGATTGGTGTGTAGGACAAGGGCTAAGCAGTGGATTTCATCTGGAGACAGATGGTGGCTGTGAACAGGTTAACCAATTTATTTATTTATTTATGTTTCGACTTCTATCACCGCACCATCTCCCACAAGGGGACTCTGGGCGGTTACTGGAATTACTGGAATTACTGGAACAATACCTTAGATGTTACATTAATTACCAACAAGACGATTGGGTAGACTTACTTCCATTCGTGGAAGTAGCATACAACAATTCCGTGCATCAGAGCACAGGCTTCTCTCCGTTTCAAGTCGTAAATGGACAGGAGTTCCTAGCCTTTCTGGATCTACCCAGTAACAAAACTGAAATTGTCCCCTTAGATAACTGGATAAAACACATAGCAGAGGGATGGCCAATAATAGAGAAAGCTTTAACAAACGCCAAAGAAACGTACAAAAAATTTTCTGACTGGAAAAGGGCTCCAGAATGGCCATTTAAAGTGGGAGACAAAGTATACTTGTCCACCAAATTTCTAAAGTTGGCGCAAGCTTGCAAAAAACTAGGACCAAAATACATAGGTCCTTTTCCAATTACGAAAATAATAAACAAAGTGACTGTACAACTGCAACTTCCAAAAAACTTGAGGAGAGTTCACCCAGTGTTTCATTGTAGCCTATTGAAGACTACAAAAAATTCAAATCGCTGCTACCCAGACAGAGTGGCACCAATGCTAATGATAATAGACAGAGAACAGCATTTTGAAGTGCAAGAAATTCTAGATTCCACATTACACCGAGGAAAATTGCAATACCTAATCCAATGGAAACACTTTAATGATTCACATAGAGAGTGGGTGGCAGATTAACACGTACACACTCCCAAATTAAAGAAAAAGTTTCATAACAAATTTCCAAACAAACCACAATGAGGAAGGAGGAGTGATCTTGGGGAGGCTGTAAATAAAGCTTTTACATATCCTGCGGAGTGTGTGTTGGAGCTTCGTTTGCCAGTCGAAGGATCAAACCATCACAGTTTGTTATGATGTGTAACAAAGGAAGCAGTCTTATCCCAAAATAATGATAAAACATTAGAACTTGTTGCTCTGAAATCACATCCACTGGTGAATTGAAAGATGTGGAATCCTTGCAAGTAGCATTCTAGTCTGATTGCAGCCTCTGTTAATATATCCCATGTAGGTCGTTTTAACATGAAGTGGGATAGCCTTCCATTTCCATTTGGCAGTCAAATGTGACAAATCTGCCCCAGGCTGCTGGCTCACCAGGAGGGCAGGTATCAGTGGATCATCTCTTGATGGGTAAATAACAGCATTTGTGCCTGCACTCCTGGTGATATGATATCTGCATGGCAGATTGGAACTGACTAAGCCCTTTTAAGATGTGATGGTGGGCAAACCAACATTTTAATGATACAACGGCTTTTATTAAGCCATATAATTTCTGTAGGATTCAAGGATGAATCTTGAAACAGGTGTTTTTATTTACAAACGTTTGGCTGTTAGGACTAAATGCTTCTAAATATATCCAGACATTTTCTCATCTTTCTCACCGTGCTTCCACTTTCCTGCCTAAGGGGACCAGTGATTTCATGGAAGCTTGTGCTTAAAAGTTATTTCTGGTTTGATCAGTAAAATTCTAGTTGGGTGAGATGTATTAGCTGACTTTTTCAGCTAGGAACAGGCATTGATGTGGCAGTCCCTCTCCCTCAGCCCAACTCACCTCACAGGGTTGTTGTGGGGAAAAGAGGAGGAGGAAGGTGTATTAGCTATGTTGGCTGCCTTGAGTTATTTATAAAGATAATAAAAAAGGCGGGATAAAAATTAAATAAATAAATAAATGGCATGAAACCATTTAGATCATAGGTAGTGTGTGCTTCTTAAGCTCTAGTCTTTCCTGATTCGCTTTCATGACTCACAGGCCCTTGAAATCCCCATCTGTACAGACATTTTATTCCGAGATTGTGATGATACAATCTATACTATTTCATTCCCCATATTCCATTTGTCACAGGCAACTTGTATGACTTTTTAAAATGACTTTTAATGACTTTTTTGTGGTTTACAGACAAGATATTTGTACCAAGTTATCCATGCATCATCAGCATAGCTAATAGTTCTGTTGGGTAAGAATGATGGAACCACATTCCAGCGAGCCCTAGGTTATGAAAGACTGCCAGCCTGTACAAAAGCATAATTGGATACTGATCTGATATAGTGTATGGCAACATTCTGACAACAGTAGAATATTTCAGTCTCACACAGGACGTTCTGCTATTAATCTAAAAGTTGCCATTCTTCAACAAAGGAATTCCAAAGGGTGGGAGAGAATGGGGGGGGGGGGGGGAAGTGAGCCCAAATGTCTATGAAACGCAACAATTACAGTCCAGTCTGTGACTATCTATAAGCTACGCTTAAGACAACTGTTCAGATTCAGATCCATTCATAACTAAAATAGTAGTACATACATCCCAGCTCGGCTCTGTTAATCAAAGCCTGTAGCAGCACAATAAAGAGATTTCCCACTCAGGCCTTTATACAAAAACAAGCACACTGCAAGTAAGAGATCGAAGAACTCTTCACTAGCTTCCAGCTTTTGCGATGTGACTCTGGAAACAGAGGTGCCTGCTTTAATGCAGACAGATGCTGCCTTCATTCTCCTGACATTCCAAAGCTCCCCTTACAAACAGAATGTAAAGCATTGCACAGACTTAATGGCTAGGTCATGGGTTGGACCTGCCACTATTTCCAACCTTCCCCACATCCCCCACTGCATTATTCTCACTTTACATATGAGAACCTGAGGCTGCACATGAGTTTAGCCAGGAGATCAAGATTTGGGAGAAAAGCTGATAAGTTCTTCTCATTTGGAAATACCACTTGTTGTTGTTTTAGCCTACTTATGTCCTGTATGTCTTCTTTCTCCTATCAGTCATGTTCACCAAGGAATAAGTGCAGGGCCCTTCCATAACCACCACAGCCACAAAGGCAGAAGAAATAAAGGCAGAAGAGACAGTGGCAAGCAAAATCAATCCTTTTTGTAATATATGCAAAAAACAATGAGAGCAGATTGGAAGCAATTGATACAAAATGCCTGCTTTAGGCACTTTCGGCCAGTCCCTCTCTCTCAGCCCTGGGAAGAAGCAGGCAAGGGCAAACCACTTCCGAAAAGGTTGCCAAGAAAACTGCAGGGACTTGGCCAGGCAGTTGCCAGGAGACGATACTGACTCAAAGGCACCCGAAAAAACAAACAAGCAATTTATATCACATTATATTTTTCCAGAGATGCAACTTGAGGGATTAGTCTACTAGAAAATGCATTTGCTATTTCCACTCCCTTTCCAGACTGAGTTTTCTACCTTTTGAATGTATTTGTTTCTTCAGCCCCTGACCCCTCAAAACTGTAGGTATCCTGGGATGGTAATACCAGAACTCCACACAGCTTCTTATTAGTATATAGCAGAGTAGAAGCATTCCCATAAACTTGCACAAGGCTTAATCAGTTCAAAACACAAAACAAACACACTTCACACGTTAATGTAAAGTAAGAGTTCCCCATTGGGGGAGATGGGCGGTTATATAAATTAAATAAATAAATAAATAAATAATAATAATAACCACATAAAAAAGAGCTTACAATTTTATTGTAACTCACAGTTCCTTAGTTCCTTAGGTCCATGCATGCGAGCAATGGGTTCTGATGTGACCCACATGCTTCTTTAATGTGGCCCACCTGAATGGAAGTATGAGCAATGTGGGCACTCATAGCTGCCCATCCTCCTTGGTAGGAGATTCGAGCAGAAAGGGAAGAAGAGAGGGGAACAGGAACAGGAAATTGGGATTCAGCCCCTCCCACACAAAGCAAGTAAGATTAGGTTACACCAGAGGCTGCCTCCTCCTTCAAGCTTGTGTGAGACGTGCTTGGTTGAAACCCGATATCTCTAACAAAAACATGGGATACCTGTGGAAGGTCTTTGCTTTAATGACAAATATCTTGTCTGTTTGTGCATCAGGGTTCACCTCTTGCACCTCAGAGTTAATTTTTGGTAAGAACTGGGTAACTTTTTTTCAGCAGGAAGCAGTTTTCAAAACATGATGGCTGTGTTCACACACACACACACACACGACATGTGCGAAAAAGAGACCACATAATGGCCTCGTATCATGTGTGAACTAGGGCAATGAATTTGAATGAAGGAATGGTGACAGAACAAGCTACTTAACTCTATCCAACTTGGACGTTTTTTCTCATGCAAAATTACTTCCAGCTGCTTTTCTCCCATCAGGACTGCTAGTTACGAGCAGCCAGAGCTCCAGCAAGGTCTCCTCCCTGAACTGGACAGCCTGTTTCTTAATCTTTTGTTGAGCTTCTCTCACTTTCTCTTTGTCTGCCATCACCAGTTTACTTCAGAGAAAATGGTGCATGGCTGCAGAGTCACTCCAACATTTTTCTTACTTCCTGTAGCTTGCTGGTGTCACCATGTCCCTTGTGTTGTCCTGGGACCTACTCAGTCAGCATGACTCAGGGTCTTGGACTTTCATCCAGAGGTCTAATGGGCACAGCATCACGCTGACCTCTTTTCCCCAACTCTTTTTCCTGGGTGTCTTTTCAATATACTGTTTCTGTGTTGGAAAAGATGAATAAAACATTGCTTAAACGTTTAAACCATTTTGCTTCTGCTAATCATTAACTGCAATTATTTTCCTATTAAGTTTTCAAACTGAAGGAGAGATAACATGTGATTGATTGGACATCACAGTGTGGAGTTGCCCATCCTGCAGAAATGATAGCGGTAGGATTGGGCTGCTCAGAATAGCTTAGAGTCTGCAGCTCACGTGGCCAGGCAATGTCGGTTCCACTGTCCAGGTGACCCATAACTGACTGGCTGGCTGAAGGAAATCTACACAGTGGGTAAACCAAAGGTCTCTTTCTCTCTTTCACCAAATATACAAGTTTCTCCAAGAATTCTGTCCTCTACTTCCTCTACTTTCTTTTTTTTTCCAGGATGTTGCCCCTCACAGACCTGATGCTAGAGAAACTGGCCCTGGAGAAAACCCTGTTCCGAACCATGGTTATCTCCAGCCTGCTGCTGTGCCTGCTGGCCTTCCTCATCCACCAGTGTTTAAAGGCCTTTGACATTTGGTACCATTATTATGTCAACTGCCAGAGGTTACGCAGCTTCCCAGAGCCCACTCGCCGCAACTGGCTCCTAGGCCACTTGGGTATGGTAAGTCCAGCTACTGGGCTGAAAGTATAAGGAATGGAAAGACATCAAAAAAGGCCCTTTCCCCGTGCTGCCTCCATCTTCTTTCTTCTTACACCGGCTGGGCAATTTGCATGGTCAGGTGATTGTCACAGAAAGAAAAAGAGATGGAGGCAGTGACCCTGACAGAGGCCCAGGGATGCTGCATCTTCCCATTCCAGCAGAAGGGAAATAGCCAGAACAAGAATTGCTGGGAACCTAACTGCTGGGCAGATGGGAAATGACAGACTTTTAAAAGAGCAGCTTCAATAACACCGGAAGGTAGCTGTGACTGGCTGCACAATTATTATTATTATTAATTTTTAAAACTTCATTTCTGTGCACACATGCATTTTTCAGGAATAGATGCCATTTAAAAAATAATCGGACAAGCACAGGAGTAGTTGGAACTTGCAGAAGCAGTGTTCAAATTTGGAAGTGAAGCGGATGGAGAGAGGGAGGAAAGTCCATCAGGATTCGTTGGGGAGGGGAGATCTCTTTACCGCATCAGTGATGGATGGGGGTGTTTTTAAAAAGGCCCTTTCCCCATGCTGCCTCCATCTTCTTTCTTCTTACACCGGCTGGGCAATTTGCATGGTCAGGTGATTGTCACAGAAAGAAAAAAAGATGGAGACAGTGACCCTGTTGCATGCAATTATGGGGGCCTTTTCGAAGAAAGAAGGAGAATGGCCTTTGGCAAATTACCATCCTTTTTTCTTTTATGGATTCATTTACTGTGCCTTTTCTCCAAGAATAAAAATTCCCACAAATGATGGATCCCCAATAGTTTACAACTGATTTTTTTTCTACAATGCTATGTTTGTTTGTTTGTTTGTTTGTTTATCAAATTTTGCCACCACCCATCTCCCCCCCAAGGCAGCCACATTTTAAATATCATAGATAGTGTATCATATTCATCACATCTACCTAGTGGTTAGCAGCTGCCCACATGAAAAACAGCTTTATATAACATCTATACTGGCTAGCATTACAGCTATGAGAAACGGGGGGGGGGGGGGGGGAGGTCCAAAACCAAACCTTGTGAAGATATGGTGTGTTCAGGCCTTAGTTGTTATTCTTCTTCAGGAAGAGACAGGGCAACCAAGCTATTTGCAATAAAATTTCCCTGCCTCTACCCTGACAGTAGTACTGCATAGGACATAAAACACAAATCATGCGGCTCCCTTCCTTTTTTATTTTATTCATTTCTAAGAACACAATCCTCCTGCCGCTTATTAGAAAGTGATGACGCCCCTTCAGGTAATTCTGTGGTGTCAGAGGAGGCTCCGGGCGTGGAGTGAATTTCCTAAACTAGGAGGCTGGAAGGAAGAGCACAAGCTTGTCCTGATTGATGCTAAGTGGGGATTGACCACTTACACTAGAATAAAACCAACGCAGAAGGTGTATAATATGTGTCTTAGGTATTGTGTAGCTGTGCCCCGTCCTGTCCAAACATCGTCCCACTGTTTCTGTCCTGATTCTGGGTTCCCGAGGTGACTGTTGCCTTCATGACAGCGTGTCATTTTGTTCAGTGCTTCCAGCCGCAGAACGAGTGGACCTGTGAAATATAATTTGTCCCAGCTCTCTGTTGAGAATACAAGAGAAGCAGCAACTAGCTAATCTAGCTGGGGGAGTGGGGAGGAGGATGTTCTAAAGCAGGGCTTTCCAAACTTTTGCTGTTGGCAACACACCGACGGCTGGCGCGCAAAACCCTGGAAGCACCGTCGCGGCGCGCAAAACCCCGGAAGCGCCGGCGGCAGCGCTTCTGGGTTGCCACCACCGCCGCCCTCTCGGGTTTTTGTGTGCCGTGGCGGCGGCCTGGAACCCGGAAGCGCTGATGGCCCGCCACCACCGCAGCGCATGCTGCTGCGCGTGGCAGCGGTGCACCATCAGCGCTTCCGGGTTGTCGCGCGACACACTTGGGGCCCCCAGGTGACACAGTACTGTGTCGCGACACACAGTTTGGAAAGCCCTGTTCTAAAGGCTCTGAAAATATATACTTCACCCTTTCTCCAACAGGCCCTTGTTCTCCTTGTTCCAAACTTTGGCCCTTTGGAGAAGGTGCCCGACAACCTCCCTCCTTTCATAGTTGTCCACACATCCCACCCTGGGGCAGGCAGGGCCACTTTGCCTCTTGGTGCTTCTGCTGGAAGGCAAGCTCCTTGGCAGAAGCTGCTGAACAGACAGGGAAGCCTCCCGGAGGCCAAGAAGGAATCAGCCGGACAAGGAAGTGTGAAAAAAGGTAACGGCAGGACAACTGAGATGTGAGGTTTGTCACATACCTTGTCCTGGTGTGCTTAAAAAGAAGTGCTGGTGGAGAAAAAGGAGCTGATTATTATCATGAGGGTAAGGGAAAGGAACGTTAACTTATTCCTCCAGCCATGTTTTCAGGAAGATTCCCTTCCCCAGGCTGCTCCTGCTGTTTTGCAAGAGAAGAATTGCTTCCCATTGTAAATTGTGCATGTGGTGGGACCATCATGGGGGCCAAAGGCCCCACCGCCCTCCTAACTTGCTCCCAATCCTATTTGCCTCTTCCCCACTGGTTTGGCTTTATTTATTTATAATCAAGGGAACCAGGCTCTAGTTTTTGATTATTTGCATCTGTTCTATTCTTTAGCATCTTAGTATCTTTCTGCTGCAGTCTACAGTCTACTGCTGTAGAGATGGGCGGTGATAAATTTGACTAATAAAATAAATAAATCTTTTATTTAGCCAGTTAGTTAGATTTAAAGGCCACCTGACTCCAGAGCCACTCTGGACAGCTTACATTTTAAAAAAAAAAACCCCAATAATAAACAGAGGAAACTCTGTATGTCCAGAAAAGACAAACTCCGTATACCACCCAAGCAAACGGAACAAAACACCTGGGGCTTTGCAGCCACCCTGCCCCAAGGCCTGGGAGAACAGCCAGGTTTTTAAAGACTGTTAGAAGGGTGGGCGCCACATGGATATCTGGGGGATGCTGTTCCAGAGAGCAGGCACTACAACAGAAAAAGCACGCTTCCTGGTTCACAATGGATGGCATTGTTTAATCAAGGGGACACAAAGAACACCTGCAAAATGAACCTGGTGAAATTGTAGCCTAATGCGCTTGGGGAAGCCTGCCTAAGACTTGATGAAAATGAAAGGTGGTAGCTGCATTCTTAGCCAGTGCCTCTAGGGCTCAGGCTCTGCATTTCTATTGTTCATCTGAGTGAAATATACAGGAGCTTTAGTAGAGCTGTAGATGCCTGCTGATGACATGGGGCCAGGGCCTCAACACCAGGTTCAGTAAGGTACCTCCAGAGCAAAGCTCTTCTTTGCAGTGACAAGTCTTTCTCCATTCTCTTTTCTTGCTTTGGCCAACAGCCCTATAGCCTTCCTCTCCTGCTAGCACCAGCATTCATTGCCTCTATCCGTTGCAGATTCAACCCACCGAGGAGGGATTAGCCAAAGTGGCCCAGATAGTAAGCACCTTATCCTTGACATTTATTACATGGATGGGACCCTTCTTGCCAGTCGTGACCTTGGTTCATCCTGATTATATCAAGCAAGTTATAACAGCATCAGGTACTGTGGTGGTGAATGGTGGCAAAAGTGGAAGTGGATGGGGAGTCCACAATTCATTAGCAGAGACTACAGAGTACTGTGGGTGTTGGCTGAATGTGCAGCCTGAATTCACGTTGCAGAAAACTTGGTTTATTTAAGCATGGTTGGTGGATGAAGCCACAATTAGATGAATCCATATAGTACAGTAGGCCATACGCTATTGCTCATAAATCTCTGTGGCAGGGATCACACAAATTGAACCCAAAACAAACCAACCATGATCCACAGACAGTCTCACATTGATGCAGTTCATTGATTCATTGATTCATTGATGAGGTTCAGATTAGGAGCTTCAGCCCAAACCCAAATCTGACTTCTGTTATATCTATGAGGAAATAATGCTTAGGGAGGCAATGAAGTACCTTGTTAAGGAAATTCAGCCTTTTACGTATCTGACCAATTTATTTTTATTGGATTCACCTTTGTGTAAATGTTTTTCACGTGAATATGCTCAGAGATAGACTTTTAATGAAAAAAGCCTGGGGTGTCAGAATGTTAAGGATCGTTGGATTTTTTAATAATTTGGGTTTATGTTAATTCATTTATATTAATGAGTCAGTAGAGGCGACTAGTCTCTCACTGAGGACGGGGAGGTGGGACAGGAAAAAGAGCACAGAGACAAAATACCTCATCTTAACTGAGAAATCAATATTCACATAAGAGCTTTGCTTTTAAAGACTATGGTAGTGGGTTCTCAGGATCTTTAAGCGGTCTTTATGTTCTCTTCAATGCAATCCTATATATGTCTGCTTGGAAATAAGAGCCACTGAATTCAGTGAGATTCTGTGGGACTTACCCCAAGGAATGGAGTACAGGGTGGCTGGAAGATGACACAGGCAGAAGCAGCTAAAACAGTGGTAGAAGAAATCCATTCAAAAAGCAGAAGTTCAGTCAAGCTGTACTCCTCAGGAGGAGGCCCTCAGAATATGCCAACTCCAGGCTATTGGAAAGGCTGGTTGCCCTAATTTAGGACCTGATGGGACTGCTAAATCCTGTAAGAATGGTTAAATGAAGTGGGCATGTTTAGCCTAAAGAAGAGAAGGCAAAGGGGAGGCATGATAGCAGTCTTCCAGTACTTTCCTTTAATAAAGCTTTATTAAGTTTTTCAACAAATACATAAAACTACAAGAAATGAAATAAAGTATACTACAAGAGAAAAAAGGAACTAAAAAGCGTGAAAATACAAAAAAAAGACTACTGCATACTACATAATACATACAGTACATACTAACTTATGACTTTCTACAACAGAGATATAAATAAGTCAATATCAGTCTCTTACTCTAGTTCAAACTGGAATGAGCATTACTTCTATAAAACATTTCCATTCTCAATATAACATTTCCTCTAAAACACTATTTTTCCCTTGAAATGGATATATATATATATAAAAACATTTTTATAACATCAAAAAAACCTTCCCCCTTAATAGACAGATAAACAAATATTATCCTTCCTCATTACGATTTTACTCCTAACCAAAGCATTTATATAGTTAAACATTATATCTCCACCATTACATATTTAAACAATAACCTTATTAATATCCTCTTACCCAAGGTAAATTCATTATCCCAAAAGCAAAAACATCTATCTAAACCTTTAAAAGACCATCCTAATAAACACAATTAAACAGTTAACTCACTTCAAAGTAAACTAAGGGATTTATATATCTCACTGTTACACACAAGGCTTTCTCCTTGCAATCCTCAACTTGCCTTGTAAAGTCCAACTCATCTTCAAGGACCTTCCGTCCCTTGAGGCTTAAATCTTGTCTTTTATCTCGATATTCCAAGAATGCAGCCATTTCCATTCCTTTTACACCCAAAGCTTTTCCTTCTTCAAAATTAGCATTCCAGAGGTGAATCGTCTTCCCTTCACTTTTTGGCTTTGGGGAAAAATTCCTCATTTTTTTCTTTGAGACCTTATTTTCCAAATAACTTTCTAAGAGATGGTCCAAAGCATAAGTAACCTTGAGGTACAGCTCCTTAAAATTATCTTTAAAATCTTCCATATCCCTCCACGGAACATTATGGTGCCCTCTAGTGCCTCAGGATATTAGACAAAAGGCTGTATTTCAGAAAGAAAGTGTTAATCAGCGGGGGTGGAAAAATAAAGGTAAACAAAGCCATTTCTCACAGGAAAGCAGATAGATCAAAGCTCAGCTCTGCAAATTCAAGGAAGTGGGTAATTCTTTTGTAATCCTTCAGACTTTGAAAAAAGTAACAGTAAACAGGTGAAAGTCTTTAAATCCAACAGTACAATTTAAAAAGAAAAAAGAGAGAAAAATATACTGTATATTTAGGGGGAAAAGCCAAATTAACAAATTAAGTAAAGGTAAAGGTTCCCCCCGCACATTTGTGCAGTCGTGTCCGACTCTAGGGGCCGGTGCTCATCTCCGTTTGTTAGCCGAAGAGCCAGCGTTGTCCAAAGACGCTTTCACGGTCATGTGGCCGGCATGACACACGTGGAATGCTGTTACCTACCCACCGAAGTGGTACCTATTAATCTACTTGCATTTGCATGCTTTCGAATTGCTAGGTTGGCAAGAGCTGGAGCTAGTGCGGGAGCTCACTCCGCATGCAGGGCTAGGGATTCGAACCTCCGAACTTGCGATCTTCTGATCGACAAGCCTGGCGTCTTACCCACTGAGCCACCACGCCCCCTCAAAAAATTAACAAATTAATAACTTCCAAAAGTAATGAAAACCACCAAGAGATTCCGCAGTTCTTTCTTGCAAAGAGCCTGTCCTTAATAATAATTAAAAAAGAAAAAAAATGTGTTTTAGAAATGGGGGAGGCAGCTTTTGAGTCCATTTAAGGCTTCAACACGGCTTAGGAAATGATGGCAATCCCTGCCTCCCAGCTCCTGGCTCACCAGTCGATCGTGAAACGCTGTTTTGTGGTCTGGCTGTTTCCAGCCGTCCGGAGGACAAATGGGGTAATTCCTGGGGTTCTCCTTAATCCGGAGAACACTTCTGGGCTCTAGGAAATCCTGCCTGAGCCCAAAAAAGTCTGTATTGCCGGGTCAACCGCAGAGCTCAAGTTGCCAATCCCCCTGTGGAAGTGAGCAGTCTTCCAGTCCTTGAAGGGCTGTCACAGGGAAGAGGGTGTGTGGATTGATACTCCATAGTTCCCAAGGTAGGACAAGAACCAAGGCAGCAGAAGCTTTACAGAGGAAGATTCCAACGTGAAATAAGGAGGAATGGGTCAGCCGTTCGAGTTAGGCCAAGCCATGGAAAAGACAGAGGAAGCACTACCGGAAGCCTACTCTCTTATTAAAGGGAATAAAAACATAATCTTGAAAGCCTCTGGCCCAGTTATTCCAAACAGAATCTTCTTTCTCAGGAGTGAGTTGTGGTTTACTTTCTCGTAACGCTTCTTGCATTCCTTTCTTCACGTTTTCCCCTTCTTCCTTTACACCATGACAGCTATTAAGCAATGGAGCACCCTGCCTCCTGGACTGGTGGGTGCTCCACTCCTGGAGGTTTTCCAGCACAGATTGGCAGCCATGTGCCTGGGGCAGTATGAGGATTCCTGTCCTGAGCAGGGGCTTGGACTGGAAGAGACCCAGGACTCAGGGATTCTAGGGACAGCATTTCTTTCTCCATGACTGTCAGTCTTGATTTTATCTGGCACCAGGATGGATTGCATTTGGATCTTTCCCCCCATGAAATATCCAATTTCATAATATCTAGAATGTATATGATACAAAGTATATTATATAAAATGTTTCATATATACTATTTTTTTGTAAACCAGAAAACCACTCTGTAAAGGCAGGGATGCCCAGCTGTGATCCTAAAAACCTCTCCAGAGGTGCCACTGAATTATCATCTCTGATATGCAAGGGAAGTATGAAATACATGATAAACAATAATTCACTATGTAGAATTAATTAAATTTTCATTTCAGTTAAATTGAAATTGGAGTACATGAAGCCCTTTTACCCTGGCCCCACTGGTTTCCTTGGTCTGACTCCACCCATCTTTGGAATATTGTCCCTAGCATCCTACTTAAAAGCCAAATGTGGCCTTATCTCCAAACCATTCATTCACTCCTTTTCTACTGCAATCCAAGAGTCATACAGTTTCTAAATTGAGATAGGAGACTAAGCTCATAAAGTCAAAAGTAATCTGGGAACCCAACCAAGGATGATACAATTCACACTCATAGTTGTGACACTACAATGGTTTTTGGCATACACACAAGTCACCATTTCCTAATTGGCTGTTCACCAGGTGTGATGGACTTTAACTCCCAGACAGGATGTCATCTCTGGACATCCTGGATGGGAATCCTGGGGTTAATAGCCAAAGCATCCGAAGAGGATTATGCTGGGAAGACTGACATGGATCAATATGTCATACAGTATGTGACAGAATCCAGATGAGGCTTTGGAACGCCTCGTAGCAATCCATGGTATTGTTTGGATATTTCTACTTTTTCTCCTTCTATCTGTCCTATGGGCTCTCTCTTTATTATTTTATGCAGTGTTTTGTACCAGCTGAATTTTTTTATTTTATGCCTGTATGGCTGTTGGCTTGTTATTGCAATAAGTCATTATGACCCAGCAGTAGGTCCCAATCATCAAAGACTAAAAGCCTATAAGGGGGACTTCCGGGGAAGAAATGACAGACTGAAGACAGTCTGCAAAAAGCAGATCCAACAACTGTGGCAGAATGAAGAGCCGGCACGTAGACCAGCTCTTCGTAATTCCTCTCTGGACAAGGAGATTGCCCACAAGTACTCCGGACAGCTGCACCTCCCAAGGACACTGCAAGACAGAGAGAGAGTTTAGAGCTCTGGGAGATGAGGGAATAGCCATCTTGCTCAAACCACAGTCGGTGCCTTTGAAAGGACATTTGGTTCACATACTTCCTTTTTTAATCACTTTTGGAAATTGCTTGTTAACTGCTTTTCAGCTATTAGGAATCTTTGGATCGACAGTTTTACAGTACCGGGTGAGTTTCCTTCAATCCTTAGCAAAAGAAGTTTTAAATACAAGCTTAAGGACTTAAAAAAAATTTGGGGAGGGGAATAAACAGCAAAAGGGTGATTTAAACTTTGATTTTAGAAAGTTACAAATGGACTAAGGGTCCAGAAAAATTTGAAATAAGATTTTGGAATTAATTATGAAGAATCCTTCCCGTGGGAAAATGCTTTTGTTTTGAATTCTTTTTAGAAAAACACAATAAGATAAGACTTTAAAAACTGGACACTAGAGGGAACTAGAAGGAACTAAAGATTACAATTAAAGGAGAAGAATACTCAAACTCGATTTATAAATACAGAATTAAGCAAAGTATTTTAGCATTGGACATATTGAAGGTTATTTTTGAACAATGGACCCAGAAGTTAATTTGTAAGAGTGTCTGCCTCTACAGATAGATTGTGTTTAAAAGATGTTATGGAAGAGGAACAAGTTCTATCTGACAAGAATGAGACTGAGTTGAAAGTGAATTTAAAAATGACAAGCTACAAGAATGACAATGAAAAAGATGTTACATTGGACATACAAAAGAGAATTGGCTGATGTCTTAATAATTAAAAGGGATATATAAATAACAAACCAAGAGAGTGACCTGGATAATTTTCCTATATTGGATTTACAAAAGAGGTTGTTAAAGCTTTGAAGAATTGTGTGAAACGGGACAAAGAAAAAATGAAAAGAAATCAAGTGTAGGACATTATTTGAAGGGACTAAAAATCAATATTGTTAGAAGTAAAAGGAAGGAATATAAAGTTGGTTTATTTGATCAAGGTTAAAATAGATACGTTGTTATCTCTGGTAACCCTTAATGGACATTTGCTGACATCAGGACTGGTGGTTAAGGCAACAGGCTAGAAACCAGGACGACTGTGAGTTCTAGTCCCGCCTTAGGCATGAAACCTTGGGCCAGTGACCTTGGGCCAGTCACTCTCTCTCAGCCCAACTCACCTCACAGGGTTGTTGTTGTGGGGAAAATAGGAGGAAGGAGTATTAAGTATGTTAGCCGCCTTGAGTTATTTATAAAAATAATAGAGGTGGGATAGAGAATGAATGAATGAATGAATGAATGAATGAATGAATGAATGAATGAATGAATGAATGAATGACAATGTTTTCTGGATTTGTTTATAGATAAGAGATGAGATGTGGGAAGAAGAGATCATTTGTTGTATTTTAAGATAAGGTGATAAGTTACTAAAATTGTTTATACTTGTGATGATGAAGGGGGAAGTCATTTATTTATATATTTCTTTTCTTTTTTTCACTATATTCTTTTCTTTTTCTTACTTTTCTATTTTTCTATTTTTTCTTTTCTGCACCTTCTATTTTTTCTTTTTATTCTTCTATTTTTATTTTTAATAAAATTACTATATAAAAAAACTAATAGCCTATAAGGAGGAGGACATGAAATGCTTGTTTAAGTAGTAAAAATAATAAAGATTCTTGTGGCACCTTAAAGACTCACTGATTCATTATTATGTACATTTTCACGAATCATACGACTCATGTTTGTTTGTTTGTTTGTTTGTTTATTTATTTATTTATTTATTTATTTATTTGATTTATCACTGCCCAACTCCCCCAAGAGGGACTCTGGGCGGTTTACAATCAAGCATAATTAACTATAATACAAATATAAATAAAGTTAAATAAACATTAAAATAACAATTCAAGAATATAATAAATATAATAAAGCCCAGATGGCAGTATCTTCTTTAAAACCATGGAAAGGGCACTCTAGGGCCACCCTAAGGCGTTAGCCACCCCCATTATATAAGCAGTTGTGGATTAACTCCTGTGGTAATAAATTGGGTAGTTTTCAAGGAGCCACAAGACCTTTGCTTTTGCTACAGAAGTCCAAAGGGCACCCCAGTGAAAAAAAGTGCACCTTAAATCACATTTGACTTCAGTAAGGCTGCTTGCTTCAATGGTTTTTCTAATGTGGAGAAAAGGCAAGTAGTAAGACAGGCATTTAGGAAAGAGTGGTTGCCTTCTAACTCTAGGGCAGAAATATGCCTACTGTGGGTCCTGGTATTTCAGTGACATTATTCCCAGGACTGGGAGGTTGGAACTATTATGCTGTTTTTAAAGAGAACACCAGGAAGACTGTTTTCTCTGTTTTTCTCTTCTCTGCAGCTGATATTGCTCCCAAGGACAAACTCTTCTATGGCTTCCTGAAGCCCTGGCTTGGTAAAACACCTCTCACTTTATTAATGGATTGTTATGCAAAATTGCTCTAACATTCAATAACAGGCACTCTCTGTTTAAAAAGTACTACTTATATACATACAGGTAGTCCTCACTTAACGATCCTAATTGGGACTGGCAGCTCTGTCACTAAGCAATGTGGTTGTTAAGTGAAACATCACATAACTGCTCCACTTAGCGACGGCAGTTCCGGCAATCCCAGTTGCTGCCGTTGAGTGAATAGGCGAGGAACCACCCAAGGCATTCTTGGAAGAAGGTAAGGGACTGCCTCCACCAACTGCCCCGCTCCACCTGCCTCCCCCCCATCTCTGCCCTTTTGGCGGCCCACCTACCCACCACCAGCAGCTGCCCTGCCACCCAGCCCTGCCTGCCACCGCACCAGCCAGACCGCATGCTACCATTGGCCGGGGCCTTCTTTCGCACCACCTTCTTTCACGCCAGCACAGCCAGGGTCTTCTTTTGCACTGGCCTCCTTTCACGTGCTGTCTGGGAAGGTGAGCCCAGCGGAGGTGAGGCAGGTGAAGACAATGACAAAGGTCAGCTGGGGGACAGGGGGTGGTCATAAATGCAGGCAGGCCCAAATTTTGTTCACATGACTGCAGGGGCGCTGCAACGGCTGGAACTTTGAGGACTGGTCCTAAGTCCCTTTGTTCTGCACCATCATATCTTTGAACGGTCACTGAATGAATGGTCATTAAGCGAGGACTATCTATATGCTTGCCCATCATACTATTCCCTTTCAGGCTCTTACATACACAATGTATTTATTTTTCTGTCTTTCATTTCTTTTAATCCAGTTCTTTACCATTTACTCTTGATACATTCAGAGTCGCAATGTTCTATATGCCATGGATGTCACCAAATGGGCCCATAGGGAATCCTCTGCCCCTCGTCATGGCTTTGGTCAATCAGAGATTTCACATAACACTTCTTGGTAAAGTAGAGAAGTAGCAGACTAGATTATCAACCTTAGTTTGTCCCATGCTGCCTGCTACTGATAAAGACAAAATAAAGCCAATGTTAGTACACAGGTAGGACATTATATAAATTAAAAAATAATAATAAAGGCGGGATAAAAATTAAATAAATAAGTAAGTAAGTAAGTGTATCTGTACAGGCAGAGGCAAACTGTTACCAGATGGAAAAAAAGCATTCCATAAGTCATAGCTTTCCAAACTGTGTGTCGCGACACTTTAGTGTGTTGCAACACACAGTCTGGTGTGTCGCCACACAACCCGGAAGCGGCAGTGGGGGTGTGCACGGCGGCGGCGGCAGCGGCGCACCATCAGCGCTTCCACGTTTTAGCGGAGGCCGCCGCTGCTGCCAGCACCACACACACCGCCGCCACCGCGCGCCCCCCGCGCCGCCACCGTGCACCCCCCCGCACCACCGTGCACGCTGCTGACGTGCCCGCCGCCGCTGCTGCCGCCGTTGGTGTGTCACCAATGGCGGCACTTTGGAAAGCAGTGCCATAAGTCTATAGTGAGGCCACTTCAATCAATCAGACTCACTAAGACTTTGGAGGTCTGTATTGGCAGTCAGCTGCAAGACAAAAAGGGTACTGGGGCAAATAAATAGTTGTGGCCAGTAGTAGCATACCAGAAAGGGATTCAACACACCCTTTTGGCTATAACTCAGGCTGGAAGGAGGTGTCTGCTGTTAAAATAATAATCTTGCATCTGTAGGTGGTTTGAAATCTTAAGGCAGTGCTTTCTAAAGTGCCGCCGTTGGCGAGACACCAACGGCAGCAGCGTGGCGGCATGCACGGGGGGGCCTGCACGGCAGTGGGGCGGGGGGGCGCACGGGGGCGGGGGCGTGCACAGCGGTGGCGGCAGCAGTGGCAGCCTCCGCTAAAAGGCGGAAGCGCTGATGGCGCACCGCTGCCGCCGCCGCCATGCACACCCCCGCTGCCGCTTCCGGGTTGTGTGGCGACACACCAGACTGTGTGTTGCGACACACTAAAGTGTCGCGACACACAGTTTGGAAAGCTGTGTCTTAAGGTATATTACTACATGGTATGGAAAACTTAGAAAAGTTCATTTGTTCTTGTGGAAGCTGTAACTTTCGTCTCTGATTATCACAAGCCACTGATAGATCCAAGGCAGGATAGCTTCATTTAGTGTCCATCATCATGGCTGCTTTGGTAAACTATTTCTTAGATGTGATGATTTAGGGCAGCTTCCCCCAACCTGATACTATGTAGATATGTTGGATCACAACTCTGCAAATTGCCAGCGGGCATAGCCTACTGGTTGTGACATCTGGAAGTTGTAGTCCAACACATCTAGAGAATACCAAGTTGGGGAAGTTGGATTTAGTTTGTATGGAAAGTTGATTAGCTGCAGACAATTCCTCGGCCGAGGTACTTTGCCTCAATCAGCCCTATCTTTTCTTACTACAGGAGATGGATTACTACTGAGCAGTGGGACAAAGTGGGCACGACACCGGCGCTTGCTCACTCCCGCCTTTCATTTTGATATCCTGAAGCCTTACCTGAAAATCTTCAACCAGAGCACAGACACCATGCATGTGAGCTCTTCTAAAACTCACACATCCTCACTCCATTCTGCCTGTTCTCATCCCCATTAAATATCTCTCCATCTCAGCACCACTGGTGCAGTCCATCTAGAAGTAGAAGTGGAAAGGGAAGGGGATTCTAAGGGTCCTTCTACATCATCTTGTATGGGCTAATACAGGGCTTTCCAAACTGTGTGTCGCAACACAGTACTGTGTCGCCTGGGGGCCCCAGGTGTGTCGCGCAACAACCCGGAAGTGCTGATGGCGCGCCGCCACCGTGCGTGGCAGCGCGCACAGCAGTGGTGGCGGTGGCAGGCCATCAGTGCTTCTGGGTTGTCACACGACACACCAGGACGACGATGCGCTGCTGCCGCCGCCACAACACACAAAAACCTGAAAGCGCAGTGGCGGCGGCAACCCAGAAGCGCCGCCACCAGCGCTTCTGGGGTTTTGCATGCCGCAGCGGCACTTCCAGGTTTTTGTGCGCCGCGGGAGCGGTCGCGCTTCCAGGCTTTGTGTGCCGGCCGTTGGTGTGTCGCCAACAGCAAAAGTTTAGAAAGCCCTGGGCTAATAGGTTGTCCCACAATTGTTTCCTATTATACTTACATAAATATTGCTTCAGTATTCACCAAACATAGAATATTTACTCATGCATTAGTTGGATAGGTTGTGCACTGGCCCTCTAATCTCAGGAGCCCCAGCCATGCCTGACATGTTGAATGGCAAGGTCTAGACTAGGGTTGTACTCACCTTCAAGTGGATGCAAAGAAAACTTGCAAGAATTGGAAACAGGACTATGTACACCACTCCATCCCTCATAAAAAGGTAAAGATTCCCCCCGCACATTTGTGCAGTTGTGTCTGACTCTAGAGGCTGGTGCTCATCTCCGTTTGTTAGCCGAAGAGCCAGCGTTGTCCGAAGATGCTTCCACAGTCATGTGGCCGGCATGACGCACACGGAACGCTGTTACCCACCCAACGAAGTGGTACCTATTCATCTACTTGCATTTGCATGCTTTCGAATTGCTAGGTTGGCAAGAGCTGGGGCGAGTGCGGGAGCTCACTCCGTCACGTGGGGCTAGGGATTCGAACCTCCGAACTTGCAATCTTCCGATCAACAAGCCTGGCGTCTTACCCGCTGAGCCACCACGCCCCTCCATCCCTCATAGCTATGATAAATAGTCTAGCAGGATTGTTTCCAAGCATGATCAAACAATAATAATCTGAATGTGGGAGACTGTTTTTCCTGTTTCAGATGACATTTTCATAACCTTTGTAATTTAGTTTTAATTATGACTTCTGACGTGCTCACTGCTCTTTTGTGAGCATTGCTTCTAACATTCTGGGACAGAGATATCATTCCATTCTCACTCAATATATGTTGTCATTGGTGCCATATTTCAAATGAATGTGAGATTTGTTGACAGCGCCCTGTGCTCAATTCCAGCTTTCTAGTAAGATCACAATATTTTATACTAAGGTCCACTTTTAAAAAGGGGCGTGGTGGTAACAGCGTTCCGTGCATGTCATGCGGCCACATGACCGTGGAAGCGTCTTCGGACAACGCTGGCTCTTCGGCTAACAAACCGAGATGAGCACCGGCCCCTAGAGTCGGACACGACTGCACAAATGTGCGGGGGGAACCTTTACCTTTTACCACTTTTAAAAGCCAAGTGGCAGTATGTGCACACATATGTGGAGACAACCAGGAGCAGCTACTGAAGGAGTTGTGCAGGTCTGGAAAAAGATGCAGCTGCTTAAACAGTTCAAAAAGAGGTATTTTGTGTGCCCTGCCACGTGTTCCAGGGATTTGCACACAAATGTAAGCTTGGGCGTTTTAATATTTACTTGAAAACTCTAGCACCCACTACTCTGGTGTTGCTTGCCTATTTCTTAAAGGTAATGAAAGGCAAAGTTAAAAAGCCTCTTAATGTGAGATAGATGATGGATGGATGGATGGATGGATGGATGGATGGATGGATGGATGGATGGATGGGAGAGATGAGAGAAAGAGATGAGAGGGGGGGAGGGTTATGCAACCCATTCAGGAATATGTTGCAACCCACCTGCATTACGAAAGCAACCAGTTCCAAAATGCTGGAATTGTGCCAGCGCAGCAAAGTAAACATGAGACTCAGAGATGGGAGGGAGGAAACAAAGAAGGGAGCATAAAAGCAGGAGAAGCAGAAGGGAGAGAACAGTAATAAGAGAAACACCCTGATTAAGGGAAGAAACCGCAAGTACTTACTGTACCTACAATTCCATTACAACAGGGCAGGTGTGTCGATAATATGCTGTTTCTCAGGGCCTGTGGGGTTTGTTTGTTTTTTTTGTTAGCTGCCTTGATTTTCATATAGCAGAAAGGTTTCGTTTTTAATACACCAAACAAATGATTCACAGATCATTCACAATGCATGCAAAGTAGACTCAATATTTCAGGATGGGCAAATGCCTGTTGGGAATAAGTGGACCCTAGGATTTTCCCTTCCTCTTTTCAACAACAACAACAACGCCTTTCTTTCTCCCCCCCCCCCCCCCCCCACTATCCTCTTCCCTTCCCAATAGGTGTATTTTTATCACCACTTCAACTTGTGGAGAAGCTGCCTGGTGAGAAGTGTAGGATTTCCCTGGTTCTTGCTCTGTCACCTAATAGCCATTCTGAAATTTAAGTATCAGACCTTTTATTATATGGAAATCATATACCAGTGATTTAGATGTGGCAGTAATCTTAACAAAAACTGAGATTAATATTGGGCAGGGCCATGATCCTAAACAATTTGGATTTGAAATCTGAAAATATGGTACATTTGAGGTGTAGAAGAACTTGCACGGATATTGAACAAGAGCTCTTTTCGCACTAGTTCTCCATCTGTAAGTCTCTTCTATCGTCCATCTTTGCACGTTCACTGTGCAGGTGTGAACTACCAGTACTCTCCTCTCTCCTTGGTTTATTTCCCAGGCATTTGCACAGTCCTTCACCCATCCTGGATCACGTGTGCCTTGCCCCCTGGGCCAGATCTGGGCCACCTCCCTGACATCAGTATCACTGTGTTCTTTTTCTAGCTTTGATGTCTTGCTTATCCTCTCTCCACAGGCCAAGTGGCACAAACTGACGTCAGCAGGGCCTGCTTCTCTTGACATGTTTAAGCACATCAGCCTCATGACTCTAGACAGCTTGCAGAGATGTGTGTTCAGCTATAGTAGCAACTGTCAAGAGTGAGTAAACCAGCAGCATGGAGAAGGGCAAGGGAAGGAAGATGGCATGGAGGGGTTCTATTCTTGGAGGCTAATAGCTGGGTTCCTTCTCCAGGACATGTGGGCAAAGTGAGGCCTGGGCTGCAGAGGGGGTGCAAACCCAATTTTTGCAACCTCATTTCCAACTCTAATTGTGAGAAATAATTGGCATGTTTTTTCAACATGGTCAGGCAAGAAACACCTGAGAAGTGTAGTCTAAGTCCTAAAATAAGCTGAACATAGTTTTAAAAAATAAAGAATTCTCCCAAACATTTCTCCCAAACTCAAATGGTGGGAGCCTCTGCCCCAGGATTGAAGCCTGAACTTAGAAATAAGCACTGCCTTTATAAATAGGTTTAAGGCAAATATTAAAATTGCATTCAGACGTTGTGGCTTCCTGTAAAACCAGTAACAACTCAGAATGGGTGTTATGTGAGAATACTATTCTTACTTACATGTGCCTTCAAAGAGGTTCCCAATAGTTTAGCCACTTTGGATGTGTCTGAAATATTTTGCATAGAGAGAACCAACTCTTCTTTTACATTGAGATATCAAAAATCTTTGAGGTGGCGTTTTCAGAACAACATCTGTATTAAACTCGCACATCTCAAAGTGATGAGATTCGATCTTCGGTCAAATGGATCTCTTTGATCCAGTATATCGTAGACAGAAATCTCTGGCTCTTTGGATTTTGTCCAATGTCAACTCATCATGTTGTCTGAAGCTGAAGGGAGCTAGAATCCAATAGTATCTGGACAGCCATAAATTCTCATTTTGCCAAAATAACTTTTGCCACATTTCAGCCTCCCCATGGTAGCTACTGTTGTGTAAATATGCATAGAATTTGGAAGTTAGATCCATCAAATACATTGAGGCTTTCTGATGAATGCGTATGTTTGTGCTACACCAGATGTATTGGGGGGGGGGGGGAAGAGTTCCTAGTCAATACTTTACTACAGATGTTTTTCTAGTGTCTGTTCCAAGTGTAAAAAAAACATCTGTATGTTTTGTCTGTAGCTTGAATCATGTCAACTGGATTTATATTTTCTCAGTGGAAACGTTTCACTCCTTATCCAAGGAGCTTCTTCAGTCTGAGCAAAGTTAGTAAGGGAATCCTTAAATATGTTTCTAGGTGGCTGTGTGATCTTGCACCTGGGGCTAGGTCGTGGTTATTTTGAGATGTTATTTCTAAGTCCCTTTATCATCTAAAGGAGGATCGTTAAGATTACCATGCTGCTGTTGAGCTTGCGAAATGGTCTTAATCTTCCTAGGCACAGAAGACAAAGCAGGAAGGAAAATAGGGGAAAGATTGTGCCTGAGGCCCCCACCTTCCTGTGCCTAGGAAGATTAAGACCATTTCGCAAGCTCAACAGCAGCATGGTAATCTTAACGATCCTCCTTTAGATGATAAAGGGACTTAGAAATAACATCTCAAAATAACCATGACCTAGCCCCAGGTGCAAGAAGAGAAACATATTTACCTAGAAACATATTTTATTAATTTACCTAGAAATATTTATTAATTTACCTAGAAACATATTTAAGGATTCCCTTACTAACTTTGCTCAGACTGAAGAAGCTCCTTGGATAAGGAGCGAAACGTTTCCACTGAGAAAATATAAATCCAGTTGACATGATTCAAGCTACAGACAATTCCACCTGGATGACTGAGAACCTTCATAGACATATCTGTATGTTTTGGAAATTCAGTATGAAGAACAGTTACTATATTTGTGTTACATAGATATGGTGAGCACTCTGTTCTTCAGACCAGTGGTACATGTTACTCCTGAGCCATGTTAAGACTTCACCTGTATTTCTTAGAAAAACATATTCCTGGATTCTAAATGCTGTTTCTACTGAATCTCTCTTTCATGTTTTCTTATAACGAAATAACTGAATACATTCCAGGAAATCAAGCAACTATATTGCAGCCATCTTGGAGCTCAGCTTCCTTGTCGTGCAGCGGTACTATCGCCTGTATCAGCATTTTGACTGGGTTTTCTACCTGACAGCCCAGGGCCGCCGCTTCCGCGGCGCATGTGACACTGTGCATCGTTTCACAGCAAATGTGATTCAGGAGCGCCGGATGGCACTTAACCGCTTGGGCCAGAATGCCTGGCTCAGATCAAAGCAGGGCAAAACCATCGACTTCATTGATGTTCTGTTGCTGGCCAAGGTAAGGGGCAATTTGGGCTTAAGGACTACCAGATCAGTCTACGCTGGTTCCTTTGGACAATCTGTTTTTGGGAAGAAGCTTTCCGATAGACAAAACCTCCATCCTGACTTTTCAGTAAAGAGCTATAGGAAGATAAGGACCTAAGGATGGAGAGAGATTTACTTTATAAACCTTATGAATAGGGTGACCATACGTCCCGTTTTGAATGGGACAGTCCCGTTATTTTAGCATTTTTCAACCGTCCCGTCGTTTTGATAAAAATCTCAATTTTGTCCCTTTTTTAAACCCGGTGGGAAGGAGGACAGGAAGACAGGAAGGAGGACTGGAGCCGGACTTGCCATTGGAGGCAGCCCAGAAGAGGCCCTATCAGCGCGGCAACTGGAAGCCCAGTTGCCACGTGCGATCCCAGCAGCAGAAGCAGCACCACAGTCCAGGTTCCTGCCTCCTTACCTGATCCTGAGATTGTCTGCCCAGCAGTGGTGAGGCCAGGGAAAGCAGGCACGGGAAGGCTGTGGAAAGAGGGTGCGTGTGTGTGTGTGCGCGTGTGTGCGTGTGTGTGTGCGTGTGTGCATGCGCGCAGATTACTTGCTCAGCGTAATCGCGTGCGCGCACACACACACACACACACACTAGGCCAGGGCTTTCCAAACAAAAACAAGGAAGTGCCGGTGGCGGTGCTTCCGGGTTGCCGCTGCTGCCACTGCCCCTTCAAGAGGGCAGGCTCCGGGGACCCCGAAAATGCCCTCGGTTCTGGCAGGGAGGCAAAAGCCTCCTCCCCGCACGCACATGCTGCCCTGGAGCCGGGGTGGAAATTCTCCCCGCAGAACAGCTGAGTGCCGCTTGCGCGCAGCCTCCCTGCCTAAACTGAGGGCATTTTCGGGGTCCCCGGAGCCTGCCCTTTCGAAGGGGCAGCACTGCTGCTGCTGCTGCCGCTGCCCCTTCGAAAGGGCAGGCTCCAGGGACCCCGAAAATGCCCTCGGTTCTGGCAGGGAGGCAAAAGCCTCCCCTCCCCACATGCACATGCTGCCCTGGAGCCGGGGTGGAAATTCTCCCCGCAGAACAGCTGAGCGCTGCTTGGCAACATGCGCGTGCGCGCAGCCTCCCTGCCTAGACTGAGGGCATTTTCGGGGTCCCCGGAGCCTGCCCTTTCGAAGGCAGGGTTTGCAGGCGGGAGCCAATCGTGTGGGGCGGGGGCGGGGTTTGCAGGCGGGAGCCAATTGCGTGGACTGGGGGGCGGGGTTTGGAGGCTGGCATGGTGGCATAAGACCCTGTCCCGTTTTTCCATCCCCAAAGTCCCGTTTTCGTCTGAGGGAAATATGGTCAGCCTACTTATGAAGTTATCTGGATCTATAAAAGATTAGGTAACACAGTTTTAACAGCAAAAGGAGATGAATTCTGCTGGCGAGCTAGAATGTTATGAGGGAGCAAAGCATGCTAGATTTCACTGAAATTGGTGGAGGGACTTCCCAGCCACACACCCTGGAAACTGGATTTCAGCCAGAAAAGATGGTTTGGTAGAATTTCAGACTAATTCATGACCAATTAGCCAGAAGGCGGGGCTAATCGGATATGATGTTGAGGTAATTAGCACTTAAGCAAGAGTCTCATAAAACAATGTTAAGAAGGGGATAAGTTGGTGCTTGTCTCTTGATGAGAGTCAGTATGTACTTGACTCTTGTTCAGGTGTTTTAGGCGACAGCTGGTTCCAGCTTCTCCTCTTCTCCTCCATCCCTGTTTGCAGCATAATCACAATACTTCACCTGAGCTTGCACATGGGATTCATGAAACAAAGTCAGTCTCCTCTCCCCCCCCCCCCCCCGCCCCAGCACAGAAGACTGGCTACAGAGCTCGTCTCCCCACATCCCCGGACACTTAACTATGAGTTCTTTTGCAACCCTACAAGAGCGTGTTTGTGTCAAGTTACACAGTGTGCTGGCTTATGGCCTCCCATTTTAAGTTGTCTTCCTTCAAGAAATAAAAGAAGCACAGGAAGGAAGTGCAGCGCTTCAGCTGCCTGGAGTGGGCGCACAGTGACAGGATTCACTATGACATCTCTCTGGAAAAAGCTAGGGAAGAGCAGAACACGTTTAACAGCAGTTCTCATGAAGCTTTTGTGTGGCTCAGCTTGAGGGGAAAAAGGTCAAGAAAGTCATTGTCAGAATTCAGTATCAGAATGATGTTCCTTCTCTGGTTTTGAAAGCTAGATTGTTTTGGTTAAAGAAGGACTTGTCCTACCAGACAGGTTAAAAAATGAAATGTGATAGTCTCCCATTCTTTTTCCAGCTCATGACAACAGGGGGAAAAAACAGCAAACTATAAAGCCTTGATGCAGGTGCCATGAAGAAATTACCTTCTCTAGTCAGGGGTTTTCCAACTTTTTCAGGCCGCAGAAAATGTTGGTTAAAAAAATGTCATGGGATCCATGATCAAGAGGCAAAGTATTTTCTTTCTGATAGAAAATAGGTTCTCTTCAAGAGAATTTTATCTTTTTGCCCTTAGTCTCACATGGAACCCCATCAAGATCTTGTGGAATCCCAGGATTCCACTGAACACAGTTTGAAAAACCCTGCTCTGGTAGTTAATAGATTTGTTAAAAAAGCTTTTCCTTGTAGGCAAAGGTGGGGAGGGGGTAATTGCTAGGATACATCTGAATGCTCATTGTTCTTCCTCACCATGGTGTTTCACATGAATGATGCTGTGTGGTCACATGATTAATCCCAGAAATGCTGTGGAAGAAGCCTCTCCTCTTGGAAAGGCCTGTACAGAATGCTTCTAATTACTAATAGGGATGTTGTGGCTGTTGTCTGTAGGGCAGAGAGTTTCCACTGGAACAGAAGTCCTGCTTTTGCAAAAAGCCATCAGCCTATATGGAAAAACTGTGAACTGCCCTGGAGATGGAGACCTCAACAAATGCAGAGCATCTGGCTTAGGGAAGGCTGTTGATAGCAAGTGTGGAGGATGGCAGAGAATGAGTGTGAGCTGAGTGAGAGTCCTGACTGTGGAAACAGCATTAGTGAGATTCTCAGGCTGTCTTGTCTCAGCAAACCCCTGATTTTGTGATTGCAGGATGAAGAGGGTCAACATTTGTCTGATGAAGACATAGCAGCTGAGGCTGACACCTTCATGTTTGAAGGTGAGATGGGTGAATGGATCTCATCCTTGCAGTACAACTGGGATGCATTCCTCCTCCAAGCTGCAGGAGAGCTGCAAGTCTCAGGGGGAGGGGCTTAGTTGTGGCTTCTGCTTCGACTGTTCAATGGCTTGTATGTTGTTCATTGCCTTGCCTGGTGCTGCCCTAGTTTTGAGGTATGATATTGGTACCCAAAAGGAGCTGTGATTTCCAGTGTCTGGGCCCCCTTCTCCAGCTCACAGTAGCTGCCCAGCCTTCTGACTCCGCCCATCCTACTAGGGTCATTCAGCTTTTGGAACACTATCATTGCCTTTCAAAAGCCATGTCCCTGCCCTGTTCTGGCTCCAGAAAGATCACACCAAATTGATTTTGTATCCCTTTAATTGTTAGCCTTACTCATGGGAAGGGATTGGCATTTTGGAAGAATGTGCTCAATAAGATCCTTCTGACCCATCCATCATAGGCCACTATTGATTGCCAGAATGAGAAGAATAATTGTCTTTGGAATCCTTGGCATGGTTACCTTAAACGTAACTCTGAAAATCTTCAAATGGGAGTCCCTTTTGAGAACTACCAAGTAGTCCTTCTCTGGGCATGTTCCATATGTCGTTGCAATACGAGGTGGGTGGTAAAGAAATATGATAAAATAAAATAAATATGACTTTTGTCTTGCTGCAGGCCATGACACTACAGCAAGTGGCTTGTCCTGGATACTATATAATCTGGCTCAACACCCCAAGTATCAAGACCAGTGCCGGGCAGAGATTCAGGATCTGCTGCAGGGACGGGAAACAGAAGAAATTGAATGGTAATGGGCTGGGGGTGCAAAGAAAGCAATCCAGAGGGTGGAAGATCAAGTCAGACTCAGATATTAATTACCAGGTTAAAAAGAGATTAAATGAGAAAGTGAACTAAACTAGAGAGGGATGACATTGAATGCTTTGTGTCTTCCATGAGTGAAATTATAATGTTACATCATTAAGATGAACATCTTTACATGCTGGCTGGGGAATTCTGGGAGTTGAAGTCCACACATCTTAAAGTTGCCAAGGTTGAGAAACACTGCTCGAGAGGTTCATTAAATGACTGTATTGCTGAGGATTGTGCAAGTTCTTTGCTTAGAGTTCTCCCTCACAGAGGATCTGTTCATAAGGTATCCTTTTTTTTCTAATAAGAACTTTATTCAACTTCAACATATATAGTCAAAATATAATATAAAAAATATAGGAAAGCAGGAAAATATAGCTAAAGAACAAAGAAAAAACTATAAAAGTGAAGAAACGAAAGATGGTTTCCGATTTCTCTAATACAGATATAAATACAATTTGAGATATAATCTCTAACCCGTAATTAAACCATATTAATATTTTTTCTTTCAAAGCAAGCCATTTAGTCACTAAAACCCACAATTAAAGCTTCATTTTTTCCCCTCACACGTAAGTAGTCTAAAAGTGGTTGCCAAGTAGCGATGAATCTGGAGACAGTATTCTCTCTTATTAAAGCTGTTAGCTTTGCCAATTGGGCCAAATCCATTAATTTAGTAATCCAATCTCCCACTGTAGGTATATGTGGATCTTTCCATCGTGGTGCATATAGAAGTCTTGCTGCTGTAATCATATGTAAAAGTAAATTTCCATATTATTTCTCTAACTCCTTCTCCATCAAACCCAAGAGAAACATTCCTGGGGTTTTTTTGTATGTTCACTTTGAGAATCTTTTGTACAATATTACATATTTGGTCCCAAAACTTTTTAGCCTTCTCGCAGGTCCACCAAAGATAGTAAAAAGTTCCTTCCCCCTGTAGACATTTCCAACAGACATTTGTTACACCGTTATACATTTTTGATAACTTATCAGGGGTTAAATACCAACGATACATCATTTTATAAAATTTTTCTTTTAGATTATAATTCAGCGTAAATTTCAGACCTTTCTTCCACATATTTTCCCATTGCTCCAGCATAATATCATATCCAAAATTCTTGGCCCATTTAATCATACATTCCTTGACGTGTTCATCTTCCAGATTCATCTGTAACAACATCTTATACAGCTTAGTAATAACCTGTTCATTATTTGTGCAGAATTCCATTTCAAGTTGAGTTGTTTCATTAACAAATTTATAGTTCTTTTTATCCGCTTTAAAACATTCTGACAATTGCGCATAGGATCACTGCCTTGTCGTGGTGAAGGGGCTTGCA
The DNA here is from genome assembly GCA_023362775.1 of Charina bottae. Lineage (NCBI taxonomy): Eukaryota > Metazoa > Chordata > Lepidosauria > Squamata > Charinaidae > Charina > Charina bottae. The sequence goes on along the minus strand of JALMGJ010000021.1, from coordinate 5,518,606 downwards.
TAACTCAATGAAGTCAGGTCAAGACGGACAGGTCATGACGGAGAGTTCTGACAAAACGTGGTCCACTGGAGGAGGAAATGGCAACCCACTCCAGTATCCTTGCCAAGAAAACCCCATGGACAGTATCAAAAGGCTAAAAGATATGACGCCGGAAGATGAGCCCCTCAGGTCGGAAGGTGTCCAAAATGCTACTGGGAAAGAGCGGAGGGCAATTCCGAGTAGCTCCAGAAAGAGTGAAGCGGCTGGGCCAAAGCCGAAAGGACGCTCAGTTGTGGATGTGTCTGGAAGTGGAAGGAAAGCCCAATGCTGTAAAGAACAATATTGCATAATGAACATGAATTTGAGTAAACTCCAGGAGACAGTGGAGGACAGAAAGGCCTGGCGTGCTATGGTCCATGAGGTCACGAAGAGTCAGACACGACTAAACGACTGAACAACAACAAAACCAATGACATGTAAAACCCTCCAACTCTAACTTTTCCTTTGTTTTAATTGTCAGTTCACCCTCTTCAACATTTAACAAATCTTTACACTTTAACCAACTTATTCCTCCCACATTTTCTCTCCTAACAAATGCTTCCTGTGGTGACAGCCATAACGGTACATTAGGAGACAGTCTTGCCTTATATTTGTTCCAAATCCTCAATATAGCACCCCTGACTATATGATTTTTGAAATCCTTATTTACTTTGACTTTATCATACCACAAGTAGGCGTGCCACCCAAATCTTAATTCATGGCCTTCGAGAAATAGTAATTTCTTATTCTTCAAGGTTATCCATTCTTTCATCTAAAGCAAACAACAAGCATCAAAATACAGCTTTAAGTTAGGTAAACCCAGCCCTCCTCCTTCTTTGGCATCTTGAAACAATGTATACTTAATTCTTAGTTTCTTGTTTTGCCAGATAAACTTCAAGATATCTTCTGCCATTGCTTAAATGGCAAATCTGTCAACAAGATTGGTATAGTCTGAAAAAGAAACAACATCCTAGGCAAGACATTCATCTTAATCACAGATATTCTCCCCAGGAGAGACAGTTGTAATTTTTCCCATCTTAACAAGTCTTTTTTCACCTCATTCCAAATTTTAACATAATTGTTCTGAAACAACATGCTGTTCTTAGTTGACAAGATCACCCCCAAATATCTAACCTTTTTTTCAATCTTAAGACCCATCTTACCCATCAGCAATTCTTGATTGGACAGGGTCATATTTTTAATTAACATCTTTGTTTTTTGTTTGTTTACTTTAAGCCCCGCCAATGACCCAAATTCTTCCAGTTTCTTCATCAGATGTTCGGCAGTATCCAGAGGATCCTGTAGTATCAAAACTAAATCATCAGCAAAAGCCCTCAGTTTAATAACCTCTTGTTTGATCCTTAAACCCTTTATTTGTTCATCTCTTCTAATGTCTCTATTGAACACGTCTGGTACCAAAATAAAGAGCAGAGGGGACAAAGGGCATCCTTGTCTTGTTCCTTTTTGTATATGACATTGTTCGGTTAACTCATCATTCACAATAATATTTGCCTTTTGAGGTGTGTAAATTGATTTAATTCCCTGTATAAGATGTTCTCCAAAGTCCATAATTTCCAAGACTTTAAACATAAAACTCCAGTTCAAATTGTCGAAGGCTTTCTCTGCATCTAGGAAGATTAGAGCCGCCTGTCTTTCATTATGATATTGTAGATGTTCTATAATGTCCAACACCACTCTTACATTGTCTTTTAGCTGTCTTTTAGGTAAGAATCCACATTGGTCTTGATGGATAAGTTCCTGTAAAATTTTCTTCATTCTTTCTGCCAGCACTGAAGCGAATAGGTGTTCTTGAAGTTGTCTGAGTGGGGAGTATTACATTTGTATGTTAAAATGCCAGTACCCTCTTGGCCAAATTGAGTCAGAAGTGGGCTGACTTCCTCAGAGTGGAAAACACGATTTGGGAAAATCAAAAAAGTGCTCAGGAAGGGTTTCATTTTAAAGAGCAGGCTAGGCAGGCTACAGTCTGCCCAAATGTCAGCAGGACTCGGCTGCAACTGCCTCTAGGTGGAAGCTGTTCTACCTTTTGTAAGTCCATCAGTGGTTTTTCACAGCAAAATAGCTGAGTTAAGGTCCGAATGACAGCTTTTTTAGATCCCCATCTGCCTCTGTTTATTCTGTTATTTAAGATTTGCAGTTATCTGACTGCTTTGTAGGGGACATTTGCCTTTTACAAGCTTCTCACCTTTCTGAGTTTGCCTCTCACCTTTCTCTGTAGGACTGTTTAGCCTCCTCTGTCCTTTCCCTTTGTTAGGCTAAGTTTGGGGGTAGGGTCCTCCTTTCCTCTGCCAGCTATATGTAGGGCACAATTCAGGTACGTATTGTTTGCTTTGGCAGGGTGGGCAATTTTGTTTGATTGGCTCTCAGTAAACTTTGCAAAAGACTTTTTTAGAGAATCTACTTTGGGTTTTTTTGTTTTGTTTTGTTTTGTTTTTTAAGGGGCGTGGTGGCTCAGTGGGTAAGACGCCAGGCTTGTCATCAGAAGATCGCAAGTTCGGAGGTTCGAATCCCTAGCCCCGTGTGACGGAGTGAGCTCCCGCAGTAGCCCCAGCTCTTGCCAACCTAGCAATTCAAAAGCATGCAAATGCAAGTAGATGAATAGGTACCACTTCGGTGGGTAGGTAACAGCGTTCCGCACGTATCATGCGGCGGCATGACCGCGGAAGCGTATTTGGACAACGCTGGCTCTTCGACTAACAAACGGAGATGAGCACCGGCCCATAGAGTCGGACACGACTGCACAACTGTGCGGGGGGAACCTTTAACCTTTTAACTTTGTTTTTAACGGTAGTCGGCAAGTTGATGATTGAAAGAACAGTCTGTGCTGTCAGGAGACTTTGTCTGGTTAGGAAATCAAGTTTATTGACTTCTTTTAAGGATTGAGTCCTTGTTCCCCTCCTGCATGAGCCCTTTGGCGGTTGAGCAAACAGCAGCAGGCGGAGGGGAAGGGACATCCTCTATCAGAGAGGAGGCGAGCTCTAGATGTTGCTGACCCTCGATCTCCTGTATGAAGGAGGATCATACCTGTCGGGTAAATGAAGTGGGGCGATGTTACTGAGGATCATACCTGTCGGGTAAATGAAGTGGGGCGATGTTATTTACAGGAGGGTCCTGCTTGCTTGTGATACACCTGCCAACTTTTGGTTTTTTTCAGAGGCTTAGAAGAAGTCCGTGTTGCAGGGGGTTGTCTGCTGCCTCTTCTTCCTTTCCCCATGACAGCAGTGCAAATGTTCTTTCTATAAAAGGAGCTAATCCAATAGTAGCAATAATAAAAAGATAGTAAGGCATGAGAATAAGGGAGGATCAAATGATATGAAAATTAGGCAGCAAAATAAAATGAACGGTAGCATGAGAAGACTTTTAGGAGGAATTTATTATAAGGGTTGTAACCACATTGCCGTCCTCCTTCCCTTCCCCCTGAATGTTCTTCGCTTGCAGCAGATCTACACTGGGTGCTCATGAGCAGTTTGACCCTGCTTACACCCCAGTTCCCCAGGAAAAGAACTGGAGCAGCCAGTTGTATGGGTTCTGCCAGTCACCTGGGAGGCTCCACTGGAAAATGCTCCTTGCTCTGTGCCTTTCTTTTAAGTTTGCAGCTTAGTCACTTTCTTGTTCTCTCTGGGAATGAGGAAAGAAGAAAATCTGCTACTTCAGAGCAGCCTCCCTCCAAGTGCTCACCTTTTGATTGCAGTCTGGCAGCAATCAAGCTGTACATGGGCAAACCGTCCGTTCGGTTTGCCCACCCAAAGCTAGATCACCATCAGAACTCACTCCCATTCTGCCCGAAACCCATTCTGACAGGCTTCTGGCTTTCCACCTGCAGCTTTGATACCTGTAGCTGTAACTCATCAAGTTTGGCTCCTGCTTTTCCTAGGTTTGACCAGGCAAAGTGAGTAGGACAGCTGAGAGGGAGTTTTGAGAGATGGCTCAACTGGGGGTTTTGCCATCGGTCAAAACCGACCACTAACCACAGCAGTTTTATGTAGTTATTTCATTTTTTTCCCATTATTCCTTAGTTTGAGTAGCCCTGCCTTTCCTTTTCTATCTGTTAGCTCTTCACTGTCTTTACTGAGCAGCCAGGATACAAATACTTTTCTTTTTCTTTCGAACATCTTCATTACATTAGCATACTTCCTCAACCATCCCATTCTTAACTCTTCCTGACACCATCCTATAGTTCATAGCTATTTGTATATATTCTTCCTTGGCAGCCTGAACTTCTCTCCAACTCTTGTACATGTCCTTTTTTTCTTCTCACTCTTCACTAACCTTTTTGCACAGCCACATTGGCTTTTTCTACTCACCTTTCCTATTTTGTTTTCCTTGTCTGCAATTGTGCTCTTAGGATCTTCTTTTTAGCAACTCCTACCCAACGGGATTTTTTTTCCCCATTAGCTTCTCCTGCCATGGAATCTTGTTTATCATTGCACTAAATTTATTAAAAAATATTTTGAAGTCTAAGATATGTATTCATCTACTGTATACTCAGGGCTTCTCTAGCCCACTAATGGTGGCAAGAAGAGATGCCTTGTTATCCTTTTTAGGAAGACATGAATGGATGACGTCATCTTCATTTCATCTCCAAACCCATCGTCAAGGCAGCCTGCCCTTATCTTTTCCTCTTTCACCCTTAAAGTGAACTCCACATTCTGCCAACAAAAAGTATGCCATCGAGATGGTCTTCCACTCATTGTAGCAAGGTAGGTTTTGGGGTGGGGACTTGACCTGTTCCTGTTGGCCAGCTGAGGCTGCTATGGGCATGGCCCCTTGGTCCTTGGCCACTGCTTTTCATGGGCATGGCCTCTCGGCTGCAAGAAAGTCAATGCTCTTCCTCTACGCCAAGGGCCCACTGCTTGCTTGCTTGCTTGCTCCTCTTGCAAACTATGCCAGGCCTGGCAGCAGATCCCCAGGCTGCCAGAGCTGGAAGGGAATGGCAAGGGAAGAGCAGGTGCCCTCTTCTTCCCTTTCAGTTCTTACATTCTGATCTCGACAATCATTCCGCAAGGTCTCTGTTATTCATATACTAAGAGTTCAAGCTTATTTTCCCTACTCTAAACATCAGTAGACAGACTATGAAAACTATACACTTTATGGGACTATATCCTTCCTGGTTTTTTATTGAGTTTTTAATAGGCCATGCTGAAGCAACACTTTCACCTGCTTCTACAGTGCACAAACCTTTGTCTGAGATATACTTACTCAGGGATTTCCTCTCCAATCCCCAGAGTTTAAAGCCCTCCTGGTCAAGCTTGCCATCGTTTGGCCAAGCACATTTTTACCACCCTCCTGGGTGCAACTCATCCCATGCCCGGAGTGCATTATCCAGATAATTCAGACCATGGTCCCAGAGACCAAATCTTTCCTTACTGACTTCCATCTGCATAACCAGCCATTCATTTACATTATTCTTCTTTCTCTTTCCAGCCTTTCTCTTTCCATGAACTGAAAGGATGTTTGAGAAAACCATTTGAACCCTAAAGTTCTTGAGTTTCTTCTTAAACTTTGAGAGTACATACAGGTAGTCCTCGTTTATTGACTGCTGCATTTAGTGACCATTCACAGTTACGACAGTGATGGAAAAGTAACTTTGCAACCAGTCCTCACATTTATGACCTTTGCAGGTCTGTAAAGCAAAGCAAAAGACCCTGATGCTGGGAAAGACTGAAGGCAAAAGGAGAAGGGGACGGCAGAGGATGAGATGGTTAGATAGCATCACCGATGTAATGAGCATGAATTTGAATAAACTCCGGGAGACAGTGGAGGACAGGAAGGCCTGGCGTACTATGGTCCATGAGGTCACGAAGAGTTGGACACGACTAAACGACTGAACAACAACAACAAAGCAAAGGAAAGCTGAAGATCATAAAATCGTAAAAATTACTACATTGAAAAATTCTAATAAAAAATGTAAAATCGTGATATTTTAGTCAGTGGCTGCTTCACTTAATGACCAAGTTGCCAGTTCCAATTGTGGTAGCTAAACGAGGACTACCTGTAGTCATAGAGCTGTAGTTATTCTTTACATTATTCTTTGTTCTGATATGGATTAACAAGTAGAGATAATTTTAAGTAGACTTGTTAAGCTTTTAAATCTGTTATGTCCCATCCCTGACTTTTGTGTCTAGAAGACTATATACTGCACAGTGGATATGGTTAGCAAGCACTTATTTCTTTGTAGATCACCAATTAAGGTGGACCATCACCAGAACTCTTCTTACAAGATGTAGCTGCATTTCCATTGCCTTCTCTTTTCAATTTCACAGTGTTTACTTATACAACCCTGCCCCCTGCTGCCCAGTGTAGGCGGGACGTGTAAGTGGGAAGTCTGAATGGGAGCTATACTGACATTCACTTGACTGACATTCACTTGACTAAAAGGACAGTTATCAATGTGATAGCAGACCCTGTTTTATTCTCCCTACTTCCAACTCTCCATGTATCCAGGTAATAGGCTGACCATATTTCCTTGAGACAAAAACGGGTCATTGGGATGGAAAAAACGGGACAGGGGTCCCCGCCCCCTGGGTCCACGCGATTGGCTCCTGCCTGCAAACCCACCCCCGATCCACATGATTGGCTCCCGCCTGCAAACTCCGCCCCCTAGTCCATGCGATTGGCTCCCACCTGCAGACCCCGCCTCCTGGTCCACACGATTGGGTCCTGCCTGCAAACCCCGCCCCCGTCTGTGCGATTGGCTCCCGACAGCAAACCCTGCCCCCGGTCCACCCAATTGGCTCCTGCCTGCAAACCCCGCCCCCTGGTCCATGCGATTGGCTCCCACCTGCAAACCCCGCCCCCGGTCCACGCGATTGGCTCCTGCCTGCAAACCCACCCCCAATCGGCGTGATTGGCTCCCGCCTGCAAACTCCACCCCCTAGTCCGTGCGATTGGCTCCCGCCTGCAAACTCCACCCCATGGTCCGTGCGATTGGCTCCCACCTGCAAACCCCGCCTGCTGGTCCACGCGATTGGGTCCTGCCTGCACACCCCGCCCCCGTCCGTGCGATTGGCTCCCGCCAGCAAACCCTGCCCCCGGTCCACCCAATTGGCTCCCGCCTGCAAACCCCCGCCCCCCGGTCCACGTGATTGGCTCCCACCTGCAAACCCCGCCCCCCGTTATGCGCGATTGGCTCCCGCCTGCAAACCCTGCCGCCCGTTATGCGCGATTGGCTCCCGCCTGCAAACCCCGCCCCCCCAGTCCGTGGAAAAATTGTCTTCCACGAAACTGGTCCCTCGTGCCAAAAAGTTTGGGTACCCCTGCTTAAACAGATTACTGTTTAAATAAAAAGATCACCCACATGGTCTGGGTCAAGGTTCCCTTTTGCAATAGGGTGAGACTGGAAATATATATATTGACTGTCAAAGGGAACCTTGACCCAGACCTTGCCCTGCTGCCAATTGGTCCTATATTTCTAGTCTTGCCATATTGTCAAAGTTTGACAATACGGCAAGACTAGAAATATAGGACAAGGTCTAACTAAGGCACACTGGAGTTTGATATCCTAAGATGTTATGGACTGCAGATCTCATCAGCTGCGTCTATTCAGGCGGGAAGGGGCGCTCAGCCCACCGTGGCTCCAACGGTAGACTGTGCCTGTCCAGAGGGGTTCTCCCTCCAGCACCAGCTCCAGCACCACAGACGCGAACATCACCTCCCCCACGCTTGTTCCAAAGGGACAGAACAGGATGTAGCCGGCCCCACCGCCATCCTGCGTACCTCCAGCGAGGGCTGGCATCACCAGCAGCAGCAGCTCCAGGAGGCGGAGGCAGCTCCGTACCCGGAGGGGCTGCATCCCACCGCATAGCTCGGCGGTGCCCCGGCCAACCGGTTCCCTGGCTTGCTCTGGCTGGGACGGCTCCTCCTGCCCGGCATGGACAGGTGGTGAGAGCGCTCTCCTCCCATCCCGGGGCCCGCTGCTGCTACCGGGGTGGAGGAGCTCAGAGCGCCACGCCGGGAGGCTTCCTGCTGTGCCTCGCTCAGTCCTCCCAGGGACTCGGGACAGCTCGGCTCAGCAGTGCTGCTGAAAGAGGAACTTCTCCGCCTGGCCGGAAGTTTGGAAAGGGCGTGTGAGCGCACGTAAGCTAGGCTGGCTGCCGGGGCGGCGGGACTGGGGGCCGTGAGGCTCGGCTCGGCTGCAAGAGCGGTGGCGAGGCGAGGCAGCAAGACTGGAGCACACGAATCGGGCAAAAGCGGCAGAGAGCCCAGCGGATTCCAGGGGGAAAGGCTGAGTGGGCGTTTGGACGCCGGCTTCTTGGCAGCGAGGCAAGGCTTGGCAGCGGAACTCCCGGCAGAGAGGCAGGGATGGCATTCAGGGACCGGATCTTTGGTCAGGAGGCAAGGCTCAGGGTCAGGACTCACCACTGCAGGGCTTCGGAGCATGCGGCACCGACAGGATCAGGTAAGGAGGCAGGAATGGGGTGGACTGTGGTGCTAGTTCTGGCGATGGGCTCGCACATGGCGAAACAACCGGGCTTCCAGGGCAGCATAGAAGACCGGTGTAGACGGGTGTCTCCGGCAGCGCATGTTGGCTGCGCTGCCCCTTTTATTATTCGCATTTGGCGCCGTTTGTGCGTCTTGGCCAATCGGGCCTCGCACTGCTCGGCCCTCCTCTCCACCCTCCTTTGCTGCGCGCTGATAGGCAGGAGGGCTTCATTTTCCAGGCTGTCTCCCAAAACGGGACAATACTGAGATTTTTGTCAAAAAGACGGTACAGTTCAAAAATGCTAAAATAACGGGACTGTCCCGTTTAAAACGGGACGTATGGTCACCCTACCAGGTAAACACTTGAAGGTAGCTATGAGTGAGAAGAAGTCTTTTTTTTGTAATTAAGATTGATTGATTGATTGATTTGATTTATCACCGCCCAACTCCCCCGAGGGGGACTCTGGGCGGTTTACAACAAGTTAAAACATTCATATACATTTATAAATAAAACAAAATACATAATAAATAATATAAAATATAACGGATAAAATGAGATCCAAGGGCAGAGTATTCTTAAGTTTATAAAAAGGGCCCCTCAGAGCAAATCTAAGGTGCAAGGCATCTCCAGGTATCTCCAATCTCCTTCTGACCCCAAGCATACTGACACAACCAGGTTTTAAGTCTTTTTCGGAAGTCCAGGAGTGAGGGGGACTGTCTGATCTCCGGGGGCAGAATGTTCCAAAGGGCAGGGGCAACAGCAGAGAAAGCACGCTTCCGAGACCCCGTCAAGTGGAACTCCCTAACTGACGGGGTCCGTAGCATGCCCTCTCTGCATGCCCAGGTGGGATGGGATGAAATGATGGGGATGAGATGATCCCTTAGGTATCCTGGTCCCATGCCATGTAGGGCTTTAAAGGTAATAACCAACACCTTGAATTGTACCCGGAAGCAAACTGGAACCCAGTGCAGCTCGCGCAGCAAAGGTGTTACATGAGTCCTCCTTGGGACACCCAAAACTGTCCGCGCGGCTGCATTCTGGATCAGTTGTAGCTTCCGAATATTCTTCAAGGGTAGCCCCATGTAAAGCGCATTACAGTAGTCTATGTGGGAGATAACCAGGGCGTGAGTGACTGTTCGAAGGGCCTCTTGTTCCAGGAAAGGGCGTAACTGACGCACAACCCGAAGTTGTGCAAAAGCTCTCCTGGCCACGACTGCCACCTGCTCTTCAAGCAGGAGTCGTGAGTCCAGGAGGACTCCCAAGTTACGCACCGGGTCTGTCTGGGGTAGTGCTACCTCATCCAGAATTAAAGATGATAATTTCCCAGAAGTCGAGGAGCCATTAATCCACAGCCACTCCGTCTTACTAGGGTTCAGCTGAAGCCTGTTTTTCCCCATCCAGGCCCCTACAGCCCCCAGGCACTTGGACAGGACGCTCACTGCATCACTTACTTCACCCGGATGGAGATATACAACTGGGTATCATCGGCATATTGATGATACCTCACCCCATGGTGTCGGATGATCTCTCCCAGTGGTTTCATGTAGATGTTAAAAAGGAGCGGAGAGAGTACCGAGCCCTGCGGGACCCCACAAAGGAGGGCCCACGGACTGGATCTCTCGCTCCCAATCAACACCGACTGGGACCGGCCTCGGAGGAAGGAGGTGAACCAGCGTAAAACCACGCCACCCACCCCCAACTCCCTAAGCCGTTCCAGAAGGATACCGTGGTCGACGGTATCGAATGCCGCTGAGAGGTCAAGAAGAGCGAGAATGGATGCACTACCTCCATCTCGCTCCCGCCAGAGATCATCCATAAGCGCGACCAATGCAGTTTCCGTCCCGTAACCCGGCCTGAAACCTGACTGAAAGGGGTCCAGATAATCCGTTTCATCCAGAATTCTCTGGAGCTGCAACGCCACCGCTTTCTCAACCACCTTTCCCAAAAAGGGAAGGTGGGAGACTGGACAAAAATTATCCAGTATAGTAGGGTCCAGCGATGGCTTCTTGAGAAGGGGGCGAACCAGCGCCTCCTTAAAAGCCGCCGGGAACACCCCCTCTCCCAAGGATGCATTCACCATCGCTTGGACCCAACTACAAGTCACCCCCCGAGCTGCTTTCACCAGCCAGGAGGGGCATGGATCTAATTGACAGGTGGTGGCATTTACAGTCCGGAGAACTCTGTCCACTTCCTCAGGTCCAACAGGATCAAACTGTTCCCAGATAACAAAGAAAGAACGTTCCCTGGGTATCTCTCCAGACTCTGACTCACGCTCGGAGTCCAACTTGGAGCGAATCCAAGTGATTTTATCCTGCAGATGCTTCGAAAATTCCTCAGCACGGCCCTGCAGATGGATTTCCGACTCCCCTTTCCCCAAAAGGGATCGGGTAATCTTAAACAGGGCCGTCGGGCGGCATTCTGCGGATGCAATAAGAGCGGAGAAATATTGCCGTTTCGCCGCTCTTACCGCCACAAGGTAGGCCTTAATAGCGGCTCTAGATTGTGTTCGGTCGGATTCAGTCTTTGTTTTCCTCCAGCGGCGCTCTAGGCGTCTCTTAATCCTCTTCAAAACCCTCAACTCCTCTGTAAACCACGGGGAGTGTCGGGCTTGATAGGATAAGAGATATTCTTATGTTTGATTACAGCCTTGTGCTGAATGCTACTATCAGAGGCTGGGATTGTTAACCCATTGCTGGCATTAGTATAGGGGACGCGATGGCTCAGCAGTTAAGACGCCAGGCTTGTCGATCAGAAGATCGCAAGTTCAGAGGTTCGAGACCCAAGTTCGGAGGTTCGAGAGCCTAGCCCCGCGGGATGGAGTGAGCTCCCGCACTCGCCCCAGCTCTTGCCAACCTAGCAACTTGAAAGCATGCAAATGCAAGTAGATAAATAGGTACCACTTCGGTGGGATGGTAACAGCGTTCCACGCGCGTCATGCCGGCCACATGACTGCGGAAGCGTCTTCGGACAACGCTGGCTCTTCAGCTAACAAACGGAGATGAGCACCAGCCCCTAGAGTCGGACACAACTGCACAAATGTGCGGGGGGAACCTTTACCTTTACCTGCTGGCATTAGTAAAGGATTAGGTATTTCTTTGACATTAATTTGACCAGTTGCTTCCTGTGACAGAGTTCAGAATTCTCTATCAGAAGAGAATGTGGCATGATGACAATATGTATAGTTTGGAAGTTTTTGTTGTTTATTCGTTCAGTCGCTTCCAACTCTTCGTGACTTCATGGACCAGCCCACGCCAGAGTTTCCTGCCGGCCGTCGCCAGTTTGGAAGTAGCCGGGAGATTAAAAAGTGTGATGATCTGGGCTGTAATGCTTCAAAATCGTATGAACATACATCTAGCCTAGTAGTTCTTAAATTGTGGTCTAGGTACCAGTTCATGTGGTCTCTGAAGCCATCAAAGGTTGTACAAGAAAATGCTGTAGAACCAATGTTTTTCATATGTTTGCTTAAAGTTTCCACTAGTGGCTCTTTTTACATTTTAAAATAATAAAAAATAGTGCCTTTTCAACAGTTCAAGCAACTGTAGCATATTTTACTTAACTTGAGACATATACTGTACATAGCTTTGCTTGATTGAGGACAATAGCAGCCAAGTCTGGATTCAAATGATGGCTTAGAATCCTCTCACATTGACAGAAAATATGATGGCCTGCAAGGAACTTCAGAAACCAACACTGCTTGTATGTTGTTTAAGAACCAACAATCAAGTTCCCTGAATCTGACAAGCTGGACTTGATGTGACCATGGGATCCCTTCTTTCATGCTTGCTTGCTGGAGAGTCCCCATAAGCCATGGATTCAATTCTCAGTGGTGGAATTTTGATGTGATGCCAACTTGTGGAGAAGCCTTGGTGCAAGCAGAAGCATGCTTCAGATTCTCTAAATGGGCACGAAAGCAGGTCTCCTATTACCAGAGCTTGCTGCCTTGACTTGTGCTTGGGTTTTTGTTTATATATGTACAGTAATGGGACAATTCGTGACTTGACAACCAGGATGTGAAATATTTAACTGTTGGCAGTAGAGCACCAAACCTCAAAGAAACTCTTTTGATGTTACATGGATAAGTGTGTCCATATAAATAAGTTGTGCTATAGGGGGCTAAGTCCCTGTTCTCAAAGGCTCAGCTTTTATGTTGCCTTCTTTCTTTTTCAAAGCAGAAAAGATGGGAGAGCAACAAGGGGCAGTTATTTAAAAGGGAACAATAAAGTGGAGTTCTTGGTGCTCTCTGAGCTTGGTTGTTTGCTTGAAGATGTTTCATTGCCCGAGTAGGTAACATCATCAGTGTTAGTGAGTGTGGGGTTTGCTCCCTGTGTATATACAGTAGCTTGCCCTGCCAGTGTTGGTGGGGGTGTGGCCTTGGTAGTTCCTTGATTAGGGTGTTGTTTTCTGCTTGATTGTTTGTCTGGTGTTAATCCCTGCTTGTCTGGGTGTTGGCTGCTGGAGAGGATGTGTTCTGGTCTTTTTGTTTCCTTCTTAGCTTTTTTACTGTCTCTTTTGAATGGTGTGTAAATGTGGTTTATCTCTATGTGTCTATTGATGACTGATGGCAGCCATCAATAGACACATAGAGATAAACCACACCCCCAGCAACACTGGCAGGGTGAGGTTCTGTATATAAACAGGGAGCAAACCGCACACTCACTAGCACTGATTATGTTACCTAGTCGGGTAATGAAACGTCTGCAAGCAAACAACCAAGCTCAGAGAGCACCAAGGACTCCACAGTTCAACCCTGAGCTACAGATATTCTTTTCTATTGGAACAAGAAAGTGCAGGTTCAACACTGAGGCAGCTCTCTGGGGACTACCTTCCATTGTCCTCCACTAGTTCCCAAACATTTCCACCCCCATGTGCAGCAATCTCTGTCACAGGCAATGTTGCTGTGGCAGAGATTGCTGCCCATGGGGGTGGAAATGAAAGAAGAGAAATGGCTAGCTGAGAGCATACCATGTGATGTTACTGTACCCCAAAGTCTTGCTAAACAGTGAGGCTTGGTCTCATATCATTTCTCAGGAGAGATCTCTCCCTCATGCCCTTCACCACCATGTGCATCAAGGAGAGCCTGCGCCTGCACCCTCCAGTCACGGGCATATCTCGATGCTGCACTGAGGATGTGACCCTTCCTGACGGACGAGTTATCCCTAAAGGTATCTGCTCTGGAAGGGCCCCCATGCCACCCCTTGCCAATTATCATCATCTCTTGCATCTGTATCTGGCAGCTGGATTCTCTTCTTCACTCTACCACTTTATTCCCTGCCTGCATTAGCAGTCATTCCAGGCCACTATGCTATCATGCTTTGGGCTCCATGAGAATTAGACATGCTGTGAGCTTAGCAAAGTGCAAAGTATATTGTACAAAGGGAGAAAAAAAAGTTCCCAGGTCCTTGGAAAGTTGGTTACATACTGAGCTTGTTCTCCCTTGTATCAGAGATCCTTTACAGTATTTATCTGATGTAAGCCGAATGTGACTGTTTTGCTTTCTCAAATGCTGTAATGGCCACTTCTAATCTAGATTAATCTATATTTGCAAGCAATTATATCACCCAAAAGTAATAAAAAAGAATTGCATCGTTCTTTACCTTCCACAATTATGGATCTTACGGTGTTAAGCTCCACATTTTGCTCAGGCTCCATGTCTCATTCATCTTGGAAAATGTGATGCCATTTCTATGTGTATGCACATTGTCCTTTCCTCCTGCTGTTTTGTTTGTTGCTACTTGCAAGAGAAAATGTTTGCTTGGTGCATCAGGTCATACATTGGTAACATAGCTGCCAAAGAGATGCAGGAGAAAATATGGGTCTTCCTATGTCATGTAGACATTTTTATTGTTGTTTTTTAACCTGGCTTCTCACTGCGCAGGAAACTTGATAGCCATTTCTATGATGAGCCCATCATTAGGGATTCCTTAGGTGCCCTTCAGAACTACAACTTTCCTCTGCAGCTAGCTATCAAAAAAGGCTGCCGGTTGTAGAGCTGATCCCAAATGCTGTGATCTTTTTGTCACAAGTGCAAAACTGTTTACAGTTTCACCTTAAAGAGGGTTTGTACTGTGGCAAAGTGATTGGCAGCTGTTTTTAAATGCTTGCGAGCGGCGGTTGCTGGAACAGAAGCCAATGGGGCTGCTCCTGTGGTTCTCTGAGGCCATCTTGCTTGATTGCCTGGCTCGATGAAAGAAGCAGTGTTCCTCCCCAGAGCAACTAGCCAGAGCGAGGAATGAGATGACTGCACCACTGGGGCTGGGAAGCGGAGGAACAGCAAGTGGCCATCACGGAGGATGCAGCGGTGGAGGGGGGGTGGAAGAGTTGGCAGGAAAAGAGGGACCGCCAAGTAGCACCTGCCGGCCCTCTTCAGGGGGCAACTTGGCTACTAGCGGAGTCAGAAATTGATTGATTGACTGATTACGTGCCACCAAGTGATCAAAGGAAGATCTCAGATCTTCTGAAAATCTCTAGCACTAGCAGAGATATGAAACCGGCCCGATTCTAAACACAAGCCTAGCGAATGCTGACATATTCTTTGCTCTGTCTGTCAACGACAGCAATTCGTTTGCCAAGTTCTGACATGTTCTTTTGCCCGTCTCCTGCTTTTGTGAATCTTTCTATCTTTTGTGCACATCCAGAGTTCATTGGGCTTTTCTCTCTACAGGGGTCATCTGCCTGGTCAGTATCTTTGGGACCCATCACAATCCTGCTGTCTGGCCAGAGCCTGAGGTAGCACTTTCTGCATTTCTGTCTTTGTAATTTGTTCCCATCCATTTTGGGCCCATGTAGAGTTCAACCATGGAAAACTCCTAGGAGATTCTCTTCCCCTGGCAGGTTGCCTGGACCCACAGCAGGATGCTATTTTGGAGGCTGGGGGGGGGCATCTTAGTCTTGTCATGATAATTCAGTGACTAAGTATATTTATTTCCAAAGTTATATTCTGCTTTTTGTTCATTGAGAAGTGTAAAGAATCCAGCAAAAAGATGTAGAACATGAGTATCCATTAAGAAAAATACACGCAATCACAACCACGTAAGAGCATAGATTGAATCTTCAAATATAGCCAAAAATAACCTGTATAAAATGTGCAATTCTTCTGCAGAAAACCTGGGCTTGCTATACTTATACGTATCGTATGAGTATAGTTGATAATTTTCCATCCATTATTCAATGGATCAGTCAAGAAATAAAGCATGTGCATACAACATTCATCTTTTACATTAACCATATAACAAAATACTGAGCATTGCAACTGTACATAAATTTCAGCAGCTGTTAATGCACCTTAATAACAAAATTTAGCTTCTTTCTCAAACACAGCTGAATACTGATTTGATAAAGGATATGTAAAATTCATATTTCCTTTCCACCATTTTTACTAAGAAATGGGAGTCTCGGGAAAAGGAGCAGTGCAAAAGTACAAATCCGATGTTTCTATTTTGTCTATTTCATACGACAAAATGTGTAATGAGGTATATTCAGAACGCAGAGTTTACAGTGTCTTTCCTCCAACAAAACTAAAAATAAATTATTGAACTGCAGCATCTTAAAGACTCTTTGTTCATTGTCATAAGTTGCTTATTTTTGCTTTGTGCTTGTTTTATTGATAATATTTTTACATTTAATTTTTTAAGAAGAGGGAGGGAGGATTGTAATGTTACCTACTGGCTGGTTTCCTCTCCCTTGGAGCTCTGTAACGGAGGCCTCTCCACTGAAAAGATTTTATTCCTTAGCTGCAGACACCTTGTTCCTTGGGATCCCACTCATGAAACTCCCTTGGAGTTTGGAGAATTCATGGGGTGGGTGTGATCTTCAGGACCCTGGGTCACTTTTCCATTGAAGGTTCTTCTGTCAGACCTAAGATGATCCAAGCACAGGGTTAACCGGTGGGGCTGGGGCCTGCTTGCTTTCTTACTGGTGCACAAGGTTTCGTTTGAATGAGCCTTACGGCCTCAGACCTGTGAGTTATAAAGCAGGCACTGTTTTGCTCATCAGACCAAACAGGGCTCAATCAATGAATTTTTGCTATCGGGGGATGTCAAGCACCTGTTAGTCTATAAGATGTGGCCGGGAGGCTCTGTTTGCTTGGTGGATCATACATTTACCCAGACTTATTCTACCGACAGATATACCTCTGCCCATAAAATAGTTTCTACAAGTTTCCTGGGACAGAATGTTTTCAGAACTAGAGCAAGAAAAGAACCGGCTCCATAGTTCGAGAGTCCTCTGTTGGGCTCCCTGTTTGGGTCAGAATCTTTTACCAGCCCACTTTCCCAGGCCATCAATTGGCAGATCTGATCTTCCTGGTCCTCAATGCCTGGCGAGTTCTCCTGGGAATGTCAAATCCCTGTTCCTATGTGAACAACGGTGTCCAGACCTCCTCATGCTTGGATAACATGCCATGTGACAAATGAAGCACTTGGTGTCATCATCAGTTCCTTCTTCTGTTTACAGCTTTTCATTCAACCCATTCATCCAATCTGTTTGTTTCTCAAAGGTCTATAACCCACATCGCTTTGATCCAGCGGCCTCACATCATCCACTGGCTTTTGTGCCCTTCTCTGCAGGACCCAGGTAAACAAGTACACAATACAGTATACAGTTCCACATAAGAACTGTGCAGTTTTGGAAGTCAAGTCTTTCAAAATGTGTATTAGGTTAGCCAATTTCTTTTAAAAAAGAAATAAAATGGAAAGTCAGTACTCCTGGCTCCTCTAGATCTCTAAACCCAGATCAAGGATGTCCATCTCTTCTTCACCAAAACACAGCTCCACATTTTAGCAGGGGTAGACCCCACGGTGCCTATTGACATCAATGTCCCCACAGACATCATTCTCTTATATCCTCTAGGCTTCCCACCCCCGCCTTTATTTTTATAATTGTCTCATTCAAAATAATAATTAAAAGGGAAGCTGGCATGCTTGAAAACAAAGTTGTAGGCTCTAACTTCTTTATTTACAAGAGTGCCTCAGGGACTCACAGAGGCATTTTTAGAAATGAAAATGATCAATCGCTAGAGCCCAGGACGTTGTTTAGAAGCAAGCCCACCTAGCCAAAAATAGAGTTGCAGTAGTAAGAAGCATCAAGAGAGAGCAAGAGGAGGATGGCAGGGAAGAACATCTCAAAATTGTCTTCGGGTAAGAGAGCATTTTTAAGGGGCGTGGCAGCTCAGCGGGTAAGACGCCAGGCTTGTAGATCGGAAGATCGCAAGTTTGGAGGTTTGAATCCCTAGCCCAAGGGTCGGAAATGGCGGCTCGCAAGCCAGATGCGGCTCTTTGGCCCCTTGAGTGTGGCTCTTCCGCAGCTGAACTCACCCCCGCCCCTTCCACGCGATTGGCCCCCGCCCGCAAACCCCGCCCCCTGGCTCTCACACTGAGCGAGGCCCGGCGCGGCAGGGAGGCGCTGCTGGCCCGGGACGCGGCGCTGTCGGAGGCGGCGCAGGAGCGGCCGCAGGGGCTGCTGCGGCTGGAGATGGCGCTGCTCCGTGGCATCCAGGTGCTGGGCGAGGGCACGGGCCCGGGACGCGAGCGGCAGGGCGGCGCAGGGCGAAGAGCCGCCTGCTCTCCCCTTGGCCGCCTCCGGTCCGAGACTGGCTCGGCTGCCCCGGCCGCCACAGGGCTCGGGTTAGCGGGGGGAGAGGACGCCGAACGGCGGGGTGGGGGGATTGATGGGGCGGGAGGGTGCACCCGGAGGGCCTCCCGCGGCCGCTTCTCCAAGGCGGGTTGCAGAGCGCGCCCACGGGAACGCCTGGTCCCTCCGCTCCCTCCAGCTCTGCCACCAGCCCCAGCAGCGCCGCCCACCCCGTCCTGCCGCCCAGCAAACCTCTGCCGGCTCCGTCCCCCCCGCCGCCACCGCCCCCGGCCAGGCCCCCTGCGCCGCCCTGCCGCTCGCGTCCCGGGCCTGCGCCCTCGCCCAGCACCTGGATGCAGCGGAGCAGCGCCATCTCCAGCCGCAGCAGCCCCTGAAGCCGCTCCTGCGCTGCCTCCGACAGCGCCGCGTCCCGGGCCAGCAGCGCCTCCCTGCCGCACCGGGCCTCGCAGAGACGGGCCTGAAGGGGCGCAGAGGCCGGAGAGGGAGCCCCTCCGTCTCCCCTTCTCTCCCTGCCTCGCCCGCCCGCAGGGAAGGAGGCGCGGGTCCTGCCCGGTGGAGAGGGCGCAGCCTTCCGCTCTCCCGCGCCCCAGGTTTTGTTGCCCGTGGCAGCCACTCTAGGAGCCGGCCAACCTCCGCCGCTGGTTCCCAGCGCTTCCCCTTGGACGGGGAGTTCCCTCCCGCCGCCCCCCTCGGAGAGACGGGCCTGAAGGGGCGCAGAGGCTGGAGAGGGAGCCCTTCCGTCTCCCCTTCTCTCCCTGCCTCGCCCGCCCGCAGGGAAGGAGGCGCGGGTCCTGCCCGGTGGAGAGGGCGCAGCCTTCCGCTCTGCCCGGGAACGCCATGGCACCCAGCAGAGCCCTCTGCACATGCTCCGCGACGCTCCCTCCTTCCCGCCGCCTCTCCTGAGCTGAGCTCCGCAACCGAGCCTGGGCGTGCGTGCGTGAGGGAAGCCGCCATCAAGGGCTTCCTCACCGAGTTAGTCCGCCGCCTGCAGGGAGGGAGGCGGGGGGGACAGGGCTGGGCGCTGGGGCGGGGGCAGGGGCCGCGGACGGCAGGCCAAAGGGAGATGCCAGGGCGACTGTAGTGACCGGAGGCGGCCAAGGGGAGAGCAGGCGGCTCTTCGCCCTCGGGGCGCCGCGGGGCCAGACGAGCCTCCGGCTGCTGCTTCCTGTGCCCGTGGCCTCTTTGCTGCCGCCACCGCCCGCCTCTGCCGCTCTCCGCTTCTCCGCAAAGCTCCTGGTTGATCTTAATGTTTCCTTTTCCTCCCCTTCAATATGTTCCAGCAAGTGAGGTGGAAGCGGAGAGCGGCAGAGGCGAGGCGGGCAGCGGCGGCAGCAGAGGCAATGGGCGCAGGAAGCAGCAGCCGGAGGCCGCCTCGCCTCTGCCGCTCTCCGCTTCCACCTCGCTTGCTGGAACGTATTGAAGGGGAGGAAAAGGAAACATCAAGATCAACCAGGAGCTTTGCGGAGAGCGGCAGAGGCGAGGCGGCCTCCGGCTGCTGCTTCCTGTGCCCGTGGCCTCTTTGTTGCCGCCCTGAGGGGACCCACCCGGTGCCGGCGCTGGCGGCAGCTCCCCTGAAGCTGGGGAGGGGCCGCGTTTCCTCTTCCTCTCCGGTGGTGAGCGTGCAGCCGGGCCTCCGGATGCAGAGCCCCCCCACCGCTCTTGCTGTGGCGCCTGAACGTCCGGGGTAAACGGCGGGGGAGATGCCCTTTGCAGCGACGGGCGCGGGGCGAGTGGCGCGCCCCTTTGCAGACGCCCCGGGGAGAAGTGGTAGGCGAGACCTTGCAAGCGTGGCGGGGAGAGGGGAGCCCTTCTCAGCCCTTTTGCACGCGCACACACGCCCGCTCCCCTGTTGCACGCGTTGCTGCAGGCGCGCGGGGGGAGGTCTTCTCCAGAAGCGGCTGAACCACATCTCCCAGCAGTCCCAGGCGGGTGGTCAGGGCTGAGAACTGGAGCGGGGCAACAGCCCAGCGCAGCTGAGCGAGGCCCCGCGCCGGTGTTTTTGGAGCGCATTTCCACAGCCCAGCGCTCAGCTGCGTGTGGAAGCGCTCCAAAAAGACTGACGCGGGGCCTCGCTCAGCTGCGCGCGGAAGCGCTCCAAAAATACCGGCGCGGGGCCTCGCTCAGCTGGGAAGAAAGAGCGGCAGGCAGAAATCTCTCTGTTTCTCTCAGAATGAACCAGGCTTGCGGCCGATGGAGCAAAATTCAGGCGCTGGTAAGCGGAGGAGAAATATCAACTTCTGCTGTTGCTCCATCGGCCGCAAGCCTGGTTCATTTACCCCACAACAAAGGGAAACCTGCCCGGAGGGGTCATCAGGAGCACAGGATCCGGCCCCAGCCCAGCCCGGCCCGCAGCTTCGGCGCCCTCCCCTCGCCATCGCGAAAGTCCCAGGCGACGGCGGGGACATGTTTGACCTGCTCGTGCAGCACGGGGCGGCCTCCCCCGGAGACTCCGCGGCCCCCCGGCTGCCAGAGAGGAGGAGAGGCGGTGGAAGAGCTGCTGCCGGGGGGCCGCGGAGTCTCCGGGGGCGGCCGCCCCGTGCTGCACGAGCAGGTCGAACATGCCCCCGCCGTCGCCTGGGACTTTCGCGATGGCGAGGGGAGGGCGCCGAAGCTGCGGGCCGGGCTGGGCTGGGGCCGGATCCTGTGCTCCTGATGACCCCTCCGGGCAGGTTTCCCTTTGCCCCACGATATTCTGGGTAGCGGAGGGTGGCAGCTGTTTCCCCACCACTCCCGGTGGGGCGGCCGGGCCGGGTTCGCGGAGCCGCTGGCTGCGCGGAGCCGCTGGCTGCACCCCCTCCCTCCGTGAGCCCCCCGCCCCCTTCCACACGATTGGCTCCCGCCCACAAACCCCGCCCCCTTCCACGCGATTGGCTCCCGCCCACAAACCCCGCCCCCTGGCTCTCGAGCACTTCAAAATGTGCACGAGCATGTCAAAATGGCTCCCGGCAAAAAAAGTTTGCCGACCCCTGCCCTAGCCCCATGTGACGGAGTGAGCTCCCGCACTAGCCCCAGCTCTTGCCAACCTAGCAATTCGAAAGCATGCAAATGCAAGTAGATTAATAGGTACCACTTCAGTGGGTAGGTAACAGTGTTCCGCGCGCGTCATGCGGCCACATGACCGTGGAAGCGTCTTCGGACAGCGCTGGCTCTTCGGCTAAGAAACAGAGATGAGCACCGGCCCCTAGAGTCGGACACAACTGCACAACTGAAAAGGAACCTTTTCAGAAAGGTTTTCACAACTGAAAAGGAACCTTTACCTTTTTTTTTAAGAGAGCATTTATAACTGCCCACATTCTTCTGGGCAGCCATTTTACAACAGTACCCATAACATGCTCTCAAAATTGCAAATGTGTCCACCGCCCCTAAGAAGTTGCCTTCCCTGCTCTATACAGTACGTAGGGAATATCCCAATGTTTCAAAGATGAAGTAAGTATTTTTATAATACAGGGATGCCTTTCCTGACAAAGCATGTCAAGTTATTAAGAACAAGAGAAGGATGTCGGAGGATATCCATGTGACCTTCTTAACGGGTGCTCTTGGCATAAGGGAACACGAAACAGTACATGTTGAAAGTTTCAGCAAGCAGCCAGTTTGGTCTCTAATGGAAAAAAAAGCCTCCTTGAAGCTAGATTTGCCCAATGT
Organism: Charina bottae; assembly: GCA_023362775.1. NCBI lineage: Eukaryota > Metazoa > Chordata > Lepidosauria > Squamata > Charinaidae > Charina > Charina bottae. The sequence continues at coordinate 5,496,918 of JALMGJ010000021.1, read as the reverse complement.
AAAGAAAAGTCAGCCACATAGCCACTGAGCTGGAGTCTTTCTTCCCTGCAGGAACTGCATTGGGCAGAACTTTGCCATGGCAGAGCTGAAGGTGGCCCTGGCCCTGACACTGCTGAGGTTTGTGGTGCGGTTGGATGAGACCCGACCTGTGCGGCGCAAGCCAGAGCTAATCCTGCGGGCAGAGAATGGGCTGTGGTTGCACGTGGAGCCGATCCCTGCTGAATCTTGATCAGAAGTTCCACACAGAAGATCACAGTTTCTGGTCTTCAACCTGTGGTCTATATTGTAATGTGCCAAGAGGACTTGTGACCAGAGATGCTCTTTGCTTCCAGTTTCGTGGAGGGCAGGATAGATTGTATTTTGCAGATGTCTTCCCACCAGTGTGCCTATGCCCCATAGTCTACCAATTGCTGCTTAACCTTAGTTTATTGCTTTGCTACCATGAAGACCACCAAGAGGTATTCTAAATTAAATTAAAATCATATGAAATGAGCTTTTGGCTTGGTTTTAAGTATTTAGGTAATGGCATGCATATAGGATCAAGCTATCCGGTGACAACTGTCTGAAAAACTGGCCCAAGAGCTCCAGCGTAAGAACATGTGCATTCTGGATATTCCAAGCATCATGTGGGTTGGCTTTCAATGCTGCTCTTTTATATACAGTACTGCTGTTATCATTCTATCCCTTCCAAGGGTAATTCTTTCTGACAAGAGCAATTCCCTTTCTGGAAAATCTTCTCCACTGTGTCGATGAAGGTTCTCAGTCATCCAGGTGGAATTGTCTGTAGCTTGAATCATGTCAACTGGATTTCTATTTTCTCAGTGGAACGTTTCCACTGAGAAAATAGAAATCCAGTTGACATGATTCAAGCTACAGACTTCTCCACTGTGGTACAGATCTAAGAACAGGGGCCTTATTTAGAAAATGAGAGTTCTCATTTTCTGTCACACATACTTTATAAATCAAATTTGTCCCATTTCAGGAAATGTAGGGTACCTTGCGTGGTCTATGTACCCTTCCCAGATCACTCACATAATCTCACGATGTCATCTCTCATCAGCACTGAGGTCACCTGCTTTTCTGCAGGTCATCAGGAAAAGCACTGAATCTAGTTTTCCAATAAAAGTACTGGAGCTCGGTGGTGGTTGCAAATGGGCTGTTTTTCCATTGGCAGGAAATCTTGCTTCACCCCCTCTTTGGTTTTCCACCTTTCCTATGGAGGTAGCTTTATACTAGCATATAAAGCAGAGCTTTCCAAACATTTCATGTTGGTGACAGACTTTTTAGACATGCATCATTTTGTGATACACTCCTACAGCAGGGCACAAGGCAGGCACGAGGACCTGCGTGAAATCCTGGCAGGGCAGATTTGGAGGCAGCAAGGCACAAGGCAGGCACTAGGACTTGCGTGGAATCCTGGCAGGGCAGGTTTGGAGGCAGCCAGGCACAAGGCAGGCACTAGGACCTGCGTGGAATCACAGCAGGTTTGGAGGCAGCAAGGCACAAGGCAGGCACTAGGACCTGCGCGGAATCCTGGCAGGGCTCAGAGGCAGCAGCAGCCGCGACACACCCAGACACTGCAGCCGACACACTAATGTGTCCCAACACACAGTTTGGAAAGCTCTGATACAAAGTCTCATTCAGGGGTGTGAATTGCTCAAATGTTTTCCAAAAATTCCAAATGCCAAACAAAGCAGTTTGTGAATGGAGGATAGGCCACCCATTAGGTGCATGTTTGTGGCCTCCCATTGTCTGAGCTGCATGTTAGTCAGTGGTAGTGAAGATGATTGATCGCCTTGAAACCATTTCTGGAGGATCTGAGTAAAAATGATAGCAATGTGGAAGGGTCCTCTGTTAAGCATTCCCACGGTTGTCATTTTACTTGATCTAGCTTTTTCCAGAGGATCTTTAAAAATTAAATCTGCAACCTACACTAATTTAAATTTACATCTGAGTAAACATGCATAGTGAGCCAATTTGGTGTAGTGGTTAAGGCATCAGGCTAGAAAGTGGGAGATGGTGAGTTCTAGTCCCGCCTTGCACACAAAGCCAGCTGGGGGACCTTGGGCCAGTCACTCTCAGCCCCTAGGAAGGACAAACCACTTCCGAAATCTTGCCAAGAAAACCACAGGGACTTCTCCAGGCAGTCACCAGGAGTCAATGCTGACTCAAAGGCACACACACAGAAACCTGCATAACATTAAGTTTCTCTAACTGGGAACTAGATTATTGATCCTTTGATATGAAAGCAAAATATTTATATTTTTGTCTGTGAAGGGCTAGCTTGATTTAGTATAACTTGAACCTCACAAATCTCTTTTTCCAATAGCAGTCACCTTATTTAGATTATATCCTACAGCAGCCTTTCTCAACCTTTCGACCCTGGAGGAACCATTGAAATATTTTTCAGGCCTCGGGGAACCCCTGCACATTCAGGCTCAAATATAGGCCAGAAGTTACAAAATTATTATATTTGTTTCATTTGTAGGCCTGTATGTGTGCATTAACACTGTTCGTAAACTAAAAATAAAGAATGAAACTTACCTTTTTAATGTGAAGTTGCCCGAATTTGAAATATTTTTTTAAATAAATAGTGATCTCCCAGGGAACCCCTAGTGACCTCTCAAGGAACCCTGGGGTTCCACAGAACCCTGGTTGAGAAACCCTGTCCTACAGAGACTAATCACAATATTCCTGGGATTTCTTTAGCTTCCTCTGAAGAAAGATCAACCAAATTGTCATCTACCCAAGGGCCATTATGAACAAAGGGTCTCTCTCTCTCTCTCTCTCTCTCTCTCTCTCTCTCTCTCTCTCTCTCTCTCTCTCAACTGAGGGAGGGGAGGGCCAAGCAGAAGGGCAATAGATGACATTCACACACATTTACAGCTCTTAGGAAGTCTAGAAAGAGAAATGCTCGAAGAGCTATCTGCCAGCAATTAATAAATTTACCAGGTTACCTAAGGGACCGCCTCATCCCCAGAGTATCGACCCGCCCCACCCGGTTATGCAGAGAGGACTTGCTACGGACCCCGTCTACAAGAGAATTCCATCTGACGGGGTCCAGGAGGCGGGCCTTCTCGGCAGTGGCACCCGTCCTCTGGAATATTCTGCCCCTAGAGGTGAGGCAAGCCCCCACACTTATGACCTTCCGAAAGCAACTGAAGACCTGGCTCTGCCACCTCACTTGGGATGGGAAGAGTGACAGCTCCTCATAGGGATGGCTTGCGCCATAGAGTTCTTTTAAATATGACATCAGAGCCTCTTGGGTTCTATATATTTTTAATTAACTTAACTTATGGTTGGTTATATGTATTGTTTATTGTATTTTATATGTTTTTATATCTTTTAATTGCTAACTTGTTGTAAACCGCCTAGAGTCCCCTCTGTGGGGGGAGATGGGCGGTGATATAAGTTGGAGAAATAAATAAATAAATAAATAAATAAAGTTGGTTGGGATTTGGATTCAGCCCCATTCTAGTATATTATGACTAGGCTCTCAAATTCAACTTTTTGTGGCATGTCTCTCTATTTTCCCACCTCTATTCAGGAGTCCCAACCACGTTTAACACCCTGGATCACCCATGATACCACAAATTTATTGGAGGGCCCCGTTACCTGAACTGGCTATGCTGAGATCATAATTCTGAGAGCTCAACGCTAGCAAAGCCCTTGGAGGTTATCATATCCCAACCAAGCTGATTAAGGCAAATACTGAATGGGGTTCACAATCCTGTATTCATTTTTCATTTCCATTGATTGAAATGGTCCTCATTTTAGGGAGCCAGTTTGGTGTAGTGGTTAAGGCGTGGAAGACCATGAGTTCTAGTCCCGCCTTAGGAGGGACAAAGTCAGTCACTCTCTCTCAGCCCTAGGAAGCAGGCAAGGGCAAACCACTTCCGAAAATCTTGCCAAGAAAACTGCGGGGACTAGTCCAAGCAGTTGCCGGAAGACAAGACTCAAAGGCGCACACACACATTCCCAGTGACTGGCAGTTATCCCTGCACTTATAAAAAGGCAGCATGGCAGATCTTGCTCATTACTGGCCCATAACTCAGCTGAACACAATAAGTAAGCAATACACTAGACACCTTGGCTAGGAGCTGCAGAACTGATGGTACAAGAAAATATTCTGGCTGAAGAGCAAACAGGCTTCCAAACAGGTCAAGGGCTGGTATTACAGCAGATGGTGGAAGTACAGCAGTAAGACCTCCCTGTCTCTCTGCACTGCCTATAAATGTCCTTTTAAATCTATCTCCAGCTTTTGGGGAAAAACTCATGATGCTATGTGAAGTTCCTGCTCCAGCTCATCAATAAGGAACACGAGGATACAGATCTACTACAAGTAAAATGTGATCTGCAGGAACCACTTGCAAACTCTATTGCTATACAAGGAAGTGTTAGGGATGTACATTGACCCCTCTGCTACTTAATTTTTGTATTCATAATCAAGCATATCTGGATCTCCATTCCTCCTATGCTGGCTGATAAGCAGCCTCCAATCCTGCCAGTGATGCAGTGATTTTATCTCAGTCTCAAACTGGCTTTAGGAGATTACTGATAGCCCTTTCCCAGTTCTGCTCCGACAATCATTTTCAAGTCAACTACTAAAAGCTACTTAGAGCAGAGCTTTCCAAACTGTGTGTCACGACACAAAAGTGTGTCGCCACACACAGTCTGGTGTGTCGCCACACAACCCGGAAGCGCTGGTCATCATCAGCGCTTCCGGGTTTTCCCGCAACGAGACACCAACTGCAGCGCGCAAAACCCGAAAGCGGCACCAGCGCTTCCGGGTTTTTGCGCGCTGCCGCAAGGACGGCACTTCCGGGTTTTCCCGCGGCGACACACCAACGCCGGTTGGTGTGTCGCCGCAGGAAAAACTTTGGAAAGCCCTGACTTAGAGAGACATCGATCAAAAGAGACATAGCTCAAGAGACTTAGATCAGGAACTGGCAAATTCAGGGTAACATCTCTGAACAGGCAAAACGTTTTCAATATTTAAGTGTAATATTTCATGCCTCAGGTAAAAGGAAAGCTCATGCTGGCTGACAGTGCAGAGGAGCGCTACACTGAGATTCTGCTCAAAATGAGGAGAGGGGTTTTTGTTTGCTTGCTTGCTTGCTTCCATCAAACGAGAAGGATCTGGCTGTCTTGGCAAACCACAGATTAAGCACAAGCCAGCATTGTGCTGCAGCTACCAGAAAAAGACAATGCAATCTTGGGTAACAGAGATATAATGTCAAGATCATGGGAAGTGATAGTTCCACCCTAGACTGCACTGGTCAGACCCTGCCTGGAATGTTGTGTGTCCTGTTGGGTTGCTACAATACAAGAAGAATGCTGAGGAACTGGAAAAAGTGCAGAGAAGAGCAACAAAGATGGTAAGGGGCTTGAAGGCTAAATCCTTTGAAGAATGGTTAAAAGACCTGGGCATGTGTAGCCTAAAGAAGAGAAGGCTAAGGGAAGACATGATAGCAGTTTTCAAATACTTGAAAGGCTGTCACAGGGAAGAGGGTGTGGATGTATTCTCTTTAGTGTCTGAGGATAGGACAAGAACCAATGGGTAGAAGCTTTATATAAACAAGGAGGGATTTCCTGACTGAAAGATATTAAGCCAGGGCTTTCCAAACTTTTCCCGCAGTGACACACCAACGGCAGCGCGCAAGAAAACCTGGAAGCGCCGCCGCTCTGGCGGCACGCAAAAACCCAGAAGCCTGCTGCTGCGACGGCACGCAAAAACCCAGAAGCGCTGCTGCTGCGACGGCACGCAAAAACCCAGAAGCGCTGCTGCTGCGACGGCGCGCAAAAACCCAGAAGCGCTGCTGCTGCGACAGCACGCAAAAACCCGGAAGCGCAGCCACCACTTTTGGGTTTTGCACGCCGCCGCCACTACGCCACTGCGGCGCTTTCGGATTTTCCCAGCAGTGTCCTTGTGTGCTGTGCGAAAACCCGGAAGCACTGATGGCCCCGCGCCACCGTGCGCGCGCCATCGGCGCTTCCGGGTTTTGACGCGACACACCTGGGCCCCGCAGGCAACACACTTTTGTGTCGCGACACATAGTTTGGAAAGCTGTGTATTAAGCAATAGAACAGCCTGCTTCCTTAAGTCATGGGTGCTCCATCACTGGAGGCTTTTAAACTAAGGCTAGATAGCCATTTGTCTGGGATTATCTATTCTAAGGATTCCTCTCTGGCCATGACATTGGGCTAGAAGACCTCCAAGGTCCCTTCCAGCCCTATGATTCTATGGAATTATTTGCAGACAAATTTTGGGTGCAATTCTTCTGTGGAGCTCAATTAGGCCCATATTCCAACTTTGCTAGAATCAGGGCTGCTTTCCAAGTGCCCCAGATCCCCAGATGTGTGCCAAAAGCAGCTCTGGACTGCCTTAGGGTAGAGAATCAAGCTTGATTGGGATCTTGAGTTCCTCGTTAAAACTAAACTTTCCTTCAGTGGGCTTCGCTCTCGTAATAATTCTTAAGAAACATCAGTCAGTCTGGAAGAAAGCTTTATCAAGCAAACTGCTGACCTAATGCGTTTTATCAGAGGTCTTGCTATCAGTACAAGAAACAACAAGTTCTGGAAGTAGAAATTCAAAATAATTCACATTTTGTTTCCAATGGCTTCAATTACTGGCATAAATGTCTGGAAGAAATCACAATGACAACAAAATAACATGATATGCATCATGGCACCATCATGCAAATGAGGCAAGTATTTTGCATCGTGATGTATATAACATCACTTGCCCCCCTTGCAGATACCCATGGATATTGGGGTTTGGATATTAATATGGAGCTGGCTAATTACCTGACAATCCCACAATTGCCTAGAAAATGCAGAGACTTCTCTAGAGCCGTATTAGCATACTGCCATCTGCCTCACTAGAGGGCCAGTTTAATAAGATTCTTATAAGGTACAGATGTGCTCTTATAGATCAAGTGCAGCTAAAACAGCTAGCCACATCTTAGAACAGTGTTTCTCAACCTCAGCAACTTTAAGATGTGTGGACTTCAACTCCCAGAATCCCCCAGCCAGTATTCTGGCTGGAGAATTCTGGGAGTTGAAGTCCACACATCTTAAAGTTGCTGTGGTTGAGAAACACTCTCTTAGAATACTGTGAGTTTTATATCGACATCTGAAATACTGTAAGCTTATCTCACTTGGTTTATCAAAATGTCCATCTTGCCCAAATAACCATTTTATCTCCCTTCTGCTATCTAATAGGACTTGAAATATTACACATGGTGTAGCCAAATTCCGACCTGGATTTTGTCAAGCCTGACATGAGCTAATAACTACTAATCTAGTGAATAATGTACCTTCCGGATTGTTACTGTGTTGCTACATAGTACTGGTTTTGTTTTAATTTGTTGCTGCTGGTCTCTTGTCTGTAATAAAGTTTTCAGCTCTCTTCCAAGCTGAGGGAAAGAGGTAAGAGAGCTAATAATGTACTTCTATTTCTGCATTTTTGTCTTGATTGTAATGCCAAAGCAAGGCCAACACATGCCTCACTAACAACATTTACTAGGTCAAAAACCCTGACGACGTATATTTTACAGAGAACTGTTAAATAAAAACACCACAAGAGTCCTAACACTGTATCCCAAACTTTCTTGCCACGAAAACCTGATTCCGATGAAAAACCTATCCCCAGCATTCAAGGTTCTCCATCACCGCTCCAGTACAGACTGTTTCACAGCACATGTTCAACGATTTCCTCTGACTTCACTATATAAACTCTCTCAACTCCACGTGCCCTCCGCAGAACAGAGCTTAACAAACATCTGAAGAAGTGGACTCGAGTGAACAAAACTTTTAAAGTGCTACAGCGGGCCTGACCGCAAGAAGAACCCAGCCCCGCACAACTGACTAGCAAGTTGCTCTGACTTGCGCTGTCGTTCTAACCCTTTTCCTATCTCTATGCTCTCTTCCCCTTGGCGCGTGACGAAGCCAGCGGCAGCCTTGCCAGTGCCAGTCCTGGCCTCATGACCGGATGTTTGGAGTCGCTGTTTATACTTTCGAGGCGCCGGCGGTGAGGAGTTCCCTTTCGGCGGCCCGATCCCTATGGGCTTCCCCGAAGCTGAGAGAAGACCCGCGACAGGAAATAGGTAAGGGGCACCTGTCGGTCATTCTGTCTGCCTTCCAGGGTCCATCTGGTGCCAGAAGGGTAGCTGCAGTGACAATCCCTTTTTAAAAAAAATCACAAGAAATGACATTTATTTGATGCTTCGAACTCAGAAGCAGGGTGCATCTCTTTGCCAGAATATTTAGCCATGTAGGCTATATGCGGACTGGGATAAAGAGAAAAGTTTCCCAGTCCATCTATCAGAAGCCCAAAAAGTTTGCATGGCAGTGGGAGAGTGATCCTACTTCATGGTTTTTTTTAAAAAAAAATTAAACCAACGTTCCCGGATCTGGTGCTGCATTAAAAATAGCATGGTATCTTCAGCAATGAAGCCTTGCCAAGCTTCATATCCTCAAATTGTATGGGACTACAGGAGAGCTTTCCAAACTGTGTGTTGGGACACGTTAGTGTGTCGGCTGCAGTGGCTGCAGTGTCTGGGTGTGTCGCGGCTGCTGCCACCTTCGAGCCCTGCCAGGATTCCACACAGGTCCTAGTGCCTGCCTTGTGCCTTGCTGCCTCCAAACCTGCCCTGCCAGGATTCTGCACAGGTCCTAGTGCCTGCCTTGTGCCCTGCTGTAAGAGTGTGTCGCGAAATGATGCATGTCTAAAAAGTGTGTCACCAACATGAAAAGTTTGGAAAGCTCTGGACTACAGCAATCATCATCCCTTCATGCATGGATAAACTGTTTGGGAAGGTAGGACAATCTAAGACAAAGCTGGGAATCCAGTTGTGAAGACCAGGTTAAAATATTGAGAGGGGGGTTCTGCTGTGCCATGCTACTCTTCTTATATGGTGAAGCATTCACTTAAGGGCCAGATTAGATGCAATTTGGGGCTTCATGTTTGGAGCTCTTGATGTTTTTATTTTTCTTTCTGCAAAAGCAGCCTCTGTGGATGGCTGATTTGGATTGTGACTGCAGAAGGAGGGAGGTGGGTACATTCCACCACTGAATGGTGAAAACAAGCAGTAAAAGATGAATATAGCAAATGAGTATCTAGAGACAGTTGAGCCAATTAGACAGCAGCACCTAGCTGACCTCCACTGATTTCTAAAACTTAAGTGGGGTTAGAAATGATTACTAATTAGATGAGAGAAACAAAGAAATCCTACACTGGGAAGCTCCCCCCCCCCAATCCTCAGAAGAAGACAATTGCAAAATCATTCCCCTGTTGTTGCTAAGAAAATTGCTGAGATGTTTGTGAAGTCAGGCAGAATCCAACTTTGATTAGAAAACAACTTTATTTTAAATAGAGGCACTTACTGTCTGAACTGAGTTAAGCATTCCAGCTTCTGTTAAGACTTAATTCAAGTGTTCAGTTCTCTTTCTCTTCATCTTTGTTTTCTTCCTCTTCTTTCCACTTGTTCCACCACCATCACCACCACCCAAACTTTCTGAAACCGTTCTGGAGGACTCAAAACTAGGATTCCAAATTCTCAGCTTTAGTAGTTTTTGAACCTGGGATTGCTCAGTGAGTAGACAGACTCTCTTAAATATAGATTATCTATTGCGATCAGTGATCGTGTTAATATGCAGGGAAGTACTGGTCACTTTTAACTTGCTGCAGTAACAGGTTCAAAAGTCATGGCATTCCATCAAACAGTGAAGGTACTCTGGAATGCATCTTAAAATCCTTTGTAATCATAGTAATTGATTATTAATTATCAATAGTTATTGATTACAGAACATGGAAAAGATTCAAAGCTCTCTGAAGGTTTCATGATAAGAGAAATGAAGGACCTGAAGCTCTCCCCCATAATCTTTCCCTTTCTTCCACTGAGAGCGAATAAATACATCAAGTTAATATAAATGTGCTAGACTTATGCATGTATATGTTGGATGGGTAGAGAGAGGGAAGAATACATTTATTATAGTCATTTGATTCACAATAAGTTATTTGTATGTGTAGTGGAGAAAATAAATCTAACAAACAAAATGGAGACTGCGCCATTCCCCATTCCCCATCCCACCCCCTCTTTTAGATATGACCAGGGTCAAATCCCAGTTCATCTCTTTGCCAAATCCCATCAGACTCAAACTGACCCTCCCTGCCCCAGACAAAGCCCCCTGCAATCCCATCAAACCAAAGAATAGAAGCCTCCTCACCAGTTCACAGCACAGCCCAAGGGCAGCCCTTGCAAGGAAATTGCAACCTAGAGAAACCCCAACCTTCTTCCATCCTCCATCAGCTGATGACCTCAACATGCCATCTCCTTTAACAGTGGACCTCCCCAGCTCTGCTGCCCTCATGAAAGGCCCATTTTGCCTAACAATAGAACTCGCCCCAGGTACATGGACAAGGACCTGCCCAGCTTCCCCAAACTGGCCAGCCAGTCAGATCCCTAGGATTTCCTGCCTTGTAGCCTATAAAAATCTTTGCTTTTCCATTGTTCAGGGTCCTTTCTTGTAAAGCAGGCATCCAACGATCAATCTTTGCAATAAAGCTTGGTTCTTCTTCCAACTGAATCCCTGACATACGAGAAACATTCAACAGATATTCACATTAATAAGACAATCCAAAAATACTTAAAATTATTCAACTATCTAACAGCAGATGGTGTATAGAACAAGCAATAGTTCAGAATTTGGCCTCACTGTTGGAGGTACAGTTTGGGGAGAGAAAGAGATATCATTGCTTGAGTGCGTAGAGTGCAATAGCTGAACATTGAAGACAAGCAAGATGAATGTTTAAATCTCCACTTAGGCATAAAGCTTATTGAATGGCGATGGGCTAATCGTTGAATGGCTATAGGTTCAGTCTAATATCCCTCCCAGGATTGTTGTAGGGATAAACATGATGGGGAAGGGTTGTGTCTTAAGCATCTTAAAGGGAGGTAAAGGTTCCCTTGAGTTGAGCTTAATTCCTGGAGACTACACAGATAGGCCCGTAGCGTTTCCTTGGCAATAAAGCAGTGCTTTGCCAGAGCCACCTTCTAAGTCAGAGCTTTCCGAACTTTTCATGTTGGTGACACACTTTTTAGACATGCATCATTTCGCGACACACTCTTACAGCAGGGCATCATTTCGCGACACACTCTTACAGCAGGGCACAAGATAGGCACTAGAACCTAGGCGGAATCACAGCAGGTTTGGAGGCAGCAAGGCACAAGGCAGGCACTAGGACCTGCGTGGAAGCCAGGAGGCAGACACTGCAGCTGACACACTAACGTGTCCCGACACACAGTTTGGAAAGCTCTGTTCTAAGACAATAATTCCTAAATTTTGTTTGGGCTTAGGATCTTCTTGGCTTGCAGAACTTCTCAGAACATTGTTCTTGAATTTAACATGAAGCGTGGATATATCTGCTGTCATGAACATGCAACACTATAGTTCATTTGTTCAGGATGCAGAGCTTCAGGTCAGCCATTCAGCAGTTTACTTCTGTGGGGAATATCCTTTTAGCACCTGAAACAAAAAGCACATCTGTCTCATTGAAAATGGTTCCTCTTCTCTTTGCTGGTTCATAGTATTGGTTCTCCTTACCCTCAAAGGAGCTAGACAGTTGCTGAGCTGGGCTTCCCTCACATGATATCAGCAACAAAATGAATAGTTTTGTGGGAGAGCCTGTTTTGCCTGCTTGCAGTTTTAGAGCTGATGTTTTTGCCCATCATGTATATAATTTGGCACAGCCTCTCTAAAAACAAGTATTGATCTTGAGTTGTTTGTTTTTAGGTCACTACTGACAAATTGCATGCCTCGCGGGGAACAAGAAGCCTTACTAAGTCACGGACCTGGTCTTGTGAGAAGATCTGTTAGCAGCTGACTTGAAAACTTCAAGATGGGTAAGGAGGAAAGAGGTTGCTGTGCATGCTTCAGAGCTTTGATGTTTCTTAAGATAATTAGGCTAGGCTGTGATGGAATTATTTGGACAGCAGAGTTGATGGTAGTAGGTTTGGGTGCTTAACACTTAAATTATACAGATTTAATTGCATGGAATTAATTTTACCCCTCTTTCTTAATACATGAAGCTGGAGAGAGACATGCCCTGTTTCCCCTTGTTGCAGAGACAGAAAAGCTGCTGACCCCAGTTAATAGTTATGGGTCTCAGGATGGGGATATGAGGCCGACCTTAGGATCTACTGCCTTTCATCCAGAAGAGGAAGAATTCCGAAGGCGTCTCAAATACTACTTCATGAGCCCCTGTGACAAGTTTCGTGCCAAAGGTCGGAAGCCATTTAAATTGGTGCTTCAAGTGATCAAGATCCTAATAGTCACCATTCAGGTGTGTAAGAAAATGCAAACCTGGAGCAAAGTCCCGGATGGCTTTGCGTTGTCTACTCTTTTAAAAAAATTCAGTCTATCACAGTTTATCCTGAGTATAGTAGTTTCCACTTTTCCCCGTGAGAGGGATGTCATCTTATCTGCAGCCAAGGGCTGGGCTTTCTCTGGCCTTCCAAGGGTGCAGAGGACATGGCTGGTGATGCTGTAAAGTTACTGAAGTGAGGGACCACATTTTTGGAAATTTTTAAGGCTTTGTGCGGCTTTTTCCCCTTGTGATTCTTCAATTTCCTTCAGCTTGGTCTGTGCTTTCTGCCTTCTCTTCCACAGCTCATTCTCTTTGGGCTCAGCAATCAGATGGTGGTAACATTCAAAGAGGAGAACACTATTATGTTTAAGCATCTCTTCCTGAAGGACTACACAGATGGGTCAGAGGATACCCATGCAGTCTACACACAGGCAGACGTCTATGACCATATATTCCATGCAGTGGAAAAGGTGAGAAGGGGCTCAGATGCACTGGAAGGGGGAGGGGGCATATGGATGATCTGGAATTAATTGGCCTCATTCTGGTGATGGTGATTTCCCCTTGCAGTACTTGGCCATTCCAAATGAGACAATTGGGCGCTACGCTTATGTCCGCACAGGCAATGCTAACCAATCAGCCCTCATGCTCTGCCAGCAATACTACCGCAAGGGGAGAATTGACCCAGCCAATGACACTTTCAACATTGACCCCAAGGTCATCACAGGTAAGCGAATGTCTTCCCTGAACCTTAGCTCTTGTATCCACTCTTCAGTCTTGGATGTGGACATGGCCCTTGGTTGTCCTCCAGATGTTGAGGTCTGCAGGTGAGGTTGTTCTAAAGATGCTCCTGCTGTCAGACACTTTTCTATCTAGTAAGCAGGAGAGGGCCTTTTCCTGCATTGCTCCTAGACCAGTGTTTCTCAACCTTGGCAACTTTAAGATAAGTGGACTTCAACTCCCAGAATTCTGGGAGCTGAAGTCCACATATCTTAAAGTTGCCAAGGTTGAGAAACACTGTCCTAGACTGTGGAACACAGACTCTTGGGAGAGCTGTTTGGCTCCCACTCTCTCTGCATTTAGAAAATCTGTAAAGATGTATCCTTTTCATTGGATGTTTCATTGTCAATTGATTTCAGTGTTAATGTTATGTTTTTAATATTTTGTATTTTTTAAAAATTTTGTTAGCCAGATTGAATGCTCATCTAAATAAAAAGGTGGGCTGCAAATTAGGTGAACATTAGTAAATAAATGGTTTACTTTCTTGTTTATGGATCCTTAAAGGAAAAACAAGAATATTTTGGTATAATATTGTACAGTTCTCTGTAGAACATGGGAGCTGCTCTAACAGCCTTTGCTTTCCTGAGTTGTACTTATGTCTCAGGTTTCTGAACTACTTTACTCATGCTGACTTGTAGTAGAGACTAAGGGAGGCTATCTTCTGTTGTGTGATTTTACAGGAATGTTTTCTACGTAGTTTGCCTTCTATTGTAAAGCAAAGAGTAAGTAGCAGGTTGGTGGCACAAGTCCAGTTTGATAATGCAGAAATGCAACTGACATTCCATCCCCCCGCCCATCTTCATCCAAATCTGGCAGGGTCTGAAGCATGAGGCAATGTCTCCTTTTTATGCAGAATGCCTTGGTGTGGATCCCCCAGAGAAGATCCCTCCTCCATCTGACCTTGAAAGGAAACACCCAGATCTGGCATCAGATCGCAGCTACAGGAACTTTACTCTTAAGTTTTACAAGTAAATGGTCATATTTTATTGGTATTTGTAGCAGTCCTGAAGCGTTGACAAGCCCCTTATGTTTTTAAATCATTAAAGCTAGTGGTTAAGGTGCTGGGCTAGAAACCAGGAGACAGAGAGTTCTAGTCTCGCCTTAGGCACGAAAGCCAGTTGGGTGACCTTGGGCCAGTCACTCTCTCTCAGCCCTAGGAAGGAGCCAATAGCAAACCAGGAGACAGAGAGTTCTAGTCCCGCCTCAGGCATGAAAGCCAGCTGGGTGACCTTGGGCCAGTCACTCTCTCTCAGCCCAACTCACCTCACAGAGTTGTTGTTGTGGGGAAAATAGGAGGAGAAAGGAGCATTAGGTATGTTCCCCACCTTGAGTTATTTATAAAAATAATAAAGGCAGGATAAAAATTAAATAAATAAAAATAATAAAAAAATAAATTATTGTTTTGGGGAAATATTTCACTGAGCTTTGCAAATCTGAAGATTCCTTGTAAGTCTTTCTGTGCACGTGGTGCAGACATTCATTTTTATACTCATCATAGCTTTGAACCAAAATAATTTGATTCATATGAATATATATATATATATATATATATATATGAATGAATGAATGAATGAATGAATGATGTATTTGAAGGATCCAATTATTGTCTCACTTTTTGTACAGTTTAGATGGTTGAGATCTATTCATTTTTCTCATTCTGCTATAATAATCATGTACTTGTGCGATTTATTGGGAGATCGCGATACAGTTTCCTCTCCACATCTTGTTTCCGGCAGGCTCATTAATGTCACAATTGACTTCAAACTAAAAGCCATCAACATCCAAACAATCATCAACAACGAAATTCCAGACTGCTACACCTTTTCTATAACAGTGAGTAGCCAAGTCCCCCTGAGTCTTTGCTTCTCAGTTCATGCTTGAGGATCCCCCATTCACCTACTGATCTAGTAGAGCTGAAGAGGCTGCCTGCCTTCTTTTCTTCTCTTCCTCCATTTTCCCCAGATTACGTTTGACAACAAGGCACACAGTGGCAGAGTGAAGATCCATTTGGATAACAAAGTGGACATCCAAGAGTGCAAAAACCCAAGCGTCTCTGGCAAAGGTACCAGTGAGTTGCAGGGGGAGGAACGTGGCACAAGTTTAAGCTTGCTTCCCTAAAGGGCATTCCACTCACTCAGCAGCATGCTTAGGCGATGCCCTGGAACTGTTGGAAGTAGGTGTCAAAACCTTAATTAAGCTAACGGATATGAAACGATATAATTTAGAAGTGCTGCATTCGTCAAAAAGGGTGGACGTCCACCTGGCTGTTCCTCTTTCTAAAAGGAAATTGTTAAAAGATATTGGTGGTTGCTTGCTCAGTACACAGTATTCCCCCATTGCTGGCAATGGTTAGGGCTATGATTCATTGAGAGATACAGCCCCTTAAGACTTTCGTTATCAAGATGCTTACTTTATAATTCACTTGGTGTCCTTTTTCTGGACCTTGTCAAGTTCTAAGCTTTCCTTTGAAGAACTGGGATGAGTAAAAATGTAGTGTTTTCCAGATGAGTCAAAGGCTTACATGATGGTTTTATTATAATTGATGGTTTGCTTTTAATTCCTGTCTTAAAGCAAGTTAGCCAGCTAGCTTGCCTGTCTCCCTGCCTAGCTACCTATCCACCCCCTTGCCTACCTGCCTGCCTCTCTACTTTTCTGCTGTTTAAGTTCTCAAGAACTTAAAGGAGCTAATAGAATTTAAAACAAACAGAATATAAGAAGTTAGCAAGATTAAATGGCACATAAATGCATCTTTCAGATTTCCTAAATACTGAAAAGAGGTGGGGGCCAAATGCAAATCCTAGGGGGATACATTCCGTAGCCTGGGAGCAACATAGGAGAAGGGCCTCTCCCACATGACAGAAAGATGAGCCTTTGACAGTGGGGACATCTTCAAAAGGGCCTCACCTTCAGATCTGATGCCTGTACTGAAAGATCTGCAGGGGCTGCCAGTTATTTACTGGAACAATTTAAGGTATGGTCTTGACCTTTAAGACCCTAAATGGCTTAGGGACTATCTAAGGCAGAGCTTTCCAAACTGTGTGTCAGGACACGTTAGTGTGTCGGCTGCAGTGTCTGGGTGTGTCGCGGCTGCTGCTGCCTCCGAGCCCTGCCAGGATTCCGCGCAGGTCCTAGTGCCTGCCTTGTGCCTTGCTCCCTCCAAACCTGCCCTGCCAGGATTCCGCGCAGGTCCTAGTGCCTGCCTTGTGCCTTGCTGCCTCCAAACCTGCTGTGATTCCGCGCAGGTCCTAGTGCCTGCCTTGTGCCCTGCTGCCTCCAAACCTGCCCTGCCAGGATTCTGCGCAGGTCCTAGTGCCTGCCTTGTGCCCTGCTGCCTCCAAACCTGCTGTGATTCTGTGCAGGTCCTAGTGCCTGCCTTGTGCCCTGCTGTAAGAGTGTGTTGCGAAAGGATGCCCTGCTGTAAGAGTGTGTCACCAACATGAAAAGTTTGGAAAGCTCTGATCTAAGGGAATACCTCTTCTTCTAAAGTTAGTTCATAGAAGAAGAGGTATTCCCTTAGATCAGGGTTTCTCAATCAGGGTTTTGTGGAACCCCAGGATTCCACAAGAGGTCACTAGGGGTTCCCTGGGAGATCATGATTTATTTTAAAAATTATTTCAAATTCAGGCAACTTCACATTAAAGAGGTACATTTCATTCTTTATTTTTAGTTTAAGAGCACTGTTAACACATATATACAGGCCTACACATGAAACGAATATAATAATTTTGTAACTTGTGGCCTATATTTGAGCCTGAATGTGCAGGGGTTCCCTGAGGCCTGAAAAATATTTCAAGGGTTCCTCCAGGGTCAAAAGGTTAAGAAAGGCTGCCTTAGATAGTCCCTAAGCTATTTAGGGACTTAAAGGTCAATGCCATACCTTAAATTGTTCCAGGTAAATAACTGACAACCCCTGTGTCATATGATCCTTGTACCTTGTACTGCTTAAAAGGCTGGGTGCTGCATTTTGCACCAGCTGCAACTTCTGCACATTTTTCAAGAAAAGCTTCATGTAGAGCATATTGCACTACTCAAGTCATAGATAATCTTCACCAAAGTTGATTGGCCGAGGAAGGGATGCTGCTGATGCATTAAACACAATTGAGCAAAGGCTGGCATTGCCATGACTGCTGAGATCAAGGAGCACTTGCAAACTGTGAGCATGTGCTTTCAGGGAGAATCAAGCCCCATCCAAAAAGGTTGAATCTCAGTCTCTGAGTCCAGTTTCCTGCATACTAGTGACACCCCAGATGACCTCTCTAAGCAGCTTCGTGCAGATGTTGAACAGAATGGGGGATAAGATGGAATCCTGTGGGACAGACAGTGATTAAGTATTGAGCAGTAGTCTCTTAGCATTACCTTCTGGACATGGCCCAGTAGGAAGGTCCAGAACCAACATCAAGCAGTACCCCATGGCTTAGGTTCTTCTGGCAGTCCAGAAGGATACCATAATGGATTAAACTGAAAGCTGCTAAGAAGTCCAAGAGAACTAGCAGGGCTCTGCTCTCTACATTCAATTCATGGGGTAGGTCACGCACTAAGGCACCCACAGTTGTTTCAGTACCATATCCTGCCTGAAACCCTGATGGAAATGGATCCAGAAAATCTGCATTGTTCAGATGCATCTGGAATGGCAAGACCACCCTGTTAACTTTTCCCTGAAGTAGAAATTTGAGCCCGTGCTATAATCGGGCAGGTTTCCTTAGTTAAGGGAGAGTTTCTAGAATAAAGTCTTCTTACTGTTTTGTGGTTTGGAGAAACACATCCCTTCTGCAAGGGGGCATTACACTGAATTGGCCCTTTTTACGGCCACAGCCCAGTAGCTTGCATTTTTAGAGATCAAAAAGACACTTTCTTTAAGGGTTTTAGCCAATTCCACCAGTCTAACCCTTCCAGGTGAGACTCTTTTCTCCTCCATGTTCATTACCTTTATTATCCATGCTCTCTTTTGGTTAAACACCTGCATCCTTTCTCCTTTGGTTTAAAATGTAAAAAACCCTTAAAATCTCGCATGGTTTGTTCCACCTGCCATTTTGGTATTACTGATACTACGTGTTTGCTCTTTCCTGCCCACCTCTGTCAAGCCTTTATGGATGGCATCTTCTGTAAGAAGGAGCATTATCTTTCTGTTCTCTGTAGCTTCCTGTTTCATTGCAGAAACCCAACATTGCCTCATTTTCTTTCTTGCAGGAGACAACCGTTTCCGGATGTTCTTTGATGTGGTGGTGATTATTATCTGTGTCCTGTCCTTCATCTTGTGTTCCCGTTCAATTATCAGGGGGCTTCTACTGCAGCATGTGAGCATTGCTAGGAGAGGGCACCCCTTTTCCTTAGTGGATTCCCCCATGTGTTTCTAAACAAGATGGAAAAGGAGTCTGGCAATACCTTTTTTACGCTAAACAGCTGCAAAAATTCAAAATTTCCATGAAGGTGGTAGGAAAATTGCACATATTTCCTAAAGTATGTTGCTCATGGTAGGGCCATGGTGGTAGTTGTTCGTGGTAGGGGCGTGTTGGCTCAGCGGGTACGACGCCAGGCTTGTTGATTGGAAGATCGCAAGTTCGGAGGTTCGAGACCCTAGCCCCGCGGGACGGAGTGAGCTCCCGCACTAGCCCCAGCTCTTGCCAACCTAGCAAGATCGTTCAATAGTTGCTGCTTGCGAGTCATTTGAAGGACATCCACCCCTTTTGTCAGGGCGGCAGAAATTGCGGGGTCTCTCGTGTGAGTGTGGTTCCCCCCCCCCCGTGAGTGGGAGGCGCGGGTGGGGGGCCCAGGATTGTATGTGTGTGAGAGAGTACATATCCCTGAGTGAGAGACAGGGTAGGTAGGAGTGACTGTTGCCCTTCTGTGGCTAGTGAGAGAGGCCACAGGGGGCATAGTGATTGGATGATGAATGGGAGGGGCGGTTGGGGCCTACCAGCGCCGAGAGCTTCGGTTGGTTGCGCTGGTGGCCTACGACTACCCAGTAGGATTGAGAGTGGAAGGATGGATGCATGGAAGAGACCCCTGCCTAGCTCCAGGTTTTCAAGGGATTCGGGAGTGGAGGCGACCGGATCAGGAAACTCTGGGGACTATAATGTGGGCAACCTAATCGAGGTGGTGACGGGCAGGAGATATTGTGACGGGAACCAGAGGACAGGCCATCTTTGGGGAAGGCGCCCCCGGTGTTTGATATCGGTGGCGCGTTCCGGTCCTCCGAGTTCAACCCTAGGTTCTGGACAGCAGATCCTTGAGGGGCCCGGTTTTCGGCTGCTGCTACTTAACGCCAGGTCAGTAAACAACAAAGCCCCTCTCATAAGTGAATTAATCACAGAGAGAGGGGCTGACCTGGCGTGTATTACTGAGACCTGGCTGGGCCCAGAGGGAGGGGTAGCCCTCTCGGAGATGTGCCCAGCCGGATTTCAGGTGTGGCACCAGCCGAGAGACCGGGGTAGGGGAGGAGGGGTGGCAGTTATCATCAGAGAATCTCTGGTGGCTTTCAGGGGCCTTGCTCCACAAGTGTCCGGATGTGAGACCCTGTTTTTCAAGTTGGGTGCCCGAGAACAGCTGGGAGTGTTGCTATTGTACCAGCCTCCCTGCTGCGTAGCAACCTCCCTGCCTGAGCTGCTGGAGGCCGTCTCAGGGTTGGCGGTGGAGTTCCCCAGGCTTATGGTCTTGGGGGATTTTAACCTGCCGTCCCTGGGACGTGCCTCGGAAGCGGCTCAGGAGTTCATGACTACCATGGCAGCCATGGGCCTGTCCCAGATTATTCGGGACCCGACTCGAGACAGTAGACTCACTCCGGATTTGGTTTTCTTGTCAGAGCAATGGCAAAGTGACCTGAGGGGAAAGTTAGAACTATCCCCGTTGTCATGGTCAGATCACGTCCTGATATCCCTAGGATTCTCTTATGCCGCCCCACTCCGCAGGGAGGCAGGATCTATTCAATTGGTCCGCCCCCGGCGACTTATGGACCCATTGAGGATTCAGAGGGAGCTGGGGGTAATACCCAATGATCTGCTGCACAGTCCAATGGAGGCACTGGCCGCAGCCTGGAATAGGGAGGCGGCCGGGGCCTTGGACAGGACCGCGCCGATGCGACCTCTCCAACCCCATTCGACCCGTCACTCCCCGTGGTATACGGAGGAGTTGAGAGTCTTGAAGAGGGTGAAGAGACGTCTAGAGCGTCGCTGGAGAAAGACGAAGGCGGAATCGGACCGAACACAATCTAGAGCCGCTATTAAGGCCTACCTTGTGGCGGTAACAGCGGCGAAACGTGAATATTTCTCCGCTCTTATTGCATCCGCAGAATGCCGTCCGACAGCCCTGTTTAAGATTACTCGATCTCTCTTAGGTAGGGTGGTAGTGACCACCCACCTGCAGGGCCGTGCGGAAGAATTTTCTGAGCATCTGCAGGATAAAATCGCTCGGATTCGGTCTAAGTTGGACTCCATGCGTGAAATGCAGTCTGGGGAGATGCCGGAAGAGCGGTCTTGCCCTGTTATCTGGGAACGATTTGATCCTGTTGGACCTAAGGAAGTGGACAGGATCCTTCGAATTGTTAATTCCACCACATGTTATTTAGATCCCTGCCCTTCCTGGCTGGTAAAATCGGCCAGGGAGGTGATATGTGGATGGGTCCAGGCTATGATTAATACATCCTTGTCGGAGGGGGTGGTTCCAACTGCCTTCAAGGAGGCATTGGTACACCCCGTCCTCAAGAAGCCATCCCTGGACCCTACCATCCTGGACAATTTTCGTCCAGTCTCCCACCTTCCCTTTTTGGGAAAGGTGGTTGAGAAAGTGGTGGCGTTGCAACTTCAAAGGACCCTGGATGAAGCGGATTATCTAGACCATTTTCACTCAGGTTTCAGGCCGGGACACGGGACGGAGACTGCATTGGTCGCGCTTACGGATGATCTTTGGCGGGAGCGGGATGGAGGTAGTGCATCCATCCTGGCTCTCTCAGATCTCTCAGCGGCTTTCGATACCATCGACCATGGTATCCTTTTGGGGCGGCTTAGGGAGTTGGGGGTGGGTGGCGTAGTTTTACACTGGTTCACCTCCTTCCTCCAGGGCCGCTCCCAGTCGGTGCTGATAGGAGAGGAGAGATCCGGCCCGC
Organism: Charina bottae; assembly: GCA_023362775.1. Classification (NCBI taxonomy): domain Eukaryota; kingdom Metazoa; phylum Chordata; class Lepidosauria; order Squamata; family Charinaidae; genus Charina; species Charina bottae. Next base: position 5,475,673 of record JALMGJ010000021.1, on the reverse strand, counting down.
GACCGCTCCTATGTGGGGTGCCGCAGGGGTCGGTTCTCTCTCCTCTCCTATTTAACATCTACATGAAACCGCTGGGCGAGATCATCCGTCACCATGGGATAAGGTATCATCAGTATGCGGATGATACTCAATTGTATATCTCCATCCCTGGTGAGGTAAGTGATGCAGTGTCCACCCTGTCCCAGTGCCTGGGGGCTGTGAGGGCCTGGATGGGGAACAACAGGCTTCAGTTGAACCCTGGTAAGACCGAGTGGCTGTGGATTGATGGCTTAGCGTCTTCTGGGAAATTATCATCTTTGGTTCTCGATGGGGTAGCACTACCCCATTCGGAACCGGTCCGTAATCTGGGGGTCCTTCTAGACTCACGACTCCTGCTCAAAGAGCAGGTGGCAGTCATGGCTAGGAGGGCTTTTGCGCAACTTCAGTTAGTGCGCCAGTTACGCCCATTCCTGGATCGCGACGCCCTCCGTACAGTCACTCATGCTCTCGTCATCTCCCATGTAGATTATTGCAATGCGCTCTACATGGGGCTACCCTTGAAGACTATCCGGAAGCTACAGCTGGTGCAGAATGGGGCCGCGTGGGCAGTTTTGGGTGCGTCAAGATCCGCACATGTAACACCGCTGCTCCGCGAGCTGCATTGGGTGCCGGTTTGCTTCCGGGTACAATTCAAGGTGTTGGTTATCACCTTTAAAGCCCTACATGGCATGGGGCCAGAATACCTGAGGGACCGTCTTATCCCCATGTTATCGACCCGCCCCACCCGGTAATTCAGAGAGGGCCTGCTACGAACCCCATCAACTAAAGAGTGTCATCTGATGGGGTCTAGGAGGCGGGCCTTCTCTGTGACAGCGCCCACTCTATGGAACATCTTGCCCCCAGAGTTGAGACAGATCTCCTCCCTCCCGACCTTTAGGAAAGAACTAAAGACCTGGTTCTGCCGCCTGGCATGGGAAGGAGGAAGGGATAGTTCCTCATGGGGGTGGCTAATCCCCTAATTTTATAACTGTCCTTTTAATTATTCCATCACCATCCGGATTTTCTGTATATATTTTATTGTATAATTGAAATTTTAGACTTTATTTTAACTTATTTATTGTGAACCGCCCAGAGTTCCCCATGGGGGAGATGGGCGGTTATAGAAATTGAATGAATGAATGAATGAATGAATGAATGAATGAATGAATGAATGAATAATTCGAAAGCATGCAAATGCAAGTAGATTAATAGGTACCACTTCGGCGGGTAATGGGAACAGCGTTCCGCACACGTCATGCCAGCCACATGACTGCGGAAGCGTCTTCGGACAACGCTGGCTCTTCATCTAAGAAACGGAGATGAGCACCGGCCCCTAGAGTCGGACACGACTGCACAAATGTGCAGGGGGAACCTTTACCTTATGTTGCTCGTATTTTTAGGTTTGCATCCCATAAAACTCAAGGTACAACCAGGCTCTAGTGCATTGGTTGCAGTTCATTCTGATCTGGTTTCTCCCTGCTTTGCTTCTTCAAGAGGCACATCCACATTTCTTCCTCCAACTCTTACCAGTAATTTTTGACATGCAGAAATAGAGAGAATTTTAAGATTACTTTGACATTTACAGATTCACCCTATACTTCTTTGACCAACAGGCCTAGCCACAAATGAATATGGCTTATTTAGAAAGGAGTGGTTATTTGCAAAAGAGGAAAAAAGATTTTAAAAGAGAAAAAAAACCAAAGGTTTGCCCAGATGTATTAGCCAAGAACGTTGTAAGAAATGTTCTGTGGAACAGATGCAAAAGTTACTGCAGGTTTTCTTGCTATGGCAGTCCTCTTATGTAATGCCCAGAATTTGCAGATGTTAAAATAAAAGTAGAAGAATGTAGTAGAAGAATAAGTCAGCTGCTTTTATTCTGCACTAGAAATGTGCAAAACATTTTGAATTTGGAATGTTTCAGGCTCAAACACTTCTTGTGAGGCCAGAACAATGTTGGAACACTTCCAGTGAAGCTGGACAAGCTTATTTTGTACACCCCTTTCTTCGACACTGAGTTTTCACCATCATCTTTATCTCTTTCCAGAACTATTTTTGGTTGACCATTTTTTGATGAGTGTTGCTAAGTGACTAGTGGTTAGGGCATAAGAACCACGGTGGTGTTTCAAAGCAAATTCTTTGGACCAATTATGACGTTGGCTCTCTCCTGGTCCTGGCTTAAGGGAGATGAATAATTTGGCGCCTCCCAACTCTTCGAAGCTAAGCCGATCATCGTCTAAACTTAACTGTATTCACCTTGCCCTCCTGCCTTGATGCAGGGGAAGGAGATAGGACAGTGGGGAAAAGCAGAGTCGCCAGCTGGCAGGGTTGTGTTTGAGGATAAGCTACTTGTTCATAGTGGCTCTTTTCTTTGTACAGGAGTTCAGCCAGTTCTTTCAGCGCCGCTACAACCAAAATATCTGTCTCTCCGACCGTATGGAATTTGTGAATGGCTGGTACATTTTGCTAGTGGTGAGCGACATCCTTACGGTGTCTGGCACCATAATGAAAATTGGGATAGAGTCCAAGGTAAGGAACTCTCCAAGCAGGTTATGGCCTTAAATGCTTGGGAATGTCTCAGATTTGGGGCTGTAACCCAGAGCTGTGAGCAGCCTGCTCCAATCCGTACTCATAAGGGATTTTTTTTGCTTGCAGAACTTTGCTGACTATGATGTCTGCGGCATCCTTCTGGGCACTTCCACACTCTTGGTCTGGGTCGGGGTCATGCGCTACCTGAGTTTTTTTCAAAAATACAATGTAAGTGGAGCACATTTTTTTCCTTTTTTCCAGTGCATCCCCCAGGTTAGTAGTGGCAAAAGAAAGGGCCAGCTCCCATAGTAGAAGCAAATCTTGAGTTCCTTTTTTAAAACAATTAAAGCTGGGCTCTTCAAAGTGTAAAACCTGCTCCTAGGATCAAATCCTACCTCAACCATGTTTCCAGGGCTGTTACAGCCCCAGTTTGGGTCACGACTGGCTTGATTAAAGGTTCCAGAGCCTAATCTCAGACTGCCTTTTCTTCACGCCTTCTAGATTCTCATTGTTACCATGCGGGTTGCCCTTCCCAACGTCATCCGCTTCTGTTGCTGTGTGGCAGTGATCTACCTGGGCTACTGCTTCTGTGGATGGATAGTCCTGGGACCCTATCACGTCAAGGTAGGAGGAGACGCCAGGCATGGAACAGGAGGGGTGGAAGTGGATCACTGATTGAAGTGCTGCTGTAAAGCAAACCAAGCCATGGCATGTATCTTCCTTAGAGGAGGATGTGATGTGATTGCTTTTATTTTAAAGACTTTGGCAGCAAAGGGATCAACGATTCTGAAGCCTTTGAGCTGTGTGTGTTTGTCTCTAATTGCCTGTGTTTTCCTCTCCCTTCCATCCCCACCCATTTCCCAGAGCAGATGTGGGAGTTGCATGGGAGTAGAGAGAGGAAGAACCACCTTTTTGCTGGCAGATGTCATTCTGCCTGTGGCATGTCACTATTGCAGACAACCCTTTTGTATGCTGGCTTTGCTTTTGCTAGACTGTGGTGTCCAGATTTTGGATATCTCTTAAGTTCTTTGTCTTCTCTTTTGGTTTCAGTTCCGCACCCTCTCAATGGTGTCCGAGTGCCTTTTCTCCCTCATCAACGGGGACGACATGTTTGTGACGTTTGCCAGCATGCAGCAGAGCAGCTACTTGGTGTGGCTTTTCAGCCAACTGTACCTCTACAGCTTCATCAGCCTTTTCATCTACATGGTGCTCAGCCTCTTCATTGCTCTCATCACTGGGTCCTATGAGACCATCAAGGTTAGTCTTGTTAGAAGTTGCCAGTCCTGTATACAGAGCTGGAGTCAAGCGGCTTTGCTCTGCATTCTGGGATGGAATCTTATAGGCTTCATTATCACAAATATTATGTGAACCGCAGCAGAGACGTTTTATTCCATTTCTAACCTTACTACCTTAATGAGAGAGAGGATGTGAATTACCTATAGTTCCAGAAGTGCTCCAACCACAGAGACTGTTATCAAGGTTAGGCCTATGAAGACTAGTAGCCTGTAATTGTCTGTGCGAATGACCTTGGGAGACAGGAGGAAGAGCCGCAGACTAGGCAACGGTCAGATAAGAGGCATCTGAGCCCACAGAAGGAATGCGGGCATGGCAAACGTCTCAGAACGGACCGTCCCTAGTTTCTTGGACTGTAAAGGCGAGGGGGGAGAGAGGTACTTTCAGACTTGCAAGATTCTATTAATGTAACCTTACAATAAAAATACAGCTGGTACTCCTGGGTGTGCTTCTTGTCTGGATTACCTCACAAGGCTGACACAGTCACAGCGGAGCCACCCCAATGACAATCACTTGTTTCTCTTTCAGCATCAGTGTGAGGGGGAAGCATCTGTCACTCAACTCCATGCCTACATAGCTGAATGCAAAGATAGCCCCAAATCTGGTGTGTTCCGCAAGGAAAGCAGCAAGGAAAACAGCACCTCGTGTTCAATCTTCTGCTGCTGTGAACGGTAGGTCTGCAAGATGGGCCCCTTGCCTGCCTTTGTTCCTCTCCAATTAGGCCTAGGTCAGGGGTCGGCAAACTTTTTTTGCCAGGAGCCATTTTGACATGCTCGTGCACATTTTGAAGTGCTCGAGAGCCAGGGGGCGGGGTTTGCGGGCGGGGGCCAATCGCGTGGAAGGGGGCGGGGTTTGCGGGCAGGAGCCAATCGCGTGGAAGGGGGCGGGGTTTGCGGGCGGGAGCCAATCGCGTGGAAGGGGGCGGGGGAGGTTTGGAAGAAGAAGGGAAAGAGAGGCTCGACTGCTTCGGCGGCGGTGCTTCCAGGTTGTCGCTGCGGCGGCAACGGCTGCCCCTTCGCAAGGGCAGGCTCCGGGGACCCCGAAAATGCCCTCGGTTCCGGCAGGGAGGCAGAAACCTCCCCTCTCCACATGCACACGCTGCCCTGGGGTGGAAATTCTCCCCGCAGAACAGCTGGCGCAGCTTGCGCGCAGCCTCCCTGCCTAAACTGAGGGCATTTTCGGGGTCCCCGGAGCCTGCCCTTTCGAAGGGGCAGCACTGCTGCTGCTGCTGCCGCTGCCCCTTCGCAAGGGCAGGCTCCGGGGACCCCGAAAATGCCCTCGGTTCCGGCAGGGAGGCAAAAATCGCGCGTGCAGGCTGCCGGGCTTCCCGACGCACAGCTGATTGGCGCGGAGAATTTCCACTCCCTTCAGCGCTTCCGGCTTGTCACGCGACACACAGTTTGGAAAGCCCTGCCCGTCGTCAAGATGGCTGCCGGAGACGGCTGCCAGGTTGCCAGCGGTATGCCCACAGCAACGCACACCATGCCCGCTGCCGCGCCTGCCCCGCCACACTCGCTGCCGCGCCACGCCTGCCACGCCTGCCTGCGGAAGAGCCACACTCAAGGGGCCAAAGAGCCGCATTTGGCTCGCGAGCCGCCATTTCCGACCCTTGGCCTAGGTAATTTGGACTGCAAAGCACCATGTTTATTCTGACAAGATCCAGCATCAAAAGAAAGACTCCTCCAGCCATGCACTGGTCCACCTCAGAGCCCTGGAGGGCAAACAGCTAGTGCTGGGGAGCTGGAGACATTTTGTGCTCTTCTGAGGGAGGGGGACAGAGTGTAATGGTTGTCTTGCTTCACTTGCAGAAGCCCGCTGCAGGAGAATGTGCTGGTGGTGAACTGAGGGCCTCGTGGGAACAAGGGGGACTGTTTTGCTGCTTCCTGCTGGATTGCCTGGGAGACAAAGTGGCCTGGAAGTGGACTACAGAAGGCGAACAGTGGCCTTTTTGTGGCAGGGATTGGGATATGAGAGGTAGCAGCTTGCAGTGTGAGCTCTATGTCTATTCCCCAGAGAGCTGTCTGCGACAGCCCTCTGAATAACGAGGTTCCTGGGGAGAGGGAGGGAGAATAGCCTTTTAAATAACTCCAGCCTTAGTTGGGCTGCATTAGACTTTAATGAAATCACTACTGTGGGTCCCACCTTTCTCAGGTTGGGTGAAACTAGAAGGGCTTGCAAAGCAATTACCATGAGGAACGCACAACTTTTAAAATAACTTTGTTTTAGGGGAAAAAAGACTGGTAAAAAGGACGTGGCAGGAATAATCAAGGCAAAACCCTTGTGTTAATTCTGAGATCCTCAAGCCGCCCCCACCCCCCACCCCACCCCCCGCATCCAGTAAGTGGGTGTTTCAGTGGATCCATTTGCCTCAGAAGGCATTATTTATTCCTTCAAGCAAGATCCAAAGGGGTAAACTCCTCCCTAGCATAAAAGCTTATCATCTGATTGGTACCTGGCAGGTTCAGGATACTGTAGAATGAATTGAAAGTAAGTCCGTAATGAGCGGGGCTGGGAGGGGCAGAAGCAGCTGCTTGAAAAATACAGAGCAAGACTTTTCCCACCTCTTCCTGTTCAAGAGTGGTCCATGTATTTCTACCTTAGTGGTGCTCTGCTGGTCTCTGTGGTATTCTGGCAGTGTCGTCTGCAATGAGCATGGCTTGTTCTCTGTCACATTCTAGTCAATCAGTTTCTCTGGGTTGCAGTTGCTGTGTATGAAGAGTAGAGCATGCTCATTGACCAAGAAGAGAATATTGCACTTGAACAGGAATATGAGTAGGTAAAAAAAGTTTGGCCAGAACTGGAACTCTCTTGGCTTCCAGCACTGGCCTTTGCGGCAGAACACCTTGTATTATTCAGAAGAGGACGGTGGTAGCTCAGGATTGGCAGCCTGCCATGGAAAAAAATTCTGTCAGCCATTTGGTCTTTTTTGTACACAATTCCATGATGCAGAGGTTTTGCAATGAGGTAATGAAGAGGGCAACATCCATGTCAATATTTGAATGAGAGGCTGACCCTGCTCCTTATGGGTATCAGAATTTGAACTGGAAACACTGCTCACTGTGGTGCTGAGGTGCCCCAGTGCCCATCATCCCCTGGACTTCTTTCTCCCTGGCCTGGTTCTGATCCCTGCCCCACCACAGGGGACTCTCAAGGCTTGTCTCGCCCTGATGAAGTTGCTTTGAGCAGATAATTTCACAGACATACCATTTAATCCTCTTTTTCTCTGTATGAACTTTACAAAATAATTCATGGTCTAAAAGATGAAAAGCATTGGACTCTTCACTTCAGAAGCAGAAATGTTTAGGATTTGCCTTGTTGGACTTTTATTACAGGGAGGAATTAATTGCATCCTCCCACCATTGAATGTTCCTGTCTATTAAATGCACAAGTTGGTTTTAAAAATCAGTCAAGTGACCCAAATAATGTTAAATAATGGCCAGTTGTTTTAAAGCAGTAATTTAATAGAATTGTAACAAAGAATACAGCATTAATTTGAATTTTTTTCCTGTGAGTATACTTTATGAGGTACAGTTCTGGACTATAGAAATCAGTTATTTATAGCTAACAGTATTATTCAAATAAATATGAGAAAAACACAGAGAAGGAAAGCAATTCATTTTGGTTTTTAACCCTGAATCCTATGGCTATTGTCAGTAGTTACAAATATAGTATGTTTAATATCAAAAACCTAGCAACTGCAAAAGACCATTGGGTTTTACAATGTGGTTGAGTCTATCTTGAAAATGGTGTTTGGGTGTATCTATGTAGGGCTTCTGTAGAAAATAGTCCTTACTCCTGCCTTTGTTATCTGGTAACTCCATCCTTTGCGGTTGAAAGTGCAAGCAGTTAAAAGATGCCTACAGCTTCTGTCGTTTGGTTCCCAATAAGAAGTGTGTGCCACACATTTGCACAATGTATTGTATGTGTGAGGTGGCTTATTTTCATCTGGAATTTTACATAGGTTTTGCTTGTATGGCTTCTAGTAGGTATTTTGGTGGTTGAAGGGCACAAACACATGAATGGGCATTTGAGATTCTGGGTCTCCATCTCTCTTTTACTGAAGTTGTTAGATAACTTATTTTTTTAACCCAAACAAAGCCAGTTTGGTGTAGTGGTTAAAGCATCAGGCTAGAAACCAGGAGACTGCGAGTTCTAGCCCCACCTTAGGTGCAAAGCATGCTGGCTAGGAATTCTGGGAGTTGAAGTCCGCATATCTTAAAGCTGCTAAGGTTGAGAAACACTGTTTTGGACTATGGGCATGGGTTGGACTTCCTCATTATTTCAACCACCTTTCATCATTTAGAGGTGAGGACTGGTGTGCACTGTATTTAAACAACCACTGAATAATTTTGTCACGATGTCATCAATGCCATCCTGCCATGGCACCAAACGGTGATAGCTCTCAGTAGGGGAGGGGGGGTGCCTGGCAGTAAAATCGCCAGACAGGTAAACGGTGCAAATCAGGGGAAACGGGACAAGCAATTCAGCACCCAGCACCCGGCATAGATCAAAGAGAGAAACATCGCATCAGTGGATTCGAACAGAGACAGCAGGAAACTGACAAGAACGGATTGAACTCAATAGCAAAATCCTGAGACAAAGAGGAGGGGGGGAACTGGAGACTATTAAACTGTGGAATAAGGAGACTTACTCCACTCGAATCTTTAACGTGTTGCAAGCCACTAGCCTAATAAAGATTTCTTCGTATTCTTATGAGACTTGCGTGAGAAATGCTTTTATTGAGCAAAAGGGGCGAGATCATCACAAATTTACAGTTGTTTCCATCTTGGTTGTTTATAATTCCCAGCATGCAATGATGGGGAAGGATGGGGAGACAGGGAGGGCATGGTGGCTGGTGTAGGGCTCCTTTTGACAAGCAACAACTTTCTGGTCTGTTCAGCTGCATAACTAAGAAATCAGAAATACTACCCTTCCCTGGTTAAAAAGAGCAGAGCAATTTTCAACTGATGTACCAACTTGGATCTCCCACCAAGCTCTTTAATTGTGCTGGTTTTGCAGTTTGCTTGCTTTGAACAGCACTTTAAGCTGAATTCTTCTAAATCCAAAACTACTTGTCTATTTTAGTGTAAAAGATGCAAATACTTGCTGCATAGGATTGGGCCTAGCGCCCTCTGGTGGTAAGAGATCATGCCAGTGCCTTCATTAGGAATTTGTTTCAAAACTATTCAGCTGCATTGGTTTTTTTACATTTGTTCAGATACATGAATACACAAAATATACCTTGTTGTTGTTCAGTCGTTTAGTCGTGTCCGACTCTTCGTGACCTCATGGACCATAGCACGCCAGGCCTTCCTGTCCTCCACTGTCACCCGGAGTTGACTCAAATTCATGTTCATTACATCGGTGATGCTATCTAACCATCTCATCCTCTGCCGTCCCCTTCTCCTTTTGCCTTCAGTCTTTCCCAGCATCAGGGTCTTTTCCAGTGAGTCCTCTCTTCGCATTAGGTGGCCAAAGTATTTCAGCTTCAGCATCTGTCCTTCCAATGAGCAGTCGGTTGATTTCCTTTAGGATTGACTGATTTGACCTCCTTGCAGTCCAAGGGACTCTCAAGAGTCTTCTCCAGCACCACAGTTCGAAAGCATCAATTCTTCGGCGCTCAGCCTTCCTTATGGTCCAACTCTCACAGCCATACATTACTACTGGGAAAACCATGGCTTTAATTATATGGACCTTTGTCGGCAAGGTGATGTCTCTGCTTTTTAATGTGCTGTCTAGGTTTGCCATAGCTTTCCTCCCAAGGAGCAAGCGTCTTTTAATTTCATGGCTGCAGTCACCATCTGCGGTAATCTTGGAGCCCAAGAAAGTAAAATCTGTCACTGCTTCCATTTCTTCCCCTTCTATTTGCCAGGAAGTGATGGGACCAGATGCCACGATCTGGGTTTTTTTAATGTTGAGTTTCAAGCCAGCTTTTGCACTGTCCTCTTTCACCCTCATCAAGAGGCTCTTTAGTTCCTCTTCACTTTCTGCCATTAGGGTGGTATCGTCTGCATATCTGAGGTTGTTGATATTTCTCCCGGCAATCTTAACCCCGGCTTGTGATTCATCCAGCCCGGCATTTCTCATGATGTACTCTGCATATAAGTTAAATAAGCAGGGTGATAATATACAGCCTTGTCGTACTCCTTTCCCAATTTTGAACCAGTCGGTTGTTCCATGTCCGGTTCTAACTGTTGCTTCTTGACCCGCATACAGGTTTCTCAGGAGACAGGTAAGATGGTCTGGTACTCCCATCTCTTTAAGACTTTGCCACAGTTTGTTGTGATCCACACAATCAAAGGCTTTAGCTGTCAGAGATCGGCAGATCTCTGCCAAAGCGCTAGACGGATATGCGCACTCCGGGGAGCTGAAACTGACATGTAACTGACGCCGGCCGAGTAGACCAGTTCGCACATGGCTGATGATCGCAAATACACATCCTCGCCAACGGATGACGACGCGTCTCGGAAGACACGATTACACGTGTCTCCAAACAAAGAACCTTGGGGGGAGGGAATGCTTAAATGTAACTACTGTATCTGTTTCACTCATTCAAGTCTTTGTTCGTGCTAGCTTCTGTATCCTGTAATAAACTCTCCTACTTCTAAGAACTCCTGCGTCTGTGAGTTACTTTAGAGTAGGGAGATTACAGATATCGGATGGAGTGCCTTACATAAAGACTTGAATGCAAAACAAACCGGTTTTCCCGGGAAGCTTCACGGTTGAGACCGGCTTTTATGTACACTGGGCAGAGACCCGGGGGGGGGGGAAGTTTCAGAGAAAACGGCTTCCCCAGCAGCGGAGCAGCAAGCAGCTGAGCGGCGGCGGCAGAACAGAAGCAAAACCGGCATCCCCAACAGCTGAGCAGCGGAGCCCAAGCAGCTGACCGGCGGCGGTAGAGCAGCAGCAAACCCGGCGTTCCCAAGCAGCTGACCGGCGGTAGAGCAGCAGCAAACCCGGCGTTCCCAAGCAGCTGACCGGCGGCGGTAGAGCAGCAGCAAACCCGGCGTTCCCAAGCAGCTGACCGGCGGCGGTAGAGCAGCAGCAAACCCGGCGCTCTTAACAGCTGAGCAGGGGCATTCTGAGCAGCTGAGCGGCGGCGGAAGAGCGGCAGCAAAAACCGGCGGGGGCGGCGTAGCAGGAGAAACCGGCGCCCTAATAGCGGAGCAGCAGTGGAAACCGGCGGCCCCAAGCAGCGGAGAGGCGGTGAGCCTTAACAGCCGGCCGCTGGCGGCGCAGCAGCAGCAGCAGCACAAAGGCGTTTTTAACAGCTGAGAGGCGGCGATCCCCAGCATCTAAGAGGCGGCGGAGACCACGTGGAGGCAAAGCGACGGCGGCGACCAGCGCTCCCAAGCAGCAAGCGGCCAGCAGAGACCACGAAATGGAATCGGTAGAGGCGGCAGGAGTGAGCGAAGAAGCCGGACCCAGCTCAACAAGCACCCAGACGATGGAGGGAGTTGCCAGTGAGCGGGAGGGCAAGAAAGCTCAGAAGAAGCAAAACCACATAGAGGTAACGAAAACCCCCATTCCTCTAAGCAGCACCGAACCAAGGCTAGCGGGATGGTCCATAGCTGTAGGCGAAGGGCTAGTGCAGAAAGGGACAAAAGGAAACCAGAAGAAGGTCACCCCAACCCAGTGCATCGTAAGGTTGGAGGAACAGATGTCCAATGTGCAGTTAAATATAGGAATGCTGATGAATAAAATGGACTCATTGGGCGCTGCCTTTGAGAAATTAATGGACAATTTAGATAAACCCAGAGGGCGGGAACAGAGACTGGGGCTACCCGAAGGTGAGGGAGACATCGAAAGTGAGGAGGAGGAGGAGGAAGAATTTCACCCCTGCAACAGAGCACCCAGGACCCCGCCATACTACCAGTTCATGACCCCAGGGGGGGCACATACACCAATTGGAATAGGTGAATTAAAAATGAAATTCAACGGCAATCCCAAGAATTTAGCATGCTTCTTGACTCACGTACAAGGGTTCATGAGCGAATACGAATACACCTTCCGAACGGAAGAGAGCAAAATCAGATATGTCTCCAGTTTTCTGGAAGGTGAGGCAGGGGACTGGCTAGTAACACTTCACGACAGGAGGGCTAGGGAACTACTGGACTTCCAAGAGTTCATGTATGCCCTCCGGAAACGGTTTGAAGACACGCTGACCAAAGTCTCAGCCAGGGCACGTCTCCGGAACTTAAGGCAGGGAACTAGGACAGTAGCTGAATATGCTATGGACTTTAAAAGATTATTATCCTATCTGCCGGAATGGCCGGAATCGATAAAGATAGAACACTTTCAATATGGTCTAAAACAGGACCTATTGGAAAAGGCATTGGACAGAGATGACCCTGGAACTCTAGAGGGGTGGATCCAATTAGCCGGGAAAATCGAGAGCAACAGGTTACAGTTGCAAAGCATCAGAAAACTGCAATTTAGACAGAGGAACGAGGGTAATTTCACAAATCAAACCCGTACGCATGCGAAACAGCGGAGTTGGGAGGAGGAGAAGGATCGCCGGACTAAAGAGAGACTATGCTTTCGCTGCGGGAAGGAGGGACATTGAATTAGCGCTTGCCCCCAGGGGAGAATGAACGCTAAGGAACAACCTCCGGGGAAAAAGGCAACAGACAAAAGTAACCCAAAGACAACACACACTAAAGGAAAAGGAGCAGCGGCGGCAACAGTGCACCATTGGCAGAACCCGGACCTAGAAGAAGATAGCGAGGACTCCGATTTCGAAATCCAGACGGCGGGAAACGAGCCGGGTCTGTTCTAATGAGCGCCACAGGACAGACCTCCACAAAGGGGCGCAAAGGAAGTAGTCGCAACAACCCGACAATGCACCTGAAGGTACAGTTAAAAACGCTGAGGGGACGGAAACAGTATGCGGGAGTTGCCATGTTAGATTCGGGATGTTCGAGGAATTTGATGCACCCGAACGTAGCCAAAAAGATGGGTCTGGACCTGTGTAAACTTAAAACCCCCATCACATTTTGCCAATTAGATGGGTCTGAACTGAAAGGGGGGCCAGTGGAATTTTACACTGAAGGACTTCAAATGACGTTGGGAACGCATGTGGAGACATTACGATTCTTAGTGGCTCCCATCGCAACACGTCCCATTGTGTTAGGATTAAAATGGTTGAGGGCAAGGAACCCCAAGGTAGATTGGGTTTCGGGAGAGTTGGAATTTACGGATGGGAAGTATCAGGACTTGGACAAGGGCGGCCCACCGGACTGCGTTGAGTTGGGGGCAACAGGGTTGGAATTGGAAGAGGGGGAGCGGAATAAAGGTGATAGCACACTCTCCAACGCAATCCCGGAGAAATACCTTTCAGTAGCAGAGGTATTTGACAAAAGAGAATGTGAGCAGGAACCCCCCCATAGGCAGTCAGATGCAACCATTGACCTCATCCCTGGGGCACCTTTCCCCAAGTCCAAGATGTATGCTATGACGCAAAAAGAATTACAAGAGCTGCGTAACTTCATAGATAAGAACTTGGCAAGGGGGTTCATTGAGCCAGCCAACTCCCCCCTTGCAGCCCCTGTCCTGTTCAGAAAGAAAAAGGACGGATCACTCCGGCTCTGCACGGACTACAGGGGGCTCAATGCAATTTCGGTTACCAGACAATACCCCCTACCGTTGCTAAAAGACATGTTAGCCCAGTTATCAAAAGGGAAAATCTTTACAAAACTAGATGTCAGAGAAGCCTACTATCGGGTTTGAATAAGGGAGGGGGACGAATGGAAAACAGCATTCAATTGCCCATTGGGATCGTTCCAATATAGGGTGCTCCTGTTTGGGATTGCGGGGGGACCGGGAATTTTCATGAGGTTTATAAATGAAGTATTGTATGAATTTCTGTATAAAGGGGTAATTGTATATTTGGACGATATATTAATATTTTCTGAGAATTTGGAAGAACACATGGATTTAGTTAAGAGGGTACTTGAGAAGCTACTAGAGGCAAAGCTTTATGTAAAACTCGAGAAATGTGAATTTCACAGGGAACAGTTAGACTTCTTGGGGTATCGCATTTCACATGAGGGCATCGAGATGGACCCCGAAAAAGTCAAAGCGGTCCTAGACTGGCAGCCCCCCCATACGCGCAGACAGCTGCAAGCATTCCTCGGTTTTGCGGGGTTCTATAGGCAATTTATTCAGAATTTCGCGCAAATCGCACTGCCCCTGACTGACCTATTAAAGACAAAAGGCAAGGGAGCAAACGCGAAAGCCCCTTCACCGAGCACGAAACTTGTGTGGACGCAGGAATGCCAGGCTGCGTTTGATAGCCTAAAAGAAATGTTCACAAGAGAACCCATACTCAAGCACCCAGAAGCTGATAAACCATTTGTGATACACACAGATGCATCAATTAGCGCAGTGGGGGCCATACTCTTGCAGGCAGATGACACGGGGAAACTAAGACCATGCGCTTACATTTCCCGAAAATTTAACCTGACGGAGAAAAGATGGCATATTTGGGAAAAAGAAGCTTTCGCTGTCAAACATGCCTTAAGCACGTGGCGACATCTCTTAGAAGGCACAGCAGAGCCGTTCCAAGTGTGGACGGACCATAAAAATTGGGAAGCTCTCAAATCACCCAGGAAGTTGAACCCTAAGCACCTCAGGTGGGCAGAATTCTTTAGCAGATTCAACTTCACGTTGAAGTATTTTCCTGGGGGGAAAAACTACTTGGCAGACGCACTATCACACTTGCCGCAACATGAGAGCAAAATGGAGGAGGTCATTGAATCCCTCATCCCCTCCCAACCAGTAGAGGCACAGAGCTCAACAATAACAGAAGGGAGGGGGGAAGGCAACATGGCAATCACCCGCAGCAGCGCGAAGCGCGCGGCTGAAAGCGACCCGTGGACAGCCGAACTGCGGGCGGCAACAGTAACGGACACCTGGTGGGGGGAGAACAAACAGAACCTAGTGGAGAAGGATGGAGTGGGGTGGAAGGACGACAAAGCCTACGTCCCTGAGCCCTTAAGGCAAAAGGTCTTGACCATGCATCATGATCACAAAACGGCAGGGCATTTTGGTTTCGTAAAAACACTACACTTAATCCGACGCAAATTCTGGTGGCCATCCTTGCGCACTGACGTTAAAGACTATGTGCGCTCATGCCCAGTGTGCGCAATGGCCAAAAGGAAAATAGGGAAACCCACAGGGAAGCTGCAGGAAGTAGCAAACCCCTCACAACCATGGAAGCAAATCGCCATGGACTTCATAGCAGATTTGCCGGTGAGTAAAAAGAACACGGCAATTTGGGTAGTCACGGATTTATTCTCCAAGCAGGCACACTTCATTGCATGCAAAGGAATACCGAATGCCCAAAAACTAGCTACACTGTTCATACAACACATCTATAGAGCCCACGGAACGCCGGAACGCATAATCAGCGATCACGGCAGCACGTTTACTTCCAACTTTTGGCGGGCTTTTCTGAAGTTAATTGGAGCGGCACAGGGGCTCAGTAGTGCGTTCCATCCTTGCACGGATGGTGCGAGCGAACGTTTGAACGCTACACTGGAGCAGTACCTTAGATGTTACACTAACTACCAACAGAACAATTGGGCGGAACTGTTGCCGTTCGCAGAGGTTGCTTATAATAACGCGGTACACCAAAGCACGGGGTTTTCGCCATTCAAAGTCGCTACAGGGCAGGACTTTATAACTATCCCCGAATTGGCCATGTCACACAACACAGAACTGCCACAACCTCTAAAAGCGGACAAATGGATAGGAAAAGTAAGCAGCAATTGGCCAGTCATGGTACAAACATTGCAGGAAGCCAAAGCTAGTTACAAAAAATATGCCGATCGCAAGAGGGGGGAAGAATGGGACTTAAGAGTAGGAGACAAGGTGTACTTGTCAACGAAAAATCTGCGGGCAACACAACCATCACGGAAATTGGCACCAAAATTCATAGGCCCATTCCCAATCATTGAGGTCATCAACCCAGTAGCGGCAAAATTACAATTGCCAAAAGCGCTAAGAAAGGTGCATCCTGTGTTTCACATCAGTTTGTTGAAACAATACCACAGCTCACAACACTGGCACCCTGAACCAGTGGAAACCCCCCCCCCCCATTGTTGGTGGAGGGCGAACCACATTTCGAGATTGATAGAATTCTGGATTCCAGAAGACATAAGGGGCAGTTACAGTACCTAGTGAAGTGGCAACACCTACCAATTGGAGACAAGGAATGGGTCAGTGCAAAACACACACGGGCTCCCAAACTCGTGAAAGCTTTTCACAGGGAATTCCCGGACAAACCGCATTGACGCAAACACTTGGACTAGGCAAGATACTAAATTAATGTCTGCTCTCTCCTTACAGGAACTGTTTGAAAATGTTTAGTAATAAGGGGAGTACCGAAACTCGTACCACAGGAGGGGGGGGGAGCATCTTGGGCCGGGAGCATGTCAGAGATCGGCAGATCTCTGCCAAAGCGCTAGACGGATATGCGCACTCCGGGGAGCTGAAACTGACATGTAACTGACGCCGGCCGAGTAGACCAGTTCGCACATGGCTGTTGATCGCAAATACACATCCTCGCCAACGGATGACAACGCGTCTCGGAAGACACGATTACACGTGTCTCCAAACAAAGAACCTTGGGGGGAGGGAATGCTTAAATGTAACTACTGTATCTGTTTCACTCATTCAAGTCTTTGTTCGTGCTAGCTTCTGTATCCTGTAATAAACTCTCCTACTTCTAAGAACTCCTGCGTCTGTGAGTTACTTTAGAGTAGGGAGATTACAGATATCGGATGGAGTGCCTTACATTAGCGTAGTCAATGAAGCAGAAGTAGATGTTTTTCTGGAACTCTCTTGCTTTTTCCATGATCCAGCGAATGTTGGCAATCTGATCTCTAGTTCCTCTGCCTCTTCGAAACCCAGCTTGCACTTCTGGTAGTTCTCGGTTCACATACTGCTGAAGCCTAGCTTGTAGGATTTTGAGCATAACCTTGCTAGCATGTGAAATGAGCGCAATTGTACTGTAGTTTGAACATTCTTTGGCATTGCCCTTCTTTGGAATTGGAACGTAAACTGACCTTTTCCAATCCTGTGGCCACTGTTGAGTTTTCCAAATTTGTTGGCATATTGAGTGCAGCACTTTAACAGCATCATCTTTTAGGATTTTAAATAGCTCAGCTGGGATACTGTCTTCTCCACTAGCTTTGTTGTTAGTAATGCTTCCTAAGGCCCACTTGACTTCACTCTCTAGGATGTCCGGCTCAAGGTCAGTGACCACACCATCGTATTTATCAGGGATATTAAGATCTTTCTTGTATAGTTCTTCTGTGTATTCTTGCCACCTCTTCTTAATCTCTTCTGCTTCTGTTAGGTCCCTGCCTTTTTTGTCCTTTATCATGCCCATCTTTGCACAAAATGTTCCCTTGATACCTCCAATTTTCTTGAAGAGATCTCTAGTCTTCCCCATTCTATTGTTTTCCTCGATTTCTTTGCATTGTTCATTTAAGAAGGCCTTCTTATCTCTCCTTGCTATTCTCTGGAAATCTGCATTCAGTTGGTTATATCTTTCCCTTTCTCCCTTGCCTTTTGCTTCCCTTCTTTCCTCAGCTATTTGTAAAGCCTCATCAGTCAGCCACTTTGCTTTCTTGCATTTCTTTTTCTTTGGGATGGTTTTAGTTGCTGCCTCCTGTACAATGTTACGAACCTCCATCCATAGTTCTTCAGGCACTCTGTCTACCAGATCTAATCCTTTAAATCTATTCCTCACCTCCACTGTATATTCATAAGGGATATGATTTAGGTCATACCTGAGTGGTCTAGTGGTTTTCTCTACGTTCTTCAATCTAAGCCTAAATTTTGCAATAAGAAGCTCATGATCTGAGCCACAGTCAGCTCCAGGTCTTGTTTTTGCTGATTGTATAGAGCTTCTCCATCTTTGGCTGCAAAGTATATAATCAATCTGATTTCGGTATTGACCATCTGGTGATGTCCATGCGTAGAGTCGTCTCTTGTGTTGTTGGAAAAGAGTGTTTGCTATGACCAGCGTGTTCTCTTGACAAAACTCTATTAGCCTTTGCCCTGCTTCATTTTGTACTCCGAGGCCGAAGTACTTGCCTGTTATTCCGGTTATTTTTTGACTTCCTACTTTATTATTCCAGTCCCCTATGATGAAAAGGACATCTTTTTTTGGTGTTAGTTCTAGAAGGTGTTGTAGGTCTTCATAGAATAGGTCAACTTCAGCTTCTTCGGCATCAGTGGTTGGGGGCATAGACTTGGATCACTGTGATGTTGAATGGTTTGCCTTGGATTCGAACTGAAAGCATTCTGTCGTTTTTGAGGTTGTACCCCAGTACTGCCTTTCCCACCCTTTTATTGACTATGAGAGCTACTCCATTTCTTCTAAGGGATTCTTGCCCACAGTAGTATATATAATGGTCTCCTGAATTAAATTCACCCATTCCTGTCCATTTTAGTTCGCTGATACCCAAGATGTCGATGTTCAATCTTGTCATCTCTTGTTTGACCACATCCAACTTACCTTGATTCATAGATCTTACATTCCAGGTTCCTATGCAATATTGTTCTTTACAGCATCGGACTTTCCTTCCACTTCCAGACACATCCACAACTGAGCGTCCTTTCGGGTTTGGCTCAGCCGCTTCACTCTTTCTGGAGCTACTCGGAATTGCCCTCCGCTCTTCCCCAGTAGCATTTTGGACACCTTCCGACCTGAGGGGCTCATCTTCCAGCGTCATATCTTTTAGCCTTTTGATACTGTCCATGGGTTTTCTTGGCAAGAATACTGGAGTGGTTTGCCATTCCCTCCTCCAGTGGACCACATTTTGTCAGAACTCTCCGTCATGACCTGTCCGTCTTGACCTGACTTCATTGAGTTACGCAAGCCCCTTCGCCATGACAAGGCAGTGATCCATGAAGGGGAAAATATACCTACTTACATGCTATTAGGGAATAGTTGCTAAAAAGACTTGGACAGCATCCAGTCTATTTATTTAGAAATTTTATATGCTACTAAAACAGGAACATTAAAATGCCTGAGAGAATAAATATATTTTTACAAAGCCCCTCTCATAAGTGAATTAATCATGGAGAGAGGGGCTGACCTGGCGTGTATTACTGAGACCTGGCTGGGCCCAGAGGGAGGGGTAGCCCTCTCGGAAATGTGCCCGGCTGGGTTCCAGGTGTGGCACCAGCCGAGATACCGGGGTAGGGGAGGATGGGTGGCAGTTATCATCAGAGAGTCTTTGGTGGCTTTCAGGGGCCTTGCTCCACAAGTGGCCGGATGTGAGACCCTGTTTTTCAAGTTGGGTGCCCGGGAACAGTTGGGAATGTTGCTATTGTACCAGCCTCCCTGCTGCGTAGCAACCTCCCTGTCTGAGCTGCTGGAGGCTGTCTCGGGGTTGGCAGTGGAGTTCCCCAGGCTGATGGTTCTGGGGGATTTTAATCTGCCGTCCCTGGGACGTGCCTCAGAAGTGGCTCGGGAGTTCATGACTACCATGGCAGCCATGGGCCTGGCCCAGATTATTCGGGATCCAACTCGAGACAGTGGACTCACTCCGGATTTGATTTTCTTGTCTGAGCAATGGCAAAGTGACCTGAGGGGAAAGTTAGAACTATCCCCGTTGTCATGGTAAGATCACGTCCTGATATCCCTAAGATTCTCTTACGCCGCCCCACTCCGCAGGGAGGCAGGACCTATTCAATTGGTCCGCCCCCGGCGACTTATGGACCCAATGAGGTTTCAGAGGGAGCTGAGGGTAATACCAGATGATCTGCTGCACGGTCCAGCGGAGGTACTGGCCGCTTCCTGGAATAGGGAGGCGGCCGGAGCCTTGGACAGGACCACGCCGATGCGACCTCTCCAACCCCATTCGACCTGACACTCCCCGTGGTATACGGAGGAGTTGAGGGTCTTGAAGAGGGTGAAGAGACGTCTAGAGCGTCGCTGGAGAAAGACGAAGGCAGAATCGGACCGAACACAATCTAGAGCCGCAATTAAGGCCTACCTTGTGGCGGTAAGAGCGGCGAAACGTGAATATTTCTCCGCTCTTATTGCATCCGCAGAATGCTGTCCGACGGCCCTGTTTAAGATTACTCAATCTCTCTTAGGTAGGGTGGAGTTGACCACCCACCTACAGGGCCGTGCGGAAGAATTTTCTGAGCATCTGCAGGATAAAATCGCTCGGATTCGGTCTAAGTTGGACTCCATGCATGAAATGCAGTCTGGGGAGATGCCGGGAGAATGGTCTTGCCCTATTATCTGGGAACAATTTGATCCTGTTGGACCTAAGGAAGTGGACAAGATCCTCCGAACTGTTAATTCCACCACATGTCAGTTAGATCCCTGTCCTTCCTGGCTAGTAAAATCAGCCAGGGAAGTGACATGTGGATGGGTCCAGGCAATGATTAATACATCCTTGTTGGAGGGGGTGTTTCCAGCGGCCTTCAAGGAGGCGTTGGTGCACCCCCTCCTCAAGAAGCCATCCCTGGACCCTACCCTTTTTGGGAAAGGTGGTTGAGAAGGTGGTGGCGTTGCAGCTTCAGAGGACCTTGGATGAAGCGGATTATCTAGACCCTTTCCAGTCAGGTTTCAGGCCGGGATTTGGGACGGAGACTGCATTGGTCGCGCTTACGGATGACCTCTGGCGGGAGCGGGATGGAGGTAGTGCATCCATCCTGGCTCTCTTGGATCTCTCAGCGGCGTTCGATACCATCAACCATGGTATCCTTTTGGGACGGCTTAGGGAGTTGGGGGTGGGCGGCGTAGTTTTGCGCTGGTTCACCTCCTTCCTCCAGGGCCGTTCCCAGTCGGTGGTGGTAGGGGAGGAGAGATCCAGCCCGCGACCACTCCTGTGTGGGGTGCCGCAGGGGTCGGTTCTCTCTCCTCTCCTATTCAACATCTACATGAAACCGCTGGGCGAGGTCATCTGACACCATGGGATGAGGTATCATCAGTATGCAGATGATACTCAACTGTATATTTCCATCCCAGGTGAAGTAAGTGATGCAGTGACCACCCTGTCCCAGTGCCTGGGGGCTGTGAGGGCCTGGATGGGGAACAACAGGCTTCAGTTGAACCCTGGCAAGACCGAGTGGCTGTGGATTGATGGCTTAGCGTCTTCTAGGAAATTATCATCTTTGGTTCTCGATGGGGTAGCACTGCCCCATTCGGAACCAGTGCGCAACTTGGGGGTCCTTCTAGACTCACGACTCCTGCTCAAAGAGCAGGTGGCAGTCGTGGCTAGAAGGGCTTTTGCACAGCTTCGGCTTGTGCGCCAGTTGCGCCCATTCCTGGATCGCGATGCCCTCCGAACAGTCACTCACACTCTTGTCATCTCCCATGTAGATTATTGCAATGCGCTCTACATGGGGCTACCCTTGAAGACTATCCGGAAGCTACAGCTGGTGCAGAATGCAGCCGCGTGGGCGATTTTAGGTGCGCCAAGATCCGCACATATAACACCTTTGCTCCGCGAGCTGCATTGGGTGCCGGTCTGCTTCCGGGTACAATTCAAGGTGTTGGTTATCACCTTTAAAGCCCTACATGGCATGGGACCAGAATACCTGAGGGACCGTCTTATCCCCATATTATCGACCCGCCCCACCCGATCGTTCAGAGAGGGCCTGCTACGAGCCCCATCAATTAAAGAATGTCATCTGATGGGGGCTAGGAGGCGGGCCTTCTCTGTAGCAGCACCTACACTATGGAACATCTTGCCCCCAGAGTTGAGACAGATCCCCTCCCTCCCGACCTTTAGAAAAGAACTGAAGACCTGGTTCTGCCGCCTGGCATGGGAGGGAGGAAACGATAGTTCCTCATGGGGGTGGTTAATCCCGTAATTTTATAATGCCCTTCTTTTATTAATACTATCTCCCACTTGGATTTTTATTTTATATTATATTAATTGTATAAATTGTTGGTTTTTATATTTTATATTTTATGCTTTTATCTAATATTATTTATTGTAAACCGCCCAGAGTTCCCCGTTGGGGGAGATGGGCGGTTATATAAATTAAATAAATAAATAAATAAATAAATAAATAAAATTTTGAGCCCCTTCCTAAACCAGAGTGAGGAGGAGGCCTGCTTCAACTCCAGTGGCAATTTATTTCATAATATGGGCCCTGTCATAGAGAAAGCTGAATTAATTGTTGATGTCAAACATATCCATGTTGGGACCAACAAAATGGTCTAGATACCCGCTCTGATAGCCTAGGACAGGGGTCGGCAAACTTTTTTATGCCAGGAGCCATTTTGACATTTATAAAATTTATAATATCACTCGAGGGCCAGGGGGCGGGGTTTGAGGGTGGGAGCCAATCGTGTGGAAGGGGGTGGGGTTTGTGGGCAGGGGCCAATCGCGTGGAAGAGGGCGGGGTTTGTGGGCGGGGGCCAATTGTGTGGAAGGGGGCAGGGTTTGCGGACGGGAGCCAATCGCGCACACTTAGGGCCTGCTGCCGCCATGCCCGCCGCCACGCACACCATGCCGCTGCCGCGCCTGCCCCACCACGGCCGCTGCCACGCCTGCCCCCGCCACGCCTGCCTGGGGAAGAGCCACACTCAAGGGGCCAAAGAGCCGCATGTGGCTCACGAGCCGCGGTTTGCCGACCCCTGGCCTAGGAATATAGGATGGATTATATGGGAATATGCAGTCTTGTAAAGAGCTTCCGCATAAGCTGCATATGGCTTCCTCCACCATCAATTGGCTTGGACTCAGAAGACAACCAGTTAAATTATTTTAACTCAGAATAAGGTTGAACTCCAAACAGGTCCCATTGATCAGTCATGTTGCTACAATTTCTGGCCTGTCTTCAAGGCTGCCTCTATTGCAATTAGTCCAGACTAATTAACAGCTAGTTAATTAGTTAACTAGTTAACAGTTCTTAAGTCACTGAAGCCAGATTTCTCATCTAAAAGTAGGGATGCACCTACTGTATTTTATCAAGTGAAGGTGATAAAAGCGTCAGCTGATAAAAGGCTCTACCTATATACTATGATTGTCCTGTATCAGCACTGATCCAGGAGGAGAGTAGAACTCAAACCTGTTCCTTACAGGACAGTCCAATCCCATCCTGCCACCTAGTTACCTGGAATCAGTAACAACCCCATCTTATTAGAGTTCAGTTTCAGATCATTCTGTTACAGCATGGAGACATACAGATCCTGATGTCATTTAACCCTGATTTGACAAAAAAGCAAGCTATAGCTAAGTATGATCAGCATTTTAATGACAACTCCAAAATTGGTCTAGTGGTGAAGGTGCTGGGCTAGAAACCAGGAGCCTGTGAGTTCTAGTCCCGCCTTAGGCATGAAAGCCGGCTGGGTGACCTTGGGCCAGTCACTCTCTCTCAGCCCAACTCACCTCACACAGTTGCTGTTGTGGGGAAACTAGGAGGAGGAAGGAGCATTTGGTATGTTCACCGCCTTGAATTATTTATAAAAATAATAAAGGCAGGATAAAAATTAAATAAATAAACAAACAACAAATAAATAAATAATTGTGAATGATCCTTCCAGGGAACTTCATGGAGATAGAAAAACAGTATGAGACAAGACAGAAACTTGTGAAAGCCCTAAAACAGGAGTTGAAACAACATTCATTGGCGATCACTCGTAGCCGAGTAAGATTGTCTTCCAAAGGTAAAATTTTAACGGTGGATCCGTAAGTGGCTATAAAGGCCAATTCTGGATCCGTACAACCTCCCACAATGAGGGCATAGGTTTCCGGGTGGGAGACGGTTATGATGAGGGTTTGCCTGACGTGCCTTCCTTTTAGCTCTTTTTTCCTTTTTGCCCTGCACTCGTGCTTCTTCAAAGTCCATAGCGCCATTAATAAAGGATGACCTCCAATTGAAACGCTCATGAGTTAGGGCTTCCCAGTTCTCAATGCTGATATTACATTTTTTTAAATTAGCTTTGAGAGTATCTTTGAATCTCTTTTGCTGTCCACCAATATTCCATTTTCCATTCTTAAGTTGGGAGTAAAGTAGCTGCTTTGGAAGACGATGGTCAGGCATTCGAACAACATGACCGGTCCAGCGAAGTTGATGTTGGATGATCATTGTTTCAATGCTGGTGGTTTTCGTTTCTTCTAATACGCTAACATTAGTCCGCCTATCTTCCCAAGTAATTTGCAGAATTTTTCGGAGGCAGCATTGATGGAATCTTTCAAGAAGTTGGAGGTGGCGTTTGTAGAGGGTCCATGTTTCACAGGCGTACAGAAGGGTTGGTAGTCATGTGTTTTTTACGACCGCTAGATGGTGACCCCACTGGTCGCGGTAATCCAGTCATGGAGAAAATGAGGCAGACTATGTTTAGGGCACCTTTTCTAGCCCCCTCCCCATATGGGGTGAGCAGAGTGGATCCTAAATAGGGCTGCTCAGTCGTGGATACAGCTGCCGAACTACTCAACTGCCTCGATCCTTGAGTCAGGGCGACTGAATCCGTATCCACCGCCCATGTGCTGGTCTATGACTAGGAGCTTCCGGATTTCACAGTCCTGCCCCCGTTGCCATTCGTCAGTCGCCATGGGACTTTTGGTTGTTTTGGGTTTGGTGTGGTTGGAAGACGCCTGTGCGTGAATTTTTTTTTGTGTGGAGATCGGTGCACAACGATCAGCACACAACCTTCACAGAAAAAGGCTCTAATCCAATGGCATGGATACCATGACGATTGGTGACCTTTTGTCTGCTGCAGCCTTCATCCGCCTTCGCAGCCGTTGTAACAATACACCTTGTTATCTTCCGCCTGTTCTGCCATTGAGGACTTTCTTGGATCGTTCTTTGTCTGGTTCCTCCCCCTGGATCTTACCGCCATGGGTGACCCTGCCAGGAGTACATGACTCCCGACGGCTTCGCTCACAGGGTTCATTGGGAACACACAAGCCCACTCACCACAACAAGGTGACGATCCAGCGAGTGAGAGTTGAAACAACACAGAAATTAGGAATATCTGAAAACATGCACAGAAATGTTTGCAACACCCTCCTACCCCCACCCCTTGTGGAATCTGTTTCTATACATTATTAATTCCTATCATCCTACCACTTTTCAGTGTAGCCAAGAAACCAATCTGGATATAACATCAATAAACCAAATTCTGTGGGACAAAATAAATGGGCTGTACTCTGGACTACTTAAGGGATGAAAACTGACTTTATTCTAGATCTTGGGGGGCAGAAGCCAAAGTTAACCTCTTGACAGAACTGTCCTGAATATCTGCCTTAACTTTCCTCTAGAGTTGCAAATACTGCAGCAGCCATGCACTGGTAGCATGGGTAAATGTGGCCCTTGGAGGCCAAATCTGCAGATCAGCCCACATGCCGGCTGGCTTGATCTCCACCGACTTGACAAGGTCCCATGACAGAGCAATGCCCCTTTCAGGAAGCACCTGAAAGAAGCTGTTGCAAAAGGGCATTGGCTGAGCTTGCCTGGCACCCTCACAAAGCAGCTAACTCCGTTAACGCTTAGCAAATCAGCCTTTGTCACTAGTTTATGGTTCAGAGTGGTGCAAACCACAAAAAATTGAACATAGGCATGGTTTCCCATATTTGCACACACCATCCCACTGGAGTCAGGTCTTCAAGAGAAGGAACCAGGTTGGGCAGGGAGCAGGGACAAGTTTATCCTGCTCGAAACCTAGCCGCGATTATGCTACAGTACTGGGGGGGAAGGCGGCAGTATCGCCCAACGTGCCGACCAGCACAAAGACCCCTTAAACAGCTCCTTGCCCTTCGTAGGACAGGAGCGCTGGGAGACGGAAAGGTGTCGACTCTGCGATTGTCGCTGAAATCTTCACCATTCCCCTCCTTCCTCGCCAAGCTGATGCGAACGACTCCACTCTGCCTTTGCAGCTGGGGACTGTCTTGAATTCATTTCAGTGCAGGCTGCCTTTCTGTTTCTGGGGAGGGCTAGATGACTTTATTGAGTTTATTTGGCTTTGCTCGGAGGCACGTCTGGAGTGGCATCCCATTCTGCCTAAAGTCGAGATGTGCAGCAGGGCAAAGACAGGCGGAGCCGCTGTCAGAGGCTCAAGCTGAGCAGCCGCTCCCCGTCCTCGGTGCCGCGTCTCCGTCCCGCTGCTGGGCTGGAGAGATCACTCAGTGCGCGAGCAACACAACAGCTACTTCGCGGGCTGCAGGCGCCGCAGAAGAGCAAGCAGCTCGAGCGGTGGTGACGCAGCCTAATTGCGTCATTTTCCAGGCGCCGCTGGGGTCGGAGGCGGGCAGAGGGAGGCATGGGGTGCAGAGGGCTGTCTGGCAGGTCGGAGCTACAGCCGCTATCAATGGGTGAGTCTGAGTGGGAAGAAGGAGGATGGGTGGGAGGAAGATAGGGCCTTGCATTAACGACCTCAGCCCTACATCGTGCATCTGGTGTAAGGGATAAGAGTGCCTCTGAGCATGTGTGGAGTGTATTTTCTTTCGCTTCTCAGTTAAGAAATATATGGACATTTTAGACTGAAGAGAACAGAAAGGCATAATGGGTGTCTTGAGCCAGCTTCTTAAAATTAAAATTCAGTAAGCAGAAAAGAGGGAGCAAGGACTTTTGGGGGCAAAAGTTATAGGATGATATATGATGTCAACCAGCAGGACTGAATCAGGAAAGTAGCTATAAAATTTAAGATATCAGGATAAGGACATTCCATTTATCTACCCCACATCGCCATCTCCATCTCAGTCAGATTTTGTCATTTCTGCTCTCTCTGCTTTTGCCACATATTTTTCTGTGCCTGAGGACAGCAGTGCCTGCTCCAGCTTTCTTCTTAATGTGTTAATAAATTACCTTTCAGGTTGGACAGAGATTGTAACCTATTCTGGGTGGGATTTAAGACTGGCTCCTCCTCAGTATTTATCTACTGTGCTTGCTGTAAAGATATGCCAGATGCTGCCTACAATATTGAAGAGTGTTATAATTTGTAATGTTTGGAACTTAAGAGTTAAGGAAAGAGAGATGATGGTAAGAACTCAGAGGCATCTGCGGAGTGGGAGCAGCCAGAACAAGGAGGTCAGTTCTGTTAAAGAGGATATGTTTCAGCAGGTATTTGAACCCTCCTGAAGGGAACTAATCTGGGGCAATGGGCAGGAAAGTGAAGCTAAGGCAACAAAGGCAAGGTTAGAACAAAGATATGGGGAGCTTGGGAATGGAGGGCAGATAAGCCTCAGTTCAGGACAAGACAGGTTTCTGGCCCCTATCAGGTGCCTCAAGCTGACCAATGCCAGCCGCCTCTTACAATTGAATTGATGTCATGGGGGGGGGTGTATATGTGAGAGTGAGTGAGACCCTGTAGGGCATAGCTTTCCAAACTGTGTGTCGGGACACGTTAGTGTGTCGGCTGCAGTGTCTGGGTGTGTCGCGGCTGCTGCTGCCTCCGAACCCTGCCAGGATTCCACGCAGGTCCTAGTGCCTGCCTTGTGCCTTGCTGCCTCCAAACCTGCCCTGCCAGGATTCCACACAGGTCCTAGTGCCTGCCTTGTGCCTTGCTGCCTCCAAACCTGCTGTGATTCCGTGCAGGTCCTAGTGCCTGCCTTGTGCCTTGCTGCCTCCAAACCTGCTGTGATTCCACGCAGGTCCTAGTGCCTGCCTTGTGCCCTGCTGTAAGAGTGTGTCGCGAAATGATGCCTTGCTGTAAGAGTGTGTCGCGAAATGATGCCTTGCTGTAAGAGTGTGTCGCGAAATGATGCATGTCTAAAAAGTGTGTCACCAACATGAAAAGTTTGGAAAGCTCTGCTGTAGGGCTTTGAACTAAGGAGAAGTAGTATTTAAAACAGGGACAGGTATTTCAAGCAGCAAGAATTGCTTAACAGCCTGGATCTGTGCCAGCAAGTTATTTTTCCACTAGGTTCAAGGTCATTTCTTTGTACATCTAAGTATCATTTACATGATTTGGCTTTTACTTTCTAGTTAAAGACCAGGTTTGATTCCTTGATGTCCTAATAGGTTTTAAGGGAGAGTGCTGGGGAGGAGTGGGTTGTCATATGAGTCTTGTTTTGGTAAATTTGGGGAATAGACAACCTTGCCTGAGCTCAGAAGTTAAGGTCAGACCTGATTTATATTTCTATAGGACAATACCAGGAGATCAGAAGTTCCCTAACTGTAGGCTAGACTGGGAAATCAAGAAACATTTTGGAAGACTGCTGTATGGTTGCCAGGACGACTAGATGGGTGTGTCCACTAGGAGCTGAGCTTGATTTAGAGGAGACTTTACCCTTTCTATGTAGGGACTTGTGAAATAGATGTTTCAAGAGCTATAAACAAAAGTTATGGTGAGAAGACCAGCAGAGTCCTGCCCTTTATTCTGTGTTCAGTGGTCATCCAGAATAACTTGTCGATGACAAGGGGTATGATGATAAGCTGACATATATGTTAAATGAGAAGAAAATACATTTCCTTAAGTGAGCAGTACATGCCCCAAGCAGGAACTGTGCCTACAGGTAGTCCTCACTTAACAACCATTCATTTAGTGATGGTTCGGACTTCCGACGGTGCTGGGAAAACTGACTTGTGACTGGTCCTCGCACTTACGACTGTCGCGGCATCCTGTGGTCACATGATTGCCATTTTTGACCTTCCCAGCCAGCTTCCAGCAAGCAAAATCAATGGGGAACTGCATGATTTGCTTAACAACCACATGGTTCGCTTAATGACTGCAGTGATTCACTTAATGACCACCACAAAAAAGGTAAAATCGGGTTGGATTCGCTTAATGACCGTTTGCTTAGCAAATGGAATTCTGGTCCCAATTGTGGTCATTAAGCAAGGACTACCTGTATTGCTTACACACTTCGGGCTCTTTACATTTATTACTAGCCTGATTTTTTTTATTCTTGCTTTATGAAGTATTAAATAAATATTTGGTCTTTACATACATAATCTGAAATAATTGTATAAATCAGTTTTGAATTTCTTTGCTTATTTTACATAACTTAGTCTCCTTCCACTGGTCCTAGGGAGAGGCAAGGATACTGAAGCCTTGGGCTTTGGTGATTTTGCTGAGCATTGCCCACACGCTTTGAAGCCTGCTCTTCCACTCTAAGGCAAGTACCTATTCAAATGAAAGCTGAGATTCTCAAAATGCTTTCACTACCTAATCCAGTGCTCAACAGATACCTGGAATTGCAACTCTTAGAATTCTCTGCCTTTATGGCAATAGACCACGCTGGCTAGATATTTTATGTGAGCATAACTAGGGTCACCCAGTTGGGAAAGCTTGCTTAGACCTTATTATCTAGAAGCTCAAAAATGACCACCTTCTTCTTTATGTGCATTTTTCTTTGCTGCCATGAAATATTCCCTAACAATGGTGTGCATCAGTAGGTGGGGGCTGGATAATGCTTGTTGGCAGGAATCTGCTGGGTTGGATGACTCTGGAACAGAAATAGTATCAGTTTCCTCACATCCTTTTTCTAGAAACAGTGGTTTTGACCTTGATACACTTTGCTCCAACCATTCCAGAAGTGTTTTGTGCTTAGAACACTTCTAGAAGGTTAAAAATAGCTGTTTCAAATGTAAAATGGAACAAATTTGAAATGTTTTGCCCTCTGTTACCTAATGCCAATGTGTAGAAATTGCAGGGAGACACATTTTGGCTAAGCATATGGAGAAGCTTCTTAACTATGTGAGTTTTTGAACATAGAATAGAATTCCTTGAGCAGTGGTGGGCTCTCTTTTTGATGAAAGTAGGGTGAGGTTGGATGACCATTTGTTTAGATTTTTTGGTTATGCACTGCATTTCAAATCCTGTATGAAGTACAGAGGCTACATTTAACAACCTTCAGGTTCTCCTCCAACTTTATAATGCTAAACCAAGCCATAGCTTTTGAAAGAGGAAATGTGTGTGGAACTTGGAGATGACAGGTTACATCTGATAAAGATAACAGGAGATTAAATTATAGAAGTTTGCTCTTATTTCTTCAGTGAACTTCCTTCTTTAGGGTGACAGCTCTACTCCCATGGAACACAGATTAAAGAAAGATAGTTAGGTAAGAACACAGCTGGTGTTTTTCCCCATACGCTTTATCCTCTACTTAGGATGGCATTCTGCCAAGGCTGATATAAAATTGCTTACTGCACTCTTCCATCAGAGTGCAGTCCCAGAGCTTCCTATTGTTTGTGCATACCGTACAACTGGCATTTTAGCTCCATTGCTTTCCAAAACAGGCTTTCTATTACTAACTAGACGTGGGCTGCTGGGAAGGTTTCTTGAGCTAGCCCCATGGACAGGAAGATTTGTAATGTCGGTGACCTTTGTAAGATCCTGTTCTGTATTCTGCAGCCTTTTAGCAACCTCAGAATCATTCATAGCACAGTTCACTGGTTGACCCCGAATGCATTCAAACAGCTTTGTCATTGCTTCTCTTCTTGCTGAGAGATGCTTCTCCTGATTTTCTCCAGGATTCTGGTATCATTCTCCAATGGAGAAGATTTGAACAGAAACGTTTCCAAAATGAATCCTAATCCCAGATGAGAAAAAGGAGTGGGGAAATTTGGAATACATTAGCATTCTTGGATGCCTGCTTTCTAGAACAAGCAGATTACAGTGATACTGAAGCTGGTTGTACTTCCCAGTTCCATTTTACATAAAAGTTTGAAAGAGAACTCTATTGCTAAACTGAATTTGGTCTTGAAGTCGAGAGGACCCTGTATGTAAGAACTTAAGATAGGACTAATGTCATATTTCTCTGTGATTTTGATACTTTTCCCTTCAAATGAACAATTTTCTTCCATTTTTTCGTTGTTTGTAAGGCATAATAATATGTAATCAATCTGTATGTTTACTGCAAAAACAACATAAGCACAAGGATAGGGGAGCTTTTCTTTCCAGGCAGTTTGCATTACAGTTCACACAATACCTTGTTACAGTTAATATTAGGTGAAGCAGCCAAGGTGATGAGGGGTCTGGAAGGAAATATCTAGGATTGAAAGTATTGGGTACGTTCAGCCTGCAGAATAAGAGCTGGCAAGAGCTGTTCAGCGAGGAACAGACCAACTCAGCAGGTGATGGGCTCTCTTTCACTCAAAGAGTTTAAGCAGATTCTGGAAGGCCATCAGTCGGCGGCGATGCTGGAGTACTAGTTTCCTGCAGTGGGCAAGGGATAGGACTGGGTGATCTGCAAGACCCCCTCCAGCCCCTACATTGTATGAAGCTAATGAAAGTTGAAATCCCAGCCATCCCAATATTACTGTAGCTTAGAAGAATAAGAATCTTCTTTATTAGAAGAATAAAGAGCTAGATCTTTGCACTCCACCAATAGCTTTAGGCCATACTGAATCATACATCCACACATTTAGGAGAGGGCTCTCTGCAGAATAAAGTTCGGTTGTGCAAGGCTTAACGTTTTCTGTATTGTAGGACATTATATAAAGCATTTATTTATTTAAAACATTTGTATAGCCACCAGTCTTAAGACTAACTCTGGGCGGCTTACAGCCAATAAAACAATAAATACTATCGTAAAACAAAAAGCAATAAACTAAAAAAACAGAATAAACCTGGTGCCACAACTGCACTTCTCCAATGTAACCCACATCCTCATCTCACCCTATTGCGTCACGTGGGGGAAGATCCAGTCTTGAGCACTCTCCAGAAGGATAAAAGGGGAGGGGCCTGTTGGATTGCAGGGGAGGGGGTGTTCCATAGGGCAGGGGCTGCAACGGAAAAGCATGATTCACTCTGCTGTGCTTAAAAGTGCTGCACATTGTCAAAGGTTCCTGGAATGCAAATTCAGACACTGCAACATAAGAATGAGAGCTTGGGAAAAATATTAGTGATAAAAAATAGAAAGCTTTATGAACTCTCTGTAAGGATTAGAGAAAGTTCAGTGAAACTAAGACACCAATAGTATTCTTCTACACCTTTTTAGCCAAAATATTGAGATATACAGTATATCTAAGGATTGTGGAAAGGGATGTGGTAAAATTAGATCATCCTTCCTCCTGAGATTAGGATGGCCCTGACACTTTTGGCTTTTCAGAAGGCCTTGAAGACCTGGCTTTGTGCCTAGGCCTGGGGCCCCGAGTGTGTGAAGGGCCCCATTTCATGGCTGTGCTAACACCAATGGCTTTTAAGATCTCTTGGCTGTATTTGTATTTGTATTTGTATTTGTATTTATTTGTATTTAATTTTTGGTACTGTTTTTATTGTTTTATTGTTTTTATTATTGCTCACCGCCCAGAGTCACTGGTTTGAGATGGGCGGCTACATAAACTTAATCAATCAATCAATCAATCAATCATACTGGCATGCTTGGTAGGATTTACCAATGATCCAACAGTTTCGAAAATAAGTCTCTAGGGAGATAAATAAGATCTATTTACTCTTTTCCTAACAACACTAGAATTACACATTTTATCACCGTTTGAAAGAGAAAATAGAAATGTTAAAAGTAAAGACATAAGAATTTTGCTGTTGATAGCAAGAATATCTGTAGCCCAGAAAGGGAAAGAGACTAGTATTCCAACTTTAGTATTCCAAATTACTAGAACTAGAATATTCAATGGAAAGAAAAAACTCACAGATACGATACATAAAATGCAGGGTATTACGCGTGACATTCCTTTTAATCTAACTTGGAAAGATTTTACTTGCTTGCTAAAAGTTCAGAAACAATTAAGAGACATCTGTCCTCAATGTAGTTGTGGATTTTATGGGGTAAAGATGAAAGGATTTAAAGAGAGTGTTGCAAATCAGCCATTTGATTTGGTTATAGCATATGTTTTGTATTTTTCTTGGTTAACTTCTTGAAGTCCAAGGTTTTTTTTTTACTAATCTGTGAATTAGTAATAGTTAATATTTTAAAGATTTACAATACTTCTAATTTTTTTTAGAAAGTAATTTTACTTTTTTAACATTTTAATAGCTTAGTAGTTCAATATTTTAGTATCCTTTATTTTAGCATTTTACATACTTAGCAGCTTTTTCAGACTTCCTTTAGTATTTAGCATCATCATTTATATTTTCTATTAGTTTGATCTATATGCATAATCTGGTTAGAATTTTTTTATCTTTGAACACTAACTTTTCACAAAATAGTATACCATTTAAGAAACATGTAAAAAACAAAACAGTGCTGAGTCCCAGGTCCATTTCCTGGATGAGAGAGTATATGATTTAGAGAGACCTAAAACTAATTCTGGAGTTCATACCTCTAGTCCCTTATTTTAGTGGGCTTAGCATGCATTATTGTACTTTGCACAAAAGTGTTGATTTTTAAAAGTTGGGTAAAATTATTGTTTATTTAAAGGGAGTCGTGCAGTAGTCAAGTTAGCATACATTTTGGGTGCAGGATTATATGAATGTTAGGTCCATATTAAGCTCTGTTCAAGTGTTTGAACAACTAAAAACTGCTAACTTCAACATCATTATTTTCCCAGGGACACATAGGCATGTGCAGATATCACTTTTTTTTAGTTCAAATGGAAATTGTGCATTGTTTCCGTATACTGACCACAAGAACTGAGAAAACAGGGAAGCACCTTCTCTGCCTTCTAGTTATAAATATGCTATCTGTTGGCCAACAGGAGTTAACTATTAAGTTACCATTAAAGCTTTTGAAAGAGGCACTTCTTCTTAATGTGTGTTGGGGCGAGCAAACCACTCCTTCTCCAAGCATTAAAGCAGCAGCATCCTACAGAATGCTCAACACAATTGCTTTGAAATCTTTTCCTATTTGTGTCTACCGTCATGTGTTTTACTTCACAACTGCTGTACTACCAGAGTCTCAGTGGAAGTATCTGTGTATGCCCCTGTGGACAGTTGGGGAAGGTCTTCAAAGCATCTTTGCCAAGCAAGCATGTAGCGGTTCTAATACTTTGAGACAGGAGCATTGCTCACATCCATGTGCACTGCAAAGTGTACCTTTTAATGATACTAATTTTATACCACTAGTGTTTTAGCTTATATTCATTACTGTAATATTAGTTTATATTAAGAATATTTTACAAAATAAATAAATAAGGGCACAATCATCTTTATTGTGTTTAGTTTGCTCGTAGGGAAATGTGCATAAAATAGAAGAACTGGTTGAATCATGTTTAGAGTTACATTAATGTTTGCTATATATCATGGTCATAATTGAGATATCAGTGATTTGCTAATTCTGGTCTTATCCTCTGTGATATTTATGATTCATTGAGCCATTCTCAGCAAATCATAAGGGAAACTTACAGAATTTCAGGTCATTCACAATTTGTATTTTCGTAGACTGAAATCAAGAGCCAGTTTGGTATAGTGGTTAAGGCATCAGGCTAGAAACTGGGTGACCTTGGGCCAGTCACTCTCTCTCAGCCCTAGGAAGCAGGCAAGGGCAAACCACTTCTGAAAATCTTGCCAAGAAAACTGCAGGGACTTGTCCAGGCAGTCTCCGAGAATCAGACACAATTGAACGGATTAAAAAAAAGACTGAAATACTGTAGATGGTTCTTTCATTACAAAAGGTAATTGTATTCCATTTGGTGATGTGATCTGATGTAGTCTTGCTTTGTTTTCATGCTTTGACAGTCCAGATGTTTAGTTATGTATAACATCTGTATTAAGAGTCCAGTTATGGACATTGTTTTTTTGGTTGTCTCATCCTAATTTATTTATTTATTTATGTTTCAATTTATATACCGCTCCATCTCCCGGCAAGGGAACTAATAGGGAGCCAGTTTGGTGTAGTGGTTAAGGTGCTGGCCTAGAATCCAGGAGACTGTGAGTTCTAGTCCCGCCTTAGGCACAAAGCCAGCTTGGTGACCTTGGGCCAGTCACTCTTTCTCAGCCCTAGGAAGCAGGCAATGGCAAACTACTTCCAAAACACCTTGCCAATAAAACTGCAGGGACTAGTCTGGGCAGCTGCCAGAAGTCAAAACTGACTCGAAGGCACAAAAACAAACATTCTAATAACTTGGTCTGACTCTTAGAAATTCCTCATTGTAGGAGGAAAGTCGTGTGTAGCCAAACATCAGAAGGAGTCTGGCAGGACCTTTTGTGAATACAGTAACAAGTTTTATTAAAAGACAAACGCTTTCATGAGCTGGAGCTCATTTCAACAGATGCAGTGCAGTGGCTAGACTGATGTACAGTTTAAATTGGGATGAGAAAGAAAGGAGAAAGGAGGGGAAGCCAGGGTAGTTATGCAG
Organism: Charina bottae; assembly: GCA_023362775.1. NCBI lineage: Eukaryota > Metazoa > Chordata > Lepidosauria > Squamata > Charinaidae > Charina > Charina bottae. The sequence continues at coordinate 5,440,711 of JALMGJ010000021.1, read as the reverse complement.
ATGCAGGTTACAGGCAGGTTACTAGTACCTTATTAAATTAACCATTATAATGTATTAAAAAACCCATTGTGTTTGTTGAGGTTTTGAGAAATACTTGGATATCTTTTGAAGTTGTGAGTTCAGCCATCTCTCACTCAATCATACTGGTGAAGTTTCTTTTTTCCAAGATGGCTATTTTGAAAGTTATAATGGAGTGTCCTTGAAGGCTGAATTGCCCTGATATGTTTTGAATCTGATGTCAAATGTAGGTCCGTACATTATTTTGCCACAAAGCTTGGCCTGTTTGTCTTACATAGAATTCAGAGGGGCACTGTTGACAGATGATGGCATAGGTCACATTAGAATAAGAACATATAAAGGCTCCTCTAACCTTGTGTGTGAATTTGTTGGAGCCTATGATGGTAATGTTGGTGTAAATGTGTGGGCAAAGTAGATATCTGGGCTTGTTTCAGGGTCTGTTTCCCTTGTTAGCATCATTGTCCTGTTGTTCTTTGTGAGAATTTGCTTCAAGTTGGGTGGTTGTCTATACAAATATAGGCCTCCCATCAATGCCTGAGAAAGTACAGTATCATTGTCAAATAGGAATTGTAGCTTATTAATAATGCATTTGAGTGGCTTGAGCTGTGAGCTGTAGGTGACAACCAGCGGAGTTCTGTTCTGTTCTGTTTTTGTAGTCTGTCTTTTAATATGTCCTCCCTGGGAATTGATCTGGCTCTATTGCTTTGTCCATTGATATTGTTGAATGGATAGTTCAGTCTTCTGAATGCCTGGCTTAATTCTATCAATTGAGCACCTCTGTCAAATGAGTCAGAATGAATGCAGTTGTAGCGTAAAGCCTGGCTATAGATGATAGATTTGGTGGTGTGTTTTGAATGGAAGTTAGAAGCATGTAGGTATGCATCGTGATCTGTAGGTTTCCTGTAGAACATGTTGTCCATGTTAGTAGCTTTATTGTGATGTCAAGGAAATGGACTTGTTCTGTAGATAAGTAGAGGCTGAGGCTGATGGTGAGGTGGAAGTTGTTGAGATATGGTTGAATGTGATGACGAGATATTTTTTCCATGGGTCTAGATGACAAAATTGTATCAATGAATCTCAAGTAAAAGAGAGGTTTCAGGGATAAAAGCTGAGAAAGTGTTTTATGTCACTTATGAAAATGTTGGCATATTGTAGAATCATGCATGTGACATGGTTGTGGCATTGATTTGCAGGTATTTGTTATTGCAAAAGTTATGGGTGAGTTCAAAGTTAGTACAAAGTAACACACAACTTCATGTGCTCTTTCTTTAATATGATATATGCCATCATCTGCCAGCAATGCCCCTCTGGATTCTACATAAGATGAACAGGCCAAATGTTGCACAAAAGGACAGAAGTTTGACATCAGAACTGAAAAAAAGGGCAAAGTATTATCAAAGCATTTCAATCTTTTAGGACAACAGTCTGGCCCAGTGCTTTCCAAACTGCCGCTGTTGGCGAGATACCAGCGGCGGTGGCGCGTGTGCACAGCGGCGGCGCAGGGGGGCGTGCGGCGGTGGTGTGCACGGCGGCGGCCTCACTAAAACGCAGAAGCGCTGATGGCGCGCCACTGCCGCCCCCGCCATGCACACCGCTGCCACCACGCGCGCCCCTGTGCCGCCGCTTTGTGACACACTAAACTGTGTGTTGCGACACACTAAAGTGTTGCGGCACACAGTTTGGAAAGCTATGGTCTAGCCATTCTACTGCATCTGACGAAGTGAGCTGTTGCTCACAAAAGCTTATGCCTTTTAATGAAAAATATTAGTCTCAAAAAGTGCTATCAAACTCCTTCAGAAACTCGTATTTCTTTTTTCCTGCTTGAGGCCAAGGCAGCCACTCTCTGGGGTAATAAATACCTTCTGTTCATCTCTGTGCCACATAGCCTAATAGGACAGAGGCTACAAACCTTGGGGGTGAAGCAATTGTTTCAGCTTTGGGCAACAGTAGCTCAAGTTCCTGATATTGGGCAACTTGCAGGAAGGATGGCTTTATTCTTGCATTAGGCACTCTGTCAAAGCCACAGCATATAAATTCTGCAAGTGGATCAGGAAAGAAAAAGAGGTGTGGACCATAAATGTTCACCCCTTGAACAAAACCACTTTGTGGGGCGTATTCTTTGAAGGCTGTTATTTTCAAGGGAGCTTCCTGAGCAGATTTATTTGTTGGCTGACGGCTGTGTGCGGTACTAACATTTCTCCAATGTTTACCTAGCTTTAGGTAAGTACTTTTGTGAGAGACAGTGTGTCTTCCTACATGTGTGCTATATTTCCAGAGTGGAGGCCCAATAATAGAACAGGAGCCCACACCCAGGCTAGGTCTCCATCTGGGATCAGATATTTCTTCTGATTATGCAGGTGTGGCCATCTAATCTTACCTTTTTATATGTTGTATCAGTGTTCCTGACACCACCACCTATCATTCCCACTAAGGTATGGGTTGAGTTTGTCTATAATTTTCCTAGCTCCCCACCAATGCTTGTTGTACATTTTTTTAAATTATTGCATGTAGATATTTTGGATCCCACCTTTGAGATGGAAATTGGTTGTCATATATTCCGAAATACAGATGTCTGTTGATGCTGGGGAGAAAGACTGGGTCTCTGGCTTTTCACCCTGTAGAACATGGGTGTCCAACCTTTTGCCTTCCCTGGGCCACATTGAGTGGAGAGGAATTGTCTTGGGCCACACATAAAATATATAATATAGTTAATGTAAGGTAAAGGTAAAGGTTCCCCCCGCACATTTGTGCAGTCGTGTCCGACTCTAGGGGCCGGTGCTCATCTCCGTTTGTTAGCCGAAGAGCCAGCGTTGTCCAAAGACGCTTCCACGGTCATGTGGCCGCATGACGCGCATGGAACGCTGTTACCTACCCACCGAAGTGGTACCTATTCATCTACTTGCATTTGCATGCTTTCGAATTGCTAGGTTGGCAAGAGCTGGAGCTAGTGCGGGAGCTCACTCCGCATGCAGGGCTAGGGATTCGAACCTCCGAACTTGCGATCTTCTGATCGACAAGCCTGGCGTCTTACCCGCTGAGCCACCACGCCCCCTATAGTTAATGTATATAAGTAATAAAACTTCATTTATTTTTTATGTTTTTTATTATAAAATTTTAAAAAAAGAGGGCAACATAAAACTAGTGGGATATTTGACCTTGTTTTTGTGAAACTAATGCATTAGTGTCTGGTTCAATGAAAGTGGTTGCAATTCTCAGTGAGTTCTCAAGGTGCTCGTCAGAAATTTTAATTCTAATTTTACTCTTCGTGTGCTTCATCCTTGAAAATAGTTGCTCACAAATGTACGTGCTGCCAAAAAGTGATGACATGAATAAGGCGTGATTGTGAAGCGAGGGATATTTTTCTCTGGGGAGATAGGTCTTATAAAAGTCCAGTAGAGGGACATGATCAAGTTTTTCTTTGAGTTGAATGTCTGATTGCAACTCTATGCATTCCATTTGAAAATTCGGAGGTAATGTAGTTATGTCGACTGAAAATGGAGTCGAAAATATACCAAAATATTGATGATTTTTCCAGAAATCTTGAGACCTGTTCTCAAATTCCTGTATCAAACCGAAAAGCAAGGCTGCATATTTTTCGCTATTCACAGGACTGTGTTTAGCCAATGTATAAAATGTATAAAATTATTTTCCATAACTTGAGCTTGCCATACTTTAAGTTTCATTTCAAACGCTGTTATGGTTTGAAACATTGCAGTGATAAGTTGGTTTTCACCTTGAAGACGCATGTTTAACTCATTTAAATGAGCGGTCAAATTTATTTATTTATTTATTTATTTATTTATTTATTTATTATTGTATTTATACCCCGCCTATCCCCTCCCTAACGGAGGACTCTAGGCAGCTTACATACATCGTTATACATATACATCGTTATACAATTTCTTTAAACCGCGCGTCAAGGAAGGGGGTAAGGGAACCGACTCTTCTCTGGCTTCTGGACTACATGTCCCACGATGCCTTGCATCAGAGCCGGCTGCTGACGTCCTGTAGATGTTATTACTTTGGGATCCGTCGTGACCGCCGCCATTCAAAGGATCTTCAGTTTTGGTGGAAGCCGACTCCCCGACAGGACGTCAGCAAATTTTCTCACTTAAGGTGGTACCCAATTTATCTACTTGCAAGCTTTCGAACTGTTGGGTCCACAGGAGCTGGGACTAGCAACGAGAGCTCACCTCGTTGCGCGGGGATTCAAACTGCCGACCTTCCGACCGGCAGTCTACAGCTTCAGCGGTTTAACCTGCTGAGCCACCGTGTCCCAAATCCACCAAAAATGCTAAATCTGTGGGCCATTTTTCATCTTCAAGTTCTGGCACAAATTTTCTTTTTGATTCCATAAACGACTTGATTTCATTTCTCAAATCATAAAATCTTTTCAGCATTTTACCCCAACTTAGCCACCTTACTTCAGAAAAGTAAATGATGTCCCCATAATCAGCATCCATACTTTTAAGAAACTCCTGGAATTGGCGATGATTCAATCCCTTGGCCCTTATGAAATTCACTGCTTTGATGACAATTTGCATAACATTATCCATTTTTAAAGCTTTCCTGCATAAATTTTCTTGATCTAGAATGCAGTGATACTTCATCAAACGTGAGTTGCCGGCGGCACTTGCATCGTCTTCTATCAATTTTGTAAGTCCCTCACTTTTACCAACCATCGCTGGGGCGCCATCAGTAGATATACTAGATATGTTGACAATGGTTAAAGAAAATCGCTTTAATATCATTTTTACTGCTTTGTACAAATCAAGAGATTTAGTTGTGTCTTTTAATGGCACCAAAGAAGCCATTTCTTCAGTGACATTATATTTGTTATCAATACCTCTAATAAAAATGGCAAGTTGAGCCGTATCTGTAGCATCAGTACTTTCATCCTTCGCCAAAGCATAAAATTTGAAATTAGCAGCTTTACTCTTCAAACCTCTTTCAATAGATTTTCCTATTTCTTCAATTCGCCTGGCTATAGTCTGGTGAGACAAACTGATTTTAGAAAAATCGTTTTATTTATCAGGACAAATTATATCTGCCACACTTTCCATACATTGCTTAATAAACTCACCATCGGTAAATGGTTTTGATTTTTTTGCAATCAGATTTGCTACCAAATAACTAGCTTTTATAATAGAGTCATTTTGAGTTGTGACTTTTTTTAAAAAAAATTGTTGAGACGACAGACTTTTTTTCAGTTCTGCTAATTTGTCTTTACGACAAATTCCTTGATACGCTTCGAATTTGGCAGCATGTTTTTCCGTATAATGCCTTTTCAAATTGTAGTCTTTGAAAACTGACACATTTTCCCTACAAATTAAGCATAGTGCCTTAGTATTTGTCTCAACAAAAAAGTATTCATCTGTCCATTTTTCATTGAATACTCTTCCTTCATCCGCTATTTTTCTTTTTTTTCTTTTCTTTTTTGGGTTCTGTTTTCTGTTGAAACAATGTTGAAGCCATGCTGGAATAAATTTATTTAGGAATAATTTTTTTTTTAAGAAATAACACAACAAGCCCACCGTAAATTGTTAGGTAGGCAAATAAACAAAGCAAAGTTTAATAATCAAATAAGAAAACTTACATGTCTACCTAATAATAATAACAATAAACGCCTGTCGTCACAGAACACGTGTAGGTAGGTTGAAATATTATATATAACGCCAAGTCGCCACAAGCTGACGTGTGTAGCGGGTGGTGGCGGTGTTAGCACTGCACTGCCCCCTCCCCTACACAGTGTTCTGTTGTTTCTACCTACGCAGTCCGTGCTCGAGCACCATGCGATTGAGTCATGAAAAGAATCACAAAATAATGTTAAAAGTTTACGATTTTTTGGGGCCGCATACGGCCCATGGGCCACAGGTTGGACGCGTCTGCTGTAGAACAAAGGTTAACAGACTTCAATTCTGCAGAGTCTCCTTTCTTTAAAGTCAGATCTGCAGAATCTGTGCATTATTAGTTTGTATTCTGCCATTTCCAAAAGACTACACAAAACAGTTTACATAAAAGTATAACAGTCAAACAATGATAAAATCATTATTGGATAAAATCATTATTTTAAGAAAATGGTTAAGATCAAAGCCAGTTTTTTGAGATGAGTGCAGGAGTAGATGGATTTGTTAGAGGATTTGTGTTGTGTAGTCTAAAAAAGCCACTTGAACTTTCACAGCCCTTTTGTGGACCAATAGACGCTGCTATAGTGCCTTCAAGAGCAGATCTCATATAAAATATATTGTAGTAAGTGACGTGTGTGTGAATGCTGAAGGATCAGTTTGTCCATTCTAGAGCAGAATTGACATGGAAGAGAAGCAAGAAATTGTAAGCAGTTCAGACACTGCTCTTATCTGAGCTTGTTAGTGGTAGTCTGGGTTAAGGAAAATAACTATATGAGTTCCCCTGCATACTCCAATGTGTATTTTTGCCTTCAAATTTGAAACACTGAACAACTTTAATGAATAACAGTATACTATTTTTTTCTGTGCTTTTTGTAAATTGCTTTAAATGTAATATATACTGAATTCAAAATGACAGATTCATTTTTGTGCCTCAGCTGGCTTTTAGGATTGATTCATTCCCATTCATTGTCTTCATAGTAGCTTTGGATTAATTAATACAATTTTTCGTACATTTTTCTCAGATTTATTTTTGTATATTTATTGCTTTTTTCTTATTATCTCCTTTCTGAAGTTAGTAATTTCCTTTGACAGATATTTCAAATCTGTCTCTGAAATCTACTTCTGTGGCTAGTTTCACACCATGCTAGAACATTTTTAAAAAAACCCTTAGAGGTAGTCCTCACTTAACGATGGTAATTTGGACCAGAATTTCCATCGCTAAGCGATGCTTTCATAAAGCGTGATGTCACGTGTCCCATCACTTAGTGATGGCAATCCCAGCAGTCCTAGTTGCTGTCCTTAGGCGAGGATCACAGGTCATTAAGCGAGGACCTCACATGACCACGACTTGCAACTTCCTGCTGGCTTCCAACAAGCAAAGTGAATGGGAGAAAAGACAATATCTAAGTTTATTGCTGACTGGAAACCCCTTATGGACTTTTTGCGGAAAACAGAAAAAAATGAACTTATGATTTTGATGATTTGACAGGAGAGATTATAGAAAGAAGAGAGTCATGATGTAACTTTAGAGAAAAAGGTAAATTTATTATTGTACTTATAACTGCTGTAAAGAAGATTGGAAGCCACTGCTTTATATCTTTTTTCTTTCTTTCCTATGTTTCTTTCTTTCTTGTACTTTTAGCTCTCTCTTTGATTTCTTTCTTTTTCTTTTTTCTTCCTTGCTCTATATTAGTTTATATTAGTTTTTAATCTTTGTTTTTAAAACTTTCAATAAAACTATATACAAAAAAATACCAAGAAAAGTCAATGGGGAAGCCAGCAGGAAGTCCCAAGTCCCAGGAGGCTCACAAGCAGGCCGGCGGATGGGTGAGTGCCATGAAGTGCGGCTGGGGGTGGTGGCTGCTGCAGCGTGGCACGAGTGGGGCCGGGCACAGAGTGGGTGCTCTGGAGGGTGGGAGGGTACGTGGGTGGCTGCTGCAGCCCAATGCAAGCGCGGTGAGGGGGGTAGGTGCTGTGGAGTGCGGGAGGGCACGTGGGAAGGTAGCGGGAGTGGGAGCAACTTGTGATCTTGCCTGCCAGCTTCCCCATTGGCTTTGTTTGTGGGAAGCCAGCAGGAAAGGTTGCAAATGGCAATTGTGACTGCGGGATGCTGCAACCGCCAGAAGTGCAGTCTGGTTGCCAAGCACCTGGATCACAATCAGGTGACCGCGGGGGTCCTGGGATGGCCGGAACTTCAAAGACCGGTCATAAGTACCACTCGTTCAGTGCTGTCATAACTTTGAACAGTCACTGAACGAGTGGTCGTTAAGCAAGGACTACCTATACTTTTATTGCATAGGCAAACTAAATAAAATACAGCCAAGAATAAAAGTAAACCAAGAAAGAAACAAGAGCAAGGGGAAAAAGAAAGGGTGTGTCTGTGTTTGTATGGGTAGGCTAGGGCAGACAATCTTTTCACTGGTATTTGGATTTACCTGGTAATATAAATCAGTGTTTCTCAACCTCAGCAACTTTAAGATGTGTGGACTTCAACTCCCAAAATTCCCCAGCCAGCATGCAGGGGAATTCTGGGAATTGAAGTTCATACATCTTAAAGTTGATGAGATTGAGAAACACTGGTATAAACAAAGCAGGATTCGTAAGCCCAAATACATCTTTGTTTGCAAAGCAAGAAGTTTGGACTATTTCTGATTTGTTTTACTGCAGATGTAAATGGGAAGAACCCAACAGGAGCAAATAGGCTGTAGTATCCTGTCTAACTTTTTTTTAACATAGTCAGATGTGGCATCAGGGAGCGGGCAGAATGGGCAAGCTGATGCCATTTGGCAGCCTGAGTGAGGTGAGCCCCACTTCTTTCCCTGCACCAGCCATCAGGATCTGACTTGGCCTGAGGCACTAGTGAACTGCTTTCAGACATTCATCATGTCTGGAATTAGACTGGAGTCTGCAGCAAACTCAGAGCCCTTCAGTGTGCATAAAAAGAAGGAAAACCTGGTTATCATCTTCATGGAGAAGGGAACCTGCCAAAACTAACCAGTCCATCTCTGTTGCTCACCTCTTAATCACGGGAAGTGTGTATCTATAGTCCTGGAGTGATGCTATATGCATTTCTCTCTTGCCTGCAGGGTCCTTCATGGACTAGGCTAGGAAGCAAAGCCGATAGCCATCATGGGGCAGAGTGAATCGGAGCCACAGGAGGAGCAAGAGGTATGGCCCCCATGCTTTTCACTAACGGATAGCCAGCCGCTCATCTATTCCACCCTGCGATTCCTCTCTTTCTTCTTCCTTTTGCTCAGGAGACTTACTCAAGTGGAAGACCCAATAGTATATGTGCCTTTCGCCATTCCCTTCTTAGTAAAGAGTGCACTGCTCAGCTGTCCATCATGCATCTTTTTTTTTTTGTCCCACGTAGAGACCAGTTTGCTTTTAGGCATGAGTTTGCATGTTTATGTTTCCAAAAATCAGTTGTTGGTTGTCCTCTTTTCACTGCATTGGCACTTAATGCAATATGGTTCTTGACAGTGAAATGTTTAGTGCATGAATGGAACGTAGTGCCTAGTACATCCTGGCCATCTCCATCCTGATGCCCTTCAGAGGCAAATCCAGTAATTACCAAAGAACGTGTCCAGTGGCCATGCTGCTGAGAATGATGGGGTCTGTAATCCAGTACCTCCAAAAGGCCTAGGATGGAGAAAGCTACCTTGATACTGCTGCACCATAAGACGCTCTAATCTGTTTTGCTTCCTCCTTTGCCATTCTTTGTTTCTGAGAGCTCTGGCCCTGCTCCCTCCCTCAAGGCCTGCTCCATTCTCTCCGCTGCAGGATGCAACCCTGACGGTTGTGCTTTCCAACATCAAGCACTTTGTGGAGGATCAGCTCCAGACCAGCATGGTGAGGGGGAGGGGAGGGAGAAAGCTTTTGGTGGGCCTGGCTCAGCTTGGCATGCAGTGGTTGTTGCCATCTACGGTACAGAATAACTTTCTTTTCCAGGCATTAACTGTGAACGCAAGAGGAATCTCTCTTTGTATGCCTGGAAAAAGCCAAGGACAATGCCATAATATTGGTTATCGTTCCTGTGCAGCATTTTTATTACTCCAGAAAGTGCTTTGGGAACTATTTTTCATTCCTGAGCACTTCACATAATAGGTATTGTAGGGAGGTAACATAGAAGCCAGAAACGCATGAGTGACAGTGGCCAAAGCTGATTCATCTGGAGAAGAGCAAAATTATCAGCTCTCATGCTAAAATATCTGGATGTGAAGGACTTCCAGACATCAAGTATCGGACATTGGATACTTGATGGGAATGCAATTCCATCATAAATAGGATGCCTACCTCTTATTTTTTTAAAAAATCCAATTACTAAACACATTGGTTACTCAAACAGATACCAAAAGTTTCGCTGGAAATTTCAGATATCAAAAGAAAAAGGACACCCCCAGTTAAGTTTCTCTCTGAAACTGTAGCTCTTCCATAGCACTTACCTACTGGATGCATTGTTGCAGAAATCCAGATGACCAGTAGTTGATAGCCAAGAGATACAAAAACTTCCACCTTGTAATTAGATCAAAGAGTCAACTGGTCAACGCATAGTTGCACGGATTTTTGAAAAGTTTATCATTTGAGGGTACTGTGGGGAAAAATAAAAAAATTGCAATGCATGGAGTTACCAAAGCATTGTGCATGTCAGTTGGAGAAAGCTTTTCACATCCAGCATGTGAATTTCAGCTCAGGGAGGGTTGGAATTTAGGCAGGGTTGGAATTTCAGTTCAGGGAACCACCAGTCACAGCCCTTAGGATGCTGTGTGTTTTAAAGCTATGTAGACAGCATAACACAGTTCTGGGTGTGCGGTAGGGGTGTGCTGCAGAGGCAACAGGATTGAGGAGGGTGATTTCCTGCCAGTTCCAAGATTGAGGGGAACACACACAGCAAGGCAGCTGGGTGGACGTGGCCTATGTAATAAAATCATTATCTCAGTGTTGGGCTTTAAAGGCAGCACAGTGGGATGAGGTGAGGTGAGGTGAGCTTCCAGTTGAAGTGGCTTACTCTCTTGTTTCTCATGGACAAGTGGATTTTGAAAGTAATGATCTCAAAGGCAAGAATTTGTTTAATTGGAAAATTCTGGGTAAATATATGTTCCAGCTTCATTTCCTTGGCATGAAAGCTGGTGCATTTTACATATTTGGTCAAAATGGACAAAATATAGCAACTTTTTCCTATCCCTACTGTAATGTTTAGATGTTTTTACTATGTTGAAGGCTGCCTTCATTATATGTGCCACATGAACCCTCAGTTTATTTATTTATTTATTTATTATTTATTATTTCTAACTTATATCACCGCCCATCTCCCCCCACATTTAAGAACATTTAAATGTTCTTAAAGTTCTTCTCAGCTATATCCTGTGATCCTTTGCATCTAGTGATCCAGAACAAGAGATCTTTTATCTTGGAAAGCATTTTCTGCCTGTTTAGTGGTTCACTGTGTGAAGGGCTGGCCATCAACCTGCCTTTTAACATCCATAGGACATCAGAGGACTCTTACAAATATCAGACGATCCTCATCCCAGTTGTCTTTCCAATTACAATTTTGGAAGTTGATATGCACATACTCAATTATTAATGTCTCACTCCAAGATTTGCCCAAATGCTTGCTTTTGAATGTTCATTAGAGGTTTTATTAGCCTTGACTTGCTTTCTTTTCCATTGGCCTTAGCTTTTAGGTACTTTTGATTTTTAGCTAAGTATTTGCAAACTCTGACCTAGAAGTAGCACTAAGAGATGTAAACAGACCACTGAAAGAAAATGTTACACGAGGAGACTAGCCTATCCCAGGAGAGCAAGAATAGCTTTCATGTATTATTTTTTTGTCTGTTGCAAATACTTGAGAGGGAGTTGCCGATACATTTCTAACCAGGCAACTGAATGGCATGGTAGTTCAAGCTGGATCAGCTCCATACTTTGCAGTTAGTCTTGCACTGATTCTCAAACACAGGTTGTTCTTAGCTCATTAGTACTCCTCTGCAGGAATTAGATACAGCTAAATTTGCTGTCCTGGGTTGGAACTTTTGTATCTTTGGAACTACTGAGAATGTCAAGCAACTGAATCCCTTTTTTATCCAGCCTCCAAATTGTTCCATGTCTGGAAGCAGTTTCCCCTGTGGCCCATTTTAGTCAGTCTATGACAAAAATCTTCCTTGTAATCTTTTGGTCAGTAAAGTATAAATCCAAATCCCGATGGCTTCACAAGGCCATCTGCTATGAGTAGACCCAGAACAGCAGAGTCTCTTGGTCTGGTCTCCACAAAGAAGGATGGAGGCGCCCTGAATGTCTCTCTAGTAAACAGTTGGCTGGAACCTTTCTGATAACCCTTGGCTTCACACCAATTGGAAACTAATTCTTCCCCACAGGTGTTGGGAGTTGTGATAGGAGCTGTGCTCTCGGTGTTGCTTGTTTCTGCTTTGGTCCTGGTGTTGATCCACCGGTTTCATCTTCAAAGTAAGTTCCCTTTTGACTGTGAAGGGAAACCATGTCCCACAGGATATCTTTTGGTTTGGTTTGGTTTGGTTTGGTTTGGTTTGGTTTGGTTTGGTTTGGTTTGGTTTGGTTTGGTTTGGTTTGGTTTGGTTTGGTTTGGTTTGGTTTGGTCCGGTCCTGCGCTGCTGGATTCCTAGTCTCCTTTTCACTTCCCTACAGAAGTTGAGGCTCAAGAGCAACCAAAATATCGATTTCGCAAGCGGGATAAAGTATTGTTCTATGGACGGAAGATTATGCGCAAGGTAATACAAAATCAGGGCATCAAAGGCGAGCATGAAACTGGTGTACCCAACTGCTTGCAAATGAATAGGTTGACCAAGGCACTGTGCATGATGCAGTATCTCGGGGGCAGATTTTATGTATCCTCAGGCTCCTTGGAGTTTGAATTAGACAGCATCTCACTGTTCTTTTGTTTGTTTAGAAAAAAATACCCTTTGTCTGATTAGACAAGTACCATCTTTTCTCTATTGGTCTTTGTCTTATAGCTGCTAAGTTGCCTTCAGAAAGGAAGGTAACCTGCATAACAATATGTGCAGGAAAAATCATCCCTTCGCTAAACACATCCATTTTCTTGGCAGGTTTCTCAGTCTACATCCTCCCTTGTGGACACCTCCATGTCTGCTTCACGGCCACGCATGAAAAAGAAGCTCAAGATGCTAAATATTGCCAAAAAGTGAGCAGACAAGCCAGAAAGAGGAGAGGGGGTTGAGTTAATGAATTCCTAACAAGCTGCTGGAGTTCTGGAGAACTAGAACTATGACATTCAGGTTTTGCCCAGGAGGGGAGCATTGGAATGGAGTCAGCCCAACATCTAGTGCTGAGCAGGCTCTGGTATCCTAACAAATGCTGGAACACTTCCAAGGAAGCCAGCCACCTGAAATAATATGTACACTGGAAAGCTTTTATTGATGCTCACCTGGCTTCCAGTGTTTCAAAAATATGCCAGATTCTCGGTTCAGAAAATAAACAATTATTCCTGTGCCTTCTTATTATTAATATTTGAAAGGAAACTATTTTTTGCTTCACCAACCATATACAAATAAATGTATGTGCTCAAATTAGGCTGTTCCTTGGATATTCCTCTGAATCCCTTTTTGTTCTGCCAGTTAAGTTCTGTGCTACAATGAGGGCCAAAAATGTGTGTTAGGGAGAATAAAAACAGTGGCAGCTAAGGGAGACTAGCAGTTTGGAAGTGCAGTAGAGGAATTGTTCAAGTTCTTTGTGCTAGCTGGATGCCACTTTCATGCCAGTAAGATAAGATGCACTATTTGTAAACTTAGCCCTCCTGCTGAAAAGATGGTGCATTATCACAGAGCTCAAACCAACATGGAAATAAGATGAGTGTAACATTGTTTGGTTGCTTGGGAGAGGGAGGGAAGGAGGGAGGGAGGGAGGGAGCAGTGGCTTGTGGTCTCTCCTAGTAGGAGCATCTCTCCTCTCTTGCAAGAGGGAATTGGCTAATTGACTATCTGCAGAAATCTCAGCTTTCTTCCTGTGCTCAGAATCCTACGTATCAAGAAGGAGCTGCCCACCCTTCAGCTGAAGGAGCCACCCCCGTCTGTCCTGGAGGCTGATCTCACAGAATTTGATGTGGCCAACTCCCACCTCCCCTCTGAAGTACTCTACATGTTGAAGAATGTGCGGTGTGTATGTGTAGTAGTCTCATGCTAGCTCAGCTTGAGCCTTGGAGGGAAGTTCCTGGAAGCTGCCAGAAGTGCCTTGGCAGTAGCTGGCACTGTGTAAAGCAATCTTCCTCTGGTTTGATGTCTTTCAGACATCAAACTAACTATTCCTTGTAATCTAACATTTCTGCAGGGCACCAGATTGAGAAAGGCTGAACTAGAGAAGGACAATCCCCCATGTTTGCCAAACTGGTACTGCTAAATTAGCATTTTCCATAAAGTAACTATCACTGCAAAGATTCTCCACTGTAGGGTCTCAAAGCACATAGTGAGGTTGCTGCTATTCACTCCTCATCCTTTTCTTGCCATTTCTCCTATTGCCTGGAGATCCCAAACCAAGGACTGGTTGGTTTTTTTAAGTTACTATTTTACAGCTCTAATAAATGCATGGCCAATTTGGGGGTGGCGGGGGGCTGAGTGAAGAACTACTGACAAAATGAATAGTAGCTATCCTCAGACTGCCGTGGTTGAAGTATAACTGATCCTCCTGTCTAGGAACAGATTTGTTCAAGAATAGAGGAGCAGAACCTGCATGAGGCTTAAGGCACCCATTTCATCCTTAAAACTTCCACTCCCCTTTTCCAAGAGTCCTAGTGCCACCCACTTTTGGAAGGTGGCCCTCAACAAGTCAGATAAAATCTGGTGCAGCTCTTAAGCCCATGTGATTTTTGAGCTCTCATTGGCCAGATTTTTGAGCATGTGGGATATTAAAGCTAAGTAGGTTTGGAGCTGGGCTTCATTAATATGTAATTCCAAGGTAAATTAAACGTATTTTCTAGAATTAGTTTCCTTGGCACAAGCAGGTATCAGAGAAGAAAAGGCAAGAAAAAAGGAGGGATGCAAATGTGCCCCCACTAGGAATCTCAAGTAACTCAAACTTGAGTAGGATTGCATTGGGGATTTGTTTCAAGATTGAGCTTGCTTGGTTTGACGACAATGATTTCATGTACCTACCTTATTGTGGTTATTCTCCTGGGTTTTGTGCCCAGTCCAGAGAAAATAGTCCATTGTCCCCAAGAAGCAGATTGGGCATTGTGTGGTTGGGTAGATTTCAGTATTTAAGATGGTGGGATTGTGGTTGGAATTGTGCCCTGTTATTTCCTTGTAGGGTGCTCGGCCACTTTGAGAAACCCTTGTTCCTGGAATTGTGCAAACACATGACCTTTCAACAGTGCCAGCAAGGCGAATATGTCTTCCGCCCAGGTCAGCCGGATACCAGCATCTACGTGGTCCAGGATGGAAAATTGGAGCTCTTCCTGTCCGAACAGGTAGGAGGAGGGGCGGAGCAAATCCTGAAAAGGCTGCAGTGTGCAGTGCTATGCCAGCCACAGGGCCAGCCTGGCCTGGTGTTTCTCCCAGTGAGAACAGCTGAAGCGAATGCTGCTTCCAAGGTGACTGTCAGCGCTCCCATTTGTTTCCATTTATTCGAAAGCCTTTATTTAAAAGCCAGGGCAGGGAAAGGGCCACGGCTAGCCCCTCACAGCTGTTTGTGTGTGTGTGATTCAGGATGGGAAGGAGACTCTTGTGAAGGAGGTATTCCCAGGGGACAGTGTGCACAGTCTTCTCAGCATCCTGGACGTCATCACGGTAAGATCTGATGCCACTGAGAGCCCCAGTGATCGTATCTGCCTCAACTTGAGTTGACCTCGATTCCTTTTTTTTTTCTTTTTTTACAGTGTTCGTTTTGTTCCATTACTGCATTCTTTTTAATATTTTTTTTAAGTTCACCTAAAAACGTGTGTGTTTTCCTATGTAAACATAGGAAGGTTTTTTCTACTGTGTAATGTGTTTTGTGTATGTGTACGTTCGAGACCCGAGCGCCGCGTGACGGAGTGAGCTCCCGCACTCGCCCCAGCTCTTGCCAACCTAGCAATTCGAAAGCGTGCAAATGCAGGTAGATGAATAGGTACCACTTTGGTGGGAAGGTAACAGCGTTCCGCACGCGTCATGCGGCCACATGACCGTGGAAGCGTCTTCGGACAGCACTGGCTCTTCGGCTAACAAACAGAGATGAGCACCGGCCCCTAGAGTCGGACACGACTGTGCGGGGGAAAACCTTTACCTTTTTTTTACTTTCCCCTAATACACACATACTTAATTTGTCAACTGCTTCACAAATTTTCAGAGAGCTTTAATTGGTTTGCATATTGTTTTGCAGTGTGCAAATCAGACATTGAAATGTGAACCCAATGAATTTTTCCCTTCTATAGCCACAACACCTTTTCCCTCCAGCCACATGCATCTTTAGCCTCCCCCACTATTAGTTAGAGGCCTCTTGACCCAACCCTCTGCTTCTACCTTCTCAGACATGCCTATTAGATAAAGCTTGATCTGGTGCTGAGTCCTCCATCAATTATTGGTCAAATCACTCTATGTAACCAGTAAAAAATCAGGAAGAGTCTAGTAGCACCTTTTCCAAGTAACAGTTTAATTCCAATTTAAAGACATAAGCTTTTGTGAGCTGCAGCTCACTGTCTGATGCAATGGAGCACATTTCAATTGGATTTAAATTGGGATGAGGTGGGGGAAGGGAGAGGAAGATAGGCTGGTTATTTAGATGCAGGTTACATGTGAGACAGAGTACAACTACTTTACCAGTTAATCTGCCTTTTAAATCCCACATCAATCGAGCCATTCTGTGCATCTGATGAAGTGACCTACAGCTCACAAAAGCGTATGCTTTTTAATAAAATTTGTTAGTTGAAAAAAGGGCTACCAGATTCCTTGTGAGTTTTTGCTACCATAGACTAACACAGCTCTCCTAGGCTGTCCATGTAACTAGTGGAGCAGAAAGAATTACAGCTCTAGTACTTAGATCTCTCGGGGGTGGGGTGGGGGGTTCCAACAGGGTCACCAACGGCCATACCGGACAGTGTCTGCACGGGTAGCTGAGGACTCCACCGTGCTGCGTTTGCCGGTAGAAGCCTTCTCGGCGGTCTTTGAGAAGTATCCTGAGAGCCTGGTCCGGGTGATTCAGGTGAGCTTCCAGTGTGCCCTGTCTCTGTTCTCTCTGCATCTCCTTTCCATGTTTTCCTGCTGGGTTTGGTCCGTGTAAGCTTTTGGATGTCAGCAGAAGCAGGACATAGTTAAGCGCACAAACCAAGCAAATTTGCATTACTTGCAAAAATAATCTTTCCTGTCTTCTCTGCAATGTTTTGACTTGATTTGCTCCTCTGAAACAGTGTAGCAGTGATGCTACATCCAGGAACTAACATTGCCATACATATCCCTAAAGACAGGGATGCTACCATAGATTGCTACCATCTGTGGCACGGTTAAACTGAGAATACTGCACTGGGAGATGACTGTTGCATCTCCAACCGAATATTGTAGAGTTGGACAAGGTGCAGAGAAGGGCAGCCAGTGGGCTGAACCAAGAATCCCCAGTCTTGGGGGCCCGTGGAGAGGGTCTCTCACACTGAGAGTTAAGCCGGCTACTTTTGGGAGATGATGGAGAAGTTGCCATAGTGAGCCCACGGGGCAGCAGGAGGCGGTTCTGAGGAAATCAAAAGACGGGCAAGGGCCTTTCTTTCTCTTGCCCGACCCTACATATTGCCCCTTGTGATGAACCTGTATACCAGCTGCACCCTCTCTGCCACACAGACACAACATGTTGGGTAGCTGTCTGTTGACCTGCCGCTATTGCCGTTTCCAATTTCAGATCATAATGGTTCGTCTTCAGAGAGTCACCTTCTTGGCCTTGCACAACTATCTGGGCCTGACAAATGAGCTTTTCAGCCATGTAAGTTGTCCTATCCAGCTTTACTTTCCAGAGCCTGTTTCCAAACTAAGCCTCGCCCTCTTTACATGGGAATTGACAGTAGCTTTTGAGCATGCGCAGAATTCATTCCGCTCCCTATTGATTAAGCATAGAGGAGCGGGTTTCCCAGCACAGGAAATTTGGGCAAGAGACCTCCTCTGAGCTTCCCACCTTCTTGTGTGATGGACATGGGTGTGTTTCCATCCCCAGGAGATGCAGCCGCTGCGGCTTTTTCCCCAGTCGAGTCACCCCTCCCGCACAAGCCCCGTCTGGCACAGTAAACGCGTAATTAGTGCTTCCTCTATCGAGGACGCCAAGGATAGTGCTGGAAGGCAACCCGATGCTTCTAAGGATCCAGGTAAGCTGTCTTCCCTAGGAGCAAAAGCTGGCATTTGCTAGCAGCGTGTGAGCTGGGATCGGCTTCTGACCCTCCGGTGCAATCCATTCCTTTCTGCCTCTTGACTGACTCTCTGAGGAAGTACAACTTCGCCTTCCTCTGCCCATGGTATAACTTGCCAGTGCCCACGTCCAGCTAGCTCTCTCCTCCCACTAAAGGTCAGGTGGGGTTGTTAAGATGCAGCTGTTCCTGCCTATGGGGCTGATGTTGGATATCATTAAAGGCTACTCCATTAGTATCTCTGAGTCTTGTTGTGAACACCAGCTTTTGTTTCTTTCCTAGTGAGGGCATTTCAGTGATGTCATCTAACTAACCTACTGCAGAAGCAAGGGTCCAGATGCTACTACTAGAGCAGGGCTTTCCAAAGTGCCGCCGCTGGCGACACACCAGCGGCAGCGGCGCGGGGGGCGTGCGGCGGCGCGGGGGGCGTGCGGCGGCGCAGGGGGCGTGTGGCGGCACGCGCGTGCACGGCAGCTGGCGGCACGCGCGCGCCGCCGCTTCCGGGTGGTGTGGCGACACACCACGCTGTGTGTGGTGACACACCTTTGTGTCGCGACACACAGTTAGGAAAGCTCTGTACTAGAGACTAAGATCAGGTCAAAGCAGAGTACAAAACCTCATCTGGTCCCAGTATTTTCACTGTTCTTTTCTTCCTCCTGGCATATTCTTGGCCCTGGCAATAGAATCTAACCTAGTCATCCACTGGCAGAGGTTTCCCCGGGAACAGTTTTGTGTTCCTTGTGCAAGTATTGGTTATGGATTCCTTCCAAGGTATGGGAGAATCAGATGCTCACATTTACACTGTGTCTGGTGATTGATAGCCTCATATACTTCCAGGTGATCCCTTGAAATCAGGTTTATTAGAACCCCCTGTTCCTCCTCTGTTGAGCCGTTGCATCTCCATGCCAGTTGACATTTCAGGTATGTCCCCCTTTTGGCCCATGCTCCCTCTTTGTTTGATGTAATGTCTATGGCAGGGGTCCCCAACCCCCGGTCTGCGGACCGGTCCCGGTCTGTGGCCTGTTAGGAACCGGGCCGCACTGTCCGGAACGAGTCTTCCCTCGCCACCATGCTGGTCTCCAACTCGGAAGAAGAGGAGCCGATAACAGGAAGAGGCGGGGAAGGGGCGAAAGCCGAGCCTGAGCCGGAGCAGCTGATAGGAGGAGACCAGGAAGCAGAAGCACCTACGCCTATCAGCGTGCGGCAAAGGAGGCTAGAGAGGCGGGCCGGTCCCCCCCCCCCCCCCCGGTCTGTGGAAAAATTGTCTTCCACAAAACCGGTCCCTGGTGCCAAAAAGGTTGGGGACCCCTGGTCTATGGCCTTGGGCAGTCCAGTTGATTACTCTGATGATCTCCATGCTCTCCTTCTCACCCAGGGATTCAGAAGGGCCCACGGTCAGACTTTGATATGGCCTATGAGCGAGGCCGCATCTCAGTATCTCTTCAGGAAGACAGTGCAGTACTGGATGGCTTTGCTCGAGTAAGTCTCTGCCGAGGAGGTTGGGAGCTTGTCAGCTTTGATGACAATTCGTCATCTCCTTATAGGTTTTTAGGTACCATTAGAAGGGATAGAAGTGGGGCTGCCCTTTTGGGAGGAGATACTTCTGCCTTTGGGAAATCTTTCCTATGGATAATCTCTTGCTTCTTGGGCCTCCCTGAGTTGCTTCTACCTTTTCTATCTTTGACAGTCAGCTTCCCAAGAGTCCCGTGAACGAAAGTCTGTGACAGTAGAGGAGCAGCCGTCAGGGATCTACCATTACAACTATTGTGAGGATGACTCAGCAACCGGGGATTGTCCATTTGGGCCATACCAAGGCCGCCAGACGACTGCCATTTTTGAGGCTGCCAAACGGGAGCTGGTCAAACTCATGAAGATCGAGGTAGGGTGTTGCAGGAAGAGTATTCGGATAATCGGTGGCCAGGGATGCGGGGAGTTCTCCCTTGCGGCTCCCTTCCTTTCTCAGCCAGTCCGGAGGCTGGTGGTGTTCGGAGTTCAATGCTTCGGTCGTCTTTACTCCCCTCTCGACAGGAATTGAGCATCTGCTATGGGCCAGAGCAAGACAAAGGAGAGCTGCCCTTTACTTCCAAACCTTTTTCAATTATCATGGCCCTGATTTTCATGATACTTTTTTTTCATGGTGCTTCCAGACAACACTTTGATTGTGCCATTGCCCTGCTTTGTTCATGAGTTTTATGGAACAGAGAATCTGCAATCATCTCCCCTCTCTTCCCACCAGTTTTATTATTTTTCTTCCATTCGTTGTAAGAACAACATGCCTTTTGACTAACAGTGCTAGGAGTCCTTCTGGAATCATCTTCGGTTTTACTGCACTTGGTACTGTACAATATTCATAAGGTTTGCCTTGCAATAGTCCTGTTCAGTCTTAATCCTTTTTCGCATAAAAGGACAACTGAGGCCAAGAGAAAATAGTTGTTCCAAACTGTACAAGACATATAGAAACTGCTTAAGAATGCTGCTTTGTGATGGTTGTTGTATGCTGGGAGTAGGGCTATAAAGCAGTCTGTGTGTGTAGAGTAAATGCAGGTGTTTCACAGTGGTATGAAGTTGTTGTACTCTAGTGCATGAACTCCCTATTTGTTTGTAGAGTGTGCAAGGTTCTGTTTGGAAAACATCTATGATGTGATGCCATGCAGAAGCTTATACATTACAGGTAGTCCTCGCTTAGCGACCACAAGTGGGACCAGCAAATCTGTTGCTAGGCAACACAGTCATTAAGCAAGACATTACGTGACCATGACAGACTTACAAACTCACTTCCGCCATGGTCGTTAAGTGAATCACCTGCAGTCATTAAGCAAGACATCACTTGACTGCAACTTGCAATTTTGCTGCTGACTTCTCCATTGACTCTGCTTGTCAGAAGCTGGCTGTGAAGCGTGCAAATGCCGATCACGTGACCGTGGGATACTGCGATGGTTGTAAACTCCCACTGGTTCCAAAGTGTCCAAATCTCAATCACGTGACTGCGGGGATGCTGCAAAGGTCATAAGTGCGAGTACTGGTCGTAAAGTTACTTTTTCAGCACCATCATTACTTTGAACAGTCACTGAACAGGGCAGTCGTTAAATGAGGACTACCTGTGCTGCTTTAATAACCAAAATAATTTCTTTCCTATGTACAGGTAGTCCTTGGTTAGCGGCCACTCGTTCAGTGACCGCTCAAAGTTGTGACGGCACTGAATGAGCGGTACTTATGACCGGTCCTCAAAGATCCAGCTGTTGCACCACTCCCTTGGTTACGTGATCGCAATCTGGACGCTTGGCAACCGGCTCGCACTTACGACAGTTGCAGTGCCCCGTGGTCATGTGATCGCCATTTGCGACCTTCCCTGCCGGCTTCCCACAAGCAAAATCAGTGAGGAAGCTGGCAGGGAAGGTCACAAACCACGATCACATGACTGTGAAAAGTCTCCCCTGCCCAGCAGCAGCTACCCCCAGCCCCGCCACACTCACACCGTGCCTCACTGGCTGCCCGTGCACCCTCCCCTACCTGGCAGCAGCCACCCCTGGCCTGAAATCACTTGCGCATGCTGCTGCAACCACCTGCCACCTGCCACTTGCCTGCCTGCCGGCCTGCTTGCAAGAAACTGCAACTTCCTGCTGGCTTCCCCACTTACTTTGTTTGTTGGAAGCCGGCAGGAGGTTGCGAGAAGGTCTTTGTTTAACCACCCACGATCTGTGCTTAACGATGGCAACAGGGGCTGCTGGGATTGCCGTCACTAAGCGATGTGGTCACATGATGTGCTTTACAACCGCATTGCTTAGCGACGGAAATCCCAGTCCCAATTACCCTAGTTAAGAGAGGACTACCTATACTGCAAGCGTACTCTGGTACTAGTAAATGATCCTGTTCTCCTATAGGGGACATATGAGACTTTCGTTAGTTTCAGAATCCTTTGAGTTTTTACAAAGTTACTGTGGAAACGGTTACGTTTTGGTGCTTTTAGAGAATGATAATATTTGAGGAAAGCTATAGAGGTCAGACTTAGTTTACTATTGACCCTGCTCCACAGGTGAATCCTCAGGATGTTGATCATGGATTTTTAGAATTTTGTTTTTTCTTCTCTTGCCCAGGATAGCATGCTTTGCTCTTTACCACTGAACTCAGAATATTGCTAAAAAGAGCAGGACTCCGTATTGGCCATGACATGCTGAAAAAAGACCTAGATTAATCCAGCCTCCCTTCTCTGCCAGGTCTAAAGGGTTCAGCTCCTATTCCAAACAGGGAGGACACCTAACACCACTCTGCCGCTCTCTCCACAGGATTCATCCTTACTAAATAATCGGGTGCTTCTGCACCATGCCAAGGCAGGAACAGTGATTGCCCGCCAAGGAGATCAAGTAAGTATTGTAGATGGCATACAAGGTCGTAAGATCAGCTTAGTCAGAAGAAAACAAATATGATAACTGTAGCCCCTCTCCTCCCCCTTGAAGGTCAGAAAAAGATGGAAGCAGCGCTTTCCCCCACAGAAATAGCTGCTTTTTCCTGTAATCAGAACCTAATGTTGGATGGACTTGTGTTCTAGAAGGAAAGAAGTCTCAAGAAGCATTTCATGTGGGTTGAATTTCAGTGTGTGTTCGGTTGCATGGATTCTTCACTCTTCAGTTTGTAGAAGGTTTCCTTCCACAAGGTAGAATCCTGTGCTGTAGCACAACACAGCTTTTTATAGAGAATCTGGCCCCTTTGGTTGTGGATTAGAAAAGGAGGGGAATACATTTGTCAGGAAATGGAGAAGGAAAAAGAAAGTAGAATGCATGTTGGCTGCAAAACACTCCTCTTAAAACACTAATTTCCAGCTTTTTAGCAAAACACTGTCAATTTAGATTTTAAGGGAGGTAAAGCTTACTTTAAAAGAAAAAGGTATTTCTAGAGGCCTGTTGAAGCTTCTGAGTCCTGCCCAACGGTGAACCAATTCCCTTGGGAGGGGCTGCTTATTCTGGTCTCTCTTGGCAGGATGTCAGCTTGCACTTTGTACTGTGGGGCTGTCTGCACGTTTACCAGCGGATGATTGACAAGGCCGAAGACGCGTGCCTCTTCTTGGTGCAGCCTGGGGAGATGGTGGGCCAGCTCGCAGTGCTTACCGGAGAGCCGCTGTTTTTCACCATCAAAGCAAATCGTGATTGCACTTTCCTTAAGATCTCCAAGTCTGACTTTTACGAGTGAGTACCACGTGCATAAGTGTGCCTGGTTTCTGCCCGGCTCCTGCCATCATGTACTCCCCCATCACTAGTCGCGTTCTCCACATGTGGCAGCTGCTCCTGTTCTTTCAGCCGGAGCCATTTGGGGTCCTCTGCTGTGAGGCTGGTTGGGCCGCCTCACAGGTAAAATGGAAGGGAAAGAGAGGCTCTGTCGGTGGCTTCATGCCGTCAACGTGCATTTCACTCAGGAAGGGCTTTCGTGGCTCTAGCAGACTTTTCCTCTCTCCCCCTTCTCCAGGAGAAGGAGCTGCCTAAAAACAATGGTTATCTTTCTTTAATAGCAACCCAGCCTATCAAAATCAAACCCTGACTTTTTAACCATGCTGCTCCTTTGAAATCAAGGAGGCTGATTGAGGTGGATAAAATGTGAGGATAGGCACTAAAAATCAGGAACTCTCAGTGGACAATGTTGGGCTGTAAAGAGATATTGCTGGACTACTGCAATGCGCTCTACATCGGGTGCCCTTGAAGAGCATCCAGAAGCTTCAGCTGGTGCAGAATGCGGCTGCACGGGTAGTAAATGGTGTATGTTATTCAACACATGTAATACCGCTACTCTGTGAGCTGCATTGGTTGCCGGTGTGCTGCTGGGTGCAATTCAAGGTGCTGGTTGTCACCTTTAAAGCCCTTTGTGGCTTGGGACCAGGTTACCCGAGGGACCGTCTTTTCCCAGTTGTCTCTACCCGTCCAATCCGGTCCGGCAGGATGGGCATGCTCCAGGTCCCGTCAGCCAGGGAATGCCAGCTGGCGGGGCCCAAGAGGCGTGCCTTTTCTGCCGTAGCATCTGTCCTATGAAACAACCTCCCTCCGAAGATCAGGATGGCCCTGACCCTGCTGGCCTTTTGTAAGGCCCTAAAGACCTGGTTATGTGCCTGGGGCTGGGCCCCCGAGTGTGTGAAGAGTCCCATCTCCTGGTTGTATTAACATCTGTGGATCGTAATATTTTCCTCAGCTGCTGTGTGTATTTTAACTTTTGTATGGTAATGGAAATTTTGTTTTTACTTGATTTTATGATTGTAGGATTATGAGGGAACAGCCAAGCGTGGTACTGAGTGTGGCTCATACTGTGGCAGCCCGCATGTCTCCTTTTGTGCGTCAAATGGATTTTGCTATTGATTGGATGGCAGTGGAGGCTGGGCGAGCACTTTACAGGTAAGGGGTTTCCTTGGCTCCCCACCCTCCATTTGATGCCTTTCCTTTGCTAAAGAGCCCCATGTTCAGTTAGATGCACACAGTGCCATGACACTTGCACACAAATAACTTGCTTCATGGTAGGCTTTGCTGGTTATCAGAGGAGGGGACCAGTTTAATCCATGATTCTTCCCTTTCCTCCAGGCAAGGCGACAAGTCTGACTGCACCTACATTGTGCTGAATGGGCGCTTGCGCTCTGTCATCCAGAAGGCCAATGGCAAGAAGGAGTTGGTTGGGGAATATGGGCGTGGGGACCTCATTGGAGTGGTAAGTTCTAAGTAAGAGAAACCCCTACACACAGCGAGAGACAGTTAGACCAAAGGGTGTCCTTTAGAGATAATTTTCCTACTGTCCCTTTGAGCCCAAAGGTGAGTTATACCCTTTGTATTTTAAGAAGACTCATAGGCACAGCATCAGATTCTTGTTCTAGCTCAATTCGGAATACAAGTGGTCCTCGTTTAACGACCACTCGCTCACCGACCGTTCGAATTTGTGACAGCGCTAAATGAGTGGTAGTTACGACTGGTCCTCGGAGTTTCAGCCATTTTGGCTCCCCCGTGGTCACATGATCGTAATCCGGGCGCTCGGCAGCCAGCCCAGATTTCCAACCATTGCAGCTTTCCACAGTCATGTGATTGTGGTTTGTGACCTTCCCTGCCGGCTTCCCACAAGCAAAGTCAATGGGGAAGCCAGCAGGAAGTCAGAAGTCGCGATCACGTGAAACTTCCGGGGAAGGCATGGCAAACTAAAGACGTCTCCGAGAAAGCGGAGCTGATGACCGCTGCAAAGACCGAAGAACCGGTGAGTAGACCGGTTCTTCGGAACCTCTCTGGATAAAGAGAGGATGGGAGATCGCCCACATGTACTACAGATGGCTGCTCCTCGCAAGGAGACCTCAGGACAATGGTTTTCCGCGGGTTTGAGCACTGGGAGACAAAGGGATTAGCCATCTTGCTTGCAACCGCGGCAGAGCCTTTTAAAGGACACTAAGTTCGCAAGCCTCATTTTCTAATCACTTTTGGAAATTGCCTATTAACCATCTTAAAGCTATTAGAGACCTTCGGAATGACAAGTTTGAAAAGTCGCTGGGTGAGTTTAGCTTCAACTCTGAACAAAAGAAAAAATAATTATAAGCTTAGGAAGTTAAAGAATTTGAAATAAACAGCAAAAAGCTAAAAAGGTTTTGATCTAAGAAAGTTATAAACAGATTAAGGATCCAGATAAATTTGGAATATTAACTTTTACTCTAAGATTTTGGAATTAACTATAAAAAATAAATAGCTTCTCATGGGAACCAGATTTATTTTGGCTATCCTGGCTATTGCAAGTCATAACAAAGATAAGTGAATTTATGATTTTAGAAACTGGACACTAGAGGGGATTAAATATTCTAAGTAGAAGGAAAAAAATAAAAGTCTGCTTTTGGTGTCAGTTAGTATTGGACTTACAAAATGACACAAAACTTCATAACATTAGAAATATTAAAGGAGATCTTTGAAGAATGGAGCCAGAAATTAGTAGCTACAATGTCAACAGTGTCAGTAATGATGTCTGACTCTATGGGTAGACTATGTCCAAAATATGTTAATGAGGGAATGATAGATGTGGAGCATTTTTTTTCTGATAAGACAGAGAAAGTAGCAAAAATGGAACTACAAATGACAGGCCAAGAGAATGATTTGGAAAAGGATGCTTTATGGATATACAAAAGAAACTGGTTGAAGTTTTGAAAATTAAAAGGGAAATATAAATGACAAACCAAGAGAATGACTTAGAAAATGTTTTCTTATTGGATCTACAAAAGAGGCTTGTTAAATCCTTGAAGAAGTCTGTGCGATGGGATAAAGAATTGAAGAGACATCAAATCCTATGACAATATTTGAATGAACTAAAGATTAAGACTCTTAGAAGTAAAAAGAAGGAATATAAAGTTGGTTTATTGATCAAGGTTAAAATAAGACTTTTTTTTTGGTAAAGTTCTGGCAACCCTTTACGGACTTTTTGCTGACACCAGGATTGAAAAGTTGATGCTTTATGGATTTGCTTATAGATAAGGGATGAGATATGGGATGAAGAGATATTTGTTTAACCTTACAGTGGGTGAAGAGTTGTTAAATTTATTTATACTTGTTGTGATGAAGGTTGGAAGTCACTTCTTTATATATTTCTTTTCTTTTTCTTTTTCTTTTTCTTTTTCTTTTTCTTTTTCTTTTATTCTTTTTCTTCTTTCTTGCACTTTTTCTTCTTTCTTTCTATGCTCTTCTTTAAGTTTAGTTTTATTAGTTTTTATATTGTAATCAAAATCCTTAATAAAAATTATATATTAGGAAGTTGCAATCACGTGAGGTCCTCACTTAATGACCTGTGTGGTCCTCACTTAACGACGGTAGCCAGGGACTGCCAGAACTGCCATTGCTAAGCGGCACGATCACATGATGTCCTTTATGACTGCATCGCTTAGCAACGGAAATTCCAGTCCCAATTACCATCGTTAAGTGAGGACTATGTGCATACCCACAGAAGAGCATCTGTTTGCATCTCTGTTTGCCAAATTTTATTCTCTCCTGGATATCCTATTCTTGACCCCTAAATTATTATTACCAAGATGGTCTCAATAGCTGAGGAGCACTTTTTTTCATGGTAGGAAGTCTGTGATGTGGCTTACCTACTGTGACCATTTCTTGTGACCTAGGTAGAAGCTCTGACCCGTCAAGCCCGAGCTACTACTGTCCATGCTGTGCGGGACACAGAATTGGCCAAGTTGCCAGAAGGGGCTCTCAACAACATCAAAAGACGCTACCCTCAGGTGAATGCTTGGGGATTCTCCACATTTTCCCTTTGAACTGAGCTCTGCAAGTCCTGGTGTACATCTGATTTGCAAATGGTTCTGCAGATTTCTTTCCACTCAGTTTGTAGGATGTGTGTGTACCTTGCATGTATCGGATCTGTGTGGCATAATATGGATCTTTTGGACACAGACATGGTCAGTAGAGATGCTTTATAACTGTTCAGAAACACTGAGTATAATCATAAAGAAAGATTGCAAAGCTTTACAGGATACTAAGCTGGAAAATGAATATACTGTATAGAGTAGAGGGCTGCTCCACTTCATTATTTGACTTGACTCACCGTGTGTTAATAAAAACAAATGATGGCATTGTTAATTTATTGTTCTGTCTGCAAACTCTTTGGACAGCCCCAACAAAACCACATATGTGGTAGGATGCTAGTTTTTCAAAGTCACTTTATGATCAGAATTGAGATGGAAAGTAAACCCTCATGTTGAGTTTTTCTTGACTGCTGTGAACTTGCTCAATCGCAGTAAGAGAAAAACACTCTGTAACCCCCAGAGACACCATGTCTTCAGAAGGTTATCAAGTGGAAACCATAACAGAAGATGCTGCTTCTCCATGTTGTAGCAAACCATGGCATCTTCTGGGCAAGCTGGATTCATTGCTGATAGTAAGCTTTTTCCAGAATGGGCTAAAGATATACTAAGTATGATATCTAGGGAAATGTAGAGTTGCATTTTAATATGGAGGGCCAATGCAGTGGCAAGGCATTGTAAGCACTTTTTTTAGTGTGAATAGGAAGAATATTAGTTTAAGAAGGTCTAGCTAGCCCCACATCAGTTGGGTATTTCACAGACTCACAAGTGGTTGTGTATATGTGTAATTGCTCAATTTCTGGGCACTGGCGTTGTCCAATCTGCTGATGTCTTACATAGGTTGTCACCCGCCTTATCCACCTACTGAGTCAGAAGATCTTGGGGAACCTGCAGCAGTTACGTGGCCCTTTCCCAGGTAAGAGTGTCCCAATTCAGGCCATGCACCAACTTGTTGCCACATGACCCAGAAAGCATCAAGGCTTGAAAGAGCATCCCAGCACGAGAGGAAGCAAGGGACTTGTGGCTGCAAGTATCTAATGCTCCTGCCAGGTACTTCAGGGGTTTGTGTTTCAGTAATTATTGTTTCTCCCATGTAGGTTCAGGTCTTGGCATGGCACCCGGCTCAGAACTGACCAATCCAGCTAGTAATCTCTCAACAGTGGCCGTCCTTCCGGTGTGTGATGATGTGCCCATGGCAGCCTTCACCTTGGAACTCAAACATGCTCTGAACGCTATTGGTGAGCTCTGTCAGTGCTCTCTTTCCTTGTGTGGCTTGTGTGGGTTCTGCTGCTTCCGTCGTGATCCATTCTTCTTTTTCTTCACAGGCCCAACCCTGCTCCTCACCAGTGACATTATCCGTGCTCGTCTTGGGGCATCAGCACTGGATAGGTGGGTTGGGAACACGCGTAAGCTTGTAAGCAGAAAGGTATAACCGCAGACACTGAAGAATGGAGATGGGATATGGCATGTGTACTCTGTGCCATTCCCAATCTGCCCAATATTCTGTTTTAGCCATTCGATCTGTCAGTGTTCCCTGGAAAGTGAGGTACCCTGGCAGGTACGGTATTTCCACCAATGCCTCTAGGGTGCATTGTCATAACGACAACCATACTGAGGCTACGTTGAAGCTAATATTGAAGCTACAGATGTCGTGAGAGTCCTTTACTCCCAAGGAAGAAGGCTGTGTGGGGCACCAAATAAAGATAGGGACAAAGTTTTCTGTTATCCAGGTAGAACTATTATATAGAGACCGTGTTGCATTTTTAGTTTGTGTGCTGAGCTTTAATTGTGCTCTTCCTCTTTTCATCTGATGAAGTGGCTGCAGTTCACAAAAGCTTACCCCTTTAATAAAATTTGGAAAAGGTGCTTCCGGACATCTGCTTTTTTCCAACCATAAAACTGAAGTTGGCAGGCTTTGATTTTCTCCAAGCCATCATGCAAGACCTCAGTAAAAATGCCCCTTTCCCTTTCTTAGACTCACCCCCATCCATTGGGTCATGGGTACTCGCTACTGATCAGCAAAGTGTTTCCACAAAATATACGGGGTTGGTCCGTGAGTCTGAACAATATGTATAGTATCTGTATTGGTATGAGATGTGTTTGTACATGGGTTCTGTCTCTTCGAGTAAGATGATTTGAATGAGGCCGGCCTTCATCTTTTACAAAAATCCTCATCCTCAAGGAAAAGGAACATCAGGGACTAGCTTCTGCCCCTTTGGAGATCCGCTCTTGGGTAGCGTTGGGTTTCTGGAAAGACAAAGATGGTTGGGTAGGATCCTGAAAAGTCCAGGGTGGAAAGAGAAGTTGGCTTGTTTTTCTGGACACTGTCTGTCCCTTTTCCCTCCTTACAGTGCTGCCAGTGGAATGAGGGTGGAATGAGAAAACTTTCTGCTGCCTTTCTTCCCTTACAGCATCCACGAATATCGACTGTCTGGCTGGCTGGCTCAGCAAGAGGACATCCATCGCATTGTTCTGTACCAGACCGATTGCACCTTGACTCCTTGGACAGTGCGTTGCATCCGGCAAGCTGACTGCATTCTCATCGTGGGCCTGGGGGACCAAGAACCTGCGCTGGGCGAGGTAAAGGGTCCCTCGGGACTAGAGGGAAGCTCGGCCCGAGAAGTGCAGTTGCTCCACTTGAGGAGGTAGATCAGCTGCTTTGGTGGGGCAGGGGGGAGTTGGATGACCGGTTTCCATTGCACAAACCCACATCCTACTGTGTAGAACTTGAAATGGATCCCAGCGGGATTGAAGGGCATCTTTTTATTAGCCTATCCATGTCAGAATTGCTTTTCCTGCCAGTTGGTTGCCTTCCTACTCTAATGGCAGGCTTGGGGTTTGGCCCTCTCTTGGATGTGGCTCCATAAGTGAGACGGCAAAGGAACATAATCGGCCCCAGCCAGCTGACCAGCTCTCTTTGGGCTGTGATGGGAATGAACGTGGTTGACTTGACTTTCCCTTCCTCCCTCCACCCGGTCAGCTGGAGCAGATGCTGGAGAACACAGCAGTGCGGGCCCTAAAGCAGCTCATCCTCCTGCACCGCGAAGATGGCCCCAGCCCCGCCCGCACGGTGGAGTGGCTCAACATGCGCAGCTGGTGCTCAGGGCATCTGCACATCAAGTGCCCGCGCAGGGTCTTCTCTCGACGCAGCCCCAACAAACTGGTACCCGCGTTCTGTTGGTTCGCCATTGCCTCTTGCTCTGTGCCCGCTCTTCCAAAGGGCCTGTGGCTTAGTCAGGCCTTTCTCTTTCACTTGGCTGAACTGCCGCTTCTCTTGAGGATGTTGCTTCCCTGTAGCTGTTCTGATTAGCAGGCTTCCTTCCCCTCAGAGACCCCGCCACGCCATGCCACTCCTCCTGAGCCAGTATTTCCTACTTCAGGTTTCTCCCCCCTCCTTGCTTTGGTTTGCATCACCTTGAGGACAAAGCAGGGCACAGGCTATCTGGAACCCCGCCTCCCCATAGCTGGAGCCCAAGCCTATTTGACTTTCCTTTTGTGGAGGGTAAAAGTTGATACCTGGGAATGGGTGAATTTACACAGCTTCCCCCTCAGGGTCCCATTTCTCTGGGGCTAGTGGAAAAAGACTTACTCCTGCTCTCCCTCCCTCCCCGTCCCTCCCCATCCTCCACTACAGAGAGAGATGTATGAGAAAGTCTTTGAAAAGAGTGCTGATCGTCACAGCGACTTCTCCCGTCTGGCACGAGTCCTTACAGGGAACACCATTGCTCTGGTTCTGGGTGGCGGTGGAGCCAGGTAATATACCTTTCGCTCGGCATCAGGCGGGCCAGGAGGATTTTCGGGGTAACAGTGCACCAAAACTAGGGAACGTGCATCTCCCAAAGACAAGAGGGATGTGGCTTTTTCCCCACCATGGGCTAATTCCCCTGGACCCCACTGTTCTCCCCAGTTGGATTTGAGAGGAGTTAGGAGGTCTGTACTCCTTAACATGGAAGCTTACACTTTTGACTAGCACCAGTGTTGACTACTACTACTACCACCACCACCACCACCACCACACTTTTTTTTAACTACTCCCACCTTTGGCTCCTCCCTGACAGCAGAGGCCTGAAAGAGTCAGCCTCATTCTCATGAGAACCCCCAAAGGTACTGTGATGGAATGTGTCTATGTAGGGGGAGGTGATGTGATGGACTTCAGTAACACTGCTGGGTTCTCAGGAAGGAGGGAGCACATTCCAAGGAGGGGAGCGAGATAAGAGTCAACACAGTCCGGGTGGCAATGGTGGGAAAACGAAGAGGTTCAGGGTAGCCCCGCCCTAGAGCCTCCCAGGTTATTTCCCCTTAGGTTAAAGTAGAGTAGGTTTAGTCTGTCAAGATTCTGTCTATACGGTGTGAGCAAATAAAGAACTGCAGTTTGGCTGGAGTGATTCCTTGTTGTTCTTGGGCTGGGCCCGACAGGTACTTTGGGAGGCAGATTTGCTTCAAGCATGCTTCTTCCCTTCCCCACAGGGGTTGTTCTCACATTGGAGTGATCAAAGCCATGGAGGAAGCTAGTCTCCCTATCGATCTGATTGGCGGCACCTCAATTGGCTCCTTCATCGGGGCCCTATACGCAGAGGAGAGGAGTGCCGTGCGCACAAAGCAGCGGGCCAGAGAGTGGGCCAAGGTGAGCAAGGGTTCGAGCCTGGAGGGAAGGCATGGGGCGGGAACGGCAGGGCGTAGAGAGAAGGTGTGCTGTTGAAGCTGCAGCCCTCTCAACACTTGAATGGGCTGGAGTCCCAGTGACCTCAGCAGAGCTTCCTTCTGAATAGGCGAGGGTAGGGTTGCACGGTTGGTTCACCAAAATGCGTGAGCCCAGCCTTTGGCAGCTGAGGGAGGCGGTTCTGGGTTCTTTGCATGAATTTCAGTCTGGAGTACGGTGCGTAGGAACTGAAGGATTACAGGCCAGGCAAAGGAGGTTAAGTGAGGTGGCAGGGTAGCTCTCCTCCTTGCTGGAAAGACAATATGGATCCTCTCTCACTAGAGCATTCATTCATTTATTACTTATTTACTATCCAGTTTCAAGGCCACCTGATTTATTTATTTATTTATCTATCAAATTTCTATAACCTTAACGACTCTGGGCAGCTTACAAATAAAAAAAGAAAATGAATACATACAAAAAGAAGCCTTGACTGGCCAGAAGAACAATACAACCAGCTATGAAACCAAACTTAACTAGTTAGTTAAAGTTCTCTAATTGGTGTGGCTCTCCTTTTCATCTTTTGTTCTTCAGAATTAAAGTGTAATCACAACCATCTAGGGAGATCTTTAAGGCACTGGTTGATTTTGCTATCACCCCAAACCTGTTTCTGATTTTGTATATCAGTATGTGTGTACATAAGACGCCAGGCTTGCCGATCGGAAGATCGCAAGTTCGGAGGTTCGAATCCCTAGCCCGGCGTGACAGAGTGAGCTCCTGCACTCGCCCCAGCTCTTGCCAACCTAGCAATTCGAAAGCATGCAAATGCAAGTGGATGAATAGGTACCACTTTGGTGGGTAGGTAACAGCGTTCCGCGTGCGTCGTGCTGGCCACATGACCGTGGAAGCGTCTTTGGACAACGCTGGCTCTTCGGCTAATAAACGGAGATGAGCACTGGCCCCTAGAGTCGGACACGACTGCACAAATGTGCGGGGGGAACCTTCACCTTTAAATACACACACACACATATAAAGGGAACGTGACTTGATGGAATGTAGGGAAGTTACAGTCACTATTTAATGAAATTTTTTAAAAAAATAACTTACTGTATAATTTTAAATGGTTGTGAACAGGTTAGGTCAGAACATTTTCCTACTTCTCCCAGCAAGATGGTTCCTTGTAACTCATATTGAACAAAATGTCTGGAGGTGCTAACCGTGTCTTCCCTGGCAATGAATATCAGCTCCTTCCCCATCACTCTGACTCTTGGAGGATCTCTTTCTCTCCACTCCCTCTCTCCAGTTCCATCTCCTCTGCAATTAAGCTGAGAGGTGTGCTCTGGGTGGCCGTTCTTTGAATAATAAAAGTGGAAATGTAGTAAAAATATATCATACCTCCAAGGGAACTATGCAAAAATATATCATAGTTCCAAGGGACAGCAAAATGCTGGGTTAGCCTCCCTAAGTTAAAAAAAATCAGTGCCTGGAAAGCAGTGGATTGCTTTAAAGGAGGGATTAAAACAGAGTTTTATGCAGCAGGGTTTCAGTGGCTGAGGGATACAGAAAACATTATGGAATGCAACCTTGTCATGTGGGGGCACAGAATTTTCAGCACCTTTTTCCAGTGGGGGTGGATAAAGTAAAATAGATCTGATAAGTGGATTGGAGGCCTAATGCATCCATGCACAGAAAATCACATTCCCGTAATACAGCTATTTGCCACCAAATTTCTGTGCAGGAACTTGGGAGGCTTCAAATCCAACAAAAAGGGATTGTTCAGCCTGAAGCCGTGGATTGCCTGTTCCTGGCTTTAGGATCCAGCATGTATTAATGCTTTGGAGCTCCTGCAGAAGAAGTGGTTCAGACTCTTGGGGGTCGAGCCAGATTTTTAGAGCTGATGGAATACAGATAAATTGCCCTTTTGCTGAACGTAGGTTAATTCAACATAGGTTGAAATCAGTTTTATTTTTGATAAAAAGTGGTTTAAGCATAGGTATTACAATTTATTTTTTAAAGTGCTATGAAGACAAGTCACATCCAGCACTCTCTACCCCCCCCCCCCTTTCTGTTTTATACTTATTATAACGAATGTTCCCCTCTTTCTCCTTTGGTTTGGCCTGTACTGCATTAGTTCGGGCTACTTTGAAAGGACCTGTTTTCCCTCTAACCAAGATCAATGTCTTTTTCCTTCCTGGTTCCAGAAAAGCTCATGATGCAGCGTTCTTGGATCTTTGATGGCTTGTTCCTGCCTAATGCCCTCATTTGTCCTTTCTACAGAGCATGAATTCGGTGTTTGCAACCGTGCTGGATCTCACCTACCCCATCACCTCCATGTTCTCCGGCTCTGCCTTCAACACCAGTATTCACAAGGTGTTCCAGGATAAACAGATTGAGGTATCCCTTTCTCAGCATCAGAGGAAACGGCTAGAAAGTGCGGAAGGCCTTTTCCACCTAAGACCACTTGCTGCACAGAATCCATCATCCTGAAATGTAGTAGCCATAGTAGATGTTTCCAAAGCCCAGGGGAAGTAAAATTTCAGTGTTCAATTTGGTTCTGTCTCTGCCCTGTGGTAGCCAGAAACACATAAATTAGGTCACTTGCGCAATCCCTCCTTTATTGATCAAATAAGCTGCAGTAAAACTGCAGAATTTGGGTTAATGTACATGCATGTGTTCAGAGTACAGTAAATGTAGGAGTCTTCGTAGCCTTTCTCCCCCTCACTCACTGTGACCTTCCATGTGATTTTCATTCTTTTCCACTTTGTCAACTGAAGGATCTGTGGCTCCCATATTTTAATGTGACGACAGACATCACAGCTTCTGCCATGCGAGTGCATAAAGATGGTAAGTGTATCTTTCCTCCAGCCTAGATGTCATGACTGACTCAGTAATTCAACGTGTATTCCACCCCCGGCTTTCTCCTGCGCTTCAGGAGGAGCCAGGGAAGCCAGAACAAAGTGGATTACAAAGTAGCAGAGAGCAGGGGTGCAACAAGGGCATCCGGGGCCACAGGAGATCCACCAGCATCCATTTTGTGGCCCTAGAGCCTCTGGTTTTTTAAGTTTCAGGAATCCACGGTAAAATGGATGTCTTAGGCCAGGCGCTCGACATATTTCTTTCTCTACTTAAATCCTGAAATGTCCCTCCAAAACAATACTGGCAGCTCCCACTTTTGCAGCCTCAACTTGCTGTGCCAAACTTAGCGTGGTCCTCAAGCTGAGGAAAGTTGCACACTCTCGCTGAGGAGGAAGGCCCTGCTCTTTGTTGTTTCTCCATCCGGTACCAGCCTGGAGAGAAGGGCTCATTCAGAGAGCAGTTTCCATTCAGCAACTCTGTGCTTAACACGGGAAGGCCCAGGCACCTTTCTGCTCACTTCCAAGAAGCCAGCTGGCAAGACTTGGGGACATGGCAAGGGGGTTTTCTGGGAGTTGCCTTATTTACGTTCATGTCCAGCAGCACCATTTGCTGTCTGGGGGTCTATTTGGGGAGATATTTGAACTCTCAGAGATCCTGGCAGGGCTTGCCTGGGACTGCCCATGTCCGAAGAGCCCTTGCATTAGAGGAAGTGAACATGATGCCGTCTGGGGAGCGGGCAGGAATTTGCCTGAAGCCTATATATATAGGGGTAGGAAATATATAGTAGTGTTATTTGTCTATTAGAATGGTCATTAGTGCAGCTTAAGAAGACCATTCACACCTTGCCTTTCTCCAGGGCAAGTAGGGAGAGAGAACATTATCTGAGAAGGTCTGTAGCTTGCTTGGGTGCATCCGTATCTTAGCCAGACCTAGTGGATTCCATTCTTTTGCTGAAAAGGCAAAATGGAGAGTGGAAAGTGGAGTGGAGTCCTTACAATCTATGGCTTCTGTGAGCCGCTTGCCATGTCTCCGTGATAGTCTAAGCTACTTTGAGCCTGCCTTTCCTTGGTAACATTTCTGCTATTCACTAAACCCACTAACTGTCCCTCGTTTGCTCTGTTCCTTCTGTGTATTGGAGCAGCCTGGCAGCTGTGTCGAGTTTCCCAACTCTGCCCTTCTAGAGAAACTTGGGGTTGCTAGTTATTTCAAAAGATTCTATTGGGGGGTGGGGAACAGTCATCTCTAGTGAAACCTAATGAATTAGTGGATTTTGAAATCAGCTTCAGAGGGGGATGGATTGTATGTGGCGGGAGGTGGGAGGTTTTTGTGGTGTCCCTCCTGGCCTCCCCTGGCTGCAGCAAGCATCAGATCTCACCTGGGACATTGTTGGCAGCCATGCCCACCTGCAGGGCAGGGGCTGGAGAGGCTGTAACTGCCTGGCTTTCTTCATTCTCTGCCCACTTTCCTTTCCCTCCTAACAGAGCTAACACCTTCTCTTCCATCCCCAGTAGGTAGGCTGTGTAGAGGGGGGCAGATGGTGCAGGTGGGGGAAGGCTTGCGCATGCAGGAAACCAGATCTTTCAGGTTAAGGTGGAGGAGCTTCAGTGCCAGCGCTTTGGCACCTGCAAGTGTGAGGTGGTTGAGGTGAGGCGCAGAATGGCCTGCCTCTGAGGTGCTGGGTTTCCATGGAGCAGTGCTTAAGTGAGAAGCAGTTCCTGGTCTCTTTCCCTGTGGGGACAAGTGTGCTTCTCTTCTCAGACCTGGTGGTGGGATAACAAGCTAGGGCAGGCCGGCCATTTGCTGCAGCTTTTAGTCTGTGGCAACAGCTGGAGGTTGCAACCTTCAAAAATGTACATTTAACTGTCCTTGCCTGTTTCATTTTTGCAAGTGAATTGTCGTGCTCCTTGTCTCTTGTACAGTTCCCATTCCTTTCAACCAGAGTGTGCAGCAGAACTTCCTAGGTCCCCCCCCCTTCCCATTCCTTTTTATCCAGGTAAGCGGCTGTGCCCATTTCATAGGCAGGGACAATCTGGCTTCCCCGTGATCAGAGAGTCCAAACCAGCCTCCTGTTCTGGGATGTGACTTCTTGTTCCTGATGGGTTGTAGAACCATCTCTCTTGAGCTGTTCCTCTGTTCATGCTTGTGTCTGTGTTATAGCAAGGGGCTTCTCTCCTCCCCAGAAAACGGGACTCCCTTGTTTTGGGACCTCGTGTCTGTCTTGTAGTGGGCACTGGTCCTTCAGTGCCTCAGGGACCAATGGCTGGGGGCAGCGCGAGAGAGAAATGACTTGCTGAGGGAGGATTAATCCGTGAGGTGTCAGAGTGCTGAGTCACAGGGGCCGGGAACTGTTGTCTACTCATGACTGTGGAGGCACCCGTGGCAACTATGGCCCTCATCAGAACCCTCATCAGTAAACACTAGAGATGGAATATTCACCTGGGAGAGGTGAAAAGGACGTCATAGTTGAAAGGGGAAAGCCAGAGCATTCTGACAAGTGGGAATCCCAGATGGGCAAGAAGGCTGTGCTACAGTCTTGTCTGATTGCAACATGGCTGCAACATAGCTGAAAAGCATGGTCTTCCTTTCCTGAGGAAAGCCTTCCCAGTATCCCCCTTTGTCCCAGGTGCACTTTGTCTTTCTGTAGCTTCTCTCATGATGTCACTTCCTGTCCTGTGCTCCCTTCCTTTTCCTCCCCTCCCACCTTCCCTTTGATTGAATCTCCATCTTCATCCGGCAGGCAGCGTGTGGCGCTACGTCCGGGCCAGTGCATCTTACACCCCCTATTTGCCTCCTCTCTGCGACCCCAAGGACAGTCACTTGCTTGTGGATGGCTGCTATGTTAACAATGTCCCAGGTCAGCATCACCTTTGCCTCACTACCTTGGCTGGTGGACATTGGGGACGCAGGTGGGTCGGAGGGAT
The DNA here is from genome assembly GCA_023362775.1 of Charina bottae. Lineage (NCBI taxonomy): Eukaryota > Metazoa > Chordata > Lepidosauria > Squamata > Charinaidae > Charina > Charina bottae. Next base: position 5,403,015 of record JALMGJ010000021.1, on the reverse strand, counting down.
GGAGACAGTCAATTGACATGTCTTCCTCCCTCCCAACCACTGTCATTCTTCTTTTGCTAGGGCTGGGCATGACAAGCTTGGGGTGGCAAGCCTGGCTTCTGCCCACAGCCACATTTCGCTCAGGCCAGCAATTCTGCATGGCACAGGAAACTGGGTTGTCATGCAGCACATGTGAAGCAGTGCCTTGCATGGCTCCCCAGGTAGATTTGGAAGTTTAGCAGGCTACCTGGCCACGTGTGGGCTGGGGGGCGATGGATCTGACGGCTGCCTATTGCTTGGCTGCTTGGTAAAGTGCTGTGCAGAATTCTCCTGCCTGAGCAGCTGGGCTGAAGCTGGGCTGCACCTCTCTCCATCCCTCTCTGAAAGGCTCGTTGCTGCTCTGGGTGTCTCTCTGTTCTTCTGATTGCGTTTGTTCCCACATGGTTAGGCTCGCTGTGGCGGTATGTGCGAGCTAGCATGACCCTTTCCGGGTACCTACCGCCACTCTGCGACCCCAAGGACGGCAATTTACTGATGGACGGCGGCTACATCAACAACCTTCCAGGCAAGTATTGGGCAGTCTTGGAGACAGCAGGACAACCATCTGCTGGAGGAGAAGGATGGCAGTGCAACCTGACTGGCCTGGGGCTGGCTTCCATTATTTCCCCCCGAAGCTCTCTTATCCTCTGCTGTAAATACCAAGCGAGTATCCTGGTGAGGAGAGGGAGGGGAAGGCTTAAGGAGCCAGTGAAATCCCAGTCCTCCGTGAAATAAGGCAGCAGCAAGAGCTGTGAGACCCTGCGCAGGTGGTTCTGGCAGCCGCCAGCTGACTTTCTCAGGTCTAACACAAACTGCCTCTGTTGTGCTGGCAGGGACTCTCGGTTGACTGCGTCTCCAGTTGATAAAAGTCCATAATGTTAAAGGCACCTCCTGAGCCAAAGGAAGGCAAGAGTTTAGTAAGGAGGAATGTATTGCACCTGGGAGAGCCCAGCTGAAGCCTACTGCCCTCTCAGGGCATGCAGGCCACATCTGTCTGGATTTCATTGCCTGCTGGTCTCTAGCCTGGCCCTGAAGAGGCCACAGGGCGAAGAGAGATTTTTAAGGCTGTGCAGCAAGAGCACAGCTGGAGCTCTCTGGCCACAAGGGAAGGGATGCAAAGCAACAGCTTCTCAGAATAGATTTTTACTGTGTTTGAAACACCGGTAGCTTAAATAACAAATTCATGTAAGAAAAGCAAAAGCAGCCATAAGAAAACTTAGACAAAATACAACCCAAAAGTTTAAAAGGTGTGAGCAGTGTCCTACCACCACCACCACACTAAAGCCTAACTGAAGTTTTTCACCTGGACTGGGGGCGCGGGGAGCAAATGAAAAAATCATGAAAGCCAGCACCAAATCATGCTCCTCGGAGGGCACATCTCCAATTTGGGGCATCCAGCCAGGAAGTCGTGAGTTGGAGTGAAGGGTTTGACTCAGTTGTGCTGCCGTGCAGTTTCCCTGCGGCATGCTGTGGAAGTAATCGCTGCCAGAGAGCAGGCTGAGATGGGCTTGATTTTAGGGATCGGATGTTCTGATTCCCATTCAAGGTGCCACTGAGCCCTGCTTACAAGTACATGGTCAGAAATATTTGGCCACCTGCAGTTAGAGCTGCTGCTCACTAGAGGGAGACGTTCAGAAGAAAAGATCTCTCTTGACAGACTGTCCATTGCAGGGTCCAATCAGACTGGCGTTGCTCACCAGGCTGGGACAGAACTGTTCTTGTCCATCCTCTTTAGGATGCAACCAGATGAGATGTGGTTGATCAGAGACCTCTGATGGAAGCCATTAAAGGGTGGGGTAAGAGATGAGAATTGAGCTGAGGCAGTAGTGCTTGGATTAATGAAAAACGATTTGAGGGCCTCCTTCACTATTATTTTTAAATGCTCAGGAAGCATAATTTGGCTAAAATTGGCGGAATCTGGGATGTTGGGCCTTCATTGAGAGCCATCCAAGCACTGTGTGAGCATGAGGGGATTAATATCATCCACATTAGTGCCCTGATGGAAATCTTCCTCCTCCCCCATGATGTGTTCTTGGCTCTAGATGGAGAACATCTCACACCATATCAGCACTGTGTATTTTCCCCCCATGATTAATCATGCCTCCCCTGGGAATACAGAATTTGCATTTGGGAACAGACTAGGCCTTCCCTCGTGCCCCAAACTCCCTTCCCCAGTGGGGTTGCTTTTTATGGAATACAGACCCTGGGAGACTCATGGCTCCCCTGCGTGGCTTTTAGTTTGGTTCTGAATATTCACCAAACTAGAATCCCCAGGTTTCCCCTCAAGGTTTGCATTTCAGATTACCTTCTATGGGGCTTTGTCCCATTTTGCCCAGCATCTGCCCTGCAGGCAGCAGTTACGTGAACTGACAGAATTCACAAGGTTTTGGAAAACCAATGGATGGACCATAAACCCACTTTCTGGTTCCAAGGAATGGTTTCTTAAGCAGCCTGGATGAGTTGCTTGTCATGTCTTTATGTTTGCTTTATTGCAAATTGTTCTTTTCCTAATGTTTCTCTTAAATTTAGATCCATGCTTTCTTGTCCTGTACTTATGGGAACAAATAAACAAATGTGCTCACTGGTTCTTTCTCTTGAAATGTCCCTAAAATATCAGTATATTCTGGTGTTTTTCTTTTTCATCTTGGTTCCCTTGAGCTAAGCTTACTTATTTCTTCAGCAGCATTTTTTTAAACATGACTTGCTTTCTCGATCTTCACTTTTTTATGTAAACTTCTCTAAGTCTGTTTCCCCCACCAATTTCTCAGCACCCTTCTTAGTTTGGCAAGCAATCTGTTTTCCTGGAAGAGGCCTTCTCAGGCCTGAACTGAGAGAGGCTATGATTTAACAAACCTGGCCTGGCTTTGCCAAATGCTTCTCTTACTGCTTGGTTTTCTGAGAAATAATTGTTGGTTGCATATTTGTCATCTTGTCCATTCCAGCAAGCAAGTTTTTGTGCGGCTTTGAGCATGAAGCATTCTGTCAACTGACCACATTGTATATTCTTGCTATATTTTGGTAACTATGCAAAGAATATTAAGCCTCTTCCTCTGCTTATCTACTTGCTGACTCTCAAAATGCAAGGAGGCATTGCCTCATGTTTTTAGCATTATCTACCCCCCTGCATATGGGATATTAATAAAAGGCCACCGTGTTCAGTTGTACTGAAGGCACTTACACTTACACATTTCACATGCAGTAGATGCCATTTTAAACCAACATGCAAATTTCAGACGGGAAGCCACAGATAATTGGGGCTGGCTAAAACAGATGGTGAACTATTAATATAATTGAATGAACAATTAACTACCATAGCCTTTCCTAACGTGGTGTCCTCCAGGTATTTGGGATTTTAACTCCTATTAAAGGCTATGCTGGTTGGGAATTCTGGGATTTTTAGTCTCGGCACGTCTGAAAGGCTCCAGGTTAGAGAAAGCTAAACCAGCAGGATTTCTCCACCATGTTTCTGGTTCTTTGGTTCCTAACAGCATATAAGAATGAAGACAAAATGAGAACAGGAACAGCTGTCTCTTCTGCCATCTGTGTAGTACACAGGTATTTCTGTAAATTTTTGCCCACTACTGAAAGCAGAAGTCAGATGTTACATGTCGCTTTATTGAATAACACTAAGTTGTCCTTGTTTCTATCTAGATCTTTCTCCAGAAATGAATACAAAGGGAGATGCTATCCCTTGTAAGACCAATTATAGCTAGCTTGTGGGGTTGCTAATCCAAACAAAGTTTTCAGCAGGGCAGAGAAATTATATTAATGATGACAGCCCCCTTTTGCTACAATGAGGCACAACTTGATGAAGTTAATGCTGAGAAAGGGAAGTTGGTCAGAGAGAATTCCCTTCTACAACACCAAGGAATGCTGTCCCCAGCTCTCTGATTCAGTGCTGGTGCTGGTTCTGGTGGTTGTGGTGGTGGTATGTTCTCAGCTCTTGTCCCTCCGCATTGCCTTTCCCCTGAAACATTTCCTCTCTTTCTCCTCTAATGTAGCTGACATTGCTCGTAACATGGGTGCCAAGACTGTCATTGCCATTGATGTGGGAAGCCAGGATGAGACTGACCTCTGCAACTATGGGGATAGCCTATCGGGTTGGTGGTTGCTCTGGAAACGCCTCAACCCTTGGGCTGAGAAGGTCAAGGTGAGTCCCTCTCTTTCTCCAGCCTGTAGCTTGTGGGTGGAGATTCCTGCTTGGATGTGTAAGTCTGATACTAGCTGGGTGGATTCTATTCAAGGAATAGTTTCTGTTGCATTTTCTAAGCATTCAAGCTACAATGTTTTCTCACAGTGGAGAGTACTATTCTTTCTCTACTTTTATTTGCTGAGACCACTGTGGAAAATGTCACTGCATGAGTGTGAGAGATCTTGTGAAGATAGTGCTTGTGAAAATAATTTGTCACCTCCTCTGGCTTGTTTTGGCACATCTGCTTGGAGGAGACAGTTCTGTCTCTGTAATTATTATTAATTTATATGACCGCCCATCTCCCCCAACGGGGAACTCTGGGCGGTTTACCGTAAAATAAATTAAAATAGAATATAAAATATAAAACATCAATTATACAGTACATATAATAAATAATTATAAATCCAGATGGAAGATAGAATTAATAAGGAAGGACATTATAAGATTAAGGGATTAGCCACCCCCATGAGGAACTATCCTTTCCTCCTTCCCATGCCAGGCGGCAGAACCAGGTCTTCAGTTCTTTCCTAAAGGTCGGGAGGGAGGAGATCTGTCTCAACTCTGGGGGCAAGGTGTTCCTTTTTTATATATATATAGATTTTAAGATTTTAAATATACAAAGTTAAAAGTTGAAAATGAAACAGAAATAGAAATACAAATTAAGGAAATAGGAAAAGAAAAGTGTAGTAAAGCAAAAGAAAGAAAAAGAAAACAAACATAGAAATTGGATAACTTCCGATCTATCTATGGTCATAGGAGTAAAGAAGAGTAATTTGTTCTTACATGCTGGCTATTCATATAAAATTCATATACATTTCTTGTCTAATATGTTCTATTTATATATAATAAATATATAAATAGAACAACCTTGGGGGCAAGGTATTCCATAGTGTTGGTGCCACCACAGAGAAGGCCCATCTCCTAGACCCCATCAGATGACACTCTAATTGATGGGGCTCGTAGCAGGCCCTCTCTGAATGACCGGGTGGGGCAGGTCGATAAAATGGGGATAAGATGGTCCCTCAGGTATTCTGGCCCCATGCCATGTAGGGCTTTAAAGGTGATAATCAATACCTTGAATTGTACCCGGAAGCAAACCGGCACCCAATGCAGCTCGCAGAGCAGCGGTGTTACATGTGCGGATCTTGACGCACCCAAAACTGCCCACGCGGCCGCATTCTGCACCAGTTGTAGCTTCCAGATAGTCTTCAAGGGTAGCCCCATGTAGAGCGCATTGCAATAGTCTACATGGGAGATGACGAGAGCATGAGTGACTGTTCGGAGGGCGTCGCGATCCAGGAATGGGCGTAACTGGCGCACCAACCGAAGTTGTGTGAAAGCCCTCCTACCCACGACTGCCACCTGCTCTTCGAGCAGGAGTCGTGAGTCTAGAAGGACCCCCAAGTTCCGCACCGGTTCCGAATGGGGCAGTGCTACCCCATCGAGAACCGAAGATGATAACTTCCCAGAAGACGCTAGGCCATCAATCCACAGCCACTCGGTCTTGCCAGGGTTCAATTGAAGCCTGTTGTTCCCCATCCAGGCCCTCACAGCCCCCAGGCACTGGGACAGGGTGGTCACTGCATCACTTACTTCACCTGGGAAGGAGATATACAATTGAGTATCATCAGCATACTGATGATACCTCATCCCATGGTGTCGGATGACCTCACCCAGCGGTTTCATGTAGATGTTAAATAGGAGAGGAGAGAAAACCGAACCCTGCAGCACACCACACAGGAGCGGTCGCGGGCTGGATCTCTCCTCCCCTATCACCACCGACTGAGAGCGGCCCCGGAGGAAGGAGGTGAACCAGCGTAAAATTACGCCGCCCACCCCCAGCTCCCTCAGGCGCCCCAAAAGGATACCATGGTTGATGGTATCGAAAGCCGCTGAGAGATCCAAGAGAGCCAGGATGGATGCACTACCTCCATCCCGCTCCCGCCAGAGATCATCCGTAAGCGTGACCAATGCAGTCTCCGTCCCATATCCCGGCCTGAAACCTGACTGGAAAGGGTCTAGATAATCCGCTTCATCCAGGGTCCCTTGAAGTTGCAATGCCACCACTTTCTCAACCACCTTTCCCAAAAAGGGAAGGTGGGAGACTGGACGAAAATTGTCCAGGATGGTAGGGTCCAGGGATGGCTTCTTGAGGAGGGGGTGTACCAATGCCTCCTTGAAGGCAGTTGGAACCACCCCCTCCGACAAGGATGTATTAATCATAGCCTGGACCCATCCACATGTCACCTCCCTGGCCGATTTTACCAGCCAGGAAGGGCAGGGATCTAAATAACGTGGTGGAATTAACAATTTGGAGGATCCTGTCCACTTCCTTAGGTCCAACAGGATCAAATCGTTCCCAGATAATAGGGCAAGACCACTCTCCCGGCATCTCCCCAGACTGCATTTCACGCATGGAGTCCAACTTAGACCGAATCCGAGCAATTTTATCCTGCAGATGCTCAGTAAATTCTTCCGCACGGCCCTGCAGGTGGGTGGTCGGTACCACCCTACCCAAGAGAGATCGAGTAATCTTGAACAGGGCCGTTGGATGGCATTCTGCGGATGCAATAAGAGCGGAGAAATATTCACGTTTCGCTGCTCTTACCGCCACAAGGTAGGCCTTAATAGCAGCTCTAGATCGTGTTCGGTCCGATTCCGCCTTCGTCTTTCTCCAGCGGCGCTCTAGACGTCTCTTCACCCTCTTCAAGACCCTCAACTCCTCCGTAAACCACGGGGAGTGACGGGTCGAATGGGGCTGGAGAGGTCGCATCGGCGCGGTCCTGTCCAAGGCCCCGGCCGCCTCCCTATTCCAGGTTGCGGCCAGTGCCTCCGCTGGACTGTGCAGCAGATCATCGGGTATTACCCCCAGCTCCCTCTGAAACCTCATTGGGTCCATAAGTCGCCGGGGGCGGACCAATCGAATAGGTCCTGCCTCCCTGCGGAGTGGGGCGGCATAAGAGAATCTTAGAGATATCAGGACGTGATCTGACCATGACAACGGGGATAGTTCTAACTTTCCCCTCAGGTCACTTTGCCATTGCTCTGACAAGAAAACCAAATCCGGAGTGAGTCCACTGTCTCGAGTCGGGTCCCGAATAATCTGGGACAGGCCCATGGCTGCCATGGTAGCCATGAACTCCCGGGCTGCTTCCGAGGCACGCCCCAGGGACGGCAAGTTAAAATCCCCCAGGACCATAAGCCTGGGGAACTCCACCGCCAACCCCAAGACGACGTCCAGCAGCTCAGGCAGGGAGGTTGCTACGCAGCAGGGAGGCTGGTACAATAGCAACACTCCCAACTGTTCTCGGGCACCCAACTTGAAAAACAGGGTCTCACATCTGGATACTTGTGGAGCAAGGTCCCTGAAAGCCATCAAAGACTCTCTGATGATAACTGCCACCCCTCCTCCCCTACCCCGGTCTCTCGGCTGGTGCCACACTTGAAATCCGGCTGGGCACATTTCCAAGAGGGCTACTCCTCCCTCTGGGCCCAGCCAGGTTTCAGTAATACACGCCAGGTCAGCCCCTCTCTCCGTGATTAATTCACTTATGAGAGGGGCTTTGTTGTTTACTCACCTGGCGTTGAGCAGCAGCAGTCGAAAACCGGGGCCCTCAAGGATCTGCTGTCCAGAACCTGGGTTTGAACTCGGAGGACCGGAACGCGCCTCCGGTACTAAACACCGGGGGCACCTTCCCCGAAGATGGCCTGTCCTCTGGTTCCCGTCACAATATCTCCTGCCCGTCACCACCTCGATCGGATTTCCCACATTATAGCCCCCAGAGTTTCCTGACCCGGTCGCCTCCACTCCCGGAACCCTCGAAAACCTGGGTCTAAGCAGGGGTCTCTTCCATACATCCATCCTTTCACTCTCAATCTTCCTGGGCAGTCATAGGCCACCAGCGCAACCAGCTGAAGCTCTCGGCGCTGGTAAGCCCCAACCGCCCCTTCCATTCACCATCCAATCACTCACTATGCCCCCTGTGGCCTCTCTCACTAGCCACAAAGGGGCAAACAGTCACTCCTACCTACCCTGTCTCCCACTCAGGGTTAGGTACTGTCACAAACACATACAATCCTGGGCCCCCTCCCGCGGCTCTCACTCACGGGGGGGGGGAACCACACTCACACAAGAGACCCCGCAATTTTCTGACGCCCTGGCAGCGGGGGTGGTTGTCCTTCAAGTAACCAGCAAGCTACAACACTATTGGAACGATCTTAATTCTGGGTCTTCCATTGGCATCTTTCTCATGGTGGTAGCTTAGCTTGTCTAGTAAGGCTTCCACAAAACCCTGAAGCCTTCAAGAAGCAAATTTCATGTATAGGGTGGCACTTTAAGTGGGTCAGATAACACCTTTAATTACATATGAATCATATTTAAATACCTAGTTTTTATGAACTAGAACAATTATGTTTTAAAAATCGGCAGAATTGTTAATAGATTGGCATATTAAATACTGGCTTTGACTTGCAGCAGCCTTTCACAATAGAGTGGTTTCCTGTAAAGCAGCATATCTTAATAGCACAAGATTGCAGAAGGCAGATTACAGATATGGCTTACCTGCTCCGTCTCTCTAAGATGTCCTGCAGGTTCAAGCTGGGTTGGATTGGAATATACTTCCAACATTCCTGGCAGATGCCTATCCAAGCCAGATTCCTGGCAGCCTCATTATTGCTGCTAAGATCCTCTGATGTTTCCCAGAGGTATCTTCTTACCATCCTCTCTTTCTTTCACTGGGGTCATAACAGGGAAGAGCAGGTGGCAGCCATGGCCAAGAAGCACAAATCCATCTTGTATCCCAGTTGTACCCATTTCTAGACCGAGAGGTCCTCGTTACGGTCATTTCTGCCTTAGTCACCTCCAGTTTGGACTATTACAGTGGGCTCTACACGGGGCTATTTAGAAGCAGGGGGAGATGATTAAGGAAGCTCTGAGGGGGAACTTCCTGACATGTCTCTGTGTGACCAATGAGCACCTTGGCCTTTCAGGTACCTGACATGGCGGAAATCCAGTCCCGCCTGGCCTATGTCTCATGTGTGCGACAACTGGAGGTGGTGAAGAGCAGTTCATACTGTGAGTACATTCGCCCTCCCATCGATCGCTTCAAAACCATGGACTTTGGAAAGTTCGACGAAATCTATGTGAGTCTGAGGGCCCAGCTGGGTGGTTTTGCAGTAGTAAATCACATGGGGGGGGAGGGGGGCTCACGTTAGAAGGGCTGCTGTGAAGCAGCCTCATCTTGCTGATTCACAGAACTGGGAGGGACCAGCTTTGCAATCTGTTATCCACTACCGAAAAGGAAACAGCTCCCCTGGCCTTCTTTTCAAAATCTAAACCTCTCCCTAGCATACATTCCAAGAATGAGATGTCATTCAAATCATTCTCAATATTTAATCTAAATCTTCCACTAGGGGTAGGCAAAGTTACCTTTTGGCCAAAATGTAGGCTTCCATCAGGGATTACCAAACTGGAAACACATTCCAGTATATGACAATGAAAAATGGAAAGCCTTCCATTTTTTTAATTGCCCATTCCCTTAGGGCTTCCATACTAAGATCCCAAACAGCTGCTGCCTGCAGAAAAAGGGGCATGAAAGGCTCTTCTACAGAGATGCAGGGAATAAAGTTCTGTCGGATACACTTTTCTAGTCTTACTGAAATACTTTTGACTTCCTTTGAAATTCCTTGGCTCGTTTTCTTGAGAGTTGGATCCCAGATTTGCTTTGACTTGTGTGTTAGCTGGAATTAGTGCCAATTGCAATCAGTCCCAATTGATCTTAAGGCTAGAGAAGATTGTTTCTTGATACACCCCTGCAGGATCAGACTACTCCAGAGTGCCTTCTCTTTATTCTTCCCCTACAGGATATAGGTTATCAGCATGGAAAAGTGGTATTTGGTGGTTGGTGCCGCGGTGATATAATTGAAAAAATGGTTCGGGACCGGCACTCGGCAGATTTCTATGAGAGCAAACGCATGGATGTAAGTGTGGGCGGGGGAAGAGAACTGCCAGAGCTTTTTCTTTTTTCTTTTTTTAACAAGAATTTTATTAAGTTTAGAGCAAAGATAAAAACTACAAAAAGAAAAAGAAAAAAGTGAGAAAACAGAAAATGAAGATTTTTTAAGAAATTACAAGATGACTTCCGACTTTCAACAACAAGAATATACAACAATTTCCATAATTAATCCCTTACTCTAAATCTAACCGAGATCACATTATTTCTATAAATCATTCCATAGACACATTATAAAAATCACTAAAAACAATTGCTCCTTCCCCTTATATATAAAGAAAAAGAAACAAATATATAAACCTCTAAATCAACTTCCACCCCCCCAAAGGAACCCATTTATTTAAATATTTCCTTCCTACCACTATTCTATATATTTCTGGTCACTATATTAAAAATCAAATTATAAAAACATTTAAATTGTCTACTTTTATACTTAATATAATATAATATAAAATCTTAACCCTATTAAACCTAAAACCAAACACTTATTCTTGTATCTTATAAATCTTAAAAGATCAAACAAACTTCAAATCATTAAGGAAAAATGGAATCATACAAGCCTTAATATAAATCCAAATACATATTCTTAATTTCTTATCCCACATTGAAATATACCAGAACCTTTACTTGTCTCCATATTACGCCTAAGGCATTTTTCATAAAAAAAATAATCGGCCCAACTGCCCCCCTTAATAAATCAAACTCCTCAGTAGAAAACCTCCCACGTAACATAGCTTTGTTCCCAAAACAATCCTTCAGAAAAACAGCCTCGTCAGTATCTTGCAAGTCAAACTTTAACTCCTTCTTCACCAAAGTGTGTTCGTTGCCTGGCATTTCTTCAGAGAGTCCATTCTCACTGTCAGGAAAAATGCCCCCTTCTTGATAAACTTCTTCCTCTCCCCCTAGAATGTCTTCAGCCAGTTGACACATTTTAGAACTGATATTTTCTGCAATATCCCAAATATCTTGCAGAATAGCTTGGCGGGTGTCATGGAAAATCTGTTTGAAATCACAATGAAGCTCTGAGAAGATTTCCTTAAGGTCGTCCATATTTCAGGCAGTAGTTTATGGCGCCCCCTGAATACTTAACTAACGCAGATAGGAGCTAATGGGTTAATGAAAGGCTTGCAAAATTATTAAATGAAATTGACAAAAGAAAAATGTGCTAACCAGCAGCTACGGAAAGTGAACAGAAAAATGAAAACTCAAAACGGCAGATTCAACATGTAGGAAAAAGTTAAGTCCTTCAAATTAAATACAAAAATAGTAACGGGGAGATGATTAATTATTCTCAGTCCTCCTTAATATTTAGATGGGAAGTAAGCCAAAGACTAAAAAAAAAAGTTTTTAAAATTAATCCAGAAATAACTATAGGCACCAAGAGAGTCCGCTTTTTCTTGTTGTAGAAATCCTCTCTTAGGGTAAACATAAGAAAACTTAAAGAAATATAAATTGAGTGGTTTAGAAATGGGGGGGGGGGGCTCGACCTAATGTCCTTTTAAGGCTACAAACGCAGGTTGGAAATTAAGGCTTCCCAGCCTCCCATCGTCTCTTACCGGGTCTTCACTGTTTGCAATTCTCAGGCTACAAGGCGACGTTTTGGAGGACAAAATGGGATAATTCCAAGCTTTTTCTTAACTCTTGAAAAAGCTCTGGGCTTCAGGTAAAAGCCTGAGCCCGAAAAAAACACCGTGTTGTCAGTTCTGTCCGGAGCTCACGGACAAGGCTGTTCAGTCGGCCATGTTCCCCACCGGAAGTCCCTGCCAGAGCTTTTTCTGCTTGTAGCTTCTTCAGCTAACTAGAAAAAAATATCTGAAGTAATGGTAAAGGGCCAGAGTTCTAGCTATTCCAAAACAAAGGTTCAGGAGGTGTGGATGTGCACAACCCATGATCAGTCTACACTAGGTGTCGTCTGAAGATGGTTCATGGAATAATGAGTAAAAGCTGCCCAGCAGCACCGTTTGATGGATCATACTCAGTCTCTCCTATCCAGAGTGCTCAGGTGCAGCAATAACTTACCTGATCTAGGTTGGCAGTGTTCCAAGTTAAATTTAACTTAGTCAGAACTGATTTTCCAGGTCAATTCAAGTGATGAAATCAAACCCGTTTTCCAGGTTAATATGAACATTCAAATTGAATCAAACTTAATTTGCACAGCCCAGGTTGTGGCAAGATAGCTTCAGATAATCCTGGCGTCTCTCTTCATTCCCAAGGTGTTGATGTGCCCTAGTGGAGGATTCACAGATCTGGCAGAGATTATCTCTCGCATTGAGCCAGCCAAGAGCTATCTGTCCGAAGGCTATGCCGATGGTGAGTATCAACGGTTAGCGGGGTCAGTTTAGATGGGGAAGGGCTGAGTACATCCCAACTCAGCAAATGGGCCTGAGATGCCTTCTGGGGAAAGCTGTTGTGAGCATGATTCGGCCCGCTGCTGCCATGGGACATTTCTGCTAGTCCAAAGGCCTAATAAGACTAGCCTAATGATTTGTGTGAATACTTGTCCCTGTGCTCCAGAATAAAGTGGTAGAAGAGGCTACAGAGCAAAAAACCGAAGGGTGGTTTCTGTGTTTATGAAGAAGGAAACGTTATAAAAGATGACCGAAGCCTTTTTTGCCCACAACCAGGAGAAGAGTCCGATTATCTAACTGAGTATGAGGAGGAAGGAATGGATGCCGTGCGGGAGGAAGAGGGGCAGGAGCAGCTATTTGCCCCCGCTGAGCAAAATGCTGCCTTCGAAGCGGTAAGTCCCCTTTGAGCCGGTCCAGAGGGGAGCTGGCCCCTGCGCAGGAGCCCATCTCTAGCCGTCAGCCCTTGAGGGATCTGCCTCCTGTTTCCTAGGCCATGAGCATCCAGTCCTGCCTGCTTGCAAGGACAGCGTTTACCTCCTCGGAGTGTGAATGTGGTGGTTGTACCTCTTTTCTGCTGTCAGGAAAGCAGTTAGCTTAAAGGCTGAATTCCCTCAGCAAGCTGACTCCTCCCTTTGGGCCACTGTAGTGTAAGGCAGGGGTCCCCAACCTTTTTGGTGCCAGGGACCGGTTTCCAAAGACGATTTTTCCGTGGACCGGGGTGGGGGGGGTTCCCGGGATTTCCATGGACCGGGGGGCGGGGTTTGCGGGCGGGAGCCAATCATGTGCACCGGGGGCAGGGTTCGCAGGCAGGAGCCAATCACAAGCACCGGGGGCGGGGTTTGCGGGTGGGAGCCCCGCGGCCCACTAGTTGGGGACCCCTGGTGTAAGGAGTAAGTGACAAGGTTTGGATAGCAATAGAATACAAGGAATAGACTCTTTCCTCATCCCTGTGCTGACCAGATGTTCTTCTCTCCTGGCCGAAAGAGAAAGACGTCAATGAGGCAACTGAACAGTTGTAATAATCCAAATATATTGATTGATTTGACTGCAAATTGACCAGCTATGCTAACCGCAGAGAGGAACATAATGGGATGCAAAATTTATGACTTCTGAACAGTTGTCAACTGTTTACAACTTTTTACTCCAGCTTTTAGTTCCACGCCCTCTTCCCTTTCACGACCGAGTATGTTAAGGGAAACTTTTGGCTTCTAGAAAACAAATTCTTTACGTATTTTCAGGCAATATTTTCTTTATATTTGAAAAAACCTTGTGAGAAGTGTGGTTTGCTCATTCTGCTCTGCATTGTGGAGTCTGTCAGTCTCCAAGCAAGGAGAGGCCAAGCCCCTTCGCTGTTCCCTTCGGTCTTAAGCACTGAACCCGTTCAAGAGGACACGTGCAAGTAACCCAGGTGGCCAATCCTGTGGGTGGCACTGCCAAGAGGGCAGTAGGGAGCCAAGCCCTGCTGTGGCAATAAGAGAACCCACCGTCATGGATGGGCTCAGATCACATGCTTAAGCATGTCAGCGCTACTGGCTGCATGCTAAGCTTGGTTCACACTGACCTTGATTTGTTTCTCTTTTCTTTTGCAAACCAAGTTTGTTTGCCAAGTTTATGGTTCCATATATTTTCTGAATTCAGAAAATTGAGCCATCCAGTTACCAGATGAAGCAGGTTGTGTGAATCTAGCCATTTCCCTACCATGGCTGGAGGTGCCTTAACCTGCCGTAGCTCCAATAGGCGGGGCTAGAGGATTTCCTTTTGTAGCCCCAGGTGGCAACAATGAAAAGCAGTCTCTCAAGCCGTTCCTGGCCCTGCCTCCTCTGATAAGCAGCTCATTGCACACTGAGCTCCCAATCACAGTGCTCGGTGCCCTTTACCCATTGTCTCGACTTCTCTTCATTCTTTCCTTCAGTGGCAACTATCCCTTTGCCAGAGCACTAAGCAGAGTCATCAAGACAGAATGGGTCTCCCAAATGCAATCTCCCCTTCAATCTGATATCAGCACCCAAAGTACTCACAAAGATCCTTGTAGCCCCCAGGGTGGCGTTCTGTAAACAGGAAATTCGTATAGATATAGATATAGATAATATAGATATAGATGATATAGATCTAGATATCCAAATTTAGATTACTTTCTCCCTTCTCCCTCTCTCCTTTCAACTGAGTGAGTACAACATCCAGTCACTGATCTGGTGCCTCTGCATCAATGCCTGCAACACCTGTAAATTGTTCTGGACACCACAGTGGTCCTCTTCCCAGAAGCCAGGAAACAGAAATTACAGGAGTTAATCAGATCAGTGTTGCATGCCCAGATAATCAGATTCACCAGTGCTGGTTTATCTCCAGGGCCTCATATCTCTTGCATGGACTCAGTTCCATAGTACACCTTCCCTTCCAGGGGGAAATAAGGGCAGGAGGTGAGTCATAATTCCCTTGAGCCTCACCTTAACGGTCCTTCAAATAGTTGGATGTCCAAGGCACTGGACAGGGGCAGAATCATCTAGCAGTTATTTCTATCCATTCTAATCAGCACTGATTTCAGCCTCAGTGTTCCATGATTTCACTACAAGGTTCAGCAACCCTCCATGGGCCCTTCTTCAGATTGGACTTCCTCAACCAGAGAGCTCAGACCTGAGGTGGCTACAGGTGCACACCTGAAGCTTAAGTGTCTAGCACTGCAGACCCTAGGCTATGATGCAGCCTCCATCCAACCGTAGCATCCTGTAGGATGTCAAAAGTCTTGACCTATGAGATCTCCTGGCATGTCTGCTGCTGCTGGAGCAGGAGGAAGGAGGTTTAGCCCATGGCAGCCTCAGTTCCTCAGGTACTGGCTACAGCTGGACCAGAATGCAGCGGCATGGGCAGTGATGGGTCACCACGGTATGTGCTGATCACCCTGCTGCTTCATGAGCTGCAGTGGTTACCAGTTGGCTTCAAGGTGTTGGTTATCACCGTTAAAGCCCTTCAAGGCATAGGGCCTGGCTATCTGAAGGATCACCTATCTCCAGCTGTCTCTGCCCATCCAGTACAGTCCAGCAGGGTGGGTGCACTCTGGGTCCTGTCAATTGAGTGATGCCATCTTGTGGGACCCAGGAAGCATGCCTATTCTGCAATTCCTGCACTCTGGAATGATCTCCCCCCCCCCCCAGAAATTTGTGTGGCTTCCACCCTTATGTCATTCAGGAAACATTGAAGACCTAGTTGTTCTCTCAGGCCTGGAGATAGGGTGATTGTGGAGCCCTCAAAATTATTCCAAAATTATTTACCTTTTCAAAATGAATGAAGTTAGTATCTTGGCAGCCATAGGGTGAGTTAAAACCCAGTGTTTTTCCTTTGCATTACTCTCAGTGGGAGAGTATTCTAGAATGGCATCTGAGATTGGGGTGAAGTTCCACTTCAAGCAGGAGCTGTGTAGCCTGTGGTGAAAGGAGACAATCAAGAATGGAGCGGTGGGTTAACTAACACCCCCGTCTTTCAGGATAGGCAGGTGTCTTGGTGCTACATCTTACAATCCCACTGCAGTCCTTCCCTGCCTTTTGCTCTCTTCTCTTGCTCCTCTCTACTCTGAGTTAATTCCCAGACTATTACCATTCCTTCTGCTTTTTCAGCACCTCCGTTCTTTGAACACTGTCCTCCGTAGAACTCAGAAATTAATTCTTCCTTCCTTTTTCTTCAAACTCTCTCATCCCTCCAAGAAGGCACAAACTGGATGCATCTAGAGCGATAAAATTTTGCTTCTGTCATGCTGCATATCACAGACTTTGTGCTTGTTCGTCCTATATTACCAGCCAAGGAGGGTCTTCGTATCATCATGGCTACATGGATCAAGGGCTGGACTGCCATGACTGGCGAGTTCCAAGACCTTTACATTTAACCTGAGCATATCCTTGGCAGCTTTTTCTACTACAGTTGCTATTAGAACAGCCACTTAAGGCAATCCAAAGACTTTTGGCAGATATGATGAAATGGAAAGCTTTGCTTTGGCAGACATAAGTTTTTGAAGAAGGATGCTAAAATGTGTCTTCCCTTCATTTTAAGCTCAGCCTCCCACCCACCTTAGATATGAAACCAGCTTGCCTCTCTCCTGTTGTTGGATGCCTCCTTGCACAAACTGAGAGTGGAATGTTGATCCTTACCATAAAGTTTCCATCTGGTTTGGTGTGATGGAGACCTCTGGGTCAGCATTATCTAGGGCAGCTAAGCAAAATCTGTCTTCCATTGCACCATGCTTTAAGGGAACATTTCAGGGTTGTGTTATGCTCTTTCGAGGGAGGGGATCTCCCTCAGAGTAACGCCAAGATTTTTTATCACATTTTTCCAGCCTTTCCTGAACGGAGGGGAAACTTGACCTAGTGTTGATTGTCTAGGTTTCACCAGATCCAAACAAAGCGTCATGGTAAGTGGCTGGTGTTGCATGGCTCTGGCACACCTGTCATGTTGGCACTGCATTTGGCATTCCACTGGCTTGAGAGAGTTCCTACTAAATCCTGTATCCCCTCACTGGTGGATCATCTTTTTTAGGATTGGCCCTGAATTCCACACAAGGATCTGAGCTAAGCAGCTGTCTTTGTGGCTGCAGTTCTCCACTAGCAGTGGTATCTGAGTCACAGCGGGGCTGTCTTATTTTCCTACAGGATGAAGAAAAAAGCCTGCGTCATCGCCAGGGAACCTCCCAGGAACCTCCTACCCCTCTAGCAACTCCCAAGGGGCCTTAATGCTGAGTCTCTGTAACCAAATCTTGGACCTATCGTGAGGTGCTGCGTAGGTACAGTGCCCCCGAATCACCTTCTGTAGGAAGTTGTACTGTCTGGCAGGCACAGTCAAGAATCTTGTGGGAGCTTTTAGCACCACCTGCTGTCTTAGAAGATGACCTGCTGGAACTGTTCCTCCTGGCACGAACTGTAGAGCATCGCCAAACGGATGTGGCACAGAATGGCCTGCCTGCGACAAAGTCCAGTTCTGCCTGTGTAAAAGGATGGGGAAGGGCTGGCCCTCCTGCAGTCTTGGTACTTTCAGAGCTGGAACTGTAACCACTGACTTGTCTCTAGCTTGCTGTGACGTGAAGTAACCCTGAAGCGTGGGGGAGACGCAGAAAAGCACTTTACTAACACAGCGTAGGAAGATGGTAAATGGTAGTAGCGCCCGGAAAGAGCGATTCAGAGTCCTGTCATTTCCTGGTCCCTGCCCTTGTCTTTTAACCACACCAAAGGATGGGATGCGATACGACACTGCCTCATGGCGGTGCCCCCATCTACCTCCCTGCTGCTCCTTGAGCTTTTCCACTCCAGAATTAGCAGTTATTTCAGCCCCTCCACTGAACGAGGTGCAGAAGTCTATGTAGCTTCTGCGTTGACTAACGTAGTCCTGCTTCGAGCTTCGCCCCAGCACCTCTTGAGTTGGACATTCCTAGCCAGCCAGAAGGGTTAACTGTGGGCTGCACTGACTGTTCTTTATTTGTTCTTTGTTTGTTTTTTAATGAAAGAAGTGAAAACGATACTGGGCTCATGATTGGTGATCTCTATAGTGTGGCAAATTCTTGCAGCCTTGGCAAGGACAGGCGATTGCTGGAGATGGGGGGGGGGAGAGAATTTAAACAGGCTACTCTTTTCGGCCTTTCTGTCGGAGAACCAAGCAAAGCTTCAGTTATGTAAGCAGTTGAGTTTGCTCTAAGAGTGTCCTGCTGGACTAGCCCTCCTCAACATCCTTTCCAACTGACGGGCCAGCGGAGCAGATGCCGTAAGGCCTTTATAACTAAGCTAGTTATTTTAAGGCACTGGAAGCTTTGAGATACAGGGAATCTGCTAATAAAAAGCACATATGTTAAGCATGTGCTATACAGGAGAGCCCTGAGCAAAGCGGCCTCTTGGGTTCCCCTTGTTGTCACAAAAGACCTTGCACACACAACAGCTTTGATTATGCCTCACAGATCTGTACAAACAGCAGGAGCTTGGGGTATTTCTAAAATGTGGGTAGAGGGATATGTGAATGCAGGGACAGTTACAACACAGAGACTAGAAGTTCTGGATGCCATACTCTTGCTTACACAAACTCTCTGAGGCTGGCTCGATTCATTTTTTTTATATATATATATTTTACTTACTTACTTACTTACTTACTTACTTACTTAATAGATTTATAAGGCCGCCCAACTCAAGCAATGTGATTCTGGGCGGCATGCAGTACAACAGAAAAATAATAGACCAGAAAAATAAACCCAAATAACCTAGAACAAACACCTTATATAAATATAAAATGGTGACAAGCACAATAATAATCATGTCCAGGAGATGAGCCTCTTGTGTCTTCTCCATGCGTCTATCCTCCAGCTCCTTCCGGAGATACTGACTTGGATGGTTAGAGCCCCCCGGGCAGAAAGGGAAGAGGGAGCCTGCTCCACAAGCAGTTGATCCCTTCCGTGCCCTCGCTGGGACAACATCCACCTACAGCCTCTTGAGTGGCGGTCGGCAAGCATTGAGTGCTGAGCAAAAGGACATGGATGCCATGTTAAGGATGAAGCAAAAGCAGTCCCACATCCAGGTGGAAAGAGACTGCTTTTTCATTTCTTTGGCTACCCAGATAAATGAAGGTTGCATAGGCATGCTCAGAGGGCATGCTTGGGATGCACAGGAGTGGATGCTAATCAAGTTCACCACTGCAGATGCAACACCAAGATGCTGAGGAGAAATGTCTGTCCCACTGCATGCAGGTGGAAGGACAAGCCCGAAGCCCAGAATCGTCGTCAGGCGGCATACATGATGATGATGATGATATGTGGCAGCAATTGGAAAGCATGGCAGCCATCAGAATAAGTGTGAAGGAGGTGGTAGTCAAGCAAATGGCCAGACTGCACACCACAGCGGTAAAAGGTAAAGGTTCCCCCCGCACAGTTGTGCAGTCGTGTCCGACTCTAGGGGCCGGTGCTCATCTCCGTTTGTTAGCCGAAGAGCCAGCGCTGTCCGAAGACGCTTCCGCGCTCATGTGGCCGGCAAAGGTGCGGCTGCACCTCCACAAGCTGCTGCTGGCTGTTCCTCATGAAACACACTGCTGGAAGAGCTTGCCCTGTTTTTCACTGACAAGGGAGCACTCTCCAGAACGCCCTGGCGCAGCAACAGCGCAAGACTGGGTGCAAAGTGTGTCCCACAAGTGGGCCACTGGTAAGGGTGAATGGATAGTGGGCATCATAGAAGGTCGTCCATATGTCAGAGCCATGACGTTTCAGAGTGGGTCGGTCTGCAGCGCTTGTGGGGCCGCTGCTTCCGGTAGCATAGGGAGAGTCAGAGGCTGTTTCAGGAGCAGCAGCCTCTTGCCTCGGAAGTTGCCTGGAGGAGCAACAGTAGGGTCCTGACTACCTGGAATACCAAAAATCTGCCTTGCTGGATGGGGTTTTTTAAAATTATTTTCTCCTTTGCTGGGCTATGAAATCAGTTACAACAAGAACAGAATGATTTGCCCACTGAACAGCAGACTTTGATGTATGCCTAGCTGCATGTCATTTCAACTGGGAAACGAAAGGGACAGAGAAAAGTACATTTCAGCTTACTGCGTGGATTTAACTCAACTGCCATAAAGGGAACCAAAGAGAGCATCCTGAATTTGGAAGCTATTGAGGTTGCCTCAAATAACCAGAATCAAACTTGATGGCTGTTCCTCGAACAAAGAACAGCTTCTGGGTCAGAATGGAGGGGCTGGCAACACAGCCAGTGAGAATTGGGGCAGGGGAGGCCGCACGGAAGGTCAGCCGCTGTTTTTGTCCCAGAAGGCTAGGGAAAAATTAATTCTCCATTTTGAAACTGACTCCTAAGGTCACAATCTGCCCTCCTTTTTTGGAGTTTTCCTCTCTGCAAAAATCTTCTGTCTTGATTACGAGTTCTGGAGTTCAAGTAGCTCAAAAGCTTGTACACACTTTAAGTACCACGTGGGACAGTCGTAAATATATTATGAACAATGGATCTGGAATGTTTTTCTCATGGACTGTTGTTTTGTATTTAGGGTCCTGGGCCACAAAGTGGCAGTGGTCAGTTTGCAACAGTAGAGTGCTATGGTCTCGAAGTTGGCTGGGTGGGGGGAAAGGATGGAGGTTCTCCACCCTTCCCTCTACAGTTAGATATTACAAGCCATTCTTGGTTACAGATACTGTTGCCACGGAATAAAAAGAAGGATGCTTGTGAAGGAGCTCCGTTCTCAGGAGGACAGACAGAAGCTGTGGGCTGAGACCTGGGATACTTGGACAAAAGTGGGAAGGAAGCAGCTCCATGCTGGCTGGTTTAACCAGCATAATACCCTAAAATGTTTGTGGCTCAGTGTTTCATGCAAATCCAGGGTATTGGATTAATTCAGTAAGCCATGGCTCACTTAACTGTGGGTCGGGGGAGGTGTGGACACAGCTACTGTTCCATCTAGCCCAATACTAAGAACACATAGTGATGATGTAAGTTTTGCCCTAGTCCTAGCCCTGGACTGAACGTGGAAGCTTCATCATGTAAAGTAGATGTTTTACCACTGTGCCCTTTCCCTGCCTCTCCCTGGGCTCTTTAGAAGTGAAACAAGCAGGGAATGTTGGATTACCAATTATTACCTTAGCCCAGAGCTTTCCAAACTCTGTTGCGACACGTTAGTGTGTCGGCTGCAGTGTCTGGGTGTGTCGCGGCTGCTGCTGCCTCCAAGCCCTGCCAGGATTCTGCGCCGGTCCTAGTGTCTGCCTTGTGCCTTGCTGTAAGAGTGTGTCGCAAAATGATGCCCTGCTGTAAGAGTGTGTCGCAAAATGATGCATGTCTAAAAAGTGTGTCACCAACATGAAAAGTTTGGAAAGCTCTGCCTTAGCCACTAATAACCACACTGAGAATGCCACAAGAAATACACCAGTAGGTAGGCTTAATTCCCATGAGGAGATTAGCCTCATTCTTACAAAAATCTTTTAGGGAACAGTTAACACTTCCTCTGGGCACAAATGGAGCGAGGGTGATGTTAATGAAACCCAGTCCACAACTGTTCTTCACCTTTACTGATGTAGCATCTCCCAGGAGTTCTTTCTAAACATGTAGAGGGTCCCAGGTTGGGGAAAGAGCATCTGGAAGATGAAATAAGTAGGGAAGGAGAAGGACTTGCTGCTTTCGTTTGGTTCATGGGAATATATATGCAGTACAGTATTCTGAAGCAAGGCAAGGAAAACCAAACTTTACCCCTGTTGGGAAAGTTAGGCTTGGATGGCGCGTTGGAATGTGAGCATTCAGTCAGCTGGACGGAAGAGGGAAAGGACGCAAGGCTGGCCGAGTGATAAGAGGGCATGTGGTGAGCTGCCTGCTTCCGCCTCCATTCCAATTCTGGAGTTGGCTACCACCATCAGGCCAAAGGGGAGCTCTTGATAATGCAGATGACATTTCCTGTGCAGGCCCAGGAGAGATGGTCTGTATGAGACACTGGCATTTCCCAACCATTCTGTTCCCCCGGCCAGGCTCCTCTTCTCATCCCAGTCTGGTCGTCCATGCTTTCCCCCTACTGTTGCCTCCCTCCCTGAACACAGCCGACATCTACTCTTGAAAGCATTTGGACAGGCAGTAGAGATGCATCCCAAATTACTCTCATGGGATGTGTGTCTATACAAGTGGATGTTGGTGCAAGGAATAATTTCTTGGATAATACATGGCAGTCCTTAATTACACCTTGCCTAGCCACGCTCGCTCAGTGCTTCAGGAAGAATGTCCTCCTCTTTCCACCACAGAACATTTCAGATCTCTGCTAGATTTTTCTCCAGGCCTGTACTTTCCATTCTATACACATCAAACTCATTTCTCAATGATAAAAAAACAAGGTGCTCTGGATCCTATTCTAAAATTCCTATAAATATACAATTCTCTACTAAGACTAGGCACATTGAAGAGCAGATGACATGGCCCAAAACATAACTGCTGCTGTTGCTGGAGATAGCAATATCTCCAGGTTGGGGTTGCCCAGAGTTTCTGTGTTGGATTTTTTAATCTTTACTGTTTCTATTGTTTTTACTGTCATTTGTGAGCCGCCCAGGGTTATGTTGCAAGTATATAAATCAAATAAATAAGTCTGATAAAAGATAAGATGCATAAAATGCAGCTTTCCTTCCCTTCCTTATGGAATGCTCCGTAGTAAGGGCAGAAGATAAGTTGCTTAAACCTTCTATAAAAAGGACCATATAGGAAAAGAACATGGCCTGTGCTGTTGCTGCCTCTCCTGTCCCTCTCACAAAGGCCTTGGGCAAAAGGAATTTTTCTATCTGCCCATCAACAGGAAGAAGATTAAATCTGGCCAACATAAAGGCCCAGCTGTGCTTCAGCACTCTAAGACAGGAAAGATAAGAGGCACTATTCTTAGTAACCACTTCGTGAGAGTAACTGGCAATGTTTGGTGTAAGATAATGTAAAATTAGACATTGGTCTAACATTTTCCATTCCTCACTACAGCCTGTTCATCCATCTGCTAGAACAGTATTGCTCTCAACATCAGTCCAATACCATACAACAACAAAGATGTCTAGCAAAAGTTTACTTTATATCTGCAAGGGCACATCATGACTTTCCACTGGGACCACAAAACAGAACAATTACATTTGTTGGCATAAAATTTTACTAATGTTTAGAAATAGGGTAATTGCTTTTCTTTTTGCGATTTGTTGCAACTTTTAAAATTTTGGTGATTCAATTTGTTCATTTTCTAGTTAAAGTCAGGGTTCCGTCAACACCCCCCCCCCCGAAAAACCCCAACTCTATCCATCCCAGTGACTTTGTCACCAACTACACCCCTTGTGGCAATGTGTCTTCAAGAAAATTAATGGGGGGCTCCCGTAAAAGGAGGCATGTTGCCCATCCATGTCTTAAAGTATTCCCAGTATTGAGAATATGAATATAATTCATAAAAGTTAATGGTAACGGCAACAACTCCACACTCACCATGCACAAACCCATACACCCGTAGAGAGAATGTCGTCATAACCAACATCTAAATGCTCCAATCATTAGAAAGCACTGCATGTGAACAGCCTTCAGGAGAACAATAAACCGTTAGAATACAACTGCGTGGGACAGGCATGACTACCAAAAGATTTTGGAGGGAGGGAGCAGGCAACTTTGCTGGGGTTGGACAGAAGTGGTAGATGTCAATATTTACAACCAAAAAGGCTGAGCAATTCTAAATGTATTTTATCTGTCTCAAAGGAAGGCTGCTGCTTTACTGACAGAGTGACTGTCAATCTACGCAGCCCGAATAGTGGAGGGAAGAGGGAAAAATACATTATATTCCCCCACCCTGCCCCCACAAAAAACAGAAACAAAAAGAACTAGTGAGGAAACGACAGATGTGCTCATAGAAATTGCACAACTGTCTACCATTCAGAAAGTCTGCCAGCAGGCAGCACTCACATTTTGGAAGCAGCAATGCCAGAAACATTACACCAAAGATCCACCAGCAGACCAACCTGAGACTTCTGCCATTTTATGCAAGCCAACAACTGGCCCTTCCTAAGTCTTGGACTGTACCTCCAGCTTCTGAATCTATGCGAAGCCCTGGGCATGGACTCACATGGACTACAATCATATGTGGCTAGTTACAATACTTTACTGAAATATTTTTAAAGTCTGAAATACAGTATAAGTATGCATATACTTATTTATGCATGTTTATTTTTAAGTTCCATTTAGAACCCTCTCTGACTGTCCAACTTGTACTGATCAGTTCTGAAGATCTCACGTTTTGATAGGCAGGCTTGGGAGGATATCTATGTTTTCCTGATCCACCAAATTGCCACTCACCACGTTAGGACACTTGGGCAGGACCTAGAAAGAGCTTCCTTTGTGTTTCTCTGGCATCCAGGACCCTTAGATAGCTCCTGCCTCATTTCCTTCACATCAGACAGTCCAGTTGTGATGGGATCCTCCCACTTTGTGCGCCCAGAACTCGATCACACGTTGGCACACGTATTACACAGCAAGTTTTGCAGAGGAGCATTTCTACGGGATGGCATCGTGGAAGGGACTCTATAGCAATGTGGATGTGCTTGAACATCAGACACAAGATCCCAAGGTCCATGAACCGAGAAGGTGGCCAGGTAAGTGGCAGGTATAATGCTTGAGAGCACCTGGCTCAAATGGATCTACTGAGGAGTGTGAGATGGCAAACTCCAGTCCTGAGTTTGGGGACACCTCTTCCCCACTCTTAGGCCTACTCCTAGCTGTATACAGGATGCAGTTTCAGGGCATTTGCCTCTTTCCCTAGATGCTTCCCCTCCACCACCCCATGCATATTTTTTCCTTTGATTTCACTCCCTAGCTTAGAACTTCCAGAGGACGGACACGGCCTCCTCCCAAAGGCTTCTTAGAGTTGCTTAGCTGCCAGAATGCTATGAGTGATGAATTGTCCTCAGCATCAGCAATACTCTTGCAAATAACACGGGGCTGTATTCTCAGTCACTTCTCCCCTCCTTTGAAATATATTCTGCCTGAGATGTTTTGCTGCCCTGTCCCTCCTGATCATTAGAAAGTCTGTGAGGGGCAAGGCTACTATAATTATCCTTCTGGTTGAATAATTTCATTTAATGTGTTTTTGGAATCTTTGATTCTGGGTTTATATATGGTTATTTTATAGTGAATGATCTTGGTTTTAATTTTTGATGATTAGGTATTTATTTTAACCCAAATTACAGATTTGGGAATTTGTACACCCTCAGAGTTGGTTGATCAGAGCAGCCTATAAGACTTATAAATAAATACTTCACAATCCATTGCACAGATAATGTATACTTGCCCTTCTTTTTTCCCAATTTTTTTTCTTTCTTCTCCATATGCAGGGTTTTAAAAAAAAACTTCACTGGCACCATCCTAACTGTATGGTTAACCAGATGGCTGTTAAGGGTGAGGAGAGGATTTTGCAAAACAAATAGCTGGGAAGGAAGGTTGAAACTTTCCCCATTTACCCACAATGATCTCAGTCTAGGAAAAAGCACTCCTGAGTTTTCTAAAGAACACAGAATCTTGAAGTCAGCGGAGGGTGAGCTGGAGCAAAGAAGACAATCTCTGGCCTTAGCAAAGAAGCCTCTTCATGGCCACTGTTAGGGGTGCAGATGATTTTTGGTATGGGCATCTCAAGCCCAAGTTATGTAAGCAAGAGTCCACTATGACATGAAAGAAGTTGTTTTAAATAAAGTTGAATGCAAATCTGAACCGGAAAAATAACTGGCCACACTGGAGGTATCAGAAATATCCCTGTGTTACTTTTGCTGAATCCCAGTCCAAATGTGTTTCTTGTACAGATGAAGGCATGTTCCTGGAAAAGTTGGGATAACAACCAGCTGCATCTTTGACCCAATTTGTGCAGCACAAAGCAACAGAAGATGCCCAGCACATTCTGGTTTGGGATCCTCAATACTTAATTATGGAAGAATATTAATCATTTGCTCTTGAGGAGGGTGGGACCAAAATAAAAGTATTAAACAGAGATGCCCTCAGCTAAGCTTGGTATTGAGTTGATGTAAGATCTGACACTGGCCAGCTTACTTCATCCAGCACTGATTGAAGGAAAAATGTAAGGAGGAAAAAAATGAAGGGGGAAGTGGAAATTGAAAACTAGTAGTCTAGCAGTAGATCTAGCTATTACAGAAGAAACAGTGTTATTGCCAAAGCATTCTCTTTCTCCAATCTCTCCTTTAAGGCTTAGGGGAGACATGAGAAGGCTAAGGGGAGTCATGATAGCAGTCTTCTATAAATGAAGGGATGTCACAGGGCAAAGTGTGTCAAAATATTCTCCCTGACACCTGAGCATAAGACAAGAACTAATGGATGGAAGCTTTGCAGTGAGAAATACAAACTTGAAATAAGGAGGACTTTCCTGACTTTGAGAGCTATTAAGTAATGGAACAGCCTACCTCCTAAGTTGTGGGTGCTCCGTCACTGGAGGTTTTCAAGAAAAGTCTGGATGGCCATTTGTCCAGAATGGTATGAAGCACCATATGTGGGCAAAGGGTTGGACTAGAAGACCTCCAAGGTCCCTTCCAACCCTATGATTCTATGATTCTAATATGCAGAATCTTACTTACCATTTGTTCCAGCTGTCATATGTTGCATGAGCAATGTGAGATCATAATTTAAAACTGCAAAATTGCAAAATGTTGATGTCAGGATACCATTTGTGACTTTCCAGGTCACTGAAGAGGACTGATTTCATATGAGTTACTGACCATTCAGCACAGGTTCCCTGCAACCTTAATAGAAAGCTTCCTGTTGATTGTAGTTGATAAATTATTAATAAGTAGCTTGATAACTAATAGGTCTTTCACTTGTTCTACAATAGATGGCAGTAAAGGGGAAACTTTCTCTCTCTGTGTGAGAGTCCCAGCATCAGAATCCCAAACCAAGAAATCTTTCAGTCAGTTTATGCTGAAAAGATTCATTTATTAAGAATCAGAATACATTGGGCAAATGCAAAGCTTCGAATGGCCAAATTGGCGCACATAATTCAATATCAAGAACATCCCTCGGACATCATTTACTATCTAATTGAAAACAAGCTAGTTCCCACTCCAGTTCGACCCCCTCCCATCAGAACGCTCGCTAACAGTCCAGGTGTCTTATCAGAAAATGGCGGAGTCAGGAATGTCAAGGGAGGCGAACGGCTCGTTAGGGAGGTGAACGGCTCGTTCCAATTAGCAAGGCTTTTGGCGCAAAAGCAAACACGAGTCAAGTTCTACAAGGCTCGACACGTGTACCTATGAAACCATGACAGGCGAACGGAGCTAAAGTGGAGGGAGACTGACTCTCTCTCTCTCTCTCTCTCCCTTTTTATTTCTCATTACAAAATAAGAAACAGGCAGAGAACTTCCTATCAGTGGTAGGAGATATGGTTGTGGTCTCAAGAATTCCTGCTAGTCAGTATTGTTCTGTCTTGGCTGATATGTTTGTCAATCCCAAATGCCCCACAACTTCTCATGGCTTTGGTGTGGTCTTCCCTCCATGAGGGCATGCCAGTAACGCACAAATGCAACTGGGACGGTCTTACTAGAGTCTCCTTTTCCTCCCAACAGACTCCAAAGAGAACCCAGAGGTGGAGAGTACCTATGAGCCTATTGACCCAGCAATCAGACTGGAGGGGAAAGAAGCAGAGCCACTGCCTGCAGATTGCTCTCCAGGTAGGGAAGGACCAAGGCCAAGCTGCTCAGGAAGGTCCATGCACAGGAAATACATGGACTGCTTCCTTCCTTTCTATGGGTTTGATTGTGTTCAACTGGCAGCCTCACCATGCTAGATTGCCCCTTGCCCCAAGTTTACATATGTTTCCCTTTCGGTTAGCAACTATTGTGTGTTTTTTAATTTATTTTTTTATTGATTTTAAAATAATAACAGAAAAAGAGAAACAAAAGAAACAAAACACAAAGATAATTATAATGCAAATATATACAGTCTCAAAGAAAAAGAATAATGCATAAAAAGTGCTTTTAAAAGTGAAAAAACAGAAAAAAGAAACAAAGCACATCATTATAACAATTAACAGTTACAATTCTATATATACTTATCTAATGTAAATTTTATTTATTTATTTATTTATTTATTTAATTTATTTTCTAACCCACCTTTATTATTTTTATAAATAACTCAAGGCAGCGAACATACCTAATACTCCTTCCTCCTCCTGTTTTCTCCACAACAACAACCCTGTGAGGTGAGTTGGGCTGAGAGTGACTGGCCCAAGGTCACCCAGCCGGCTTTCATGCCTCAGGCGGGACTAGAACTCTCAGTGTCCTGGTTTGCCATTGGCTCCTTCCTAGGGCTGAGAGAGAGTGACTGGCCCAAGGTCACCCAGCCGGCTTTCATGCCTCAGGCGGGACTAGAACCCTTAGTCTCCTGGATTCTAGCCCATTGCCTTAGCCACTAGACCAAACTGGCTCTCAAGTGTGTATATTCAAGTGTATATATATTAATTCCTAATATACTTATATAATTATCATTATTTTTAACCTACTGTATTCTGTATAAATGAGTTCCATATTTCATTATACTTGTCCATACAAAGTCTACATCTATAGGCAATCCGCTCATAGGTGGCAAGTGTAATCAGGTCTTCAATCGATTGAGTGAATGGGGCCATACATTTATCCTTCCAGTGCTGCGATATCAGTTTTTTAGCCATAGTAAAGGCACAGAGAATCCATTTACGGTGTCCAGTTGTCAAATTCCATGTACCAGGTATGTAATTCAGGAGAATATTGTCCTCTGAAAATTTTAGCTTTTGTTGCATAGTTATATTTTTATAGTCCACTATTTTCTCCCCAAATGTAGTAAGTATAGGACACTGTAAAAACATGTGTTTTAAAGAAGCATTATCCTTATTACATCGCCAACAAAATGCTGTCTTAGTCCTTTTCTATACAAACATAATGGAGTCCAATAAATTCTTAATATTATTTTTTGTTGTATAAATTGTAGTTTAAGGTCCTTTGGCACTCTTGCTATAGATGTTAAGAAACTCTCCCATTGTCTAGGCAATATAGGAAGCTCTAATTCTTTATTCCACTCATGTCTCAGCATCTGTATATCAAATTGATTTATTGATAACAAATATCTATAAAAACTAATGGTAGGGTTTTTAGTTTTAAAGGATTTAACAAATTGTTCTAGTATCTCAGGTGCCTCAGAAGCTGAAAATACTGCTGGTCCGAACAATGTTGTTAACAAATGTTGTAACTGTAAATATTGCCATTGGGTTACATCCGATAGATGATATTTATCTCTTAACACAGCACATGTTGAAAATTCATCTTCATTGTCTATCAGTTGGTCCAAAGTCGGTATCCCCACTTCCATCCAATTTTTCTATATCACCATCTTTTTCCCAATTTTTAATGTTGAGTTTCCCCATAAAGTCAATTTAATATGGGAAAAGAGGTCAAATCTTTTTTATTGGACATTAGATTCTATAACTTTCTCACTGACATAATTGTTTCCAGAGATACTAGAGTTCTAGTGTATTTAGATCCTAATACTGTCCATCCAACCAAAGGTGTTATATATGTATATTCCAAAGTTGCCCAAATTGGAAAATTAACACCAATTGTTGGTTTCCAGTATTTAATACTTGACAATAGGTAAGTATGATGATATAGCTCCAGATTCAGAAAACTGAATCCTCCCTCATTAATTGGTAACTGCATTTTCTGTAAAGTTATTCTTGGAGTCAAAGAACCCCATAGAAATTTTCTAAACAAATAATTTATTTTCTGAAAATATTTTCCAGATGTATGAACTGGAATTCCTCTCAGAATATAAATTAGTTAGTTCCTATTGTGTGTTAGGAGTACTATCATTTATATATGGCTTCCATGTTTTTGATAAAAAGATTTATTTACCACAACATGTATATATAGAAAGATAT
The DNA here is from genome assembly GCA_023362775.1 of Charina bottae. Taxonomy (NCBI): domain Eukaryota; kingdom Metazoa; phylum Chordata; class Lepidosauria; order Squamata; family Charinaidae; genus Charina; species Charina bottae. The sequence goes on along the minus strand of JALMGJ010000021.1, from coordinate 5,373,061 downwards.
ATTTAGCAAAAGGCAACAAATCAGTAGAATCCATTTTAAGCATTTTTTTCCCCAAAAAGTTTGTAATATGGGACTGAAAGGGCAGTTGCTGGGGGAACAGGAGCAACCCAAATTCTTCTCTCTGTTCTTCACAGCATGCTGGAAATCACCGTTCACATGCAGAGGTGGCCTAGTAGCTGGTGCCGCTGTGCTGGCCACATCTGTCTCCCTAAACGTGTTGCTGCTCACTCTGGGACTGGTGCACTGTAAGTGTCCTGCTGGGTCTCCAAAGATTGATGGGTCATGAGAAGGACATCCATGCAGCCACCAGCACATTCTCTTAGAATCAGAATATAGAGGTGGGATTCAGGAAGGCTACCTGGGATCTAGGCTCGGGTCCACCGCTTAGTGGTAGAAGGTAGAGCTCCTGCTTGGCTTCTGGAGGGGGAAAGCCTGGAGCACTTCATGGCATTTCCAGATTCCCCAAGATGGGGTCTCCCTTCTTCTCCCTTTCACCAATTCAGAACCTGTAGGAAGCAGCTTCTCCTTCTCCTTCTCCTTCTCCTTCTCCTTCTCCTTCTCCTTCTCCTTCTCCTTCTCCTTCTCCTTCTCCTTCTCCTTCTCCTTCTCCTTCTCCTCCTCCTCCTCCTCCTCCTCCTCCTCCTCCTCCTCCTCCTCCTCCTCCTCCTCCTTTCTTCTGCTTAACTTGGATCTTGCACATGAGCATTTTGTGATCTGTTCTGCAGTCATGAGAAGAATATTGATGTGGCCAAAGAGTCAATTGCTGTGTGTGGTTTCTAGGTGGCCACGGAGGTGCCCACTGGAAGCACAATAGCTAGTTTAACCTGCCCATGGTGACAGGCTGGAATATAATATATTACATATAATACTCTGTAGGTGCCACTTACTTCTCTATTAACTGGTGTAGTAACCAAAGCTAGGGATTGCCAGCATGGGGCCCAGAAACTCCAATGTATCTGCAGATACTTCCCTTGGTGCCCAACAAGTTTCTTGCCCAGTCCCACTTGAATTTTTACTTTAAAAAAATTAAAATTGGGAAGCAAAACAAAATCCCAATATCCAACTTACCTTGTATTTCCAAGAGTGCCTTTGTCCCCTACAAAAAAGGATGGTTGCAGCTCAGTGCTTTATTGGGAAGTATGCTCACCTACCCAGAAAAAGGACAAATAGGCATAGTAAGAAGAATCTAATGGGGGAGGAGTCTAGAAGCAGTCGTGTCAGACGGGATCCAGGCAAATTGGTGGTTTCCCACTGATTATCTCCCCCATGGCAGCCGTTTTGTGAATAGACACAAAGGCAGGGATTTTGTGAGAGACCCCTACCACTCTCTCAGAATTCCAGCTACGCCCACTGGTCTGAAAAAAGTTGGGAGTCTCTGGGTTAAGGAGTTGGAACAGGAACAGGAAGACCCAGATTTAAATCCATCCTCAGCCATAGAAGCTCCTGGCCTGATTCTGGGCCAATCTCTATTTCAGCCCAACATGCATCACAAGATTGTTATTGCGGGGGAAAAGTGAAGGAGAACATGCTACCTATATTATTTTGAGCACCTGGAGGAAAGCAGGATAGAAATCTAATGTAGGAATAGCAAAAATATGCCTGATGTCTTTGAAACTGTGTTAAAAAGGTAAAGGTTCCCCCCGCACATTTGTGTAGTCGTGTCCGACTCTAGGAGCCGGTGCTCATCCCTGTTTCTTAGCCGAAGAGCCAGCGTTGTCCGAAGACGCTTCCACGGTCATGTGGCCGGCATGACGCACGGGGAACGCTGTTACCTACCCACCGAAGTGGTACCTATTCATCTACTTGCATTTGCATGCTTTCGAATTGCTAGGTTGGCAAGAGCTGGGGCTAGTGCGGGAGCTCACTCCGTCACACAGGACTAGGGATTCGAACCTTCAAACTTGCAATCTTCCGATCGACAAGCCTGGCGTCTTACCCGCTGAGCCACCACGCCCCTAAAACTGTGTTACACACCATTCAATCTTGAAGTGCATCAAAGCAAGGTTATAGGAATAAATTATAAAAATTATAGGAATAAGAAAGTGCTCCATATTAAGGCTGAGCTGTGGTTCTGCGTAATGCGGCTGGGTAATTTTCTGAGAATACAATGGTCAAAGAAATAGCTGAACCTAGGAAGAGAGCACCAATATGAGCAGGAAAGCTGATGATGCTTGCATCCCCTCTTGAATGAAATGTGGTATGGCCCACTTCCGAGAAAAACCAAGGGAAGACAACACTTCCCAACAGCCTCGTTTGGCAAATGCTACTGTGGCTCAGCACTGACCTTTCAATCTGTAGCTCTGAGACATGTCTGTCTGTGTGTGCCTGAACAGATTCTAAGATGGTTGCTACTTTGGAACAAGCACACCACGAGAACAAGCAGCTGCAACAAGCAGGTGAGTATCCTGGGCAGTTGGGGGAGATGCTCATGAGTTCAAGCTTTGCTTTGCTCTCAGAAGCTTGCCAGGAATGTCAATATAGTCTTTCCATCTTCTTTTAACCTAGTTGGCCTCTCTTCCATGATTGTACTTCACCATTCCTACCTTTCTTGCAAATGTTCCTTTGATGTTTTTGATCATTTTAAAATAACTCTTACGATTTTCCTGTTTGTTGGTGTTCTCTATTGATACAGCTTTCCTTGCACTTTCTTGTCTGATGTTGAAAGTCTGCATGGCATAGGCTGACCATATTTCCTTGAGACAAAAACGGGACATTGGGATGGCAAAACGGGACGGGGTCTTATGTAATATTCCGTATTCATGAAAAAGAGGGGTCCCCGCCCCCAGTCCGCGCGATTGGCTCCCGCCTGCAAACCCCCCCCCCCCCCGGTCCGTGCGTTTGGCTCCTGCCTGCAAACCTCACCCTCCTTTGCTGCACACTGATAGGCGGGAGGGCTTCCTCTTCCGGGCTGCCTCCAATCAGCAGCTCTGGCTCATATCCTCCTTCCGCGCCATTCCCGCCGGGTTTAAAAAACGGGACAAAATTGAGATTTTTATCAAAACGATGGGATGGTTGAAAAATGCTTAAAAAATGGGACTGTCCCATTCAGAACGGGACGTATGGTCATGATCTTTTGCTGCCCCAGTTTTTCAACCTCCATCTTTCCCTGGCAATCTGACTCAGAAAGCTACTTGGATCTTTTCTTCTTTGACATCCTGGAAATATTTTTCTACTTCAGTTCTCATTAAGTCTCCTATCTCTTTCATAGCTCATGCAGTTCTCTTTTGCCTACATTAAGTGCAGGTCAAATTTTGAGGGCATATCTACTCTTTTCTAATGTTCTAAGTTTAACCAATATTTGACACATTAATTCATGGTCTGTTCCACAGTCTGCACCTGGAAGTACCCTGGCAGTTAGAATTAGACTTCCCTATCTGCTTTTCCCTGTTTCCTGTTATATAGTCAATTTGATTCTGATATCCATCCAGTGATATTTAGGAACCGTCTGTGTTTGCCTCCTGCATTTTGATATATACCCAACCCAAATATTCCGGTAATTGCAGGTTCCTCCATTTCTCCAATCTTTGTATTTCTATCACTCACTAGTAGTACTATATTCTTTCTAAATGTTGCATTTATTTCCTCTTGCAATTTGCCATCAAGTTTTTCAATGTCATCTATTCTTCCACCTGTAAAAAAATACATAAATGCATAATCACTGAATATCCATTAATTCTGACAGGTAAAATCCCGTTGTTTATTATTTAGAAATGAGCACATATGTACCAATGTCCTTCTGGAGTTTCATGGCCACCCCATTCCTTTATAGCAGTGTTTCTCAGCCCCAGTAACTTTAAGATGTGTGGACTTCCAACTCCCAGAATTCTGAGATGCCAGAAGCCAACCTAGGGAATTCTGGGAGTTGAAGTCCACACTTCTAAAAGTTGCTGAGGTTGAGAAACACTGCTTTATGGCCCATTCTGGTCTACCAAAGTTCACCTAGTCTTAAAACATTCCATTTAATACACTTCATTTCCACTTTGTCAATCTCACGTTTCCTTGGTTCATGCCTGCTGCATTTCATATTCCAATTGTTTATGTCTTTGTTTCAATACTGGCACTATCAGTGACCATCCTTTCTTGCAGCTTCCATTGGGTTCTGTCATCACCTCTAGATCTACTTGGGGAAGCTCAGTGTTCTTTCCCAGTAACTAGAGCTGGCTGGAGAATTCTGGGAGTTGAAGTCCATATATCTTAAAGTTGCCAAGGTTGAAAAACACTGAACTAGAGGAATGCCTGCCAACTTGGGTACAGGTAGTCCTTGCTTAATGACCACAATTGGGACTGGAATTTCGGTTGCTAAGGAAAGTGGTCATTAAGCAGATCTGACCCGATTTTACGACCTTTTTTGCAGTGGTTGTTAAGTGCATCACCGCGGGCGTTAAGCGAACCACATGGTTAAGTGAATCATGTGGTTCCCCATTGACTTTGCTTGCCAGAAGTCAGCTGAGAAAGTCGAAAATGGCAATTACGTGACCACAGGATGCTGTGATGGTCATAAATGCAAATTGGTTGCCAAACACCCAAATTGTGATCACGTGACTGTGGGGATGCTGTGACGGTCATAAGTGTGAAGATCGGTCGTAAATCAGTTTTTCAGCACCATCGTAAATCCAAACCATCACTAAACAAATAGTTGTTAAGAGAGGACTACCTGTATTCCATCAAAGTTCCTTTTCTTCACTGGAGTACTTTTCAGAACTAATACCAAGAGAACTGCAAGCAGAAATAGGAACATGTGTTTTAACAAATAATAATCTCCTTTTTAATATAGCTCATGAAGACCTATATGCAATTCTTCCTGTTACCTACCATTATAAGAATCATCTGGCTGGCTGTGGTTAGATTCAGGTTTCATATTCTTTGTTAAAATACATGTTCCTATTTCTGCTTGCAATTCTTTTAGTATTAGTTCTAAAAATTGCTCCTGTACCACTTAAGTGTTATTTTGTAGATGTTTTCTTTAGGGAGTTGCTGTATCTCTTATCTTATTGTAAACAGCCCAATGTTTTTGGAATAGATGGAATAGAAAAGTTTGTACAATAAAGTAACAAACAAACAAAACTGTGTTAGAAACATAAGTTATTCAGACAAATATTGAAAATGTAACAAAGAGGTTGGATCTTACAGGGAGACAAGCTCTACTTGATCATGGCCAGATTAAGTAGCAGCAATCTTGTGGGTCATTGTTCCAGATCCCCTCCACTGCTCTGCCTTCAGCTTTAAATGGTCTGAAAAAAATATTTTAAAAGTATTTTGCTCTGACTAATTGAACAGTTGCATAAAATTGACTCTTCATATCTATGGTTGATGAAAAATCTTACATAAATGTTTAAGCATTTAATATTCTATCGCATTTCATGTTGTGTGCCATTAGTGTCTTACAAGCAATCACATTAGTATGATGTTCTTTAATAGCTGGCATGCTCGGGCATCAGTTTCTAGGACTGTCAGGATCTAAAACTGTAAAGAGTTCAAGTATGCCTATATCATACCCTAAAAGGAAGGAAGGAAGAAAAAATCACAATTCAGTCAACAAGATTTATTTGGAGTAGGTCTACTGGGATTTCTAATAATAATTGTACGCTTTTGATCGTCTTCGGGAGTCATTCAGAGTTGAACTGCTGGGCTCTCCTTTCCTCTGGGGCTTGTTTGATGATGCTGAGCAGAGACCTAAGTTTTTCTCCCCCTTTTTCTCTCTCTCTCTTTCCGCCCTGCCCCTGACTCACCCTCTGCCTATCCCTCTTCCACACTAACTCCGCTCCCTCTTCCAGTACCTGACCCCTTCTTACTGTTCAATGAGGCTCACAATGCTTGCATGACTATGAAACAGCCCAACAATCTCGTCCAAGCTTCCTGTGACCACGATGCCCCAACCCAGCGCTTTCAGCGGCTCTCCAGAGGCCTCCTTCGTCATGTGGCATCACAGCTATGTGTGGAAGCCCCCAAGGCAAAAAACAGGGTGGCTATCCTTCTGAAGCTCTGCAACCCACAGAGACCACTTCAACACTGGGAGTGCCGTGACCATGATCTCCTGGCCCTTCAGGGCACAGATCTGTACTTCAACTATGGCAACAGTGCCAAAAAGCTGGCCATGCTGTACAGCCAGAGTGGGCGCTGGAGCCGCTGGCTCATCTATGGAACACACAACAACATCTGCAGCAGTGAGTCTCTGCAACACCTCACTTCACAAAGGCTTGTTCATTGTATCCAGGAAGGAAGTGTGTTGCTGCTTGGATGCTCTAGGTCGACTGAGATCTGACAGCTAAAGCTACTGTTCATGCCATGTCTTACCCAAGACATGGTTCATGTCTGCAGCTATGATCTTTGCCTGTGGGCACCTTGGATAAGATAAGGCTCATCTCTGTCTTCTCAGCAAGGAGTGGATGCTGAAACTCAGGGATACATAGTTGGAGCTGTGCATATCATTTTTGAAGACAGTGCCTATCCTGTTCTCATCGCTCTGTGTTGCTACTGTTTACTTAGCTAACTTTAATTGCTTTCAAATTAAATTAAATCAAATTTAGTTTCCATCTTGGTCCCACCTAATTTCTGGGGTGTAGTCCAAACACGTCACAAAGACCACGTATACACCTTGGTCTGAAACCTATTGTGGGAAATGCATCCCTGAGGACATACTTCCCCAAGACTTTTTATGGAGAAAAAAGCCCTTTTTCAATAGTGGAGGTGGGGAAATGGTTTCCTTACAGATGAAGAATAGAAATATCGAACGTTAGAGAGGGAATTGCTAATCTGCTCAGCTAGGATTTGGAGAGCTTGGTGCGGCATTCTCAGAACGGTTGACATGCCCAATCACGAGATATTCACAGTTTTCCAGAAAGCAGACTTCCCTGGTTAAGGCACCCAGGAAGCCTCCTATCCCTCCAGCTTTACTTGGCCCTTTTGGGGGGCTGGTAGACACCCTTCCAAACAAAGCATTAGGCTGTAATCCCACCACCCTAAGTGGCTGTGGGGCTATGTTAGCGTGCAGGCATTGTATGAAATATGGATTGTGTTGGAGGCAGGTGCCCAGTGTGGAGGACGGGGGCTGCACTTCTTTTTTTAATTAAAATAATCTTGTATTGTTGAAAGCTTTCACGGCCGGAGTTCGATGGCTGTTGTGGGTCTTCCGGGCTGTGTGGCCGTGTTCTGGAAGTTGTGGTTCCTAACGTTTCGCCAGCATCTGTGGCCAGCATCTTCAGAGAGCAGGAGCACAGATAGAAGCGAAATCTCTGTGCCCAGGTAGAGTGGCAATGTTCTATTTATAGAGCTAAATTATAGGAGATTAGGTGGGTTTTTTTGTTGTGTTGAAATGTTAACAAGTGGCTGATGAGCGTGATTAGCATGTTCATTGTGAGAAATATTCCCATGTCTTGGTGGTTGGACTGAGTTCGTTGACCTTTTGCAGGCTGTGTTTTTCAGGACTGGTAGCCAGGTTTTGCTAATTTTTAATTTTATTTCAACACTGCCTAACAACTAGTTACTTTCAATGGGAGAATGAGTTCTACGAACAGATGGATGGCGTTGCCATGGGAAGCCCCCTGAGCCCAGTCATAGCAAACCTTTACATGGAACACTTTGAAAAACAGGCTTTGGAATCGGTACCCATTACACCAACAGTCTGGTTCCGGTTCGTGGATGACACCTTCGCAATTTGGAGTCATACTGAAGAAGAACTGGAGAAATTTCTGGACCACCTAAACGGCATTCACCCCAATATACAATTCACTATGGAAAAAGAAACTGACGGCAAACTTCCATTTTTAGATACGCTGGTCATACGCAAACCGGACCTCAAACTAGGACACAAAGTATACAGAAAACCCACCCATACAGACCGGTATCTACACAAAAATTCCAATCACCACCCACGACAAAAGAGAGGCATGATCAAAACCTTGGTGGATCGTGCTAATCGAAACTGTGAAACCCAATTTCTCAACAATGAACCTAACCATCTGAATTGGGTCCTACAGGCGAATGGCTATTCCAAGAATGAAATAAAAAGAGCCATCAAACCAAGAAAACAACATCCAACTGAAGAAAAACAGCCCCCCACAAACAAAGTATTCCTGCCCTACATCAAAGGAGTCACTGACCGCATGGGAAAACTGATGGAAAAACACAACTTTCAAACAGTCTTCAGACCCACCAGAAAAATACAACAAATGCTAAAATCAGCAAAAGACAAAAGGGACCCCCGCACCGCTGCAGGAGTATACCGCATACCATGCAGCTGTGGACAAATATACATCGGAACCACAAAACGAAGCATTCACACCAAGATAAAAGAACACGAAAGACACTGCAGACTACAGCAACCGGAAAAATCTTCAGTAGCTGAACATGCTCTCAAGCAAACGGGACACAAAATCCTATTTGAAAACACAGAAATACTGGACAACACCAAAAGCCACTACACCAGATTATACAGAGAAGCCATTGAAATTCACAAACACCAGCACAGTTACAATAAAAAAGAAGAAAGTTTAAAAATTAGCAAAACCTGGCTACCAGTCCTGAAAAACACAGCCTGCAAAAGGTCAACGAACTCAGTCCAACCACCAGGACATGGGAATACTTCTCGCAATGAACATGCTAATCACGCTCATCAGCCACTCGTTAACATTTCAACACAACAAAAAAACCCACCTAATCTCCTATGATTTAGCTCTATAAATAGAACATTGCCACTCTACCTGGGCGCAGAGATTTCGCTTCTATCTGTGCTCCTGCCCTCTGAAGATGCTGGCCACAGATGCTGGCGAAACGCTTCCAGAACACGGCCACACAGCCCACAACAGCCATAAAATAATCTTGTTAAAAATCGGATGAGGCAGGGAGTCTGGTGGGGGCCAAAATAGCCATTAGAATCTTCCTAGCAGCAAAAGGTCTATTACATGTGCTATAATCAAGGCCATTTAATTATAAATGTCTTTGTCTCTCTGATAACACCTAAATCTTATTCTACCAGATATAAACTGGTCTGCCTCATGTACAGTAAGAAGAATAGAACCTGTTGGGGTTAGAACGTCTGTCCCTTCAGTCAAGAGACAGCACTAAGCTGACCTGCAAGGGCAACCCTGGACTGAGCTCTTCAGTCAAGAGCTCTTTGAAGACCCTTCAAAGCAGGGTCTTCCCCAGGGATGGTCAGCCTTGAAATTGAAGCCTCCTTTTGGTTTAATGTTTATGTTATCCAGATGAGATAACAACTGTATTTTTTTCAGTCCATGCCCACCTCCCTGCAATCATTGCGATTATATACATGCCTTAGGCATGAAAGCTGGCTGGGTGACCTTGGGCCAGTCACTCTCTCTCAGCCCTAGGAAGGAGCCAATAGCAAACCAGGAGACTGAGAGTTCTAGTCCCGCCTGAGGCATGAAAGCCGGCTGGGTGACCTTGGGCCAATCACTGTCTCCCAGGCCTAGGAAGGAGCCAATGGGAAACCAGGAGACAGAGAGTTCTAGTCCCGCCTCAGGCATGAAAGCCGGCTGGGTGACCTTGGGCCAGTCACTCTCTCTCAGCCCAACTCACCTCACAGGGTTGTTGTTGTGGGGAAAAGGAGGAGGAAGGAGTATGAGGAGTATGTTCACCGCCTTGAGTTATTTATAAAAATAATAAAGGTGGGATAAAAATTAATTAAATAAATAAGTATGTATTTCCTGCAGAATAATTAGAAGTATAAGGGGCTAAGGCCGAAGTCTCTTACCATCCCAAAAGATTTAGACTAATCTTTTTGCAAAATGGTGGTGTTCCCATGTCAGCACCTGTATATACATTTGGGCTGGCGACAGAGGTGTGGCACTTGAATTTGGAATTCCAACCAAGCAGAGCAGTTTATGGTTAACAGGGTTCATAGAATACTTTTCCCACTGAGAGCACTTAAGATCTGAATCAATACTAAGGTGGCAATACATTCTCTCCTTCTCAATCCAGCTTGCAACCCCTTTTCGATGGATTGGACCTTCTTTCAGGGGAGCTACTACCTTTTTTCATACTCTCCAGGAACTTGGGATGTGGCCAACCAATCATGCGCCTCCATGGGATTCCACCTAGTGATGATCAACAGCATAGAGGAAAAGGTAGGAGTAGCCAGATTATCAGAAATGTGGGGAGAATGTACTGCTAAACAATTTCATCTGGGTGCTTGTAGTCTTCAGAAATCTTTTTAGTTCCCATGTGTGCTCCCTGAAAATTGGCTCTCGGTGGTCTATAAAAGTTAAGAATGTATAGCTAATTTCAGACTACCACGGCAATGATGTCAACAGGACATGACTTTGGCGGAAGTCCAAGTTCCCACTCAACAGAATGTACAGGAGTGTCTCCAAGCAGGATTAGGTTATCACATTCTGAAGTTATGTACCAACTTCTCTCAATATGGCAGTTTCCCAAGTGAGTAGACTTCAATTCCCAGAATTCTCAACAACAGTTGAATAGAGAATGTTGGGAGTTGGCCCACATATCTGAAGGGCATCCAGGTTGGAAAAGCCTGTCATACACAAAATCTAAAGGACAGTCCCAGTAAAAGATTACCTAACAATTACCTAACAACTTCACAGTGTTATAAATAACCACAACAGATATCATTATGTTTTTAGTAGATCCAAGCTTAATAACTGCTCTAAATTGCATGACCCTAGGAGAGTTTTGAATTAAAAGTATTTTAGCTTAAATGAATGTCTGCTTCACTTCTTCAGGGAAATAGAAATAGACATGTAATTCTGGTCTAGAAGTTAAACAGAAAGGGTAAAGATTTTCCCCTGCACAGTCGTGTCCAACTCTAGGGGCCGGTGCTCATCTCCGTTTGTTAGCCGAAGAGCCAGCGTTGTCCGAAGACGCTTCCACGGTCATGTGGCCAGCATGACGCACGCGGAACGCTGTTACCTACCCACCAAAGTGGTACCTATTCATCTACTTGCATTTGCATGCTTTTGAATTGCTAGGTTGGCAAGAGCTGGTGGTGGGGCGAGTGCGGGAGCTCACTCCGTCACGCGGGACTAGGGTCTCGAACCTCTGAACTTGCAACCTTCCGATCGACAAGTCTGGCATCTTAACTGCTGAGCCATTGTGCCCCAATATTCACTTCTTCAGGGAAATAGAAATAGACACATAATTCTGGTCTAGAAGTTTAAATACAGAATAAATTTAAGATGGGAAAATGTTGGGAGTGATTTGTTTTCACTAGGAATTTCAGCTATGTCTTCTGGACTGGTACTTGCGTAATACAGCTGCCCTCCACAAATGCCTCAGAACAGCATTTATAGCAGGCATGACCTAGCTAGCAGTATAATACAGCACTCACTCGCTGGATCGTCACCTTGTTGTGGTGAGTGGGCTTGTGTGTTCCCAATGAACCCTGTGAGCGAAGCCGTCGGGAGTCATGTACTCCTGGTAGGGTCACCCATGGCGGTAAGGTCCAGGGGGAGGAACCAGACAAAGAACGATCCAAGAAAGTCCTCAACGGCAGAACAGGCGGAAAATAACAAGGTGTATTGTTACAACGGCTGCGAAGGCGGATGAAGGCTGCAACAGACAAAAGGTCACCAATCGTCATGGTATCCGTGCCATTGGATTAGAGCCTTTTTCTGTGAAGGTTGTGTGCTGATCGTTGTGCACCGATCTCCACACATAAAACAAATTCACGCACAGGCGTCTTCCAACCACACCAAACCCAAAACAACCAAAAGTCCCATGGCGATTGACGAATGGCAACGGGGGCAGGACTGTGAAATCCGGAAGCTCCTAGTCATGGACCAGCACATGGGCGGTGGATACGGATTCAGTCGCCCTGACTCAAGGATCAAGGCAGTTGAGTAGTTCGGCAGCTGTATCCACGACTGAGCAGCCCTATTTAGGATCCACTCTGCTCACCCCATATGGGGAGGGGGCTAGAAAAGGTGCCCTAAACATAGTCTGCCTCATTTTCTCCCTGACTGGATTACCGCGACCAGTGGGGTCACCATCTAGCGGTCGTAAAAAACACATGAATTATGGAACATGGAATATACGGACACTGCAAGACAATATGGATAGTGAACGACCTGAACGTAGGACTGCCATTATTGCAAGGGAGCTGAGACGTTTTAATATTGATATAGCAGCACTCCAAGAAACTCGAAGAGCAGGAGAAGGACAGTTGAAGGAAGAAAAAGGAGGTTATACCTTCTTTTGGAAAGGACTGCCTGAACAAGAACGACGAATACATGGGGTAGGCTTTGCTATCAAAAACGACCTTGTGAAGCTCTTGTCAGAAGTTCCCACTGGGATTAACGAACGACTCTCAACTCTCCGAATAAAACTCGCCAAAAACCAACAGGCAACTATCCTAAGTGCTTACGCACCAACACTAGATGCAGATGAGGATATCAAGGAAAAATTTTATACCCAGCTGGACACCATCTTATCAGAGATAACAAAGGAGGATAAAATTATCCTCCTGGGCGATTTCAATGCAAGAGTTGGACGTGATTTTGATTTGTGGCCAGGGATCATTGGGAAAGAAGGAGTTGACAACAGCAACACGAATGGAATCTTACTTCTGACTAAATGTGCAGAGCATAACCTTGTCATTACTAACATACTCTTTCGACAGAAAAATAAATTTAAAACATCATGGAAGCACCCACGGTCGAAGCACTGGCATCTTTTAGATTATGTAATTGTCCGTGCTAGAGATCGCCGTGATGTACTTCTCACCAGAGCCATGACGAGCACCGATGACTGCTGGACAGACCATCGATTAATTCGATCCACGATGGCCATAAAGATTGTCCCTCATCGTAGGCTCCAAGGAAGAAAACCAAGGCGTAAAATGAATATACTGGCCCTTCAAGATCCTATTAAACGAGCTTGCTTTCAATCAACTCTCAAGGAACATCTGCCTATGGAACTTCCTGAAAATGTTGAGGAACACTGGATTAAATTGAAGACTTCTATTATTTCAGCCTGTGAACAAACTATCGGATACCAGACTAAGAGACATCAGGACTGGTTTGATGAGAACGATAGTGAGATTGAACATATTATTGACAAGAAAAGGAAAGCCTTCCAGATATGGCAAAAAGATATTAACTGTGCCGTTAAGAAAAAAATCTACGCCAGTGCAAAGGCAGAAGTCCAAAGAAGAACTAGAGAACTTAAGAACATATGGTGGATAAAAAAAGCCCAAGAAACCCAACATTTTGCAGATGCTCATGATGCACGGGGCTTTTTTAATGCCATAAAGGCCATCTATGGACCAACAAACCATGGTACAAATCCCTTACGCTCAGTAGATGGTGCTAAACTTCTAAAGGACAAAGAGTCTATTGCACTGCGCTGGAAAGAGCATTACTACAATCTCCTTAATCGTCACTCTACTGTGGCTGATGAAGTCTTCTTGCAAATCCCAAAAAAACAAATAAGAAATGAGCTTGCAGTACCCCCTAGTTTGGAGGAAGTCAGTAAAGCCACTAAACAAATGAAAAATAACAAAGCTAGTGGACCTGATGGGATTCCTGCTGAAGTCTTTAAAGAAGGCGAGCCTGAACTTACACAACAACTTCATAAGCTCATCGGAAAAATCTGGATGAGGGAGGAGATTCCAGCAGACTTTAGGGATGCCATAATTATCACTCTCTTTAAAAAGGGTGATAGAACAGACTGTGGAAACTATTGAGGCATCTCCCTTCTAGCCACAGCAGGCAAAATCCTGGCAAAGATCATCGCAAACCGTCTCCTATCTGTATCAGAAGACATCCTCCCTGAAACGCAAAATGGCTTCCGCCCTTCCAGGGGAACAGTGGATATGATCTTCACTGCACAACAGCTTCAAGAAAAATGCAAGGAGCAAAACCGCCCTCTGTACATGGCGTTTATTGATCTGACTAAAGCTTTTGATACTGTAAATCGTACTGCTCTCTGGACCATCCTTCTGAAAATCGGATGCCCTGATAAATTTGTGAACATCTTGCGGCTACTCTATGATGACATGATGGCAACAATCCTGAATAACAATGGCTCTCAAAGAGATCCATTTAAAGTGGAATCCGGCGTTAAACAGGGATGTGTTATTGCTCCAACCTTATTCGCTATCTTCATCGCTATGATTATACACCTTGTTGAAGAGAAACTTTCTACTGGTGTAGAAATTATATATCGAACAGATGGAAAGCTTTTTAATCTTAGTAGGCTGAAAGCAAAAAATAAGGTAATTGCAACTTCTGTTATAGAACTTCAATATGCTGATGATAACGTAGTCTGTGCACACTCCGAGGAAGATCTTCAAACTATCCTAAACATCTTTGCAGAAGCATATGAAAAGCTCGGCCTCTCGATTAACATTAAAAAAACCAAAGTGCTTTACCAGCAAGTTCGAACCAATCCCTCCTCAGCGCCATCAATCCAGCTTAAAGGTGTGTCACTAGAAAATGTCGACCACTTTTCTTATCTCAGCAGCCATCTATCTACAAAAGCCGACATCGACGCTGAAATTCAGCATCGCCTGCGCTTTGCGAGTGTAGCTTTCTCCCGAATGAAGCGTAGAGTGTTTGAGGATCGGGACATTCGCAGGGAGACCAAAATGCTTGTTTACAAAGCCATTGTACTACCAACCCTTCTGTACGCCTGTGAAACATGGACCCTCTACAAACGCCACCTCCAACTTCTTGAAAGATTCCATCAACGCTGCCTCCGAAAAATTCTGCAAATTACTTGGGAAGATAGGCGGACTAATGTTAGCGTATTAGAAGAAGCGAAAACCACCAGCATTGAAACAATGATCATCCAACATCAACTTCGCTGGACCGGTCATGTTGTTCGAATGCCTGACCATCGTCTTCCAAAGCAGCTACTTTACTCCCAACTTAAGAATGGAAAACGGAATATTGGTGGACAGCAAAAGAGATTCAAAGATACTCTCAAAGCTAATTTAAAAAAATGTAATATCAGCATTGAGAACTGGGAAGCCCTAACTCATGAGCGTTTCAATTGGAGGTCATCCTTTATTAATGGCGCTATGGACTTTGAAGAAGCACGAGTACAGGGCGAAAAGGAGAAAAGAGCTAAAAGGAAGGCACGTCAGGCAGACCCTCATCATGACCGTCTCCCACCCGGAAACCTATGCCCTCATTGTGGGAGGTTGTGCGGATCCAGAATTGGCCTTTATAGCCACTTACGGATCCACCGTTAAAATTTTACCTTTGGAAGACAATCTTACTTGGCTACGAGTGATCGCCAATGTTATGTTATAATACAGCAGGCTCTTTAGGACATTCAGGGCATAGTGGATTCCTAGTAGAAGGCAGAAAGAGGGAAGAGGCAGAGGGAGGGAGGGAGGGAGGGAGGGAGGGAGGGAGGGAGGGAGGGAGGAAGGAAGGAAGGAAGGAAGGAAGGAAGGAAGGAAGGAAGGAAGGAAGGAAGGAAGGAAGGAAGGAAAACAAAGGAAACGTGACTGTGGTCCAAATTGTTCTGATTCTAAAAGGCAGACTCTAAACGTCAGGTCACAATGCCCAGTAGGCTAGATGGAACTTAGCCCCATCTAGCTTTGGGCTTTTAGGCAATTCATTGTGTTCATGTATTGCTTCCTGCTCTCAAAATGTGCTTTTGTATTTCTATTATGCAAAACAAGTATTCTTTTATGCAGTGTGGAAATGTTCAAAAATTGTAAATATGTGCCACTACCCTCTGTACATTGATAGAATATTTGGTATTTAAATGTACTTGATTTGAACATAATTTACTTTCCATGTCTGGCCAGTGATATTTGTACTCTATTTTGGGGGAAATCCTTTAGTTTGGGTGGGGGTCGGGGTAGAGGTAGCATAAGGAAGAGTAGAGCTTCCTCCTGCTCGCAGAGGGCAGAAACTAACAAGCCTCCAATATGCCATTGCAAGGAAGTCCACCAAGATAATTTCGGTGGTGGAAAGGTGAAAAAGGATGTGTGCTCAGAAGCCTACAGGTAGATTGGGAAAGGAATCCACATGATCCCCAGGAGAGGAAATGATGTCAGCCTTGGAATAGGAATGTATCATTTTGCTCCCATTGGAGAGAAATTGAGGGACAGAAGATTTAAATTTGCTGAAGGGTGTAAGTATCTCATCACATGGGTTGGGCAATCTGTTGCTCCACTCTTGGATGGGCTCCTGCTTCTGTTACTCTGGATCTGCTGGCTGTCCTGTCAGCAGTTGGAATCCAGGAGACCTAAACCAGAAGTTGAAAAAAAATGGTGGTTGAGGGACACCCTGAACACAGGGGAGGGGGTGAGAGTCATGAGGACAAGGAGAGGTAGATGGGCCCATGTCTTTCCCTTGGGCAAAGCCAGGATTTTCTTTTTGCTGGCTGTGGAGGGGAGTCCTTCGCTTTTTAAAAAAGAACTTAGGCTATTAATTGTCATGGGTTTATTGCCTAAAACTGGTGGGAAACTGCCAAAAAGTTTCAATAACTGGGATCAGAGAGACGTAGAGGGGCCACAAAAACATGTTTCAAGGGCAGCAGGGCCACTCCTGACCTCCTGTAGAGAACCATGGTGTCCCTTTGCTTCTCTTAACCTCTCCAAATGATTTGATTCTTTGAAGGAGTCAACTGAGCTAAACCACGTGGGTTTGCATCCTTTTCAATACGCTTCATGTGTTGGATTAAATGCCCTAATACTAGAAGTTTTCTGCCATTAGCAAACTAAGCTGTTCCATAAAACGTATTTGCCTTTTCTTTTTTTTTTACAACTGATGGCATCAGCTACTGTTCTGGGATTTATTCTGTGTTTGTGGGTGTGTGTGACAGGGCCACATTGCAACCATCATGAAGGCTCCTTCCTGCTGGATCGGCCTTACTGACCAGGTGCTTGAAGGTGACTGGAAGTGGGTGGATGGGACGCACATAGAACATGGCAACAGGTATGCTTTGGTGTCCAGACAGTTTGTCGCAGGAGCTCAGCTCAGGCAGAAGTTCTGAGGCTAGCCCTGTAGTCTGCTGCTTGGGTTCTCTTAGCATTGTGAAATCCATTCAGCGGAGGCCATTCTAGCTACTGTGTTGATTCCTTGGTGTCTCTGAACATGCCCTTAGTGTGTGCAGGTGCCAGGGTACCCATACCACCACTAGATGGCGCCCACCAACCTTCAAAATAATAATTTAACAAAAATTTTAAATGGGTGAGATCTCATGAACATTCTGTGTTCTCACTTGAGAATCAATAAACATTTGGCCATTTTAATTTAAAACAAATTACTTTAAAAATAATTTATTGGGGGGTATTTGCACCACTGCATAAAATTATGTAGTAGTGGCTATCTGAAAAGATTGCTGATCCTCAGGTACAGCCTATGCATGCTTACTCAGAAGCAGGTTGTCCTTTATTCTTCGTAATGCCAGCCTTTTATGACAATCCTTAGGTTGTGCATGTGGGTATTGTCTTTCTTTCAAACCTCTTATGATCTATAAGGTTAATTTTGGAAATTTCCATCCATCTGCTTTTTCTTTTTTATGGGGCTTGGTGGCAAAGAACAAGCCAATTGCAATAGACAACTGCAATCTTATGGTCCGACTGAGCATTGCAGTTCTTCTAAGATTTTTTCCAATACTTTATTGCAGAAGTATTGTTTTGTCAAATACAATATATTTAATTTCTCTAACGTTTGGTTTTGTTTATCTCTTTTGAGGCTGGCCTATGCCCCAAAGAGGTCTGAAATCCCCTAGTCAAGTGCCTCAATACCACAAGGCCTCTATTTTTCCTTTCATTTTTACTCTTCTATCTGCCAGAAGGGCACCGCAGTGCAGGTTGTGGGGAGCCTTGTATCTCAGGCCAAGCATGAGGGGAGGTGCAAGGGGAGGTGGCCCTGTAAAATAGGTTGTGGCAGCAATCATTGAAAGCAGGGCCAGGGTGTGTAGACCTATCGGCTGTGTCTGAGGCCTGTAGCATTTCACCCTACAGCATAGCTTTCCAAACTGTGTGTCACGCCACAATACTGTGTCACCTGCGGGGCCCAGGTGTGTCGTGTCAAAACCCGGAAGCGCTGATGGCGCACTGCCGCCGCTGTGCACAGCCACATGTACGGCACCGGTGGGCCATCAGTGCTTCCGGGTTTTCGCACAGCACACCAGGACACTGCTGCTGCCACCACTGCGGCACGCAAAAATCTGAAAGCGCTGCGGCGGCGCTTTCGGGTCTTTGCGCGCTGCCACAGCAGCAGTGAGCCCGGGTTTTCTCGCGTGCCGCCATTGGTGTGTCGCCATGGGAAAAGTTTGGAAAGCCCTGCCGTACAGACTCAGCCCTACTGCTACACATATGAAGGTAATATGGTATATTTTTCTTGGGCTTGCCTTCCAACATTTTCAAATGGAAAACGACTGCAAATGACATTCTAAATCAGGATCTCTCTCTCTCTCTCTCTCTCTCTCTCTCTCTCTCAGCTATTGGCATCAAAATGAGCCTAATGGTGGAAAAGGCGAGAATTGTGCCTTGATGCAAAACAGTCTGTGGTACGATCACCAATGCAAAGAGACCTTTCACTGGATCTGTGAGAGGAAGCTTTAGTTCAATGGAGAAGTCTCACCAACACAAGATTACAGTACATCTGACAAGCACAAAAACTAGAGGCTGAACCTATGCAGATTCTAGCAGATCAGCACTGCTATGTAACTTCTGTCTTTTCCCAGTCAAAACTGTATATGGAAAAACTAAATACTTGCTTATTTCACATAAATATACTTTTCTTGCTCTGCTTGCAGTTTGTAAAAAATTGAGTGTTCAATAGTTTATTATTTAATAGATACCATACAGGTAGTCCTCAGTTAACAACGGTAATTGGGACCGGAATTTCCATCGCTAAGCGACATGGTCATAAAACATGACATCACATGAGTGCACCGCTTAGCGACGGCAGTTCTGGCACTTCCAGTTGCCATCATTAAGCAAATCTGCACCATCATTAAGCGCAATCTTACATGGTTGCCATTTGCGACCTCCTGCTGGCTTCCCCATTGAATTTGCTTGTCAGAAGCCAGCAGTGAAGATCACAAAGGGCAATCACATGACTGCGGGATGCTGCAACATCATAATGGTGAACTGGTTGCCAAGCGCCTGGATCACAATCATGTGACCACGGGGACGCTCTGATGGCTGGAACTTCAAGGACTGGTTTTAAGTACCATTCATTCAGCGCTGTCGTAACTTCAAATGGTTGCTGAACGAGTGGTTGTTAAGTGAGGACCATTTGTATTTTGACATTTTCTGCATCAAGACATACTAAATTACTACATTTGACTTCTTTGCAGCTCAGTGAAACTATCACCTATAATCTCCAAAAGGCAGCTCTTGAACCTATAACATTTTAACACAGCCTTTCTCAACCTTTTGACCCTGGAGGAACCCTTGAAATATTTTTCAGGCCTCGGGGAACCCCTGCATATTCAGGCTCAAATATAGGCCAGAAGTTACAAAATTATTATATTTGTTTCATGGGTAGGCCTGTATATATGCATTAACAGTATTCTTAAACTGATAAAGAATGAAACTTACCTCTTTAATGTGAAGTTGCCTGAAATTGAAATAATTTTTTAAATGAACCACCTAGGGACCTCTCGTGGAACCCTAGGGCTCCATGGAACCCTGGTTGAGAAACCCTGCTTTAACATGAAGGATGATTAATATTTTCCAGTCAAAAGACAACCTATCCAGCTAAGAGATCTCCAATTACCTCCTTTTGGGGGCTATCACTTTCTCTGGATCACATCCTAAGTTCCTTTAGGAATGAAAGAGAGCCAACATTAGAAATTTTATTGAAAAATCCAGCCACTCAAAAGTGGCTCCATTAAATCTCTGGAGACCTAACAGACCATATTTCTTTTAGCTACAAGTGCTGAGCATGGCATTCCAAGGCAGGACAGGAAGGAGGCCGAGGTAACATTGGACTCACTAGATTCCATATTCTTTTGCAGGCAAAGCCTCCTTCAATTCAATCTCAGCCCCTGGTGATCTCATGGGCACTTTCACGTAGTTTTCTTGACAACAACGGATACGTAGTTTGCCATTGCCTTATTTTTCAGCTTCACAGTCTAGCCTACAGCTCTTGCGTATCCTACAGTCATGGCTGCTGCCTGCTCTTTCAGGAAGAGCCGTAGTCCAGGAGGACCTTTGCACAAATCCATCTTGTGCCCTCATTGCACCCTTTCCTGGACTGGGAGATGCTACTGATGGTCACTTATGCCTCAGTCACCTCGAGGTGGAGCTATTGCAATGTACTCTAAAGGGTTGCCCTTGAGGACCACTTGGAAGCTACAATTATTCCAGAAGACATAATTTTTTGTGTGGTTTAGTACTGTTTGCTACTTGTTAAGGCACCAGGCTAGAGACCGGGAGACCGGGAGTTCTAGTCCCGCCTTAGGCACAAAGCCAGCTGGGTGACCTTGGGCCAGTCACTTTCTCTCAGCCCTAGGAAGCAGGCAAGGGCAAACCACTTCTGAAAATCTTGCCAAGAAAACTTCAGGGACCTGTCCAGGCAGTCTCCGAGAATGGGATACGATTGAACGGATTTAAAAAAATTTATCTCACCTAGAGTTGCTTGGACAATTGAGGTGGCTTACAAATCGAACTAAATAAATAAAGAAATAAATCCATGTACCAACCAGGCCAGACTTTGCTTAGGTTCTCAGCTAAATTGTTCCCATGTGCTCTCCTGAAATTTACAACTACCGTATCTGTGCCGCATATATCTAAAAGTCTAGATGACAGCGTCTCTTTGCTTGCATCTAGCATTCCTCTGGATTTTTGCAGCTCAGATAGGTCCCATGTGATTAATGTACTGCAACTATAGGAATTCAGGAGATTATTTTACTGATTCCCCTCAGTCTGCAATTCGTGAGACCACAGGAATCTGAAATGGGGGTTGTACAGAATAGCAAACTTAAACGAGGAGAGGGAACTGAAGCTTAAACTGGCCTAATAAATATGTACGTGCAGATACAGTAATAGATATACTCTTCTCCTTGCATGCACACATATACACACACACATGTAAACACACGCACACAAACATAAACAAGCAGGAAGGCGTGTAGTCACAGGTATTTTAATTGTCCACAAGGACATACATATCTTTAAAAAGCCCACATCCTCCGTACCGTATTTCTCTATCAGGCCGACTAGTGCCCAGAGCCACTCAGCCTTAGAACGGGTCCCCCCCCTCCCCCGTTGGACCTGTTGGCCCTAAGTGGAGAATGAAATACTGCTAAAAGGGGCCTGAAGCTTTTCCTGCAGAGTCCCAGCTTATGACGGACTGAGCCTAGCTCCAAGTTGCTAGGGGCCTGCGGCTGCTGCCCAGCCCTATCCCCTGTTAATACTTTGTCCGAGGCACATGGGCTGCATCATCGCATTCAGCAGGTGCCCGCCCCAAAGCTTCAGACACCACTTGCCTGGGGGTGGGGAGGTGTCACGTTCTCTTCCCAGAATTCTTGTCCCTCTTGAATAAATAAGGCTTTATAAATACCTAAGGGGAGGCTGCTGGCCTGATCCAAAGCTGCCATTCTCTGGGTAACATCCTCCTTTTTAAAAGCTAACTGACCATTCTATGCCCCTGAATTCAGTTCGTCAATTGCTGAGCTGCTATTGAAAAGCAGTGGCTGGATTAGATGGAGGTAAGACCACACTATAACATTACACACAGGAACGTGGAAATGGAGCCCAGCAGTTCATTGTCTACGGCAAAAAAACTCTGCCAAGGATTTTACTAATGGGTACCCTCAACACCCCCTCCCCAACATTTGGAGTAACAGAAAAGCTAAAAAAAAATTCTATTCACTTCCACCCACTTATGTGTAACATAAACCTTGCTTCAGAGCCCCAACTCTGAAGCACCTGATCTCTCCTCAATGAACAGAAAGGATAGAGCATTGCTTCCCCTTCTCATTTCTTCAATGTAGCCAAAAGTAGAACATGAGGGTAAGCAGAGATGGATCTGTACTATGCTGACAGCAGGCACTCATCCCTAACGCTGAATCTGCAACAATCCACTTCCATATTCTCAAAATATCAGCACATTTGAATCATTTTGCACATTGAAACATGAAATACTAGGCATGGGGATTTTCCTTCTCTTTTCAAAGGTCATGATTTTCCTTCCCCCCCCCCACTTTGGACAAACAACCCTTTTTAAAGGGGATTTTTTAAAAATATGCTTGTTCCATGCAATTTACCTGTGAAAACATCATGGAGATATGAGGATGATATCACTAGGTGGGACGGGGAAAGGGCTGGAATTCTGAGAAGCTTGTTTAGCAAAACTGAATAACCCTATTGGTGACAACGATTTGAGTGCCAATTGTCTAAAAAACACGACATTCATGCTGCTGAAATTGGGCAAGAATGGGGCAAGATAAGAAACCCCCCAGATGCTGCCATGTCAAAGGATCAGGGTGTGGGCTTCAATCCTAGTGAGTCCAATTGTCCTGCTTTGGGTGACGGGACATCCCAAAGTCTTCTTGAAACACACAGATCTGAAACACTGAACTGAATGTGTGAACTGGATAGTGGGGGGCTTAGAGAAAGGAAAGGCAGACAGGAATGCCATGAGTCCTAAGATACTGCTGGGCACTTTGGGAACAGGAGCAGGAGATACTAAAAGCACAATTGCAAACAATTTAAATGAAGGGAAAAGATGGAGGGTAGCTGAAGAAGCCCATGTCACTGCACTAACACATTAGTGACCATCTGAGGACACTGAGACATACAAATAGAACAAAGAACGGAACAGTAACTAAGGAGGAATATAAAAAATAATTGTCCAGATTTTCAGAGATGGTGTTAGTAAATCTACAACTCAGAATGTGCTGAGGGATGTGCTAAATGGGTGTCTTCAGGTACAGATATACTCAAAATAAAATAAATTGGTCAGCATATCAGTTGCTCAATAGATGACAATGCTAGCAGGAACAAAGAAAAGGCAGAGCCATTCAACTCCTTCAACTCTTATTTGAGACTCATCCCACTCCAAAAAGATGGTTTGTGTTCCAGGAGACACTGAAGAATAAGATGAAGGGGAAAGATGTAAAGTTCAAGACTGATAATAGCAAGTCAAGAGAAACTTATTTACTTTGAGTTTAAATTGCCAGGTCCAGATGAATTACACCCAAGAGTACTGAAGGAATTTGCTGACAAACTGGTTGAACTTTTAGGCATTATTTCTAAGAAGTCCTTGAGAACTGATAAGGTGCCAGATGACTGGAGGCAGTGAAGAGTCCCTATCTTCAAAAGGGGGGAAAGGAGGATCCGAGGAACCACATACAAATCAGTCTGACATTGATGTCTGGGTAGATTTGAGAGCGGTTCATGAAGAGGTCAATCTGTAAGCACCTGATAACAATCCCATAATTACAAGAAGTCAACATGGATCTGTGAAGAACAACTCTAGCCATCTATTTTTGATTGGTTAACTTCCTTAGTAAATTATGAGAATGCTATAGATGTAATAGTTCAGACTTCGCCAAAATTCCCCAAAACATTCTAATTAGTAAGATGGATGGCATGACAATTAAGTCGATATATAGCCAGCTCAAAATCATATCCCCAAAATACTCATAATGGTTGTTCATCAAACATTCTAGCTTGATGGACTGAAGGTATTAGATGAAGAGGCAGAATAAATACTTTTCTAATTTGCAAATGACACAACATTGGGTAGGATAGTTAATCGCCTAGAAAAAATAACATTCAATAACAATTGTGATAAAGACATGGGCTGAAAAAAACAATTCAATTTCACCGAAACAACTGTAAAATTCCTTACGTTGGAAACAGAAAGTTACACATATATGTAATAGGGGAGATACCTGGCTGATCCAGCCACAGGTATTGTGGCCAGTTAAAGGCATTATTCTTTAAGAAGGATTGAGACAAAATGGATCAGGTTCAGAAAAGAGCAACAAGAATTTTCAAGGGACTAGAAACCAAGAGAAATTGAAGAATGTATGAATATTTAGCTTTGAGAAAAGGTGGGGGAGGGGGTTATAATAGCATTCTTTGAATATCTGAAAGGGTGCCACACAAAAGAAGGTGGAGACCTATTCTCTATTATTCCAGAGAATAGGAATAATTCATTATGCAATAATGAATATAAGCTATAGGAAGGCAGAGCCCAATAGAATGCTAGGGGGGAAAACTTCCTAACAGGAAGAATAGTTCTGCAATGGGATCAATTCCCCCGTGTGGTGATGGGCTCCTTCTCACAGACACGTTCAAGTAGAGGCTAACACACGGGTGCTTTCATTTGGATTCCTGCACTAAAGCAGTGGATTGGACTCAATGCCCTGAAAGGCCCCTTCCACTCTTATGATTATATGATTTTGTGATAAGCTGTTATAGCCAAAGAAGCTAAAAACTACAGAAAAACTACAGGATACCCTTGCCAGGCCTATTACAAACCTTGCCACTGCTTTGAAAACAAAGTGTTTCCCTTGACTTGAAACTGCCCTCTTAATTTCCCAGAATACCTTGAAGCAGAGTTGGAATGGGGAAAATTGTGTGGCATTTAAGATACGGCCCCTGGATGCCCAGTGCCAATCTGATCACCCACGAACAGGGGCCCATCAGTGAGTCCAAGGGACTCTCCACCTACAGCCAGCCCAGAGCGCAGGGGTTAAACAAAGGAGGAATAAGCCCCTGGTCCCAACCACAGCTCAACTCAGTCTTTGGCAAGCTACCGTCTTTCAGTCCGGACTCTAGATAATGATGGAGGGTGACAACGTTGACCTACCTTCAAGGATGGGTAAAGTGCTCTGAATGATTAGGAAAGCATGCACATAAACATTACTTTTTCAATTTTACCTTTTCAAGAAAAGAAAATAAAACTATGAATAAATCCTCTCTTCCTTGGAAGCATTTAAAGCCGCCTTTCCCAGCCTGGTGCCCCCCAGGTGCGTTGGCCGTGGTGGCTGAGAAATGTGGGAACTGAGGTCCAACACATCTGGAAGGTTCCAAGTTGAGGAAGATTGCATTGAAATGTATGAACAAGGTGCTGGTTGAGAGCTCGTGCCTCTCCTCTGTGCCCAGTTCACGTATAAAGCGGAAGAGGGGAGAGCCCCAGCAACTGTGCCCTTTCAAGCTGGCTCTTCAACACTGGCAAAGGCCAAAAGAGAGCGCCCACTTGGGTTGAAATCCACGGGCAGAAATAATACTGACATAGCTTGTAAGTCAGAAGAAAGAACTTGCTGAGGCAACTCCGGAAGGCTCACAATGTCATGAAGTCCTGAGAGAATAGTTCATAGGCAGACATTGATTTGCTTGGAGAGTTCTCTCTCAAGGTCCAAGATGAGGGCATCAAAGTCCTTCAGATTGAGCCTCGGGCTAAAGGGAGCCTCTGGATCCTCCACCAGGGCAAAGTCACCCATGTAGACTGTTTGGCTGTGGAGTGCCAGTCCTTTCCTCAAAGCCCCCTCCTCATTCTCCTCTTCCTTGTCACTCTCACTGCCTGCCACCTCATCGTAGTCAGCCTCACTGCCTGGCTTGGGGGCTCCCAGGAACTGCTGTCCACACACGCTCCAGTCTCCAGCGTAACGATTGCTTGGAGGACTTTCCAACCCTCGTGGGCGGCTTCGGGCCATGACAGTGGTGTTTGACAGGGGCAGATCCAGGGGAGGGTGGCACTGGTGACATGGCTGCTTGCTTGGAAAGGCACGTTCCCCATCTTCCATCTTCCTATATGGAGCTAAGAAGGAAGGGAAAATGAGGTAAGCAGGCCGGGAGGGAATGTAGGCTGACGGTCCTCCCAGTGGCAAGACTCCAGTCCTGGCAGATGCTGCTGCACAAGAACACGAGGCTGATTTCTAGATCAAGGGTTGCACAGCTTCAAATCTGCCTGCTGAGCTCAGAGCATGGCATCCTTTCTCAGAAGTCTTACATCGCAAATACTGATACACAGATCACCTGTGATGTTGTGAGTCAATCAATCTGAATGTGAATAACCTGAATAAACATGAGAAGCAAAGGCTTCATATGCCTTCTTCCACACGCTGGATACATTGGCCTTACATGTGGCTTAGTGGCATATTGTTCTGCCTAAAAAAGAACATTCCATGGTTGAGGTCTGAGACAAGTTCAAGTTCATCATCCTGTTCCAGATGTATTTATGAAACAATATGAAACATATTAAGGCCAATGTATCCAACATGTGGAAGGATGCATATGAAGCCTTTGCTTCTCATGATAGGTTTATTCATGCAGCTGTAGCTTAATTCACCTATTGAAATATATTTATCCACTGATCAAACTACCCAGCAAACTGAGGGCCGTCCAATTTGTTGGAGGGCCGTCACTTTGGCTACTGTCCCGGCCCTTTTACAAGGGGCTGACTCGACCAGTGAACATTTTCTGGTCTGAGTTTTTTGGGAAGCGGATTATTATTTTGGTTTTTTAATTGTAATTTTTTAAAGGGCAGCCCCAACAGGATCAATGCCACCACACACAGATGGGAATGTCCCCATCTCTTTTGCGTTGCCATTTCACACAGACCTCCATATTCATGGGGTGAAAACAAAATGGGGAACATATATGCTACGACCTCAGCAACCCTATTTTACAATTGCTCCAGCTTCTCACCTTTATGACCAGAGGCCAGAGCGGAAGATTAATTTGAGTAGCCCTCCCTTCCAGGTCCAGATGATACAAAGACCCTTACAACAATAACTGCAGTTACAGCACCTTGTGTTACCCCGTTTGACCGGAGGCCTAAACTACACCCAAGGTTTATAAATAGCTTTGTTTAATATGTTGTTTAGTCAAACTAACTGCCCAGCTTGCACATGCTTCTTTTTTCCTTATTGGCTAGGAAGATCCTTCAATACAGATTTAAGGCTATCAACCAACTAACCCTTGACTGATCAAACCAGGAGACAAAGTACCATATGCCCAAAATGCCAAGAAGCATATTCCATACCACATTACAATTCGACAAAAAGTATCAGGATGCATTAACTGATTGGCAAGGACCCCGCAGCTAAAGCTAAAGGAAATTTGTCCCCAAGAATGGAAGAGATGCCCCTGAACCACTGGCACACTCACCTGGCCAGGACTGTAGCAGGTAATGCAACACTTCAATATGATGTTTAAAGTCCATGGTGCTGGCAATGGCGCCACGCTGCTGGCCAGTTCTGCGGATGACAGCTCCCCCTGCCCCTTGGCTCAGCAGCACAGGCCCAAAGCACACCGCAAGGTTCTGGGCGTTCATGCGATTGAAGGTATGGAAAGCAGCAACCGAACTGAGGTGATCCAGCAGCATCGTCAAAGTGGCCTAAATAATGGAAACAACAGCTTATTTCAGCCCACTCTGTCAATACCAAGGAAGGAAAGGTCTTAATCTAGAAGAATAAGGAACTGTAAGGAAAAGATGTGCAGCCTTCCGTGGGAAGCCCACTAACCATACATTGTGGGAGGCTATCCTTGGGTCCAGCAGAGAGACCAAGATTTTAAAAAGGCCAGGTAAGTCTGGGATTGGTAGATCTATTCTCTCGCTCTCAACCTGGGGCCTCCTCACCTTCTCAGCCTCTGGTAGGCAGTCCAGAAGAGCTGTTGTTGTCTCCTTCACTTCCAGCCCCCCTGTCCGATTGGACATGGCTTCCAGTACCACCTGATAGAGGGGGTCAGTGATAAGAGGAGTGGGTAACTCACGCAAATAGTCCTTCAAGATCCCTGGAAAGGAGGAAAACAGAACAGCTCAACATTGCCTTTACTCCAGGTTCAATCTTCACCTTTATTAGAGAAGGCCAACACCATACTGGCACTGCGAGGGTGTAGGGCACATGAGATGAAATGACGTGAAAATCTTGACATACAAACTTTGCAACTCAGTGCTTTTTTCACTCTGGCAGAGTGACAGCAGACTAAGGGATGGAGAAGACAGATGGGATACAAGGTGATCCAGCACTTCTGGGTCTTTTGCTGCTCCAAGCCACACTTGCACTTCATCTTTCAAACAATGCATAGAACGGAACGGCGGAGCTGTTGTGTCTCCACTGAGCAACACTTGACAAACAGTCAACCTGGCAGCATAACAGGAGCTGTCGGCTCCATTCCCAGCTTCACTGCCCAGATAGTAACAAACGGCCAAATCACAAGCACTGCCAGATGGTTGCAGGACATCACATGCTAACCCTGACCTGCCTTTAATCATGACAGGAAGTGGACCAAGACGCAGAGGAAATGTGAGGGTTGAGAGTCACAGGAAATTTGAGTCCCTCGGCTCTAAACCTCTTGGTCATCGGAAGAGCTCTCTTCAGCACAGGATCAGGAACATCCTTCTTCTGGACAGAGATCTAGCTTGCCTTCTTTCCATGGCGTCCCCTCCAGTGGCCAAAACCTACATCTGTATTTGGATCCATGGTATTTAAAAGGGTGGGCAATAGCACCAAAAGGTCTTGAGGAATCCCTTAGTTAAAGATTGCTTTATTCATATTTAGCCTCCATATTTTTAGTTGTATCAGCAACATAATTAATTCCTAACAGATTTTCTCCTCCATCTATATAAACTTGTATTGGACAGAAATATTGCATATGAATGCTTGAGGTTTTGTCTCCTTAAGGTTTTGTTTGTTTTTGCCTTATAGTGCAGCACTTGAGATTTGAGGACAAAAGCAACTCTTTGTCTGCAACTCCTTGAGCCAGGGGCTCTCAATCAGTGTGGTGCCTTACCCTCCAAAAGCAATAAATGGATGTGCGTAACCCTAACCCCAAATAAAACTAAGGAGGTCCTCCTCCGTGGTTCTGAGTGTGCCAGTCCTCTGCTTCGCAGCGAATGGGTTCCTTATCCCACTCTTTATCCCCTGCCCCCTTCACAAATGCAAAGTGGGAGCCCTGTCAGGCTTCAGTTCCGCTCTTGCTTGGTCCAGGCAGAGGGGGACTAAGTTCTCTCATGGTTCCAGAAATGCTGGTGGAGCTCTCGGGTGCTCTGCTCCCAAGAAGTAGGTCAAGGTGGACATTGCCTGGCTGATAAGTCCGTCTGTACTTGGGGAAGGGCCCTGAATTCAGGAAAAACAGATTGGAGGGGGACACCCAGTTCCTGGCAGCCTATATGGAGTGTGGGAAAGACCAATGCAGAAACACTGGAACAATGGCCAATAAAACCGGTTTACTGCTGTCGCTGAAGTACTTGCTCATCACCCCCATCGCCATTCCGGGATCAAGGCGTTCTAGCTGTGGCCCTTCTTCCCTGGGCGGAGTCCAACAGAGGTAGAGGTTCTTGCTCCCCTGCACACCCAGCCTTTTGTACCCAGCCTGCACTTCTCCGTTGCTAGGCAATTCTCTCCATCCTCTTCCCGGTTCAGATCAGCACCTCCAGTTAAAAGAAGCTCAAGGAATTCCCTGACTCCCAGCTGAGGTGCTGACTCTCCCGGAAGGCATCTATGGGCAGGGTGAAGCCGATGGAGGAGGAGAGGTAGCCAGGTAGGTCTGGGTGCCAGGCCAAGCAGAAGACCATCAAGAAGACTCAGGCCAAAAAGAGCATGCTAAGTAGACTGACCATATTTCCTTGAGACAAAAACGGGACAAGAGGAACGGGCGGGGCCTGAGCAGCTGGTTGGGGGGAGGCCGGGGGGGGTCACATCCACCTATCAGCGTGCGGGAGGGGCGGGCTGGGCAGTGCGATAGGCGGGGGCGGAGCAGCTGATTGGAGGGAACCCGGAAGGGGAATCGCCTCCGCCTGTCATGGTGCTGGGCCCGCCTCTCCCACCTCCTTTGCCGGGCGCTGGTGGGCAGGGGCAATTCCTCCTCCGGGTTCCCTCCGGTCGGCTGCTCCGCCTCTGCCTGTTCCTGAAAAACGGGACAAAACCGGCATTTATGTTAAAACGACGGGACGGTTGAGAAAAGCAGAAAAAACGGGACATATGGTCAGCCTAATGCTACATTATCGGGGGGCTGGTCTGAGAGGGGGATTCTGGGCCTGGCTTTACAGTGCACCTGCTTGCCTCCCTCCAGCCCTGCTCAGTCCCCTGCTTGCTCCACAGACCAGGTGCCTCCAGGCTCTTCTTGCCCTGCCAATCTCTGTCCTGTCCCAAGCCCTCATCCCATCTCCACTTCCAGGTCCCGCTGCTGCTAACCATGGGCCTGGGTCTTCGGCCTCCTGGCCCTGCAGCCATTGTGGGTGCCCTGTTCCCCTCGTGGACCAGCCATCTTGCTTTGCAACCCTGTTCAAATTTACTTGCAATGCCCCTAAGGTCATGATCTACAGTTTGAGAAGTGCTGCCTTAAACCAAACACATGTTTTCATGGAATTTCTCTCTTTCCCCCACCTAGGAAAAGGCATGTGTGGAGCATGCATGTATGAATAGACACACGTGCATGCTTACTTTTCTGTACTTCCTGTTTTTCCCCCCATTCTTCTGTTTTTATTTTTATATATGTATATTGATCTCTGCATATTTTAAAATCAATTTTAAAACTAGTGCTGTTTTCTGACTTAGGCAGGCTTTTAGGATACAAATGTACTCTCTCTGATCTGCATTTTAACCTGAAGCAGTAGATTATTTTATAACTATAACATTTCATTCTTTGAATGGCTTCGTATAGTTTTGTTACAGCCATTTTATAAAGTTGGTTTTATAACGTTCAAATCATGCTTGAATAGGACTGCGCCTGAGCAGAATCTCCCTGTTGACTGATCCATGGGTGTTCCTTGATATACTGAGGGGCTCCAGGAGAGGAAGCTGCAAAAGAAACGCCTAGAGCGATGCTGGCCGAAAACAAGGGAAAACCTTGATGGGACGCAGGTATGATTCCAGATGCCTGCACTGTGGCGGTAAGAGGGCAAAGTGTCAGTACTTCTTTGTCCTTTTTGCTCCTGCAGCATGTAAGATCAGAACAGGTTCACTGGCTACAGAAACTCAAAGACTCAATTAGCTTAAGGAGGGGAAACATTAGGAACTGCACAGTTTGTTCTGGGAATCATCTTTATTGGCAGGCATATCCTAGAAAGGACAGCCATCGTGCAAGTGGATGTCCTCCCCATGTCCCTACTACTTGGCCCCACTGAAGCCCTGGAACAAGACACACTGGCACTTGTCATTTTTCTGCAGCAGCCTCACTCAGCTTTGGAGGTTGTTTCGTCCTTGCTAATGATCACTAGCCACTCCTCCTGCCCCTGCTCCCTAAGCCAAGGTTTGCTCTTTTGGGTCAAACAGCAATTCAGAAGTGGTCCAAGGACATAAACTCCAAATGAACTGGGTAGATACTTCACCAGCATGAATCCTCAGCAGCTCACCCCCAGCAGGAGGAAGCCGTATGCACAGATCATATTGGCAATGTGACCTGCCTACATGTTATTGATTCCAGAAGTCTCTCCAGAGCCCACTGGGAACTGGCTGGCTGGAAAGTCTGTCAAGAGTGGGCACCAACCTGTAATCACATTGATGTCTGGGTAGAGGTCTTCAGAGAGAACAACAGCAGCACTGTCCCTCTCAAAGGCATCACGTAATTCCTTCTTCACTGCTGCTGAGCCACACAAGCGATACAGGCCCACCACCTGCAAGCAGAACAGAGTTGATCACCTGGGCAAGCAGACATTGCTACAGGCAACAGTATGGGGCAGAAGTCACCCATGCTTTAATCACCTCCTGTTTGGATTACTACAATGCGCTCTACATGGGGCTGCCCTCGAAGACCATCTGGAAGCTGCAATTGGTCCAGAATGTAGCAGCATGCTCAGTTTTGGGTGCCCCACAGTTCACCTGAGTAACACCACTGCTGTGTAAGCTGCATTGGCTTCCAGTTGCTTTCTGGGTGCAATTCAAAGTGCTGGTTATCACCTTTAAGGCCCTACCCGGCACAGGGCCAGGTTACTTGCAGGACCTCCTCTCCTTGAGGGTATCTGCCCATCCTACTACAGTAGGTTAAATAGGACATCAGGAACTGTTGAATGACATAAATTACCACACACTATTGAGGGACTGTTTATTTTTTAAAGATTTTAGACAAGATACAAAGCAGGTATATAAGCTTAAGTTGGCCAAGTGGTATCGATCCTTTAAAGATGGACAAGGAATGTCATATTATTTACAGTCTCTTACATCCCATTCCCTGAGACAAGCTTTCACAGAACTTTTCAAACAATGCC
The DNA here is from genome assembly GCA_023362775.1 of Charina bottae. Classification (NCBI taxonomy): domain Eukaryota; kingdom Metazoa; phylum Chordata; class Lepidosauria; order Squamata; family Charinaidae; genus Charina; species Charina bottae. The sequence goes on along the minus strand of JALMGJ010000021.1, from coordinate 5,340,998 downwards.
AATAGCCTATTTGGATGGAAGATATAAAAGATTACCAATTACACACCATTTATGCATTTGTAATAACTCACAGGTAGAAGATTTGAGCCATTACTTATTATTTCGCAAATTATATCAGGAACCTAGAGCTAGATTCATCATGCCTTTGTTAATCCAACTGAATCATTCTAGTTCAGAAGAAAAAATCTATTTCCTGGGTACGGTATGGAAACAGCATTGGTCGCGCTTTTGGATGATCTCTGGCGTGGGTGGGGTGGTGGCTATGCGTCCATCCTTGCCTTACATGATCTCTCGGCAGCTTTCAATGCCACGGTATCCTTCTGGACTGACTCACAGGGTTGGGGGTGGGCGGCACATTGTGCTGGTTCACCTCCTGTCCACAGGATCGGTTCCAGTCGGTGATGATTGAGGAGGAGAGATCTCGCCCTCGGCTCCTGCTATGTGGGGTGCCGCAGGGGTTGGTGCTCTCCCCTCTCTTATTCAACATCTACATGAGACCGCTGGGTGAGCTCATCCGTTGCCATGGGGTGAGGTATCATCAGGATGCTGATGATATCAATTGTACCTCTCTGCCCCTGGCAAATTAAGCGATGCTGTGGATGTACTATCCCGGTATCTGGAGGCTGTGAGGGTATGGATGGGGAACAACAGGTTTCAACTGAACCCTGGCAAGACTGAGTGGCTTTGGGTTTTGAGCCCCTCTGGTTCTAGGACTTTACTATCTTTGGTACTGGATGGGGTTGCACTGCCCCAAACAGACCCTGTGCACAATCTGGGGGTCCTCCTGGACTCACGACTCCTGCTCGATGAGCAGGTGGCAGTCATGGCTAGGAGGGCCTTTGCAGAACTTCGTATTGTGCACCAGTTGTGCCCATTCCTAGATCGGGGGACCTACTCACGGTCACTCATGCCCTGGTCACCTCCTGGTTAGACTACTGCTATGCGCTCTACATGGTGCTGCCCTTGAAGAGTATCTGGAAACTTCAGCTGGTGCAAAATGCAGCAGCGTGAGCAGTTATGTGTGTTTCTGGTAGAACACACGTTACACCTCTGCTTCGCGAGCTGCACTGGTTACCAGTTTGTTTCCAGGTCCAATTCAAGGTGGTGTTGACCTTTAAAGCCCTTCATGGCATGGGACCGGGTTATTTGAGGGGCTGCCTCTCCCCGATTTAATCTGCCCATCCTACCAGATCCAACAGAGAGGGTATGTTATGGGTTCTGTCACCTAGGGAGCTACATTTGGTGGGCCCTAGGTGGCGAGCCTTTTCTGCTGTGGCCCCTGCATTGTGGAATCTTCTCCCCCCTGAGGTGAGATTGGCCTCGTCACTGTTGAGCTTCCAGAGGTCCCTCAAGACCTGGTTATGCCAGCAGGCCTGGGGACCCCAGGGGATGGGTGAATTATTGTTGTTGTTGTTGTTGTTGTAAACCACCCAGAGTCCCTCTTTCGGGAGGAGATGGGTGGTGGCAAAATTTGATAAATAAATAAACTAGTGAGGTGAGGTGGCTCCCTTATTTTTAACATCCCTTCGTCTTTTATTCTTTGTTATAGTTGGTTTTTAAATATTTTTTAATGTATTTATTGATTGTTTTTAACTTTTTGTACGCTGCCCAGAGTCGCTTGTTTGTGAGATGGACAGTTATATAAATTTGAAAAAAAATAATAATAAAACAAGTTGCATTGTTTGCAATGGCCACAAAGAAGATACAAAAGCAGATGTTGAGAAATAGTGCTGTTAATTTTAGAGGGGATGTATTGAACTGATACGGATTGTTGTAATTTTATACGAATTTTGCTAAAACCTATAGTTGCAAATAAATGTATATACAAATAGGGTGATTGCACTCAGGGTCCCCTCCCTTAAATGTTGCCATCTGATGGGACCTCGGAGGCATGCCTTCTCGGTGGCCGCCCCAGTCCTTTGGAAGAGCCTCCCACCGGAGATCAGAGGGACCCCTACCCTTTTAGCCTTCTGGAGGACTGTGAAGATCTGGCTCTTCCCCCAAGCATTGGGCTAGGATGTGGGGTTGAGCTGGGAGGACGTTTGGTCTGGCGCCTGGCAGAAAGGTTACCTTTGCTTTTAACTATGTTTTATGGATTGTTGTGAGCTACCTAGAGTCATTGTATGAGATAGGCAGCCATGTAAGTCCAATGAATGAATGAATGAATGAATGAATGAATGAATGAATGAATGAATGAATGCATGCATGCATGCATGCATGCATGCATGCATGCATGCCACGTGGGTGACATACTGGAAAAAGCAGACATCTGGGTTGGAAGAAAAGGAGATGGCCAGGCTGAGCTACTCTGTTTTCAGGGAAGATACTACATGAAACATGGGGATTGGTTGCTTTGGGTGGGGAGAACATTTACCTTCAATCCTCGTTTCTCAATCTGGGTTACACATTTCTGGATCAGCAGTGGCACCTTGATGGCAGTACCTTCCCTTTCCACCAGCTGACTCAATTTCACTCCAAAGACCTGTGGTTCCTGTTCAGAGTTAGCTGGATCCCACTGATCCACCAGGGTGAGCTTGATGTAAAGAAGCCCCTGAGGCTCCAGCTGCAGGGCCAATTGCTGGGTCCTGCAACCTAAAAAGAGAAGTATTAGAGAATGTGAGGGCCACAATGGATCGCCACTTCCCCATCGCCTTCCCCAGGCCAGGCAATCCCATGGGGTCAATCCAGGATTAGAAGCATTTGAGATCTACCCAACACTTGAGCATCTTGAGCAAGAATTAGGTCCTGTGCTCCGCTGGCAGAAAGGGGAGAAAGAGAGCACAGTCCTTGCATGAGAGGGGTCACAACTTCGACCTCCACCCCACCACAAGTTTAAAAGCAGCTTTTGACGAGAAAGACATTGTACTGAGGCCCTTCAGACTAGTCAGTACTGGACTAGTAGAACAAATGATCTGATCTGGCAGAAGGTAGCTTCCTATGCTCCTGAGCAGGTGGGCTGCAAGGGACATTATTTCTAGCTGTAACTCCCTGGAAAACTGTTTATTGGCATGAGCCTGAACAGCCTTCCTCACCTTGAAAAACCTGGGGCAGAATGATGGTACCATGGCAGCAAACTCGGTTCTTGCCCACAGTAGGATCACACGAGAAAACCACCGTTTTGAGAAGTTGGGCGTCCTCCAGCTCCAGCTGGAAAGAATGGTTGAGGGTGAGGACAGCAGCCTGGCAAGGCAGGAGGGCTGTGCGGGCCTTGTTAACAGAGTCTACTTGAAGAATGCAGAAGAGCTCTTTGGTTTCAGTTTTGGGAGGTTTGAAGTCCTGGATCCCCAGCAGGTGGATGCTGACAAGACCAGAGAGATGCTGCAGACAGCCGTGCTGTTCAGCAAAACTGTACGGCCGGAACGAAGACCCTTCAAGGACAAGGCATGCCTCTGCCTTGGCCAGAAGCTCCGGGGAATCGCCGTCACTCAAATAGCCCCCGTTGCCGGCAGCCTTGCCCCGGGTCGCGGGTCGCTGAGATGCCACACTACTGTCCAGGTGGTAGCGGCTAATGACGTTGCCTGACTCCTTGGGGGAGGAGCTCCCCTCTGGCCCTCGGGGACGAGAGCTGCGCAGGCTTAGCTTCCGCGTCAGCTCGGGCAATTTCTTCATCTTCATGGAGAGACTTCGCACTGGGCCCGGGGCCTTGGCCTTGCTGAAAGAATGGCTCTTTTTACTGGCGCTGGTGTTCTGGGCCATCGAGGCGGCACTGACTGAACTTCCCTCAGGATCCACAGCTGCGACAGGCACCTTTCCTGAGGAGAGAGACTGCATGAGGTGGGTCACGTCAACCGTCACTTACCCGGGGGGTAACAGGAATTGCTCCAAAGCTCCAGGGGCAACAGGCTGGGGGAGAAAGAACCGGTCTCAGGGCTTTTCACAGCAAGGGCCAATAGGAGATCTCTTCTTGCAAGAAAAGAGGAAAGCTGAAAAGCAATCTGAGTACAGTATATACGGTTCAACGCAGCAGCAGTTATTCTCCCTTTGTCCACTGCAGATACCCCCAAAATTGAAATGCTACTTTAATTATGAATACAGACATGAACATACATGCTGCTAAGCTCAACGTTTTCAGCCAAAAACTTAGGTGGTATTATGAATGATTTAATAAGTGGAGAGTTCTATAACCAGCAACACAGTCAAAGACTAGGCAAAGCATACACTAGTTTCACTGAAGCAGCTTTTCCCTCAGTAATGGCCTTAAATTCAATACACATTTAAGATAAACGACATCTCAAGACATCCAAGAGCAACTCCCAGGGCCAAGTGGCCCACTGCTGTGCATTTCAGGATGGATCTCTTTTAAGCACTCTAGAGCACTGCGCTAACTCAGCAAAACAGCTACTTAAAAGATTGGGGTTGTCTTCTTCTGCTATTCCCAGCCCTTTTAAAGAAGAGATACTCCCAGGAGGTCATGCTCCAATAAGAGGGAAAAAAATCTTGCTCTGATCAAATGCATGACACGCAACCACTCCCCACAGCCCTCAGCCCTCAATTCTTCAAACCATCAAAGCAGTTCTCAGGCTATTGGAAAAATATGAGTCTCTGCTAAGAAGAACCAACTCACCACAAGTCTCAGACTGGTGGCTGCCCAGCATCTCCACTTGCTTAGCAGGCCTCGCTTGGACTGGTGAAATCTGCACGACATCACTGACTGTCTTCTGTGAGCTGCCAACATCTGTACATTCATGTGGGACTTTAACATCTCTTGGGTTCCTCTTCTTGTTCCTATTCTCAGAACCACTACCCCACTTCCTTTCAAGGCAGAGGAGCTGCAGGTCCTCATCCTCTGGAATGGGGTTGTACCAGATCTCTCCTTGGGTCTTGCTGTGCATGTTGAATTCTTCCATCTCAGTGGCAGAGCTGGAAGCTGCCTCTTCTACCCCCTGAGTCTTCCCTGCAGAGAGCACCCATTGGCGGCTACTTTTCTCCAGGGTCTGTAGGTAAGCACCTTGGCTGCTGCACTTGGCGCTGAGGCTGGGGTTACATGTCTCCGTGCAGCTGACCAGCAATTCAGTAGCTTTCTTGGGTCCACCTGCCACTGACCCAATGTCTGCAGGGGCCTGTGGCATATGGGAAGAGCTCTGGCCCAGCCTCCTGTTATGAGAGTCCTCTTGGCCGCCCCAGGTGAACTTGGCCCAGTTTTGTTTCCGTGACACAGTGATGGTAGCACTTTTCTGGCATCCTTCATCCAACAGAACAGTATCCACTGGTTTAGGCTCAGAAGATAGCTGTAAGTCATCTGGTAGCTCCAATGGAGGGTCTATTGGGAACAGAAGTTGATTTATTAATCTCTCCAATATGGCCCCTTAGCCTTTTTATCAAAGAAGTATATCAGTATGAATGGATCCTACCAAATAAGGAGACAGAATGAGGACAGAAAAGGGCCAGAGCCTAAACGTGACCCCTGCTGAACAGAGAAATGGAGCCCAAATGCTGCTTATTACAGAGTAGGGTTCACTCCTGCAACTCTGTAACAGCAACTATCTGAAGTGTTTGGCACCTTCCTTGGATCACATATGTTTTATTTTATGTGATTTACTTTCTAGTCTGGAGAATATTCAAGGCACTAACAAAAATTGACCAAACCAGAACAAAAGAGCAGGATGTAGGGGCAATGCTGAAGCTTGAAACTGATGGAAACATAGCCACCTCTTTATTCTGAATTAGTTTACGTCTCCAGCACCAAATGAATTGCATCCTAGGGTACTGAAGGAATAAGTTCATGGACTAGCCAAATCCCTATATATATTATCTCTGAAAAATCCTGGCAAACTGGGGATGTGCCAGATGAGGAGAGCAAATGTCCCTATGTTCGAAAAGGAGGAAAATGAAGATTGAGCGCACTACGGCTGGTCAGTCTAGCACTGATACCTGGAAAGATTCTAGAACAGATCAGAAAGAGATCAGTTTTCAACTGCCTTGAAAATTGCAGTAATTCCAGAAGTTAGCATGGATTTGTCATGAACAAATCTTGCCATCCATTTTTGATTTGTTTACCTCCTTAGTAAACTGGAAATGCTATCATTGTAATATTTCTTGATTTCAGGAATGCCAAAGCATTCCAAAATATTCTGATTAGCAAGATAGTTAAATGCGGGCTGGATGGCATGACAATTAAAAGAAGACATAGACATAAAAATTGTACCCAAAGAGTGCTTATCAATGGCTCCTCATCAACCTGGAGACAGGTATTGCATGGAGTTTCATAAGGGTTAGGGTTAGGTAGAAGGAATGCTTACCCAATTTGCAGACAACACAAAATTAGGTGGGTAACTAATACCCTAGAAGAAATAAAATTAAAAATGATCTTGAAAAGCTGGAGAAATGGGATGAAAGTAACAGAAGTAAATTTAACAGACATTGGATTAAGTCCAATGCTCACTTAAGAAACAAAAACCAAATGCACACATGTAGTATGGGAGACACCTGGCTTAGTAACAGTACTTGTAAAAATGATCATGCAATAGTAGTATATTGCAGACTGAATATGAGCCAACTCGGTGTGATGTGACTGCAAAAAAGGCAAATATATATTTTCCAAGTCACAGGAAGTAATCCTTCCACTCTGTCCTGCATCAGTCAGGCTCCACCTTGAATACTGTGACCAATTCTGGTCACCACACTTTAAAAGGATTTAGAGAAACTGAATAGGTTCAGAGAAAGGCAATGAAGATGATCAGGGGATTATAAACTACGCCCCATGAAGAGAGACTGAAGGAGCTGGGAATGTTTAGCCTTGAGAAAAGACTGAGGAGGGATGTGATAGTGCTGTTCAAATAAATTGCCCCTTCCAACTCTATGACTCTAAAATATAAAAAGCTAAAAATACAGATTAAAATTAGCACTAAAACAAACGCTAAAATCAATTAACCACAACATGTGGCAGAAGAGATGCATCTTTATTGACTTTCTAGACACTGAGAGAGTGGAGCAAATGCATCTCCCAAGGGAGGGCACTTTCTGGGAGCAACACAGAACAAGGCCTTCTCTTGTGTGCCTGGAGGATGGGCAGAGGGATCAACTTCAAAGGGTCTCTCTTGCAGAATTCGATGTTCATGGCTTTACAGATCAATACCAACACCTTACATTGTGGCAAATAAGCAGTTGGCAGCCTGTGTAGATGTCTCAGTACAGGCATCGTATGATTCCTGTATTTTGAGCTCCTTAGCCACCTAGCAGCCATGGCCATTTCCACTTTTCAAGGACAGCTCAACATACAGCACATTGCAACTGTCAAGACAGGATGTAATCAAGGGATGTCTAACCATTGACACACTCAGCCAGCTCAGTGCACTCACCTTCATTCAGGGGGAGTCCAAACCCTTCTTCAAAAGGCTGAACTTCAGTCCCAGAGTCTAGTCTCCTATTGACTGATAGTACCTCAGTTATACCGCCAGATGTGTAGCAGACACGCTCAATTCACATTGCAACGGAACATTGAAAATTAAGTCTGAGTCTATGCCTTAACGATCTTAGAAGTGAAACTTTCTCTCAGCAAAGCAACCCCTGAAAACTTTTGATACTGTAACTCCAAAAGGAGGGTGGGAAAGAATTAAGAAGTATGGGAAAAGGGGTTCAGCGGGGGGGGGGGGCAAACCCACCACATCCGGGCTTGGCCCGAAGACGTGCAGCTGAGGCCTGCCGTGTAGCAGAGGCCAGGAGGTCTGTCCCAAGCTTCCAGCTGCTCCGACCTAGTGCCAAGTTGGATTTCCTGTTGTTGACTGCATAGTCCCCTCCCCAGCCAAGACACAGAGCTCCCTTTGTAGGTCCCCAACCAACTCTACACGAAGAGCCCCATTGATTCAGGCCTAGCTCAAGAATGAAGATGCAGGTCACAAATCAGGCTTCTCGGGAGAGAGTGGAAAGAGAAAGAACAGCAGGACTATTTCCCTTTTCAGGGTTACGTTTTTTAAATGTAACTTTGGAAGATCCTGCTTCACGATATAGTTCATCAACCAAACCATTTGATTGTGACGTTATTGCACTGTTGTTTTTTAAAATGTTTTATCTTCTTTGACTTGGGGGTCGTTTGTTACCCCTTACATCGGCATTGCCGAAAAGTTCTCAAATTCAAAACGGGGGGGGGGGGGGGGGGTAAAACGGCTTGAGATGCCGACAGCTTTGCCATTGTTTGTACTAGAATTAGTATCTGACTTCAGTTCAATCTGATATCTCAAAGAGATTTATAGTTGTAAAATAAGAAAAAAATTGAACTACCAAAAAAAAGCTTAAAAAGAGGCTTTCAGATATGGAGAAAGAATTACACTAACTCTCAATATTTCATTAACATTAAAATCAGAAAGGGATTAGAGGGCTTGGATATATAGCAAGGACTTTGACAGTAACAGTATTTATTTATTTATTTTATTTATTATTTGGATTTATCTCTACCATGGTAGACTCCGGGCGGTACAGTATGATAAACGTGGGACAAATACACTTCTCTGGAGAAATTTTTCTAAAAGTAGGGTAAGGTAAAGGTAAAGGTTCCCCCCGCACATTTGTGCAGTCGTGTCCGACTCTAGGGGCCGGTGCTCATCTCCGTTTGTTAGCTGAAGAGCCAGCACTGTCCGAAGACGCTTCCGCGGTCATGTGGCCGCATGACACGCGTGGAACGCTGTTACCTACCCACCGAAGTGGTACCTATTAATCTACTTGCATTTGCATGCTTTCGAATTGCTAGGTTGGCAAGAGCTGGAGCTAGTGCGGGAGCTCACTCCGCACGCAGGGCTAGGGGTTCGAACCTCCGAACTTGCGACCTTCTGATCGACAAGCCTGGCGTCTTACCCACTGAGCCACCACACCCCTAAAAGTAGGGTACTCTCCCCGAAAGGACCTTTTTCTCAATTGTCATTACTGGCAGAATGTACTTTTAATTTACATGGCATGTTCACCTTCTCAATCCTGCAAGCTAAATGACTATTACTTTGTATTTATAGAAGAAGAAATGAGGTTTGGAGCAAGCAACTTTATCCAGAGGCACACAGTGGTGTGTTCCTTCTCAGTCCCAAGCAAACTCAGCTTAGCTACTTGGTTCAATACTACGGTAAGCCTCTCTCATACAATTCACGTTTCTTTATTATTTCAATTTCTACCCCAACTTCCTGGACTTTCAGCATTCAGTCTGTGAATGTTGATGGTGAAGGACTTAATGGAGAAGGGAATCTGCCTGAAGATTTCCTTAGGCCGTTCTTACAGTGTCACCAGAGACTAATTAAAGGAAATGCCAATTGACATCTTCTGCATTCCAGTGCCTTAGCACTTAATTCATCCAGCCACTTGTGGATCTCTTGTCAGCTGGAGAGTTCTATTTGCAGCAGATGGACACAGTAAAACCTGGAAGCCAGCATACGCATGTATGTTCGTTTAATGCTGCTTTTCTGTCTCACCCTTTTCCCAGCAGCAAATGCAGTGCATACCATGGTGCACAGCCTCCTCTCACTTTATCCTCACCACCACCTCCTCTAAGACAGAATGGGCTGAAAGAGAGTGATTGCCTCAAGATTACCCAGTGAACCCAACCAGGGGTTGGAACATGGGTTTCCTCAGTCCAAGTCCGACACTTGAACCAACATTCCACACTGGCTTTCTGTGGCAATGGAATCACATGATGGCCACAGACTGGCGTCCAGCACATAAGACCCATTCAAGTGACTCTTTCTGGCAATCACATGTCCCATGAGGGCATGAACCAGGGCTCTCTGGCTGTGGGATGTTACTGCCATCCCTTTGGGCTAGAGAGGAGTTACTTCAGGAGCACGGGGCTGTTGGCAGAAGAGCAGGCCCCTCTTGCCGGCCTGAACACCGTTCGGTTCCTGCTTTCGCTCCTCTGCACTTCGGAGGCAACTGGATCTCGGCATCGCCTTGAAAAGGGAAGGGTCCCGGTCCCGACCTCTTTCTACTGTTCCTGCGTTCAGAGTCGCTGCCGACCACGAACATCAGCCCTCACCCGATTGCTGGGAAAGCTTTCAAAAAGGAGGCGGGGGCTGCAGCGGCAGCTAGAAGCCCCAAGAAGTTCACCCCGAGCTTCCCTGCTGCTCAACGGGCCGACAGGGGCAAAAGGCGCTTTCCACCTCAAACCGGAGGCTGGCGCCGGCGCCGGGGCCGGGGCCGGGGCTGGGCAGAGAGACGCGGTCCGTCCTAGAGAACGGCCCCGGCAATTCGCCCCGCGACGTGGGCCTCGCTTGGGCTCCCCCAGGGCCACCGCGAAAAGAAGGATTTCGCTGCATGTCCCTGCTCGGCAGTCCCTTCCCTCCGCTTCCTTTTGCCTATTTTGGGAGCAGCTGGGGAGGAAATGCCGAAGACGACTACAGCAGCCCCCTCCCTTCGGGCGAGGGTGTCTCGGTGCCCCCAGCCGGGACGGGAGAGGAGAGCCCCGACCCCGCGCCTCCCTCGGGTACCTGGTTCGTTATGCGGCGCGGGCGCCGCCTTTTTGCTCCGCAGGCGCTCCTTGCCCCTCAGCCGGGAGAAAGTTTTCCTGAGTAAAGGCTGGGCCATCACTCGGCCGCGGGCGACTCCGTCCTGCCGAGCCCCATGCAGGAGAAACGGAGAGACCCTCAGCCCAAGGACCGCGCGACGCGCTCCGCGGGAAGCAAATTCCTCGGATGCCTCCTCCGCTTGCGTGCCAAGCCTAAACTGCTGCTGGGGCTTGTAGTCGGAGGAGGAGGAGGGGGCGGAGGAGGAGGAGGCGGGGGAGGAGGTGGGCCGGCCAGGGAGGGGCAACGGCCACCCGCCCCGTCTGGGCTTGAGTGGAGACCGACCTTTGGAGGAAAAGTCGCTGCGCCCGCCAGGCCGTCCTCGGCTTCTGGCGGTCCAGGGGAGCAGAAGAAATGGAGAAACCGCTCCGGCCGCTGCTGTCCCAAGTCGCGGCCGATTGCAGAGAAGCTGGCCCGGCCTGGCAGGACAGACGGGAGGCTAAGCAGCAAATCGTTAAGCCCCACTTCAAACTCACCGAGGCAGTTACCAGATATCTAAGAAGAACGAACCTTCGCCGGTGCAAGTGCCAACCACCTTGGACAGAAGGTCCTCTGTCACTGGAAGAAGTGACAGCCTGAAGCGTCACCAGTCCAGGGCATCACCACCCATGTTGGCCATAGCAGGTATGGCCAGGCCAACCCTCCAAAACAGCCCAGGGCTGTTTCCTGCACAGTAGTGGTGTGGTGGCTCAGCGGGTAAGACGCCAGGCTTGTCAATTGGAAGATCGCAACGTTCGAATCCCTAGCCCCGCCTGACGGAGTGAGCTCCCGCACTAGCCCCAGCTCTTGCCAACCTAGCAATTCGAAAGCATGCAAACGCAAATAGATTAATAGGTACCACTTCGGTGGGTAGGTAACAGCGTTCCACGTGCGTCATGCCGGCCACATGACCGTGGGAGCGTCTTCGGACAACGCTGGCTCTTCGGCTAACAAACGGAGGTGAGCACCGGCCCCTAGAGTCGGACACGACTGCACAAATGTGCGGGGGAAACCTTTACCTTTACAGTCAAGCAGGTCTCCCGTCCCTCATCCAGATCCTTGGTTCGATGCCTGCTGATTCTCCATCTAAGTGGGCCTGTTCTGCTGCAAGGAAGTGGTGTGGGGCTGATGGGGGTTTGAAGGTGGGAGGTCTATGCAAAAGCGTTGCATGTCATATTAGCAAAGTAAGATATCAATTAGGAAAAAGCTGGGGAGATTTGGGGCATTGCTCTCACCTAAAGAGTTCCAACAATCTAGAACTAAAACGGGCATTGAACAGTTCTGTTCCAGCATTCCTGCTTCAATATGGCCTCTTCAATTGCATTCTTGAATATGGAATTGGGCAGAAGGGTTGCCGCCAAATTCTGATCACAAACCAGCCCATCAAATTTCAGTGGCAGACTATTTGGAATGTCTCTTAATGGTTTAAAAACATTAGGGCTAAGGTTAGGGAAAAGCCTGGAAAGATGAAAATATCCTGAATGGTGTTTAAAATTGAAGCCTCCTCTCATCCCATCCATTAGAGTAATTAATTAATTAATTAATTAATTCACGGGGAGCAACCAGACTAACAACCACAAAGAAGGTTGGGATACCAGTCAAGCTGCTGCTGCTGATCTAGCTGGGAGTGCCTTCACTTTCATTGATTGAGGGAAGGACAGGGAAAAAAAAATGCTCGGCTCCGGGAAAGTAGAAACCATGAGAAAGGGACTCAGAACAGGCCCGCCTTGACCTTGTAACCCTTTCAAAGGGGGCAGTGAAGATTTTGGATAGGATTTTAAGATTCTACCCTACAGTAATAAAGCAGCATTCCCACAATCCTTGTGGTATCTGTTTCTTGACCTGGCCTTTCTTGAAGAGCTGACAGTTATACCAGACTGGGATAGGCATGTTGTGCAAACGCATATATAAAGAAATGGATTAATAGTCCATTATTAATCCCACACAGAACAAGGGGACAGGGGTCTTTTTAATCACTGACCTAATTCTGTACCCTCACCTACTCGTTATTTCTTTATTTTTTTGTTCTGTACCTATATGCACATAGCAAGCTTGAGGCCAGATTTGCTAAGGATTGACTTTCTGTTGATGTCCATAAGTCTTCTTGAATTATTTGGCCCCTCACGTTACAGAATTGTGCTAATTACATTTCCATTGGCACCATTTGATCTTTTTCGTCCATCCCCTGGGGAACAGCTTGCCTTACAGAAGCATTTTTCTTTTAGCCTAGGGAGGGGAAGGTGGGGAGATTGGGACTAGGGTGAAGAGGGCATTGGAGAGTAACCAGAAGGCTTAGAGATCCTCCTCACTGGGGGAGAGAATCGGTGCATGAATGTTTTATGTGTGTTGGGAAGGGGTGATTGTGAAAGAAAGGAGTGAGTGTTGTGAGTGAATATTAGGTGCAGGGAGTGTGGCATAGGAGAGTTTAGGGATGGTCCCAAACGAAACAGAAAATTGTGGGTTCAAAAGGGCTGTAGTTGGAGTTTCTAGTCACCATAAGCTAGGCCTGAGAGGAAAGGGTTAACTCTCCCTCTTCTAGCTGGAAGGTAGGTCTTAAGATTTCTTACTGTCCCATAAAGTAAACCCCCTTCCTTCAGTCACGTGCACGGACTTCCAATTAATGTAGTTAATTTTTTTAATGGAGCATTGTATTGTAAAAACAAGAAATGGAAAAACAATGTATAATGGTTCACAAATACAAATATATATATATATATATATTGGTTTGCTGTTTAGCATTTGAATTATTTTTTATTATTTAAATATACAGTATATGACTGCCCATCTTCCCCAAACGGGGGACTCTTTTTGGAGCTTCTTATCCCCCTAGTAGGAAAGGACTTGCAGATTCATATTTCAGTGACCAGAAAAGGCCTTTATGGCAAGCTGAGATCCTGTTCTGAGTCACTAAAGATGGAGACAAAAGGAAAGCGGTATACTACAGCAGTACTCTCAGGGTAACTCAGTGTTGTGGCACTCTTTGTAGCCCTGCATGACCAGAGGCCACATATGGAGAGGAAAACTTACTTTCCAGGACAGACTGTGAGAAATGAATACCCAGAAATTCAAATGAAATACTTGTTCTGTTGCATTGCTATCAAGAGTTCATTTATCTTTTTTGGATTTTTTTGGCAAATACAAAGATTTTTGTCTTGGAGTAACTGATTTTAAGCAACTCAGTTCTGTAATATTCAGTCACCTTACTCAGTTTGCATTGTGGAGAATAAGACCATATTGTTGGCACATGTCAATATGGAAATCTTCTATTTATCAATGGACGTAGGGGAAAAAGGGAGATGAAAGCTCCATTACGAAAGTACTGATATAAAAACAGAATAAGGAGCCGGAAAGCATCCTGTCTTGTTCTTCTGTTCATCCAATCAAATGTTCCAAATGAATTAATACACCTTTGCATACTTGTATCCTTATACAGTTTGTACATCAAAACCAAAAGCCATCCATTACTACTGGTTGGACAGCAGCTTTTCCTGAAATTTAGCTGTTTACCAAGTCAAAGGCACAGGTAAGGTCAACAAATGCTCTATAAAGGCCCCTAGAGGACTTTTCCATTTACTCTGATATCAGTTGTTGTAGCATTGATGGAATGTGTTGAGACCTTTTCTAAATCCAGCCTTCTCTGGGTTGAAGATATTGTTTAATTCCTCCCATTCTAAGAGCCTGTGTAAAATCTCTCTCTCATGTAATTTGTAGCACATATCAATCAGGGCAATAGTTGGCAGGATCTATTTTCTCTCCTTTTCTATAAATGGGGTCACCACACTATTTGTCCTCTGAGGCATCCAACCCATTTTATTAATATAAGAAAATAAGACAGCTAACCCTGGAACTCACCAGTTTGGGAAGATTTAAATACTTTTACTGTTAACATATCCTCCCCAACACTTTGAATAATCCTTACAACTTCCTTTTTTGGAAGTGGGGGCTACTGTTCTGTGGTTTCTAACAGTTCTCCACTTTCACCTGGATATTCTTTATTTGCTCTACAAATATTTGTTGGAAGTGTGAAGCCAATTTTTTTTATCTGTTCAATCGTGTCTGATTCTCAGAGACTGCCTGTACAAGTCCCTGCAGTTTTCTTGGCAAGTTTTTTGGAAGAGGTTTGCCCTTGCCGCCTTCCTAGGGTTGAGTGTGTGTGACTGGCCCAAGGTCACCCAGCTGGCTTCATGCCTAAGGCGGGACTAGAACTCACAGACTCCCAGTTTCTAGCCTGATGCCTTACCCCAGAGCTTTCCAAACTGTGTGTCGAGACACGTTAGTGTGTTGGCTGCAGTGTCTGGGTGTGTTGCGGCTGCTGCTGCCTCCGAGCCCTGCCAGGATTCCGCGCAGGTCCTAGTGCCTGCCTTGTGCCTGGCTGCCTCCAAACCTGCTGTGATTCCACGCAGGTCCTAGTGCCTGCCTGGTGCCCTGCTGTAAGAGTGTGTCTCGAAATGATGCATGTCTAAAAAGTGTGTCACCAACATGAAAAGTTTGGAAAGTTCTGCCTTACCCACTACACCAAACCGGTTCTCTGAAGCCATTTTAGCAGGATTAATTTGTGCCTCAGTTGGGGTTCTAGCTTTTTAGATCCCCAAATCAAGATTCTGTTATTATACCCTTTATCAACAGAGTTCTAGTATTTCTTGTGGTGACCTGGTTTACCAAGAGCTGATATCAGTTTTGAAAGCCTGACAGCATTTCCCCTTCTCTCCCTATTAGATCAAAGAGAGTCAAAGTGGGCGATCTTGACTTTCTATCTCATGCTCTCCTGTTTTCCCAGGCTAAGCTCATATTTTACAGATGGATATTTTCTTCATGGTCATCTCTAAATCCTCAATTCAGATATTGAGGTTCAACCTAATCCTTTATTGCATTTAGGGCTGATGATCCTAAGGGGGAAGTTGCAGCCCTTCAAGGCAGGCAAGGCCAAAGAACAGAAGCAGCAACAATTTCAGGAATGTACTTTATTGTTTTAAGATATAACAGCATAATCTTGAAATCCTTACAAAGCTTGTCTCTACTCTCTCTACTACATCTTATACCAAACAAAATCAAGGGAGGGTTGTTTTGAGTTTCTTTCTCACACTTTCTTGTTTCCCAGGACTGAGTAATATTTTCTGAAACTCCTTCCTTAATGTTTTGTTCATTCTTTCTCCATTTCCAAGCCCAATTTTACATTCAATCACATTTTGCCCCTTCATTCTTCCTATGATATTACCAAGATAGCTGTCCATCTTCTTAATGCATCTTCGTGCATCTTTACAACTCTCTGGATGTCTTAGTCTTTCCTTTTTCCTTAATATGCTTATAAGAAAGATCATGAGTAAGCAGAGGATGGAGAACAGTAGGATTCATTTGACGAACTTCCTAAAAATAAAGGTGATTGCCTCCCCTTCTTTCTGCCTGACCTGGAGTGGCCTCAGTTTTCTGTGAGCTGGTATAGGAGTGTAACTCTGCTCTGGAAACTGCTCTGCTGGGGTGAGGGATAGACTAGCTGTGTAGATAGGCCGCCCCTCCTTAAGGCCTTGAGCCGTGTTGGCCCTAGCTAGATTGTTTCTACTTCCCTTCCTCCTCTAGCAGATTTTTCCCTCCTGCCCACCCCAATTAGCAATTAGTATTAGTATTAGCATCTGATCTCCTTCAGTTCTCCTGCCTTTATTCTGCTTATTGAGATCCTGCTTACTGGTCCTCTTTGCAGCCTTGAGAAGTTGGGTGCTGCTGCATCATTTTTTCTAGACTGGTCCTTGGAGGATAACTACTGATGTCACCACTGCTGTCTTTTCCTGGCTCCTGGAAGGTTGTAATGGTCCAGAACCTCAATAAAAATGTGGGAGAGGGAAGATTCTAGGGGATTTCCTGCTGTCTTGCATTGTGGCAGGTTTGGTGCCAGCATAGCCACTTGCCTCTTCCACTTCACTGTCTCTGGGAACTGCCTTTGTGGCTGGCTCCATTTGTGCTCCTCTCATCCCACCTCTATGAGATCAACCACTTCATGGTCTCTTGGCTGCAGCCTATTTTTGGCATGCTAATTTGCTGGCACAGTTGTCAGAGTAACTTTCACAGTTGCATGGCGCTTGTGCTGCCTGTCTCTCCAATTGTGATTTTCTCCTCGCCCCCGCCACCTCCCAGCTCCTCAGTCCTCAGAATGGAGCTAAGGGCAAACCTTTGCTTCTTCCTAGAAGACAGAACTAAGACTCAAGGAAGGCGCTTCCTCCACAGGATAGGAAGAAGTCTTAAGCCTGCTTTGTAGCTAGAAGAGGTGGGTTCATCCTTTCTTGTTGATTCCATCCTCAGTGTCAGAGAATGTTTATCTTAAAAGTTTACCTTTCATTGAACCTTGAGTCCATGAAAGTCTGCATTAACGGCTCAGAACATGATGGAACCCGTGACACCCAGCTGATCGCAACTGCAAAAACATTGCTTTCTGCCGTTTACTCACAAAAAACAGCCGTCCAGAGTACATATCTTTTTAATCACTTTGGAGGTTTTTTTATTATGATTGAAAAACCTTCAGAATTGCAAGTTTAGCATTTGCTGGGTGAGTTTCTCTTCAATCCGTTTAAAAAGAAAGAAAATTACATGTTTCCAGCTTTGTAAGATCTTTATTTTTTGCAATATACCGCAAAAGGGTTGTTGTGGGAAGTTTTATAGTGTTGTTTTTGGGAAGTTTTTAAATGCTAAGGGCTTGGATGAAATTGATTTAAAGAAAGACTTTGAAGTTAATTAGAAAGATCCTCTTGCATGGGAACATTTTTCTTGCTTACATTCCAAGCTGATAACAAGACTTTGAAGGTTGATCACTAGAGGACACCAGATGGCTACTTTAAAGGAAACATTTGATATGTGGGCCCAAGAACTGCTTGAGTTATTTAACCCTATACTGCAGAGCTTTCCAAACTGTGTGTCGCGACACAAAAGTGTGTCGCCACACACAGTCTGGTGTGTCGCCACACAACCCGGAAGCGCTGATCATCATCAGCGCTTCCGGGTTTTCCCGCGGTGACACACCAACCGCGGCGCGCAAAAACCCAAAAGTGGCAGCAGCGCTTCCGGGTTTTTGCACACTGCCGCAACGGCGGCACTTCTGGGTTTTCCTGCGGCGACACACCAACGGCGGTTGGTGTGTTGCCGCGGGAAAACTTTGGAAAGCCCTGCTATACTGGAACCAAAAGTTGTTATTGAAGTGGAACAAGTCCCTTTGAAGATAACTGAAATGGACTTTAAGGTGGATTTAAAAATTATAACTTATAAAAAAGAGATGGAATTGTTGAATTTAAAAATGGAATTGGATGATCATTTAAAAATTAAAAAAGACATACAAATAATGTATCAAAAGAGCAATGTGGATTACCCTTTTAAATTGGAGTATGAGAGATCTACTGGAGTTACTACACGGAAATTACAAATGGACTTGGATAAAGATAACAAGAATTCCGAGAGAAGAGACAAGGATAGTAGAAGAAAGCAGAAGTTAGTACTTTATTTATGGGACTTAAGGATTACCAATCGAAGAGGAGCTGTGTAAAAACACTATTCAGATGAGCACAAATGCACTGCAGCAACCCAGAACACCAGAAAAAGGAAACAGACCACTTATATAGCATCTTCCAGCAAAATGGATATCCACGTAACTTTATCAAAAAGTGCCTGACCACTCAACCCACCACAGCAAAACCAACAGAAGCTATGAAAAGGATTACACTGCCATACATCAGAAACATCTCAGAAACTACTAATAGACTGTTACAACCACACGGCATCACCGTAGCACACAAACCAACCAAAACCCTTCAGAACATAGTAAGTAAACCAAAAGACCCAGTAGCCCAAGAAGAAAAAACAGGAGTTATCTACAACATACAGTGTAAGGACTGTAACAGCCACTATGTAGGACAGACTGGCAGAAGACTAGCAGAACGCATCCATGAACACCAACTAGCAGAAGACACGATGAAAACTCCTTAATCTCACAACACATGGACAGACTTAACCATACTTTCAACTGGGAAACTGTGAGCATCTTAAACCAAGCCAAATCCAAAAATGCTAGAGAATTCCTGGAAGCTTGGCACTCAGACAAAGCAGCCATCAACAGACACATAGAGGTAAACAACATTTACATACCATTCATAAGAGACAATAGAAAAGCCAGAAGACCAGAACACCTCCTTGCCAGCAATCAACACCCAGATATGCAAAGATTAACACCAAGATTAGAAGCAGAGGAGCAATCAAACAACACAATAGACCCTAATCAAGGAACTATTACTGTAACTCAGGCAATCAACCAAGCAGCAAACAACAACCCAATCAAGGTACTACCAAGGAGAGTACAACACCCCCACCAACACAGGCAGGACAAGCTAGGGTATATAAACAGAGAGCAAGTCCCACTCCCTTTTCGCACTGAAGATGTTGCCTAGCTTGGCAATGAAACGTCTGCAAGAAAACAACAAGGCTCAGAGAGCACCATGGACTCCACAGACTTAAGGATTGCTAGGAGGAGGAAGAAAAAATATAAAATTGGTTTATTTATGGTTAAATAATGAGTTGCTATCTCTGGGAATGCTTAATGGTTATCTTGACTGGATAGTTCTTTTTGGAAATGTTCAACTGAGTGTAATAGATTAGTTTGTAATATCTATGTTATTATTTTGATATGTAAACAAGGGGTTACTATTTCTGATGTTTAATAGTCTTTAATTTTTTATAATGTTTTTTAATTGGGATTAGATTTTGATTACTAAAGAGAGGGTTTAGGGTATTTTGATTAAATGGAAAAGGGGATTATATACTTATGTTGTTAGGTCTTTCTGTTAACTTTTACTGGACTTTTGCTGATTAATAAGGAGAGCTGAAAATTTAGACATGAGTTCATAGAAAATGGGGTGAGGTATGGAATGAAGATGTATTTGGTTGTATTTTAAGAGACAGTGATAAGTTGTTAAAACTTGCTGGGGATGAAGTTTCTTCTTTCCTTTTTTTCTTTTTCTGGGGGGATTTTTTCCCTGCACTTCTTTAATTTTTTTTATCAATGTATTTTTCTATTAAGTTTTTGTATTAGTTCTATCTGTTTAATATAATTCTTAATAAAATTATTGGGGGAAAAAAGTTTACCGGATTGTCATACTGATGGAGCTGGCCTAAATGGCCAAGTTTGTTTGTTTGTTTGTTTGTTTATTTATTTATTTATTATTTGAATTTATCCCCGCCCATCTCTACCATGGTAGACTCTGGGCGGTTTACAATCACCATATAAAAATTAAAAAACTATACATTTAAAAACTACCATAAAAATAAAAAATAAAAATCCAAAAAGTTGGTATGTTCTTAAAAGGAGGATATTATTACGCTAACCACCCCCAGGGGGAACTATTATTTCCTTCGTTCCAGGCCAGGTGGCAGAACCAGGTCTTTAAAGATTTCCTGAAGGCCAGGAGCGAGGGTGCCCGCCTCGCCTCAGGGGGCAAGATATTCCACAGGGTGGGTGCTATCGCAGAGAAGGCACGCCTCCTGGACCCCGCTAGATGGAATTCTTTTAGTGATGGGATCCGAAGCATGCCCTCCCTGCATGATCGGGTGGGGCGGGTAGATGATTGGGACGAGACGGTCCCTCAGGTAACCTGGTCCCATGCCATGTAGGGCTTTAAAGGTGATAACCAACACCTTGAATTGAATCCGGAAGCAAACTGGTACCCAATGCAGCTCACGGAGTAGCGGTGTTACATGTGCTGATCTTATAGCACCCAGAACTACCCGTGCAGCCGCATTCTGGACCAGCTGAAGCTTCCGGATACTCTTCAAGGGTAGCCCCATGTAGAGCGCGTTGCAATAATCTATATGGGAGATGACAAGGGCATGAGTGACTGTTCGGAGGGCCTCCTGATCCAGGAAGGGGCGCAACTGGCGCACAACCCGAAGCTGTGCAAAGACCCTCCTGGCCACGACTGCCACCTGCTCCTCGAGCAGGAGTCGTGAGTCCAGGAGGACCCCCAAGTTTCGCACTGAATCTGAACGGGGCAGTGCAGGGAAAGAAGTGCAGGGAAAAAGACCCCATCCAGAGTTAAAGATGACAACTTCCTAGAAATCGAGAGGCCATCAATCCACAGCCACTCCGTCTTACCAGGGTTCAGCTGAAGCCTATTGTGCCCTATCCAGGCCCCTACAGCCTCCAGACACTGAGAAAGGGTGTCGACTGCAACACTTACTTCACCCGGGACGGAGATGTACAACTGGGTATCATCAGCGTGCTGGTGATACCTCATCCCGTGGTGATGGATGATCTTGCCCAGCGGCTGCATGTAGATGTTAAACAGGAGAGGAGAGAGAACCGAACCCTGCGGCACCCCACATAACAGGGGCCGAGGGTCAGATCTCTCCTCTCCTATTACCACCGATTGGGAGCGGTCCCGGAGGAAGGAGGCGAACCAGCGCAAAACAACGCCGCCCACCCCCAACTCCCTGAGTCGTCCCAAAAGGATACCGTGGTTGACGGTATCGAAAGCCACTGAGAGATCCAAGAGAGCCAGGATGGATGCACTGCCTCCATCCCGCTCCCGCCAGAGATCATCCATAAGCGTGACCAATGCAGTCTCTGTCCCATATCCTGGCCTGAAACCTGACTGAAAAGGGTCTAGATAATCCGTTTCATCCAGAATCCTCTGGAGTTGCAGCGCCACCACCTTCTCAACCACCTTTCCCAAAAAGGGAAGGTGGGAGACAGGACGAAAGTTGTTTAAAACAGTAGGGCCCAGGGAAGGCTTCTTGAGGAGGGGATGCACCAATGCCTTCTTAAAGACCGCCGGAAACACCCCCTCCCCCAAAGATGTATTAATCATCGCCTGTAACCTCCCGGGCTGACTTAACCAGCCAGGGTGGACACGGGTCTAGATGGCAAGTGGTGGCATTTACAATCTGGAGGATTCTGTCTACTTCATCAGGCCCAACAGGATCAACTGTTCCCAGATAACAGGGTAAGTACAAGCCTGTATGCAAAATATAGGCTTTACTGCTGAGCTACAGATCTTCCCAAATCCCTTTGACTTCATGGTGTTTAAGAAGACACAAAGAAACCTGAACTGCTTGGAACAAGTTAATCTTTGAGATACTGCACAGATTCCATACTGTAGATATTAGTGCAATGTACTTTCTGCTTCTGCATAGATGGACCCTTCCACTACCAGCATAATTTTTCTGAGATTAAAAGTCAAAGCATGCACTCCTCCCATATAGCTTGCAGCTTCATGTTCCTTGAATAATGTTGTAGTGATTCACATGTCAAAAAAGTGCTACTATAGAAAATTGGAGAAGCTCATATCACAATTCCTTTCTAGGCCATGGTCATCTCAGCTGCTACAGAGATGCAACTTTAGTGTAAGAAAGAGCAATACTGTAGAAACCTCTTTGTTAGGCAACAGAAGAACACACATAGCCATGGTTCTTACACTGCTGAAATAAGATCGCAAGTTACCCATATTACATAATTTGTGGGGATCTGGGGGATATGATCTGTCTCGGTGATTGCACAGACGTGACTCATACCAAATAGCTGCCATTTCTTCATGAGCAAAACTGGAAACATAGGAGCTGATTTACTGGGACAAGTAGATAGTGTAGAAAAAGCATGCTGAAGAAATGTCTCCCAAAAAAAGCATTCTGACATAATTTTTTTCCATAATATACTTGTACTTAATTTGCTGATGGGCCATTCAGATTTTTATCACTGAAAAATGTGATGGACTGCAAGACATTTTTTTCTGTAATTTTTAAAATGTTTTGGTAGAAAAATGGTAAAAAAAATGGTAAAAATACAACAGTATGTTCGTATTCTTTTGCCTTTTAGATACAAATCGGAATAAATGAAGCCAGTAAGGGGTGAATATGCAATGTCCATACTACCAATAACTAGATTCTTTTCTTTGAAGGTTGGCAAAATGCGACTTATCCACAATGGAAATAGTAAGTAGAGAGGGAGGGTTTGGACTTCTACAGCAAAGCCCCATGTTGTAATCTGGAAAACATATCTGAAACTTCTTTTTCTATTTTCTATAGCAGAGCTTTCCAAACTGTTTCGCGACACAAAAGTGTGTTGCCTGCGGGGCCCAGATGTGTCGCGTCAAAACCCGGAAGCGCTGATGGCACGCCATCAGCGCTTCTGGGTTTTCCCACGGCGACACACCAACGGCGGCGAGCGAAAATCCGAAAGTGCCGCAACCACGGCGGCGTGCAAAAACCGAAAGTGGCAGCAGCGCTTCCGGGTTTTTGCGCGCTGCCGCAACAGCGGCACTTCCGGGTTTTCCCGCAGCGACACACCAACAGCGGTTGGTGTGTCGCCACGGGAAAACTTTGGAAAGCCCTGTTCTATAGAATGTCTGGATGTTTCGAAATAGTCTATGTAAAGAGAGCCAGTTTGGTCTAGTGGTTAAGGCAACGGGCTAGAAACCAGGAGACTGAGAGTTCTAGTCCCGCCTTAGGCATGAAAGCCGGCTGGGTGACCTTGGGCCAGTCACTCACTCTCTCAGCCCTAGGAAGGAGCCAATGGGAAACCAGGAGACTGAGAGTTCTAGTCCCGCCTTAGGCGTGAAAGCCGGCTGGGTGACCTTGGGCCAGTCCCTGTCTCTCAGCCCTAGGAAGGAGCCAATGGCAAACCAGGAGCCTGAGAGTTCTAGTCCCACCTTAGGCGTGAAAGCCAGCTGGGTGACCTTGGGCCAGTCCCTCCCTCTCAGCCCAACCCACCTCACAGGGTAGTTGTGAGGAAAAAGGAGGAAGGGGTATTAGGCATGTTCGCTGCCTTGAGTTGACCAAAATATCTATTTTAAAAAGTGGGATAAAAATCTAATGATGATTATGATGATGATGATGATGATGATGATGATCTTTTTTTGATATAGCTGCAGGAATTATTACTGCTGTTCTACATGCCAGCTAGATTACCTGAACAGCAATCTAGATCTTTTCGTATAGTACTATCATTTTAAAGAAAATAACATTTATTGTGTACAGTCTACTGAAGGAAAGACCAAATCTAGGGGATGGCTTTGAGAATGCTTTGATATTCATTACATAGCAATAATATAGAATTATCTTATTTCTTAGCAACAATGTTAACAGATTAAATTGGATGTAGCTTGAATCATGTCAACTGGATTTCTATTTTCTTAGTGGAAACGTTTCGCTCCTTATCCAAGGAGCTTCTTCAGTCTGAGCAAAGTTGGTAAGGGAATCCTAAATATGTTCCTAGGTAGCTGTGTGACCTTACACCTGGGGCTAGGTCATGGTTATATTGAGATGTAATTTTTAAGTCCTTTTATCATCTAATGGAGGGTCGTTAAAATCACCATGCTGCTGTTGAGCTTCTGAAATGGTCTTAATCTTCCTAGGCACAGAAGACAACACGGGGAGGAAGATGGGGGAGAGTTTGTGCCTGAGGCCCCCACCTCTATTCAAGGAAGGATTTTCCAAGTTGGCATAAATGGATTCCTTGACCCCTCTCTCAAACCACCTATCTTCTCTGTCTAAAATGTGAACATTAATGTCCTCAAATGAGTGTCCTTTTTCTTTTAGATGAAGATAAACTGCTGACTCTGGTCCTGTGGTGTTATTTCTCCTGTGTTGGGCCATCCTCCTGTACATAGGTTGTTTGGTTTCTCCAATGTAGAGTTCAGAGCACTCCTCACTGCACTGGATTGCATAAACTACATTGCTTTTCTTATGTTTTGGAGTTTGATCTTTGGGGTGTACAAGCCTCTGTCTCAGTGTGTTGGTGGGTTTGAAATATACAGGTATGTGGTGTTTGCCAAATATCCGTTTTATCTTTTCAGACACGCCAGCCATGTAGGGAATGACCAGGTTCTTTCGTTTACTCTGAGTCTCAGCCCTATCTGTCGCTGTTTTAGGTCTGGTAGATTTAGATTTGGTGAAGGCCCAATTTGGATATCCACAGGCCTTCAGGGCTGTTCTCAGGTGCTGATTTTCATTCTTGATGGAATCCATGGAGGTGGGGAAAGCAAAGATCCTGAATCTGGATACAGATGAAACTATGGTCTCCTTTGATGTGTCCTCCCTTTTCACCAGCATCCCCACCACTCATGCTCTATCCGCTGTCAGGAAGAGACTAGAAGAGGACAGCACCCTGGAAAGGAGAAGCCATCTCAACCCAAACCAGATCTGCCATCTTCTGGACCTGTGTCTTAACACCACTTATTTCACATACAGAGGTGACTTTTACAGACAAAAACACGGCTGTGCCATGGGTTCTCCTGTGTCACCCATTGTGGCCAATTTATACATGGAAGAAGTGGAGAAGAAAGCACTCAACACATTCCAGGGAACGGTGCCCACCCACTGGTTTAGGTATGTGGATGACACCTGGGTCAAAATCAAGGCCCAGGAAGTACAGGCCTTCACGGACCATATAAACACTATAGATGCCAACATTAGCTTCACCAGAGAAGACACCAAGGACAACAGACTGGCATTCCTAGACTGTGAAGTCCTCATTGGGACCGGTGGCAAGCTAGAAATAGGGATCTACAGGAAACCCACACACACAGATCAATATCTGATGTTTGACTCCCACCATCCACTGCAGCACAAACTAGGAGTCATCAGGACATTGTCACACAGAGCAGAAACCATCCCCACCTCCATGGATTCCAAAAAGAATGAAAATCAGCACCTGAGAACAGCCCTGAAGGCCTGTGGATATCCAAATTGGGCCTTCACCAAATCTAAATCTACCAGACCTAAAACAGCGACAGATAGGGCTGAGACTCAGAGTAAACGAAAGAACCTGGTCATTCCCTACATGGCTGGCGTGTCTGAAAAGATAAAACGGATATTTGGCAAACACCACATACCTGTATATTTCAAACCCACCAACACACTGAGACAGAGGCTTGTACACCCCAAAGATCAAACTCCAAAACATAAGAAAAGCAATGTAGTTTATGCAATCCAGTGCAGTGAGGAGTGCTCTGAACTCTACATTGGAGAAACCAAACAACCTATGTACAGGAGGATGGCCCAACACAGGAGAAATAACACCACAGGACCAGAGTCAGCAGTTTATCTTCATCTAAAAGAAAAAGGACACTCATTTGAGGACATTAATGTTCACATTTTAGACAGAGAAGATAGGTGGTTTGAGAGAGGGGTCAAGGAATCCATTTATGCCAACTTGGAAAATCCTTCCTTGAATAGAGGTGGGGGCCTCAGGCACAAACTCTCCCCCATCTTCCTCCCCGTGTTGTCTTCTGTGCCTAGGAAGATTAAGACCATTTCAGAAGCTCAACAGCAGCATGGTGATTTTAACGACCCTCCATTAGATGATAAAAGGACTTAAAAATTACATCTCAATATAACCATGACCTAGCCCCAGGTGTAAGGTCACACAGCTACCTAGGAACATATTTAGGATTCCCTTACCAACTTTGCTCAGACTGAAGAAGCTCCTTGGATAAGGAGCGAAACGTTTCCACTAAGAAAATAGAAATCCAGTTGACATGATTCAAGCTACAGACAATTCCACCTGGATGACTGAGAACCTTCATAGACAGATTAAATTGGAGTTATTCACCTTTAATTCTGAAATCAATTTGAATAATAGGTGTTATAAAACTTGCTTAGAGTCATCAATTACACCCTCTAAAATTATAAATAAAAATATGTAAACATGAAATGGCTATTTCATTGGACATAGTCTGGGTTTATATTTATTCCATATTCTTAATAATGTGTTTCTCAGCTAATGATTCTTAAAATCTAAATTTACTTTCACTTTGTCACACCATAGGACAGGGCTTTCCAAAGTTTTCCCGCGGCAACACACCAACTGCCGTTGGTGTGTCACCGTGGGAAAACCCGGAAGTGCCGCCGTCGCAGCAGCGCGCAAAAACCCGGAAGCGCTGCTGCCGCTTTCGGATTTTGCGCGCCGACGTTGGTGTGTCGCCGCAGGAAAACCCGGAAGCGCTGATGATCAGCGCTTCTGGGTTGTGTGGCGACACACCAGACTGTGTGTGGCGACACACTTTTGTGTCGCGACACACAGTTTGGAAAGCTCTGCCATAGGAAACCATGCCACCCAAACCTCAGATTGTGACCTTCCAGCTCCAACATTCTCTTATTTCTTAACAATAACCATTCCTTCATCCATACAACAACAAAGGTATCATTATTGACATCCACACAAGAAGCTTTTTATAGAAGAGAAACAGCAGATAAAGATTGATGGTTAACATATGAGGATTTATTAATACAAGATAAGGAAGAAATTAAGATGAAGACAAGAGAACAATTAGCAACAGAAGGATATTCTTTTCAATGGTTTTCTTATAATGAGATGAAAGAGAGTTTAATATGGACAAAAGGACAATTAGAATTGAGAAGAAAACTGAATTTGAAATAGTGACATACAAATGATGATCATGTAATAGCTAAAATGTACAAATTGTTGCTAAGATTTGAAACAGAGTGTGAACAGGTTGAAGACTGTATGGTGACCTGGGCTGCAAACTTTGGTTATAATATAAATATGGGCATATGGGAGAAAATGTGGGGAACTGGTGTTAAATTTACATTGTGCTATACTTTAAGACAGACCTTTTATAAAATGCTGTACCAATGGCATATAGCAATGGCTAAATTGCCTAAAAAGTATAAAGGAACATCAAACCAGTGTTGAATGTGAAAAAAGGAAGAGGAGACTTTTTATCAAGCATGGTGGACTTGTGAAAAAGAAAAAAAAAATTGGGTGCAAATCCATACAATGATGCAAAAATACTACAGATTAACTTCATGATAAAACCAGAATTATTCCTACTGGGTTTTATGGACAAGTAATTAGAAAAGAAATATGGGAAATTAATATTGTATATGGTAACTGTGGCATGATTATTGTATGCAAAAAGTTGGAAAATCAATGAAATACATACAGTGGAAGACTGGATTATAAAATTAACTGAATTTGCAGAAATTGTGAAGCTGACCAGTCTGGTCAGAAAAAACAACAACAAAGAATTTTTTGAAAGACTGGAAACTTTATATGGACTTTTTGTTGAAAGAAGAAAATATTAATTTGATTATTTTTGGATTTGGGGATTAAAAAGGGACAAAGAGGATGGGAAAAGAACAAGATGATAATTACTCAATAGAAGAAAGGGCAGAAGGCATAATTGTATTTTTTCTTTTCTTTTCATTCCCTTTTTCTTTTCTTCTTACTTTCTATCTCTTTTGTTTGTTTGTACTGTATTGTATTGTATGTATGTGTGCGTATTTCACAGGAGTTTTGTTCTGCAAGTAAACTACATCAACCTGATGATAATCTCACCACTTCCCAATCAAGTGTCAGGAACTGCTCTATGTGAAAGACATGCCCAAAGTTATGCAGTATCCAAAGAGAAACTGGGGTTCCATTCAGAGGCAGTTTTTATTGACTGTTTTTCACTAAAAGAAGCCAGTTCACTTGTCTGTTTTCATTTCAAGAAATCCTGAGAACGAGGGCAACACATTTTTACGATATGAACAGAGCAACACTATGTGCCATGACAGACCAGCAGGAGAGTGGTGAGGGAGGAGCACAATGGCTGATCCAGATCTGGAAGGCGGCTGCAACACTTCCTACATTGCAACCAAACTTTCTTCAACTGAACTGCTCTGAGCTATTGGCTACAGCTGAAACTGCCTCCCATCCTCTGCTCAACCTCCTAGCACACAAGGGACTGACTTTTCTGGCGTCCTTCCATTCTATGCTCTCAACATCAATGGGCCTGGTTGGTGGCTGCCTCTTGTCTTTTTTTTTAAATAAATGTTGGCCCCTGTCCAACTATATGCGCAGGCAGCAGCAGCAGCTGCCCATACATAGCTGTGTATGAAAATCGACTGTCTTATCAAGCAGCTGCTCAGAAGAACGGAGGCTGACTGGTGTGGGAAGGGAGGAAGAAAAAATGCTAAGCCTTTACAG
The DNA here is from genome assembly GCA_023362775.1 of Charina bottae. NCBI lineage: Eukaryota > Metazoa > Chordata > Lepidosauria > Squamata > Charinaidae > Charina > Charina bottae. The sequence continues at coordinate 5,312,588 of JALMGJ010000021.1, read as the reverse complement.
TCCCCTGCTCTTGACCACTGAGATTATTTACTGTATGTGCCGAGCTCAAGCAGCTGGAGGAATATCTAAGCACACAATATTCCTTTGCATCAGTGTTTCTCACTGAATCGGTCCCATGTGCTTGCCACCCTCTTGCCTAAGAGGATCAGGGATACATCTCATGTTGGGAACTACTTATTAAATGTTCAGCCATATGTTTAAAAAACCGCATTAATATAGCATAAAATGAGATTAGCCAACAACCCTAATTACACCTTACTCCAGCTTCAGAACTTGATATGCTATTCCCATGGACACATTAAAAGAATGGCCATGCCTCTCCATATCAGATTGGCAAAAGGTGACTGGAGTAACAAGAAAATTGGTACCATGTCAATGGTTGTACATAGTAACTATTGCTTTGAAGCTTTCGATCACCCTATATATATCCATCTGTGTATGCAGTAGGTTGGGGGTCGCAGGATGGAGTACTTCATCTTTATTTCTGTTTTTGTATTTTGCGTTGGCCATATCTGGGTATACGTCGGACATAAATTGATCCTCAGATGGTGCTTGACTGATGCATTGGGAAGATATGAGAGATCCCTCCCCAGTTTAGGGAATTTACACATAGAGGCAAGATGCTGCTTCTCTGCAATATTAGAATTCAATGTTTTTGTTGATTTTTGTGAAAATATACATCAGAATTTACACACTAGAATAGAAGCCATTATAAGAGGAAGTGCTGAGTCACGTAGTCAGCAAGTTTGCTGTGTCATTAAGACATAGAGGAAGCTGATGAAATAGAAGGAAGCTGATGAAAGAAGATGAAATGTGAAATACTATTTGACAATGAATGTATAAAACTATATGTATGCCTGTATACTCCCTCCTCCTCCTCCTCCTCCTCCTCCTCCTCCTCCTCCTCCTCCTCCTCCTCCTCCTCCTCCTCCTCCTCCTCTCTTCTTCTTCTTCTTCTTCTTCTTCTTCTTCTTCTTCTTCTTCTATGGACTGCACTGTGAATACGTCTGTATGCTGTTTTGCAGAGGACATCTGTACAAAGTTGTATGTATGTAAATAGACTCTTAACACTGACTATGGTGTCTGAGTCGTTTCTTCTCTTAGGCCTGAAGGACTTCACATCTACAGAACGTGGCTACGCTGATAAACTCTGACAGTTTTATTAATAAGAAGTTATCTTATTATGTTTTATTAATAAGAAGTTATCTCACCATCTAAAAACCACAAAAAAATTCTGAGGATACTCCCACAAAAAACAATGGCTAGATTTATGTAACACACTAACCCAAAACCAAGCAAAACACATTTTGACTTAGCACAATGTACGAACCTAGGCAATATGTGGGATCACTTAGTGAGACATCCGTAAGCAGCTCGGCTAAACCAGGTATTATCCCAATCAAGGCAAGGGAAATACTCAAAAGCCTTCACTTTATGAATTCGGCTCCATATTTGCTGAACATTTCAGCCATAAGACCTGTGAACAGCCTATAGTCCTTGGCCATCTTAAGTGGTCCATGAATCTCTTCCTATCACCTGGACAATGAGAATAATCACTGCATTGGAAAAGCAATTTTCATGATGATCGCTAGAGGTGACACAAAGATTCTCATGCCTAGAAAGTCTGATCAAGAACACTGGGGGATGGGGGAATTGGCATCCTGATCCCATTCACTCATAAAACTCCAACGAGTTATATATGAACCAATACAGACTCCCCAGCAAAAAAAGTGGGGCAAGAGACATGAAGCTCATCCACAAAGCTGCTTTGCTGAGCTTTCCTTTTGTCTGAGCTGGTAAGGATATAAGTTTAGACTGCACTATCCACACAGCATGCCCTTAACATGCATGCAGAGGAGGTCTGTGCTATGTGGCTGGCCATGGAGCTCCAATCCCATCCAACGTCACCACCATCAAAAAAATCAATGTAACAAAACATGTACTGGGATGGTGCTTACACCAAGCACTCTAACAATAATTTTTTCCTAATTTTTTGCCACAGGATGATCAACTTATTGACCTGCATGATATTGATATTTCTATCTTGGTGAGAAATAGAACAATAATGTCCAGAAATAACACAAAACTGCAGTGTGTAGTAGTCCTATGAAACATTTTCATACATGCTTCCATCAAGAGGTCATCCAGTTTACTGCAGACTAGAATCAGTAATCAGAATTCTCACCTGCAGTACCTGGGAGACCCTCTAGGAGCCTCTAGGTGACAGCAATACACACACACAAACGCACACACAGAGGTAAAAATATTAATTTTATATCATAATTATATTCAAAAGCTGGACCAACGTATACTGCAATTCAATCAAGAACCACTTGAGATTAAGTTCCACTAAACATGGCAGGATGCGGTTCTGTGTAGATTTATTTCTGTATCTATTTCAGAGTAGGTTATGCCTATCTGTACTGAAATAGCATAACTCTATAGCAAAGTAAGGGGTGTGGTGGCTCAGTGGGTAAGACGCCAGGCTTGCCGATCGGAAGGTCACAACTTCCGCGGTTCGAGACCCGAGCACTGCGTGACGGAGTGAGCTCCCGCACTAGCCCCAGCTCCTGCCAGCCTAGCAATTCGAAAGCATGCAAATGCAAGTAGATTAATAGGTACCACTTCGGTGGGTAGGTAACAGCGTTCCACACGTGTCATGCCGGCCACATGACTGCGGAAGCGTCTTCGGACAGCTCTGGCTCTTCGGCTAACAAACGGAGATGAGCACCGGCCCCTAGAGTCGGACACGACTGCACAAATGTGTGGGGGGAACCTTTACCTTTTTATAGCAAAGTAAGTGAAGAATACAGATGTTAAATTGGATTTTATTTGATGCCTAATTTATATTGAACAAAGTCATAAAGCACACTACAAAAATATATATAGATCATTAATAGAATCCGAGTAAACTATGAATATAATCTAATATCAAGTTGTATATTAAATTATTTCGATTGAGCAAGTCTCAAAATACTTTGGAAATTAACAGCTATAAAACTTCAAAATATGCAAAACATATGTAACAAGAAATATCTAACGAAATCACTAACTCAAATTTTGTCAAACTAACTGTTACATTTTTTAAAAAAATACAAAGATCAAATATATTTACTCACACAGATTTAATAAATGATAATCCAAATGAGAAAACAAAACTGATTAATTGATTTTGTTCATTTAAACTGCTTTGACAATTACATTTAAATTTTTTCAGGTAAACTTCAAAAAGTAATTTGACATATTTTAAATTACAACTTAAATCGCTTTAATATATTTCTTTGAATATATGGTCACACATTTGTATTATTGTTTACCACAAAGTATTTTGAGTATTTACTGGATTATATTTGCACTATCATTCTATTTTTATGAGTATAGAAAGTATAGTTTTTTTCATATTCTCCTGAGAAAGATTTTTGCCACAACGCAAAAGGAAAGAATTACATTTCAGCATCTTACTATTTCCTCCTTACCTCCAGTGCCTTTTCCGTTTGAGTTAATCGTTTCTGACTGTAGCAGGTCACGATCAATCAGTGAGGGGTTACCAAGTTAAACGTACCAGGTTAACAAAAAGGAAAGAGCCACCAAAATAAAGTGATTTAACCAAGAAAAGCAGTGGGCTGAAACAAAGTGAGGCAACAGAGAAAACAGGCGTCGTCAGAAGGCCTCAAGAAGCTTACCAAGTATTAACCGTGGCTGGCGATTCTGGCGCCCTGGTGGCCCAACCCCCGCTTAAGGGCAATTCGACAGAGCCAGAGCCTTCAGGCGAAGCAGAGGCTCTACTCCCTACGCAGACCCCAGCCTAGTTCCTACATAGAAATAGACCCTTCACGGAAGGTTGTTTTCCCAATCAGTGCATTGAGAAGGATGGGTTGTCCACTCCTGCATTTGGACTGTGCTGTCTGGATGATGTCATCCATCTGGTCCTCATTCTGGCGTGAGAGCAGGAAGCCTTTCCCTCCTAAACCTTCTGCCACCACATGGTAATCTGCAGAGAAAAGAGCAGCACTCATCGACAAGGGAGAAAGCATGCTTCAGGCAAATCACACAGGGATCTCCTCTGTGTCTCCCAATCCAAGAGTTTGGATTGGGAGCCAAGCTTGGCAACCTCCCCCCAGCAAGCTTTGCTAATGTGGGTCAGCTTTAAGTGTCTAGCCATGATAATGCCATAAAATCTAATTTTCACTTAGAGGTTTTAAGCACTGCAAAAGGGGGGGAGGGAGGATTTTTTTTAAAGACACTTATGATACATTTCCCCAGATATAAGATTGGCCCCCTCCTTGCTCCTTTTCCGGAAGTCCCTGAAGACGTGGTTCTGTCAACGGGCCTGGGAACTCCAGGCTGCTTCGGAGCCAATCAAGTGGCTGGTATGAATGTGTTTGCTGCCGCCGGGGTGTGTTCATTGTGTTTTTTATGGTTTTTAATTCTGTAAGCTGCCCAGAGTCACCATGTGTGAGTTGGGCGGCCTTATAAATTTGTTTAATAAATAAATAAATACATGGGAGGGGGAAGAAACTGAATACAGGTAGTCCTCACTTACTGACTGCCTCATTTAGCAACTGTTCAAAGTTACGATGGTGTAAAAAAAAAGCTTCGCGACCAATCCTCACATTTACGACTGTCGCTGCATCCCATGGTCACATGCTTCCCAACCAGCTTGCAACAAGCAGGGTTAATGGAGAACGCAGAAGTAAAAGTTGTGGTCATGTGATGTTTTGCTTAACAACTAAATGGGAAGTGATGTCATAAGCCCATTGCGATCACATGATTTTCCGCTTAGTGACCGGGACACTTAGCGATGGAGTTGCCCGTCCCAACTGTGGTCGCTAAGCAAGGACTACCTGTACCAGATTCAGTTTTTATGTTATATCTGTAAATACTCCAAACAAGGAGGTACTGGTGAAGCCACGCATACTCTCTATATTACAGGATGGAAAGCAGCAGCTTATCTTTGTAGATGCTTAGAGACTTTTACCAACTTGGACAACGTTTGCCTCCACCCCACCTGTACAAGACACCGGAGACTGTGCAGGCTATTAACTCACCTAAGTAATCCAGAGCACAGGCAACATTGCTACCCAAATAGGGAACTTGCTCCCGGGAGATTTGAGTCCAGCAGGCATCATTCCCCACAAGGGCAATAACGGGTGTCTGAAAGAGTAGAACCACCATGTTAAACTGAGAAATCTCTTCTTGCCATTAAGTGACACACTCAGAGACCAACTGCACTGGTATTTATTGGGTCAAGAAAGTATAGTGAAGCCACTGCTAAGAGGTCCAGTTGCAAGAGAGGAGGAAAAGAAGAGACTTATTGCAATAGAGGTTGCTGCCCCTTTGCTGTGCTATGATAATAAATAAGGTTGAAAAAATTCTGTCACCCAAACTGGCCTTAGGGTTTCTTTTTCCAAAAGAAACTCTCAAGAAGGAAGAAGAGAGACCTATCCTTCCCTTTCTGTATCTACATTTCTCTCCATCTCAATTGCATGTTTGAGCGATTAAAGGAGGGAGTAAATTCTATTCTATTCTGTTCATTCTTTATTTATTTGATTGTGTTTATAACTGACCCTAGTCCTGAAGGACTCTTGGCAGCTTACAACAAAATGCCAAGGAAAAGAATAAAATAAAACTCAAAACCCAGGGAAAATGCCCTCAATCAATCAGCTGAGGATAAAGGCATGCTGGAATTATCCAGATTTAACTTGTTTGCAGAAAGTAAATGAGGTGGGGGCTACACATACCTCTGGAGGGGAGAGTGCTCTACAAAGTGGGAAAAGGCCTACTGTCTTGTTCATACCCCATGTATCTCTAGAGATGGGGAGATTTTCAGCAGGCCCTCCCTAGATGACCAGACCAAGCAGGAAGATTCAATTCTGGAAAGGCATTGCATGATGTATCCCAGTGCTGTTGCCATATATAGCTTTAAGAGTAATGACTAACACTTTGATTTGGGCCTGGAGGCCATCTGGCAGCTAATGCATCAACTTCAATATCATTCTACAGATTGTCCTGCGAATAATCTGGCCATCATTCTTTGCATCAGCTGCAACTGATTTTCAAAGATAACCCCACATACACATTGTGGTAGTACAAATGGCCAGTGATCAGTGCCTAAGCTACTGATGCCAGGGCTCCCTGGTTCAAGTACGCTTGCAACTAGCACACAGCTGACACTGCCCAAAAGCTGCTTTCACTCCATCAATATCTTCACAGCCTCTAGACATGGTTCAAGGCTTCCATGGCATATCCAAGGTATGACGTACAGTCATGTGTCTTCAGCATACTGGAAACACTTCACCCTGAACGATCAATGATCTCATGTATGTTGAACAACATGGGGAAGAGCCCCGAGTCCTGTTGTATCCTACATGGGAGCTACCATGGTTTCAAATGACCAGAACCAGCCCCTCAGGTAGGAGTGGAGCCACTATAAAACTGTGCCCCCAACTCACAACATGGGAAAACTTCTGGTTTCCAGCATTCTAGGCATCTTTTCCATTTTAGGCATCTTGCTTCATTTCCCTCAGCTTCTTAGAACACCAAGAAGCCACCTGGGACTAGCAAAAAGGAAGAGGCCTCATAGGAACAAACTCATTCAGCGCGCTACTTGTTTCTGTGTTCCACAGTTCAACCAGGATAAGACAGCATTGTCCACCAAATTGTCAAAGAACTCCCCAAACATCCTTTGGAAACCCTCCTGATCCATAAGGTTCCGAGGGCAAAGCATTCTAATCATTTCTGCACTGCTGCGGAGGTCCAGCATGTTTGTGATCTGCAGCTTAATGTGGAAGTGATCTGACTGCAGCAAAGGACTGATACTAATGTTCTCCATATCCAGATCACATCCTATCTGCTCCAAAGTAAAGACCAGATCTAGGATGCGCTCTCCCATGTAAACTGGGCATGAAGTTATTTGAGACAAATCTATGGTTATTGTGGAGGCCATGGACAAACAAGCTACACTGGACCTCCTCTCCCAAGGTATGGAGAATGAAGTCATCCAAGGCTAAACACCTCAGGAACTCCCAACATCATCATGAGATTCAGGAGTCTATGGAAAGCTGCTGCCAGCAGCTAGGTGGTTGGTAGTCCCAGCTGTCAGTGTGGCCCAATCACATACGCAGGGACTAGTAACTAGTCAGCTCCAAGGCAGTGCTCCCTGTCACCATGAGAGTCTTACAAAGGATCATGCCCCTTTGCTCACTGACCTTGATGTGACAGCTGTGGAAGAACATAAAACCCAGCCATCCAGATTTCTGACAGGGCTACTGCCAGTCCCTGCCTAATTAGATCCCCATAACAGGTTATCGTATCATGCAGCGGTGAAATCTTAGACACCTAGTGTTTACCAGCAGTAGCTGGTAATCGGAAATATCCAACAATTCGGCCATCTGGGCTCAGGACAGGAGGAACTGTCTTAGGAGAGGGGACCTACACTAGTATGAGGGTGCCCCTCCTCTTGCACTGGGCCATCTAGTGCACCCCCATACCTCCCTCTGCTCATCAAGGTCCCAATGTGAGCCCCTACTATATCACCCCAGAGGTCCCAATGATCCTACTCTCAGTCCTGTCATCACTAGCTAGGGAGGAAGGGTGATTGGCTAAATTTGCTGAAAGGGACCTGAGAAGAGATGAAAGAAGGCAATTGCTCTTCTCCCCATTGGAAAATAGCAAACCAGCTGCTAATCAAGACCTACAGACTAGAAGTTACAATTAAACACTGAAATGATCTCTTCATAAAACGGGCATAATTCCAACATCTTGTCCGGCTTCTGTACTCACTTGTATAGAAACTGAGAGTATGCAGCATCCCTAGAAACTGAGCGAGCTGATAGTTACCTTGTGTCGCACAAAAGTATCAAATTCCATGATGCTGAAGCCAAGAGAGCCATCTCCATATATGATCCATACCTGTTAACAATTAAAAAAAGATGGAAGAATTAGCAGATAGACAAAGATGCAATAAAACAGAGCCTCAAAACATCCTAGCCCCTTATTTGCTCTCCCGTGACTAAGCTTCCACTCTTAGCTTCCCTCTACAATATACTAACCTCTGAGTCTGGCCTGCAGAGCTTGGCTCCTAAGGCAAATCCACCCCCAACTCCCAACGTCCCAAAAGCCCCTGCAATGAGATGAAACAGAATTCATGATTAAAAAGACCGTGCAGGATGTGCGTACTGATTCCTGAATGGTAATTCCCTGGCTTTCTGAAAACAAGTGGATTTCATCTGTATATGATGGTTTGCTTTTTTCATATAGCTGTTTTACAGCTTTGTTAATAACTGTCACCATGAGTATGTTACACAAAACACAGAAAGGCAGGATACAAATAGATAAACAAATCAACAAACTAGTTCATGTCTCTATAGCAAGACAAGATGCATACTGGAGTTTATATATTGCACTAAAGCCTGGCCTGTTTTACCCACAGTTTAGTAAAGGTTCCCCCCGCACATTTGTGCAGTCGTGTCAGACTCTAGGGGCCGGTGCTCATCTGTTTCTTAGCCGAAGAGCCAGCGTTGTCCGAAGATGCTTCCACGGTCATGTGGCCGGCATGACGCCCGTGGAACGCTGTTACCATCCCACCAAAGTGGTACCTATTCATCTACTTGCATTTGCATGCTTTTGAATTGCTAGGTTGGCAAGAGCTGGGGCGAGTGCGGGAGCTCACTCCGTCACACGGGGCTAGGGATTCGAACCTCCGAACTTGCGATCTTCCAATCAACAAGCCTAGCGTCTTACCCGCTGAGCCACCACGCTCCTAATCACACCCACAGTTTATTAAACCCAGAGTTGATTAAACCCACAGTTTAATCAAGCCATAAATCCTAAACACATTAGGTTTATAAGCTAGAGTGTTTGAGTTCTCACATCACACTAAGCCAAAACCAAATGAATCATATTTTGGCTGAGCATAATCTCTGAACCTAACTATTTTTTAAGCAGGTGTGCTAAGGATCTCAGCAGCTTCTTTTTAATTTGTCCATATGGAAAGATTCTGCATAATGTCTGGAGGAACCCTCAAGATAGAATAGTTTTTTGTAGTTGTTACTCTTCTCTTCAAAAATATTTAAGTGCTGAAAACCCTTTCTTGAAGAAAATAATGCATTACAAGTAGACACAAAAGCATGAGTAATTTTGATTATTTTATCTCATGGTTCATCCTGATTTTAAAAAAATGAATAAAAATATGAATTTGTGGATACCCGTTTTACTAACGAAGAAAACACACTTCCTGAACTGGTAAAGATACAATGAAAGATATGAAGGGAGAAGAGTGCTCGAACAGCTTGTAGAATTGTTGAAGATTGTTGAAGAAAGTTTAGGAGTTTATTTTATATTACTCACAGTATTCAGGAAAAGAAGAATTTGGGGACTGTGGTTATTTGCTGGCACTCTGATACTGTATAACGTTTCTGCTTCCTTTTGTGTGGTCTATTTCTTTTATCACTGTGGCAATGCAGGGAAGACAAAGAGCCCAAACTTCATCCCATACTCCCTGGCGGGCCACTGTTTCTATGGGTTGGGATGTTCTACTGAGTAGGAACTGGATGCACATTTGGGAGGCCAAAAATATCTTTCAGGGGTGGAGCATTTCTGCCACCTCAAATGCAGCTGAGCACAAAGTGGAAGGCTGTGTTGCCAAGTATCACCCCATCCAACACTCATGAAAAACGATTAAGTCTAGACTCCCGCTTTAGCCCCAGAACACCTTAGAAACTTTCCCAACAATGCCTAGCTCATACCTGGATCCAGCCAAGACAGTGGTCCCCTTGGCTTTAAAATATAGGCAGCACTTGCTACAAAGTCACCTCCGTCTACAACTAGTAGACTGTCTTCGGGAAGCAAGTGATCTACATGATGCAAGAGCTTCAGCGGGTTAAGATGCTGCTCTGTCGGTTCTTCTGCCTTCTCTCTGGGGATCACAAACTGATTTGAAACATGCCAGTTGCCAGCCTTAATTTCTACATATCAAAGTATTATTCAACGGTAGAGCAAATGAGAAGTATCTGCAAGCCTTGCACTACATATGGACATGTACAGAGACCTCCAATTGAAACGCTCATGTGTTAGGGCTTCCCCAGTTCTCAATGCTGATATTACATTTTTTTAAATTAGCTTTATTAATGGTGCTATGGACTTTGAAGAAGCACGAGTACAGGGCGAAAGGGAGAAAAGAGCTAAAAGGAAGGCACGTCAGGCAAACCCTCATCATGACCGTCTCCCACCCGGAAACCTATGCCCTCATTGTGGGAGGTTGTGCGGATCCAGAATTGGCCTTTATAGCCACTTACGGATCCACTGTTAAAATTTTACCTTTGGAAGACAATCTTACTCGGCTACGAGTGATTGCCAATGAATGACAGAGAGTAGCATTTATTATTACCTGTTTGCTTTCTCCTTCCTGTGGTCAGTCTCCTTCAGACTCATTACCCAGTCCTGAGGACATAAGTAGCCTTTCAGCTTTTGGCTTAAGCACACGAGGAACAATGCAGCATCCCCTGTGTAAACAGAATTGAAGGAGGTATGCACCCGCTTTCAATGCACCCTCTTCCTCTGATCACTGGTATCGACAATGCATGCCAGTAAGCATCACCTTTTTATGATCTTCTCTTTTCTCACCCACACCAAATCCTTAGGAAATGTTGCTCACAACTCTCGTTGCTTTGAACAAGCTCCTCACCTTTTATGGCTACATGAGGTGTCCAGTGAAAATGTGCGTTTTTAAGCAGTTGCTCCCGATTCCTGTTGACAGCAATGATTTTGCTGCGCTTACTCAAGATGCGCCCATATGACAGGCGAAAATCACAGACTGTGCCTGAAAAGGAAAACAGAAGATACAAACAGAGGACAATTGTCAGACAGTCATCTTATATACTAACAGAAATATCTGCTAACCCGCAAATTTCCCAGAACTGGCCCAATGTTTTCCAGAAGGTCCTCTTCAGCAAAGGACCAGCACAAGACTCTCAGCCCAGCTACCTGCCAGAATAACCACATCTGCTTCCTTGAGTGCCTGGCGCCGGTTCTGACGAATGTGCAGTGGACTATCCTTTCCCAGCATGCCACGGGCCATGCCTCCCAGGAAGCATGGAATCCCCAGTTCTTCTAAAGCTTCTCTGTAAGAATATGCAGAAGGAGAAAAAGCTCACTGCTGAGACTGCAACAGTAATGACCCACTGACAGCAAGCAACAATGCAACCTGATCCATACAGGTGTTGGTTATCACCTTTAAAGCCCTACATGGCATGGAACCAGAATACCTGAGGGACCGTCTTATCCCCATGTTGTCGACCCGCCCCACCCGGTCATTCAAAGAGGGCCTGCTACGAACCCCATCAATTAGAGAATGCCATCTGATGGGGTCTAGGAGGCGGGCCTTCTCTGTGACAGCGCCCACTTTATGGAACATCTTGCCCCCAGAGTTGAGACAGATTTCCTCCCTCCCGACTTTTAGGAAAGAGCTGAAGACCTGGTTCTGCCGCCTGGCATGGGAAGGAGGAAGGGATAGTTCCTCATGGGGGTGGTTAATTCCCTAATTTTAACGTCCTTCTTTTAATGAATGCCTTCGTCCATCTGGATTTTATAATTACTTATTGTATTGTATTATTGTTGTTTTTATATATTTTTAGATTCTATTTTAATTTATTTATTGTGAACCGCCCAGAGTTCCCCATGTGGGGAGATGGGCGGTCATATAAATTAAATAAATAAATAAATAAATAAATACAGATAGTCCTCAACTTACCAGCACAATTAGGACTGGAATTTCCATCACTAAGCAATGTGGTCGTAAAGCAAGACGTCATGTGACCACATCACTTAGCAACAGCAATCCTAGCAATCCCCATTGCCATTGTTAAGTGAATTTCACCGGTCATTAGCCAAGGACCCATCCCAATCCAAGCCATTCTAGGCTTGGTCCCTCCCAGGCCTGAGCCTCAGTAAGGTAAGGGAATGCCTCCAACTCACCCCACCTGCCTATCTTCCCCCATCTCTACCCTTTTAGCTGCCTTGCAACCTGCCTTGCTTGCCACACTCGGCTCAGGGGCTTCCTGGCACGCCGTGGCTCTGGGGCTGCTTCTTGCTTGCTTCTGCTTCTTGCGGCACCCCGAGCTGGGGCTGGGCTTCCTAGCAAGCAAGAACCAAGAAGCAGTCCCAGATCCGCAGCACCAGGAAGCCCAGCTCCAGCCTGGGGCACTGCAAGAAGCAGAAGCAAGCAGCCCTAGAGCCATGGCACACCAGGAAGCCCAGCCCCAGCCGGCCCAGCCGCGTGGCGCAAAGGGCCTTCTTGGTGCAAAGGGCCAGGCTGGGCATGCCTCGTCAGCAGTGGGAGCAAGACGACGGCGAAGGTCAGCTGGGGCGGCAGAGTGCAGGGCAGCAGGGGGCCAAAAGGGCATAGATGGGGGGAGAGATAGGCAGGTGGGGGGAGCTGAAGCGCCCCTGCAGTCATAGGTGCAGGTGGGTTGCCAAGCACCCAAATTTTGATCTCATGATTGCGGGGGCACTGCAACAGCAAACAAACAAATCTTTATTACGGTCATAGACCAGCATAAGGAGGATAAGGTACAGTCAATTAAAGCATACAAATGAGTTTAAAATATAAAACTAAAACACAGGTCTAGAGGGGGAGGGGAAAAAAAGGGAGGGGTGAAAGCATTAGGTAAATATAAAGGAGCATAGGATTAGTATATCTGGAAATACATTACTCTGTTAAATTAAAATTGAAGGCTAGTTTGTGCTACCCATCATCATTCGGTGAATTTTAAGCACTGCCGCACAGAATCTGGCAACATTGTATGTTGTGGTAGGGTTGATGTCTGACAGCAGCATGAAGGTATAAAATTGTCCTGAGCGCCCCGGATATTTGTACAGCAATGGTGTAATGAGACTAGTTCGAATGTCTCTATAAAACAGGCACTGGAGGAGCACATGCTCTGTTGTTTCTATGTGGCCAGAGTCACAGGGGCACTGTCTCTCCTGATAAGGGATCTTTCGATATCGGCCTTTGAGGACAGCAGATGGGAGGGCATGACATCGTGCCAATGTAAAAGCTCTCCGATGGTTGGGTACCTCTAGTTTGGATAGGTATAACATGGGGGAGGCACAGCACCTACTGGATTCATTGACAAAAATGGTGGGGAGCTAGCTAGATCCAATTGGCGTTCTGTGTCTATTACACGCTGTTTGATGAGTGCTTTGGCCTGATCGTAACCCATGCTGAGTAGCAGCCCTGGAGAGAAGCCCAGGGATAAGATTTTGTTTGCCACTGCTTGTTTCCATTTGGATTGGAAGTCATCGCTCAGAGTTAATGGGGCAAGGCCAAGGGGAAAAAGGGATAGTCTGAGCCAATAATTGAGTATGACCACCCACACCCTTGCCTCTATTTTCATGAGTCCTGTCTCTAGTCTCAGGGTGGCATTAGAGACGCATTTTGGTACTTGAAGGGCCGATCTTAAGAATTTTGATTGCACAAGTTCTAATGGAGTAAAGTTGGAGAAGGGGCCTAATTGGGCTCCATACAGGAGTTGTGCTACTGGCTTGGCTTCAAATAATTTGAGTGCTGCAGGTATGAAGTGGCCACCCCTTGACTTGAGGTATTTTAGAATGGCATTTGCGCTCCTTTGTGCAATCTCAGCTACGTGGTCCCCATGGGCTTTTCTGCTATTGTCAGAATGGAGGACTACTCCCAGATATTTGAAACATGGGACCTGCTCAATTTTATGGCCATCTATGCTCCAGGAGTGACTCTTGGGTCTTTTGGCAAATGCCATGATTTTGGTTTTCTGGTAGTTGAGTTGCAGTTGGTCTTCGTTGCAATAATGTGTTAATGCTCTCAGTGCTCTTTTAAGGCCAATAGGTGTTCTTGACAGTAGTGCTGTGTCCTCTGCATAGAGTAGAGTGAAAATGTGTCTTCCAGCAAGTTTTGGGGGGTGAAAGTCCATGCTGTGAAGGTGGTCCACCAAGGAGTTGATGTAAAAGTTAAATAAGAGTGGGGCCAGGATGCATCCTTGTTTGACGCCTTTCTCAGTTCCAACGGCATTGGTGAGGTGGCCCTGGGGGTTACATCTTATTTTAAGTGAGGTCCCTTCATGGAGCATGCGTATTAAGTAGAGTAGCCGTCGGTCAATTGAAGAGGCCTCCAGTTTTCCCCATAACTTAACTCTGGAAATGGAGTCAAAGGCTGCTTTAAAGTCTATGAAGGCGGCATATAGGGAGGTTGTATTATGGGAGGAATATTTTTCTATAAGGTGTTGTAATACTAGGCACTGATCTATGGTGGATCGGCCTTCCCTAAAGCCGGCTTGCTCTTCGGCAAGTATGTTTTCTTGTTCCATCCAGATCTGGAGTTTCCCTTGCAGATGACTTGCATATAGTTTGCTGATTGTGTTGAGGAGGCTGATTGGTCTGTAATTTGCAGGGTCATCCTTTTTCCCTTTCTTTTTGTAGATGGGGACAATGATTGCAAGTCCCCAATACTTGGGAATTCGACCATAATTGTCAATGCAGGTGAAAAGTGATGCTAGTGTGGGGGTCCAGAAATCCAAATTGTTTTTAATGACCTCTGATGGGATTAGATCTTCTCCCGGGGCCTTTCCTAGTCTTAGTTGCACAACAAGGTTCTTGATCTCCATTGCTGTCACAGGTGGCCACTTATTGGTAAATTTTCTATATTTTGCATAAGGCATCCGTTTACGTCAGAGGCATCCATATAGAGATCTTGAAAGTATGCCTCCCAGGTCCCTGGAGGGATGTGACCGTCTGCCATAGTTCGACCATTGCTTTGGGCGCTTGATGTGGTATGCCAGAAGGTGGCTGAATCTTTCGATTTGACTGCTTGAATTAGCCATGGCTTCCCTTTTCTTGCGTGCCAGCAGTTGCTTATAGTATCTCTTTTGTAGGAGAAGGTCCTGTGCAGCTGTTGGTGTAGTGTTGGATACATAAGCCTGATAGGTGGAAGCGAGTGCTTTTTTGGCATTGACACAGTCCTTGTCAAACCAGGGCTTGGAATGGTGTTGTTGTTGTTTCCGGGATACATTATTGCTGTGGTTTAGTTGCTTATGGAGCTCTTGAGTGATGGTATTGTAGTTCTCCAGGAGTGCATTGGGATTCGTAGCTGAGATCATGGCAGTCTGTAGGCTCAGTAGGTGTTCTGTGGCCAACAACTCGGTTATCCTTTGATTCAGACAGGGAGTCCATTTGGCTCGACAGTAGGTTCTTCCTACTGGCATTAGGAGGGGTTGATAACAGTCCACTGTGTGTGTTTGTTGAGTAAAGGCATTTAGTTGGAGGAGGATTGGGAAGTGGTCACTGTCAAATTTAGGCATGACTTCTAGGGCTTTGGCATGCGAGAGAAGATCCCTAGAGACGATTATATAATCAATAGCACTCATTTTGGAGCCAGAGAGGTAGGTGAATTCAGCTGGGTGGTCACCTTCAAGGGCACCATTTAAAATACGGAGGTTTAGCCTGTAAGTTGTTTGAGCCAGGCAAAAGCCTGCAAAATTCGATTTCTGATCTTTGGTGCATCGTGGCAGGAGGGAACCATCATATTCAGGGTTGGGAAGGGGGCATTTGTAGTATTTGTACAAGGTGTGGTCATTAGGGCCCATTCTTGCATTGAGGTCTCCTCCCAGGATTACAGATGCATTTGAGTTCTGCATCATAAGGTCCGCAGAATCAGTTTCCAGTTCAGACCACAAGGCCTTGGTCTCGGGTTTCCTCCTCATTGGGGGCAAATAAGCATTTATTATCAGCAGTGCATGATGGTTGAATTGGATTAGCACTGCCATGGCACATGTCTTAAGTGGGGGAAGGGGCTTTGATATGGCTCGTAGTGTGGTGGAGACTAAGATCCCCAGGCCTCCTTTCGCTCTTCCGTGCTTTATCCCCGGTTCTGCCCCAACTGAAAATGAGTGGAATCCGTTTAGTGTTATTTCATCCACAGACCACGTTTCCTGGGTCAGTATGATGTCATGGCGGGACAGGAAGTCTGTGAAGCAGGGGTCTCTAGAGGATGCAGCCCATCCAGCCACATTCCATGTTAGGAGTGTGATCTTATGCTGGTCACTTGGCTGTCATACATCAGGTTCCTGTTCCCTCATGCTCCTGTTCTTGTGGGGGGGTGGAGGGGCTTGTGCTTCTGGCAAATAAACTGGCCGGATCAATGCTGCATGAGCATCAAAATGTGGGTCGCTGGCAAGCAGGGATTCCACTTCTTTGGTAGGGGGTACATCCTTGCCTTTGTCCAGTGAGGAAGGGGGTGAGGGAAGCTGTTTCTCTTGTGATTCAGGCTCCTTCTGTGACCGGAGAGGCTCCACATACTGGGGAGTAAATGAGGTTATATCTCCAGACTGAGGTTTGCTCTGTTCTTTAGTTGTTGCTGGTTTGAGGTCACTGTCAGAGTCGCTTTCAGAAAAATCAGCATAATTTCCTGCGAATCTTTGGGTTGGGGGATGGGGTCAGTGAAGCAGCTGAAAGCTGTTGCTGAATTTCCATGTCACTTCCAGCACTGGGAGTGTGTGACAGAATTATATTTTTAAACTCTGCTAATTTGAGCTTCAAAATACTCAGTTCTGTGGGTGTTTGTTTGGTTAGGTTGTTATCAGCAGATTTATGATGTCTAATTGCAGGGTCATGCTCCTTTCCAGTGATAAGGTCACGGACTAATAAATCTTTAAAGACCCTAGTGGATTTAATGCCATATCTTTGTAAATATCTGTCCATTTGTGCCAGTTTATTAGGAATTAAAGGGTTATGAAAAGTCAGAAGGATCCGCATGGCGTATCCTTGTTTTGGCAAGTAATAAAATTCTTTCAGATCAATTGATCTATTTTGGTAACCTAGTAATTGACTTAAAGACGTCAAAATATGGGTTCTGGTGTTCCATTTGTAAGGATTCTGGTGAATTTGAAGGTAGATTTGTGTTTTTTGTAGTACACGCTGACAGATAGCAGCTGGTTCTCGCTGTTTTGCGGAAGTTACATAGTTTGCTTCCGGATTGTCATTGTCATCGGCAAGCTGCCTTGTTAACCCCTTGATTGCCCCGGGGGGGATTCTGTTCTAGGGATTTTTGCAAATTGTCTACTTTGTCTTCAATATCATTTAGCCGTTGCAGAATAAGGATCATAGTTTCTGCCGACAGTAGACAGATCTCATGACAGGGTTGAGTGATATAATTGTGGAGGAGGGGGGAGCAGGGGAGATGTCCCAATAAGTTATCTCCGTTGCCTCCCTGCTCTGGAGAGTGTTCTGGGCTGGGTCAGGGAGGAGGCCAGTGTTGTTATTGCTGTGTTTGTTGGGGGAGATCGGGTTCCTGAAGCTGAAGCTCTACTACTCACATTTTTGGTCGTCTCTGCGGTGGGAAGGTAGGAGTCAATTCTTATCTGTTTCTTTGTTTTGGTTGATTTGTGGGTCCCGGTGTCATTACCAGGGCTGGTCTGGTTTCTTTCCTTGCCTCTGGGTGGCATTTGGGCTGCGGGGCTAGGTCAGATGAGGTAAGTCCGGCCTCAGTTCAGGAGCTTAATTACAGAGGAAGCTAGTTGGTCGCCATCTTGGCCCCCCTTTCCACTGCAACAGCTGTAACCTCGGGGACCGGTCATAAGTCCCTTCATTCAGCACCACCGTAACTTTGAATGGTCGCTGAACAAATAGTCGTAAAGTTGAGAACTACCCGTATCTTTCCCCTCTTCTACCTATTCATCTGAATGCATGCTGGTCTTAGATCCTGTAGCTCCTGTTTCCCATTGATGGATTAATTCCATTGAGCAAGGATACGGTGCCCCAGGGTCCGCGGTAGCCCCTCTCATCAATAGTACTGGTCACACAGTTGTTAACACAGGCAAGCTATAGAAGGGAGTTCCAATGCTAGGGCAGGCAGCACATCTTACCTGAGCTTGTTTACTGGGACAGGAGGGAGGGTCACTTGACTGCCGAGCAGTATGGCTGGCTTCCTAGCCCTGCTGAGGAGCTCCACGCACTGCTGCACCTGCACAAAAGTATGTCCAGGAAAAGTTGTTCACAGCAAAAACCAACGCTTTAGAGCAGCAACCTAACCAGTATGTTGTGGGGTTGCAGGGTTGTGGGGATGCAATGATACATAATGGGGGCAATGAATGTGATAATGTGAGCCGCGGTTAAGGCCTACCTTGTGGCGGTAAGAGTGGCGAAACGTCAATATTTCTCCGCTCTTATTGCATCCGCAGAATGCCGCCCGACGGCCCTGTTTAGGATTACTCGATCTCTCCTAGGTAAGGTGGGGCCAGTGGCCCACCTTCAGGGCCGTGCGGAGGAATTTTCGGAGCATCTGATGGATAAAATCGCTCGGATTCGTTCTAAGTTGGACTCCAAGCGTGGTGCATGGTCTGGGGAGATGCCAAGGGAATGTCTTTGCCCGGTTATCTGGGAACGGTTTGATCCTGTTGGGCCTGAGGAAGTGGACAGGATCCTCCGGACTGTAAGAGCCACTACTTGTCATCTTGATCCATGCCCCTCCTGGCTGGTGAAAGCAGCCAGGGAGGTGACGAGTGGTTGGGTCCATGCGATGGTGACTACATCCTTGGGTGAGGGAGTGTTTCCGGCTGCTTTTAAGGAGGCGCTGGTGCACCCCCTCCTCAAGAAGCCATCGCTGGACCCTACAGTGTTGGACAATTTTCGTCCCGTCTCCCACCTCCCCTTTTTGGGGAAGGTGGTTGAGAAAGTGGTGGCATTACAGCTCCAGGGGATTCTGGATGATACGGATTATCTAGACCCCTTTCAGTCAGGGTTCAGGACGGGATATGGTGTGGAAACTGCATTGGTCGCACTTACAGATGATCTCTGGCGAGCGCGGGATGCAGGCAGTGCATCCATCCTGGCTCTTCTTGACCTCTCAGCGGCTTTCGATACCATTGACCATGGTATCCTTTTGGGACGGCTCCGGGAGTTGGGGTGGGCGGCGTGGTCTTGCGCTGGTCCACCTCCTTCCTCCGAGACCGATCCCAATCGGTGGTAATAGGAGATGAGAGGTCCGACCCTCGGCCCCTACTTTGTGGGGTGCCGCAGGGTTCGGTTCTCTCCCCTCTCTTATTTAATATCTACATGAAACCGCTGGGTGAGATCATCCGCCAACACGGGATGTGGTATCATCAGTATGCTGATGATACTCAAATATATATCTCCATCCCGGGTGAGGTAAGTGATGCAGTGGCTGCCCTTTCTCAGTGTCTGAAGGCTGTGGGGGCCTGGATGGGGAACAACAGGCTTCAGCTGAACCCTGGTAAGACGGAGTGGCTGTGGATTGATGGTGCCTCGAGATCCAGAGAGTTGTCATCTCTAGATCTGGATGGGGTGGCACTACCCCGTTCAGATACAGTGCGGAACCTGGGGGTCCTTCTGGACTGACGACTCCTGCTGGAAGAGCAGGTGGCAGTCGTGGCCAGAAGGGCCTTTGTGCAACTTTGAGTTGTACGCCAGCTACGCCCTTTCCTGGACCGAGATGCCCTCCGTACAGTCACTCATGCCCTGGTCATCTCCCATATAGACTATTGCAATGCACTCTACATGGGGTTACCCTTGAAGAGTATCCGGAAGCTTCAACTGGTCCAGAATGCGGCTGCGCGCGCAGTTATGGGTGCCCCAAGATCGGCACATGTGACACCTCTGCTGCGCGAGCTGCATTGGTTACCAGTTCGCTTCCGGGTCCAATTCAAGGTGTTGGTTGTCACCTTTATAGCCCTACATGACATGGGACCAGGTTACCTAAGGGACCGCCTCATCCCCAGAGTATCGACCCGCCCCACCCGGTTATGCAAAGAGGGCTTGCTACGGACCCCGTCTACAAGAGAATTCCATCTGACGGGGTCCAGGAGGCGGGCCTTCTCAGCAGTGGCACCCGCCCTCTGGAATATTCTGCCCCTGGAGGTGAGGCAAGCCCCCACACTTATGGCCTTCCGAAAGCAACTGAAGACCTGGCTCTGCCACCTCACTTGGGATGGGAAGAGTGACAGCTCCTCATGGGGATGGCTTGCGCCATAGAGTTCTTTTAAATATGACATCAGAGCCTCTTGGGTTCTATATATTTTTAATTAGCTTAACTTATGGTTGGTTATATATATTGTTTATTGTATTTTATATGTTTTTATATCTTTTAATTGCTAACTTGTTGTAAACCGCCTAGAGTCCCCTCTATGGGGGGAGATGGGCAGTGATATAAGTTGGAGAAAGAAAGAAAGAAAGAAAGAAAGAAAGAAAGAAAGAAAGAAAGAAAGAAAGAAAGAAAGAAAGAAAGAAAGAAAGAATGAATCCAGGGCTTTACTGATAATAGCAGGAACCATATTTTTCAGCCTTACGTTCACTCCCTTTTAATGGCAATATTAGCTTGCCATTTCAAAGAAGACATTAAGTGCCAGAGTGGTAGGAAAGCAGAACATACAAGCAGATAACATTTGTATGACAAGCAGAACAAACTATTAACAAATAAGGCTTCCAACCTCCCCTCTTTGAGTTTGCTGAGCTCGGCTGGAATCTGGAAATCCTTGCTTAAAAAGGTTTCTCTAGGAAGTCTCACCTGTGCCTCTGTGGCTTCTGGCATGTTCACTGGTAGGGGTGAAAAGTCTTGTACTTCCCATGCTCCAGCAAACAGGTTTCTCAAATAATTGCGCAGATACCTAGTAGACAACAGAGAGAATATAGCCACTGAAGCAAAGCCACTGCCACTGTTATGACTGCAAGGTACAAGGTACAAAGTACAAGGTACAAAGGCACAGAAGCTGAAGAATCCCATGGTTTTTTGTAGTGTATCCCAAATTTGTAGTGCTTACCAACTACCAAAAACGTTCAAGACCTTAATGACAGTAAATGATAAACTAGTACAGACCTGATTTTTTTTATAATAATTAATCTTTATAACATAATAATCTTTTTTATAATTATTCTATCACCTGCAACATTTTGAACATTAGCTGAGTACGAGGAACTTGAGTGGAAAGGAGGAAATGCAAGAGGTAAGGAAGGTAACTTTAAATGTGTGTTAAGATTTTGATTTAAACACTCCCCCTTTATAAATTCCTATTGAAAACAAGTTTATATGGCTCTCCATGTGTGTGGAGAGGGGCAATGATGGCCAATATTCATGGAAAATTGTTGGCATTTCAAAGCAAATACCAGACATAACATGCTAAAGAAAACTTCAGCAGCAACAGGAGGAACGCCAGGAATCTGTGGAGTGTAGAACTAGCTGCTCAATAAATTATACATACATACATGCACACATACATACAGAAAAAGAGAATGCATGTGTGTATATGTCATATGTATAGGCCAGCACCTCCTGCTATAAAGAGGAACGCACATACACACACAAAGTTTTTATCTGAGAGTTATACAGGTACAGTATACAGCTCAACTTGTTATCCATTGGAAGATATTAACACAATTAATAATAAACTCTGTACTGCTTTAGATAGTTACAATTTTTAGAATATTTGTGTGGTTAAGACAGGGGTCGGCAACCTGTGGTCCGCAGGGTGAGCCGGAGCAGCTGATTGGTGGGGGCCCGGAAGGGGAAACACCTCCACCTATCAGTGCGCAGCTCACAGCGTGCGCGCATGGAGAGGCTTTTGCCTTTCTGCCGGAACCGAGGGCATTCTCGGGGTCCCCGGAGCCTGCCCTTTCGAAGGGGCAAGCTCCAGGGACCCCGAGAATGCCCTCGGTTCCGGCAGAAACGCAAAAGCCTCGCCGGGTGCCCAGGCTGCCGGCCACTTCCCCGCTGCACAGCTGAGCGGGGCGGGGGGGGGCGGGGTGCCGGGGCCCTTCCCCGCGGCGTGGAGATTTTCCACCCCTCCCCCCCGTGCCGCTCAGCTGTGTGCAGCGGGGAAGCGGCCGGCAGCAAAAGCCTCACCGCACGCGCAGGCTGCCGGACGCTTCCCCACTGCACAGCTGAGCGGTGTGGGGGAGGCGGGTGGAAAATCTCCGCGCCGGAAGGGGCCCTGCAGCATGCATGCGCGCAGCGAGGCTTTTGCCTTTCTGCCAGAACAGAGGGCATTCTCGGGGTCCCCGGAGCTTCCCCCTTCGAAATAAAATATTCTAAAAACTGATAAATAGCATTCCTTGTCACTATTGCTAACCAGTGATAGGCAGCTGCTTGGATCAAAAGTGGCTTTAGAGCTGGTAGCGGCTCCTTAAAGCTGCAAATTTTCTTAGGCTCACACAGTCACCATGTGATCCCATGTGAGTTAAGTAAATGGCAATAGTGCACCCCCACCCACTCTAAGCACCTTTTTGGCTTTGGATCTAAAGTGCTGCACTTCTCTGTGCCAATCAGTCTTCTTCACATAGCATCAAGTCCAAGAAAATCCCCAGATTACATACAGGTAGTCCTTGTACAGCAACTGCCTCGTTTAGTGATTGTTTACAGTTACAACTGTGATGAAAAAGTAACAGGTCTGTAAAGCAAAGGAAAACTGAAGATCGTAAGGACAGTTGCGGTTTCATTTAGCGACTGATTTGCTTAATGACCAAGTTGCCAGTCCCAATTGGGGGCGCTAAACGAGGACTACCTGTATCTGATTTTTCTATAAGAATGAATCTACAGATAGTGCTTGCTTAACATCCACTCATTGAGTGACTGTTTGAAGTTACAATGGCGCTGAACAAGGGGACTTACAACAGGTCCTCGTAGTTGTGGGCGTCGCAGCATCCCCACGGTCACGTGATTGAGATTCGGGCACTTGGCAACTGGCTCACAATTACAACGTCGCAGTGTACCGCAGTCGTGATTGCCACTTGCGACCTTCATTGCCGGCTTCCAACAAGCAAAGTCAACGGGGAAGCTGGCAGGACACTGCAACCACGTGAGATTTGCCTAATGATGGCAACTGGGACTGCCAGAACCGCCGTTGTAAGTCAGCACAGTAATGTGGCACTGCATCTTACATCTGCATCACTTAGTGACTGAGTTCCCAGTCCCAATTACTGTCAGTAAGAAAGGACTACCTGTAATTTAGAATTGACTTGATTCCTCCATTCTGAACAGCCCATTCCCATTCCCAATCCACAAAACCTCACTTTACACTTGAAACACTGGAAGGCCATTCCAAAATCTTTTTTTTTCCGTGTAACAACTTTATGGTTGTTTTGAAGGTATGTTTCAGATTGTTCTATTGATGAACTATATGGCCTTTTTTCAGCTTCACCGTTTGCAATGGCCTTCACAGTCCTGAGCCTTACATACTGTTGAAAAGCTGTGGGGAGATCATAAATGTTCAGTGCCTGCTAGGAGACCTATTTCTGAGCTAGGAGACTTTGTGGAGCCAACTCCATCTAGTAATTAAGTCATTAGGACTTAACAAAGAAACCTGAGTTTTAGTCCCTAGGCATGGAAAACAGCTGTGTGACTCTGGGTCAGTCATTCTGCCTCAGCCCTAGGAAGAAGACAATGGCAAACCATTTCTGAAAATGTTGCTAAGAAAACTGTATGGACTTGCCCAAGTAGTCTCCAGGACTCGATTTACTCAAAGATTTACAAAAAGAAGAAGTCTTGCATAGAACAGTGGGAAAAAATTCCAAAAGCAGGAAGAGGAAACATGCAGGACCTATTATTTCTGCCAAAGGAGGTGTTTACTGACTGAAAGTTTTGCACCTGCCATATACCCTTTTTTTATTTTGAATCTGTAAACAACTGCATATAAGTAAGTATGCATTCAAATTTTGAGAAATATGTTGTATTTAAGTATGCGCCGTGTTATGGTTCTGTCAGCTTCTGTTCATTTAGGGATTAATTGAAATATATACTTTGCTCAGTAACTAAACTTTTGCATGCTTGTTGAAAAATTCCCCATTAGTGAAAGGCCATATTCACCCAACAAACTTAAGTGATGAACCATATCAACAAGATGAAGCCACTGCAATGCTCATAACCTCATAAAGAGATAATCAAAACAGAAGGATGCTATGAACAATTATGCAAAAAGTTGCCTAAATTTAGAAATTGTTCTATAAAAAGGAAGGGTTAGGAAGAGAAAGCTTTCAGATGTTTTAATTGTTTTAGTCTAGAGAGGTTCCCAGGAAAATCAAATTTAAAAAATCTAAGAAAAATAACCTAGAATACCTGGGAATGTCTTAGTCCTTTTTCATACTTTCCCTGGACAATCAGAAACAAGAAGATCCAGAAATGATCAGAGACTCTGTGTGTGTGTGTGTGTGTGTGTGTGTGTGTGTGTGTGTGTGTATACACACATATATGACAAAAAGTATTCCATAGTAGCATCCAATGCACATATTAATGAAGAACATCCTGCACTCCCCCTTGGTTTTCTGTTTGACAACAACCTATCATTGGACTTTCTATGAGCCAACTGATCAGTTAATAACTTTACTGCTGGAGAAGGGAGAACAATCCATTACTCACCAGTTCACTGCCTTTCCTTTCAGACTCTTGGAAGCTTCATAACTAAATAGCTCTCTCTCAACCAAATGATAAGGATACAGAACATCCATGGGAAACTCCACAAACACAGGGCCTGTAAGATTAACAAAAGGTTTGATTAAAGATTAAAACTTCAAAGAAAAAATCTGTAGTTAAATGAATAACACTATGTTATATGGCATTATTGTGTCTTACATTTTATCATTTCAACATGCTAGAAAAATATTCAGTCTTTCTATGAGACAATTGTTTTGCTGCCTTCATTCACACACTCTTAAACTATTTACCAGTTATCATATATTCTAAATTACCATTGATGGGATATTTAATTCCCCCCCCCCAATTATAGGCAGTAACCATCAAGGTTACTGTTAACACAGTAAATGCAATTTCAATATCCTCTGTGAAGCAAGATGACAAAATAAAGCTATTAATGGGTCAAAGATTAAAATCTACCTTGTTTAATTTCTTCAGTAATTAAAACCTTTTTTCCCATAAATTAAAGCAAGAGATTAAAAAGAAGTTGGAGGAGTATAGGAAAATTAAATTATCGTGGTTTGGCAGAATAGCAATTATTAAAATGAAGATTTTACCTAGAATAAACTTTTTATTTAGGATGTTACCAATTAAGGTATCAGAGATAGAAATGAAGAGTTGGCAAACCATGATTAACAATTATTGTAATGGAGATAAGAAAGCAAGGGTGAATAAAAAAAGATGGTACAAACCTCAAAAAGTTGGAGGATTGGGGCTCCCGAATTTAAGATTATATTATATAGCAAATCAAATAAGATATATTATAGATGGGATAGTAGGACAAGGAGAGTTGAATTGGTTGGAGATGGAGACTCAAGTACTGGAATGGAAATTGGAAAATGTATTTTTTAATAAACTATTTTAAGGATTTGGGCAAAATATAAGGAAAAATTAATGCCAGTAAAATAGTTTTTAAAAAGGGGTTCTCAACTCCTTCCAACCATTTCTTACCAGGTTTATTAAAAAATACATTTTCCAATTTCCATTCCAGTGGAAATAGTCTCCCCTTTGACTCCAGTGGTGATGATGGAAAACTTCCCTATAAATTTAAAGAAGGAATTGGAAAAGGAATTGAGGGAGAAGAAAATATTTCAAATAAAGGATTGGGTGAAAGAAATGAATAGTAAAGATAGAATAAGAGAGGTATTAAGGGAAAGAAAGTTATCTTGATTTAACTATACACAATTAGAGAAATGGATTCGGAAATGGATAAAGGAAAATAAAGAATGTAGAGGTTATACAAGATTTGAGAAAATGATTATAGAGAGAGAAGATAAAGAAGAAAATTTTGTTATAAAAGGTGAAACAAGTGAAATTTATAAGATATTATTAGAAACGGAAGATCAACAAGATTATCTTAAATCAGTATGGGGTCATGATTTAGTAGAACAAATAAGTAATCAGAGTTGGGAAAAGATATGGGACATGCATATTTTAAAAACTATGTCCATAAGGATAAAAGAAAATTATTTTAAATTGGTATGGAGATGGTACCTGACTCCTAAATATTCAGTATTATGTTGGAGGGGTTGTCAGGAGTTGGGTACTTATCTCCACATGTGGTGGGGTTGCAAACAGGTACAGACATTTTGGCAGAAGATATTTAAAGAGATAAATGAGATAATTGGAATGAATATGGAAGCATGTCCGGAAATAGCACTGTTATCAATTTATAATAAGGTCACATGTACTCAAGACACTAAAATTTTAATTACAAACTTAATGACAGCAGCAAGATTAATAATAGCAAGGAAATGGAAAGTACAAGGGGAATATCAAATTGATGAATGGTACAAAGAAGTATGGGATATGACAATTAATGATAAATTAACATCTAATATTAGAGTTAGAAGGGGATTACAAATTCGAAACAATTTTGTAGAAATTTGGAATATATTTGTAGAATATGTATTATTAAAAGGGAAAGGATGTACACCTTCAAAAGAATTATTATTTTTTTGGAAAGAGGAATGATTAAGAAAATAGTGGTCTTGGGGGTGGGGTGCACGTTGTAAGGTTTTATGTCATAATTATGATTATTAAATGTATATGTATATAAATGTATAATAAAATAAAATTAAAAAAATAAATAAAACCTTTTGATCATTGGATCAGACAACTGCACCTCCAAAATTTATTACTGCTTTTGCCAAGCAACATGACATTTATAACCACATTGTTTTCCCACATAATCCTATTGGTTCTCTTCTCACAGATGGAATACCTTTTATTTTCAAAAAGCCTTAGGTTCTCTTCTTTCTAAAGACAAAAAGTCTTAGGCACACTTCCCTGACAAGATTATGACCATTCTTATCACAAAACTGCCAAAACTTTGTGGTGTGCCTTCCATTTGACAACATCCACTAGAACAGAGCTTTCCAAACTGTGTGTCGTGACACAAAAGTGTGTCGCCACACACAGCGTGGTGTGTCGCCACACCACCCGGAAGCGGCGGCGCGCATGTGCACGGCGGCAGCGGCAGCGGCGCGGCATCAGTGCTTCCGCGTTTTAGTGGAGGCTGCCGCCGCTGCCGCCACGCACACGCACGCCGCCGCACGCCCCCCCGCGCTGCCACCGTGCACGCGCGCACCGCCGCGCATGTGCACCCCCTCGCGCCGCCGCTGTGCGCGCGCCACCGCCACTGGTGTGTCGCCAGCGGTGGCACTTTGGAAAGCCCTGCACTAGAATATTATAAATACTCAAAACCCCACAAAAACAGTATCTGGGGTCAGACCCCAAAAGCCCTCTGGAAAAATGCGTTCAGCGTTTTCTGGAAGACAGATAATGTCGAGGCCAACTGAACCTCCAAAAGTAGGCAATTCCCAAGAGTCGGCACCATCACAGAAAAACAACACTTCTGGGCTTTGGCTCCCCCCAGCCTCTTGAAAGTGGGGATAGCCAGCTGCTTCTCCCAGCACAAAGTAGTCAGGCTGGCTCTAATGGGGAGATGCAGGACTGCAGGTAACTTGGTGCCAAGCTATAAATGGTGTTTTGAAGACTAGTAGTAGTAGTAAAGTTTATTGTTGTAACCACAGGTCATAACATAAAAATGCAATAAAATACAATAAAATATAATAACATTAAACAATAAAATGAAATTATAAAATAAAATAATAAAAGAAGCATTAAATATATAAGAAAAAGGTTACAGCAAAACAGAGCCAGAGCTACAACTAAGAGCTTAAATATTTCTTCCTAAGTTTAAGTGAGAGCAGAGCAAAAGTAGCAACTTGGTTGCTAACAGTTGGGAACACGTCTGCAAGAAGATAAATCAGTTTTTCAACATCAGAGCCCTTGAGTTCATCAGTCATTAATAATTTAGCCCTGATCTCGTTATAAATGGGGCAGTGGAGGACATAATGGATAACATCCTCCACTTGACCAACACCACAAGGACAGAGGCGTTGTTCGACAGGGAGCTTACGAAATTTCCCTTCGAGATATGCGGAGGGTGTTTTGAAGATTAAAGCCAGCACTTAATTGCACCCAGAAACTGATATGGATTCAATGCAGGGCCTGCACTGGTGTAACATGTGTGCCTGCTGGCAAGAACCCAGGCCACTGCATTTTGTACCAAGTGAAGCTCCAGTTGATCATTAAAGGCAGCCCCATGTACAGCACACTGCAGTAATCTAATCAGGTGGTGATGAGGGCATCAGCCAGTGGTCAGGGCCAATGTGGTCAGCTGAGCAAAGGCCTCCCTGGCCACAGCCTCTACCTGCTGATCCAGCAGAAGCTGTGAGTCCAGGAGGACCCCTTAGTTGCATATCGTCTTCCTCAGGGGCAGTACAATCCTGTCCAATGGGGGCATGAAGAAACCCCAATGTACAAATAGCAGTTACGTCTTACCAGGGTTCAATTACAGACCCTTACATCCTGGGAGCGACACCAGGACAGGACACTGAGAGCATCTCCAGTATGGCCCAGGGTTGCAACATATAGTTGGGTATAATCAACATACTAATGATACCAGACCCCGAAACGCCAGATGACCTCCTATAGCAGCTTCATGTAGATGTTAAATAATGGGGCAGGGGGTGGGGAGGGAACCACCCCTGCCACAAGGGAGCAACTACTGCACCAGTCTTTTCTTCCCAGTTACTACTGACTGGAACTGGCTACTGAGGAAAGGAGTGGAACCAGTGTAAAACAGCGTGTCCAGTCCGTAACTCCAGCAGCCAGACCAGAAGAATACCATGGTTGATGGTAAAGAAGAGTGATGAGAGGTCCAAAAAGACTGGGATAGTTGCACTACCCCATGCAGGTCCCAACACAGGTCACTGATGAGCAACCAATGCCATCACGGTCCCATACCTGAGCCTGAATCCTGACTAATAAGGGTCCAGATAATCCACTTCTTCTAGGGAGCTCTGCAGTTGGTCCCAAACCATTTCAACAACCTTCACAAAAAAGGTAAGGCTGGAGACCAGGCAGTACTTGTCTAATACCTCCAATTCCAAGAGGAGCCTCTTAGGGGAGAGGGAACCAATGCCTCCTCCTGCCCCCCACAGCATCCAAAGAAGGCAGGAGAGCCAAGGAACCAGCCTGCAGGTGGTTGAGAATATTCTAGGGAGCACCCTATCCACTTCTTTGGAGGCAACAGGCCAAAAAGAAGGCAGATAACATGGCAAGACAATGGCCCAGTAAGATCACTTCGCTCCACTTATTGCCACAGAGTAGGCCAGGAGGGAAGATTGTCCTGAAACTGAACTTCAAAGTGCCAAAGGCAGTCGCTTCCCACAGACACAAATAACCTCTCCAGACCTGTTTGACTGTCTAGTTCCAAAGCTGAGGTGGGAGATTAAGAACCAAGGAGATATGTGAAAGGTGTGCTATCCCCAGACCCAGTTCCTTTTCAAATGTTGGGCAAACACAATAGAATTCAGGAATAAAGTGTCTTATATTATAATAAAGGACATGTCTCTTCAAAGTGTCTCCAAGTCGCTATGAGTAAATTCTGAAGAATAACTTCCTGAGCTCTTGAAATTCTACTTTTGCTGTAGCTTGCATATAACAATAGCACCGACCCAAGGGAAACACTTCCTGATTTCCAAGATGATATGTAGATATAGGTAACAAAAGCAAAGAAGAGACCCAAGTCAAACATCCTAATAAATGGGACAGAAGTAGTCTATTAGTCCTACCAAGCTACCCCTCTACCCAGAAATTGTAATTATGAGCAAACAGGCCACATTAGTTCCAAGTCAGTAGCACAAGGGCATACCTGGAGTGTTACACTGGGCAACAGCAATTGCTTTTCGCAGCACAGGAGCAATATCTCTGACAGACTTCACTGAAGCACAGAATTTGCAGAGTGGCTTGAATAGAGATAATTGGTCAATATCTTGGAGAGCTCCTCGGCCCTAAGAGGAGGAATGGAGAGAAAAAAGTGAAACCCCATTCTTACACTCATAGTCCCACACAGAAACAGCTGATTTTGCCATCAGGTACACAGATATTTAGGGGCGTGGTGGCTCAGTGGGTAAGACGCCAGGCTTGTCGATCGGAAGATCGCAAGTTCAGAGGTTCGAATCCCTAGCCCTGCCTGCGGAGTGAGCTCCCGCACTCGCCCCAGCTCTTGCCAACCTAGCAATTCGAAAGCATGCAAATGCAAGTAGATTAATAGGTACCACTTCGGCGGGATGGTAACAGCGTTCCGCGTGCGTCATGCGGCCACACGACCGTGGAAGCGTCTTCGGACAACGCTGGCTCTTCGGCTAACAAACGGAGATGAGCACCGGCCCCTAGAGTCGGACACGACTGCACAAATGTGCGGGGGGAACCTTTACCTTTACTTACACAGATATTTACAAAGTGGCTTGTTCACCACACAGATGCTGTGGGAAAGCCAATTCAGGTTGAGAGAGCAAGCCCATGTATCTAACAAAACAGATCAGAAACATTAGCAAACTGTGCCTTTGTTCTCCTTCAAACTTCAGGGCAGGTGGCTGGAACAGCCTACCTTCTGCAACGTGGCTGCTGCCCCTCCAATCAGCAACACCGGAGACTCTGCCATCTGGGCGTTTTTCACAGCTGTCACAGTATTTGTTACTCCAGGCCCTGCTGTTACTGCAGCAACCCCCACTGTTCCTGCAACAGAAAAATGCAGACACAGTGTCACGGTGCCTGTGTGCTCCTCCCACAGAAAACAAAGTGGTACCAAGCAAATACCTGAGAGCCTGGCCACTGCATCTGCTGCAAATACAGCAGTCGCCTCATGCCTTGTGTCCACTACACGAATGCCGAGTTTCTCGCTGGCCACCAAAATGGGGGAGATGTGTCCACCCACCAGCGTGAACAAGTAGTGCACACCATGAGCTTTCAGCACCTCTGCCACTGTCTCCCCACCATGCCGAGTACTTTTAGGGTCCACCTAGAAAGAATACAGACACTTTTTGGTGCTGTTTCACAGAATTCATACAACAAAAATCTGGTGGCCACAATTCCCTCTAATATAGAGCCAGAGGAATGAGCTGCAGGCATATAAAGACTAGGTATAGTTTTAAATCTTTACTATCTTTTGAAAGCTACCTGCTAAAAATGTTTCCTTATCTGAATAATTTTTCCAAGAATACAGCCTCCACTGAGGATGCATTGGATCATATGATTCCAGTTATCTTTCACAACTCTGTTCTAAAATGGCTTTACCTGACGCCAGAAATTATAAATCAGCCCCAGTTTGTGTGCTATCCCAAGAACAGTCACTGTGAAAGTTCCCAGTAGTGCCAGCACCCATGTTGAAGAGCTTCCCAGGCCTAAGGTTTCAGCCACCATGTTGAGATTTATTCAGCATCAACTAGGGATACACTCCAGTTCTGAAAAGGAAGATAGACACAGAAGTGGTGTTCCATTACCTATATATTTCAGGCACTTATCACCCAGATTTTTAATCCATACAAACATTAAAATTGTAGTTTATTTCACATGCTATTCAGATTATGGACAAAAAAACCAAAACAAAATAAGCAAATATAAATACTGTATAATAAATAAATAATGCTATTAAAATGCAATTTAGCCAACACTTTGTCTAAGATATACTGTATTGTACTAAAAATGGTTGGCAAGTGAACTTCTGGCATGACTTGCCGAGCTGCTCTAAAGTCACAGAGGAATACTACAGGGAGAGTAGAAATAACATGGACCTGGAAAAGGGGGCAGCATGCATTTGCGAAGGCAGTAAAGCAAAGGCGGCATTCTTGGTCAGAGAGCAGGAGGAGGAGAAGAGGAGGAAGGAGCAGCAGCAGCAGCCACCAGATGAAGGTATCTGAGAATGAAACTCGGGAAGAAGAACAGTATACTGCCAGAAGCTTCAGGTACACCGTACAGCAAAGCAAAATTTAACATACTGTACTGTTTTAAATAACCTGTTCAATCTTTGACGGTTGATCTTCCATTCTATTCAATTCTCTCTAATCACTAGTGGTTGAGGTAGGGAGGGAACAGTAATGGCTTACTTGAGCCCAGAGGATGGAAGGCAGGGTGAGAAAGAAATATGATACATCTTGCTTATCTAGGGAAAGTCAAGCTTTTCTAAAATGTTAAATATTTAAGATAGCAGTAATGATAAATTGGCCAACTCCCAAGCCTCATGGAGATCCAAGTTCACAATCTGCAAAATTGAAGTTTTGCAATTTGAATTGCATCAGAGACAAACCAAAGGAAAACTGGCTTGGCAATCCAAGAAGGTTAATGAGTTAAGAAAGGAGCAGGGTGTCAGTGCCAAATTGGTGCAAATGCTGCATGTGGAAGGGGCCCATTTTTTTCCTAGGTGCAATCCCTGACTTAGCTTGATCATCATTTTGTTTCTAGAGCGGCTAACCCACTATGTGAAACCCTCAAGAGACACAATTAACCTTGAAAGGCTTTCTGCTTCTGATACTGGATGCAGCACAGTCATGTATAACTTTTTCCGCCATGAATCTGCCAATGGCCTATAGCTGGAAGAATGAACTCTTGGAACTTAATAATACTGTACATCTGATAAATTTGGCTTAGGCGTTG
The DNA here is from genome assembly GCA_023362775.1 of Charina bottae. Taxonomy (NCBI): domain Eukaryota; kingdom Metazoa; phylum Chordata; class Lepidosauria; order Squamata; family Charinaidae; genus Charina; species Charina bottae. The sequence continues at coordinate 5,280,142 of JALMGJ010000021.1, read as the reverse complement.
GCTTTTAGTGGTTGAGCTAACTACCTCCTTTGTAAGCAAATCTCATATATATACAGAATATATATATATATATATATATATATATATATATATATATGTTTATATGTTTATATGTTTATATGTTTATTTATTACATTTATATCCCGCCCATCTCCCCCACAAGGAGGGACCCTAGGCGGTTATATTATAGTGCAAATGAACATTGGCTGCCTAACTAAAAGTTTTAGGTTATCTTCCTAGGTCATACAAAAGCTTTATTTACTTCTAAATCATTGGCTATTTTCTGTTACAGTAATCAGTTAGCATGTGCATTTATTTGAATTATTTATTTATTTTCTATCCCGCCTTTATTTTTATAAATAACTCAACATACCTAATACTCCTCCCTCCTCCTATTTTCCCCACAACAACCACCCTGTGAGGTGAGTTGGGCTGAGAGTGTGTGACTGGCCCAAGGTCACCCAGCCGGCTTTCATGCCTAAGCAAGTTAGGATATTGTATTGTCGAAGGCTTTCACGGCCGGAGTTCGATGGAGGTTGTGGGTCTTCCGGGCTGTGTGGCCGTGTTCTGGAAGTTGTGGTTCCTAACGTTTCGCCAGCATCTGTGGCCGGCATGTTCAGAGGGCAGGAGCACAGACAGAAGCGATCTCTCTGTGCCCAGGTAGAGTGGCAATGTTCTATTTATAGAGCTCAGTTATAGGAGATTAGGTGGGGTTTTCTGTTGTGTTGAAATGTTAACGAGTGGCTGCTGAGCGTGATTAGCATGTTCATTGTGAAAAGTATTCCCATGTCCTGGTAGTTGAGCTGAGTTCGTTGACCTTTCGCAGGCTGTGTTTCTCAGGACTGGTAGCTAGGTTTTGCTAATTTTTAGACTTTCTTCTTTTTTATTGTAACTGTGCTGGTGTTTGTGAATTTCAATGGCTTCTCTGTATAATCTGGTGTAGTGGCTTTTGGTGTTGTCCAGTATTTCTGTGTTTTCAAATAGGATTTTGTGTCCCGTTTGCTTGAGAGCATGTTCAGCTACTGAAGATTTTTCCGCTTGCTGTAATCTGCAGTGTCTTTTGTGTTCTTTTATCCTGGTGTGAATGCTTCGTTTTCAGAAAACCCACCCATACAGACCGGTATCTGCACAAAAATTCCAATCACCACCCACGACAAAAGAGAGGCATGATCAAAACCTTGGTGGATCATGCTAATCCAGAGCTTTCCAAACTGTGTGTCGCGACACAAAAGTGTGTCGCCACACAACCCGGAAGCGCTGATCATCATCAGCGCTTCTGGGTTTTCCCGCGGCGACACACCAACCGCGGCGTGCAAAAACCCGAAAGTGGCAGCAGCGCTTCCGGGGTTTTGCGTGCTGCCGCAACGTCGGCACTTCCGGGTTTTCCCGTGGCAACACACCAACGGCGGTTGGTGTGTCGCCGCGGGAAAACTTTGGAAAGCCCTGTGCTAATCGAAACTGTGAAACCCAATTTCTCAACAATGAACCTAACCATCTGAATTGGGTCCTACAGGCAAATGGCTATTCCAAGAATGAAATAAAAAGAGCCATCAAACCAAGAAAACAACATCCAACTGAAGAAAAACAGCCCCCCACAAACAAAGTATTCCTGCCCTACATCAAAGGAGTCACTGACCGCATGGGAAAACTGATGGAAAAACACAACTTTCAAACAGTCTTCAGGCCCACCAGAAAAATACAACAAATGCAAAAATCAGCAAAAGACAAAAGGGACCCCCGCACCGCTGCAGGAGTATACCGTATACCATGCAGCTGCAGACAAGTATACATTGGAACCACAAAACGAAGCATTCACACCAGGATAAAAGAACATGAAAGACACTGCAGATTACAGCAACCAGAAAAATCTTCAGTAGCTGAACATGCTCTCAAGCAAACGGGACACAAAATCCTATTTGAAAACACAGAAATACTGGACAACACCAAAAGCCACTACACCAGATTATACAGAGAAGCCATTGAAATTCACAAACACCAGCACAGTTACAATAAAAAAGAAGAAAGTCTAAAACAGAGCTTTCCAAACTGTGTGTCGGGACACATTAGTGTGTCGGCTGCAGTGTCTGGGTGTGTCGCGGATGCTGCTGCCTCCGAGCCCTGTCAGGATTCCGCGCAGGTCCTAGTGCCTCCAAACCTGCCCTGCCAGGATTCCGCGCAGGTCCTAGTGCCTGCCTTGTGCCTTGCTGCCTCCAAACCTGCCCTGCCAGGATTCCACGTAGGTCCTAGTGCCTGCCTTGTGCCTTGCTGCCTCCAAACCTGCCCTGCCAAGATTCTGCGCAGTTCCTAGTGCCTGCCTTGTGCCTGGCTGCCTCCAAACCTGCTGTGATTCTGCGCAGGTCCTAGTGCCTGCCTTGTGCCCTGCTGTAAGTGTGTGTCACGAAATGATGCATGTCTAAAAAGTGTGTCACCAACATGAAAAGTTTGGAAAGCTCTGCTCCAGGTCATCTTCAAAGGCAGATAAGAGTGTGTTACAGCAGCCCAGGTCAGTGGTGATCAGACCTAGGTAAATTTTGATATATGCCATAACAAGCTTCTTCTCAGAATGAAAATACTATATCCTTAAAGTACACTTCCGATGCAGCAAATCTAGAATTAAAAGTTTGTGTTCTCAAGTACACAAATATTCATAAATTATCGGTTATAATCAGTTATTATCAGTAATAAAGCAGTAATCAATTTATCTGTGAAAAAAACTTGATTTGTCGGTGGATGGTGGCCACTGCCACTGTGTCTAAACCCACTCTGATGATAGTTTCTTAAAGCGGGGGATACATGTCAACTTTCCCGAAATAAAGCTCATCCTACATTCTCTCACTTCCCCCTCGATTTTCAAGCGGAATTGGCTGCCTGCCTAGAGGCTCACCTTGTAAGACCGATCGATCGACTCTGCATTTCTCCGATCAGTCTTGCAGGGAACATCGTGTTTCGTGGAAAAGCCCCGGGACGGTGTGAGGCAGGGAAGCCATTTGGCATCACGCGCCTCTGTAAAGGGTGGCAGCCCCACTGCCGCAGGAATAGAAAGGCGCCGACATGGCAGACCCCAAGTGGGCAGAGGAGTACGTTCGCTTGGGTGTAAATTCCACTGCGGCCAGTGGAATTCACACCCTTAAAAGTCTGCCACGCCAACCACGGAAGTGCAAGGTTGGCTTTCCCTCCACCTTCCCGCCTCGACTCGGGCACCCCATTCTGGCCAAGCGAGCGACCTTCGGAGCTTCCAACTTACCGAGCTGGGAACGACGGAGGCTGGAGAAAGCAGGCACGGGCTGCCCGACGGAGGGAGGAGTGCGGGCAGGCGGGCTCGCTGTCTAGGTTAAGATGTGAGGCCGGCGCCGCCTCCTCCGGCTCACGCCCCTTTCGCCCCGCTGGCGACGAAGTCTGCGGGAAGAACTGGCAGCGCGACTGGTAGCTGCTGCTGCCACTCATCGCCGCAGGCGCGGAGCGGCGGCGCCCGGGCGGTTCTGCACGCCGTTTCCCCGCCTCTGGAAGGCCGGCTGCGGGCTCTTCCCCGGCCGGGCTCTCTCGCCCAGGCAACAGCGCAGCAACGGGCCGCTCTGAATCCAGATGTCTCCGGGCCCGAGTGGAAAAATAAAAACCACGCGACCCGCGCGGGAGGGAGCGCAAGGCCCCAAACCAGCCCCGAACTTCACTCTCTGGACCTGCTGCCCAGCAACATTCCCGCTCCAAAGGGCGGCGAGACGACCTCAAGCAGCGCGCCGTGCGCGACTTTCAGTGCGCGGCCTAAGCAAAGCGTCGCCCGCCGCAGCGTCAGGCGATGCTTGGCCCACATTGAGACTCGCAGCCGCCTGCTCTGAGCCGGCCTGAACTTGGCGTAACGTCCGCGGCGAGGTCTTCCGGGATCACGTGAAAAGTCTCACTCCTGCCCCGGACAGGTGAAGTTAGGATGGGAATAAAAGTAGCCGAGTGTGTTATGCCTTCGTCAAGACTAACATATTTATTATGGCCTACGCTTTTGTGGACTACAATCTGCTGCTTTATCGGAAACCGTGAGGCATTTGGCCATTTCCTCAATCCTGATTTACTTGTACAGCCTTTCCCCCCGCCATTGAGGAGGCAGAAAACTGTTTCCCTTGCAAATCCCTGGCCTGATTCACTGCTGAACAGCGCCTCTGTCCTGGTTGCGCAGAGCCAAAAAGACTCTTCGGCTTCGCTGCTCTTCTTTTTCAGTATGTTGTTGTTGTTTATTCGTTCAGTCGTTTCCGACTCTTCGTGACTTCATGGACCAGCCCACGCCAGAGCTTTCTGTCGGCGGTCACCATCCCCAGCTCCCCAATGGTTGAGTCCGTCACCTCCAGAATATCATCCATCCATCTTGCCCTTGGTCGGCCCCTCTTCCTTTTGCCTTCCACTTTCCCTAGCACCAGCTTCTTCTCCAGGGTATCCTGTCTTCTCATTATGTGGCCAAAGTACTTCAGTTTTGCCTTTAATATCATTCCCTCAAGTGAGCAGTCTGGGTTTATTTCCTGGAGTATGGACTGGTTTGATCTTCTTGCAGTCCAAGGCACTCTCAGAATTTTCCTCCAACACCACAGTTCAAAAGCATCTATCTTCCTTCGCTCAGCCTTCCTTATGGTCCAGCTCTTGCAGCCATAGGTTACTACAGGGAATAACATTGCTTTAACTATGCGGACCTTTGTTGTCAGTGTGATGTCTCTGCTCTTAACTATTTTATCAAGATTTGCCATTGCTCTCCTCCCAAGAAGTAGACGTCTTCTGATTTCCTGGCTGCAGTCAGCGTCTGCAGTAATCTTTGCGCCTAGAAATACAAAGTCTGTCACTGCCTCCACTTTTTCTCCCTCTATTTGCCAGTCATCAATCAAGCTCGTTGCCATAATCTTGGTTTTTTTGAGGTTTAACTGCAACCCAGCTTTTGCACTTTCTTCTTTCACCTTCGTCATAAGGCTCCTCAACTCCTCCTCACTTTCAGCCATCAAAGTAGTATCATCTGCGTATCTGAGATTGTTAATGTTTCTTCCAGCGATTTTAACTCCAGCCTTGGATTCCTCAAGCCCAGCATGTCGCATGATGTGTTCTGCGTACAGGTTGAATAGGTAGGGTGAGAGTATACAACCCTGCCGTACTCCTTTCCCAATTTTAAACCAGTCCGTTGTTCCGTGCTCTGTTCTTACCGTTGCTACTTGGTCGTTATACAGATTCCTCAGGAGGCAGACAAGATGACTTGGTATCCCCATACCACCAAGAACTTGCCACAATTTGTTATGATCCACACAGTCAAAGGCTTTAGAATAGTCAATAAAAGAGAAATAGATGTTTTTCTGAAATTCCCTGGCTTTCTCCATTATCCAGCGGATATTGGCAATTTGGTCTCTAGTTCCTCTGCCTTTTCTAAACCCAGCTTGTACATCTGGCAATTCTCGCTCCATGAATTGCTGGAGTCTACCTTGCAAGATCTTGAGCATTACCTTACTGGCATGTGAAATAAGTGCCACTGTTCGATAATTTGAACATTCTTTAGTGCTTCCCTTTTTTGGTATGGGGATATAAGTTGATTTTTTCCAATCTGATGGCCATTCTTGTGTTTTCCAAATTTGCTGGCATATGGCATGCATCACCTTGACAGCATCATCTTGCAAGATTTTAAACAGTTCAGCTGGGATACCGTCGTCTCCTGCTGCCTTGTTATTAGCAATGCTTCTTAAGGCCCATTCAACCTCACTCTTCAGGATGTCTGGCTCTAACTCACTGACCACACCGTCAAAGCTATCTCCAATATTATTATCCTTCCTATACAGATCTTCCGTATATTCTTGCCACCTTTTCTTGATCTCTTCTGCTTCTGTTAGGTCCTTACCATCTTTGTTTTTGATCATACCCATTTTTGCCTGGAATTTACCTCCGATGTTTCTAATTTTCTGGAAGAGGTCTCTTGTCCTTCCTATTCTATTGTCTTCTTCCACTTCCGCACATTGCTTGTTTAAAAATAATTCCTTATCTCTTCTGGCTAACCTCTGGAATTTTGCATTTAATTGGGCATATCTCCCCCTATCACTGTTGCCTTTTGCTTTCCTTCTTTCTTGGGCTACTTCCAGTGTTTCAGCAGACAGCCATCTTGCCTTCTTGGTTTTCTTTTTCTTTGGGACGTTTTTTGTTGCCGCCTCCTGAACAATGTTGCGAACTTCTGTCCATAGTTCTTCTGGGACCCTATCTACTAAATCTAGTCCCTTAAATCTATTCTTCACCTTTTTCAGTATATCATCATATATATCAGGATGCGAGCCCTGCCCCTTTTGAACGTGCAGGCAACAGTAGTACACACGTGCAGGCAACAGTAGTACACGTACAAAGGGGCAGGGCTTGCATTGCGATGCTCCCACCACCGTCTTGCTGGTTTTCATTCACGCACTCACGTACACGAAATGCCACCGAATACACTAAATATAGGGAGAGATACTTGACCAAATAGATAGGTTTCGTAAAAAACAAAGGGAAATAAGATCGGATAATTAATGGCAAGATTACCTTTGCTTTACTGGCCATTGCAACTCTTTTGATTGTACTACTCATGCAAGAACGTGGAAAACAGATTGTTAGAACGCCTAAGTATTCTTCTGAGGAACTTTTAAAAAATGAGCTCTATAAGAACTGAGTTTGGAGAAATTAAACAGCTCAGAATTGAAAGGTTAAGGTTTAAACATTAACAATTTGAGATAGGGAGATGACACCACTTAGTTGAAAGTAAAGAAGATTCAGAAGAGCTCATTTTGAAAGTAGAATAGAAAGTAAAAAAATTGAGTTAATGAATATTAAAATACAGGTAATATTAACTGGCACTTTTAATGAACTCAGTTGATGATGTATGGACAACCCCTGGATTCCTAGAGAATCTGAGATCCCAAACTACCAAACAGAGACTCAGACGGAGGTTTCAAAGAAAGAAATCAGCTTTTTATTTTGGCCAAGTAAAGGAGCTGGGTGGACTACCTCTCCACACACAACCTGGGTTGGGCAGAGGTAGGTCGAGGACTTTGTGGAAATTTACAAGGCTTTATATAGGGTAGTATCCAATCACACAATTTACAGGCAATTGCTTTGAATTTTATTATCACCTCCCTTTCCGGGCATTCCCAGATGTAGGTACTAAAGAAAAGTAATTGGCAAGAAAAATATTTGGCAATTCTTTTGATAAGACAAAAACAGAAAGCAGCATCAAAATAAATCACACTTTGATGATCCTCCCAATCCCTTTTGCTATCTATTTTAGAGAGCTAGGTGACCCTGGGGCCATGCCATCCTCCCTGGGTCTGCCCTCATTACCACATTACATTTCAAAAGAACAACACTAACACATTCTTTTCAAAGAACATCCTTATCTCTTTCTTCACAGCTCATGGCTACAATGAGGTCCCTTTCAATTAAAGTATTCTATTGAGACATTCTTTAAAATAAACTATACACTATTATGTTACAAAGAAGAAACAGATTAACATGGAATGCTAGGAACTATGTTTAAGGACTTTAGAAATGCAGGACACTGTATTAAAAATGCAAAAGGTACAAAAGGGGAAGTTTATTACAAATGCTAAAAGTTTATTACAAATGCTAAAACTACAAGGATGGAAACTACAAATGCTAAAACTACAAGGAGGGGACCATATAATGATGAAGTAATAGTTTTGTTTTCATGGACTCAAAAATGGATAGGTAAAGGTAAAGGTTCCCCCCGCACATTTGTGCAGTCGTGTCCGACTCTAGGGGCTGGTGCTCATCTCCGTTTGTTAGCCGAAGAGCCAGCGTTGTCCGAAGACGCTTCCACGGTCATGTGGCCGCATGACGTGCGTGGAACGCTGTTACCTACCCATCGAAGTGGTACCTATTAATCTACTTGCATTTGCATGCTTTTGAATTGCTAGGTTGGCAAGAGCTGGGACTAGTGCGGGAGCTCACTCCGTCAGGCGGGGCTAGGGATTCGAACCTCCGAACTTGCAATCTTCCGATCCGACAAGCCTGGCGTCTTACCCGCTGAGCCACCACGCCCCCCAAAAATGGATACTGAACAACAAAAATGCTGAATAGTATTCTAAAAAGATTGATCCTTGGTAAGAATGCAATAACGAACTTATACAAGATAATGATAAGGATATTTGTAGGACAATAAAGATCAGGATAGGTAAATCAGTGCTTTCCCCCCCCCCCCAATGGTAATACATAGCTAGATATTGAGAAAGAGCAAGAACAAGAAGTTAGATACCTTTGAGTTAGGAATCTGGAAACAATGTACCATAGATTGTAAGAAGAACTAATCAGTCCTGAAACAAATCAAGAGAGACTGCTTCCTTGAAGAAATTATCAGGAAGCAGAAATGCACATACTTTGGTGATCTGACAAGGCTGATAATGAAAAAATAACTACACTTGGGTGGCTTGAAGAAAAGAGAAGACAATGGTAAGAAGGGCAGACAGGATCAGGGAGATTACTGGAATGTCCTTGGAAGAGCTATGGATTGTCACTTGAGCAGTTTGAGAAGGCAGTCATTTGTCAAAACATGGTTGCCTGGTTCACACATAACACAACCATTCCTTATGGTTGACATTACAAACTGTAATGACAAGTTTTCATTGTGGTTGCTCTCAAAATGGTTGATATTTGAGGGCTGGCAAAACAAATACTAGAAGGCAAATAAAACTGGGTTGTAGCCATACACCATTTTGTTTTCTAGGATCATTTCTGAGGTCTTTGTATAGCCTCAAGGCACTGATGGAAATAAAGGCTATCTTTTGCAGCATGCTACTTTCCCTTATATTGTTTTTTAATTTAAAAAAATGAAAATAAATTTGGGTGAGCCAGGGAGCTTGGCAGGCATCAAGAAACATGTTTGTGGGCACATTGCCACCCTGAGCGCTATTATTCAGACGTTAATGTAATATGTGAATCCAGCTACTGAGAACTAGGATAAGCAATATATAAAGGATGGAAAAGTTTGAAGATTTTCTCCAAATGTAGGCACTTACATTTTTTCTAAGTAGGAACGAGCAGCAGCCATTTTACGTATATCAGAAAAAGTAACGGAGAGCATTAGTCTAAAGCAGAGCTTTCCAAACTGTGTGTCGGGACACGTTAGTGTGTCGGCTGCAGTATCTGGGTGTGTCACAGCTGCTGCTGCCTCTGAACCCTGCCAGGATTCCACACAGGTCCTAGTGCCTGCCTTGTTCCTGGCTGCCTCCAAACCTGCCCTGCCAGGATTCCACGCAAGTCCTAGTGCCTGCCTTGTGCCTTGCTGCCTCCAAACCTGCCCTGCCAGGATTTCGCGGAGGTCCTAGTGCCTGCCTTGTGCCCTGCTGTAAGGGTGTGTCACGAAATGATGCCCTGCTGTAAGAGTGTGTTGCGAAATGATGCATGTCTAAAAAGTGTGTCACCAACATGAAAAGTTTGGAAAGCTCTGGTCTAAAGTTTGCTTCTCTGCAAATTTTCAGAATTTGTGCATCTTTCTTTCATGATGGAACTCAGAAATCTCCAGACATTATCTACCTATAGAAGAAAAGGTTTTCTCTGCCTACCTTATCAGTACGATGTACATTTTTCTGAACCTTTACCATGTCCTCCTTACTTGCCTACTATGAGAATAAGTAAAAAAAGTAAAAAGTTGTGACTTTTTAGTTTTATAAAAACTAAAAAGTCACAACTTTTTACTTTTTTTACTTATTCTCATTCAGAAAATACTTCCAACCTCAATAATTTTAACTGCTTTTTTCTAGTTCTAAAGTATTATTTTGAGTTGGATGACCCAACTGTATGAAGTTCTTCAGATGTCAGCACAGAATGGATCTGTATTGTACCCTGTCACTAGTACATAGCCTTTCCTGAAACTTGTAAAGTTTCTTCTGAGTTCCCTTCCTTCATAGCTCCTTCTTGCCCCAGTCCTGTCTCCTGACCTCATCCTCAAATCTCTTTCATTTATTATTTCATCAGCTTTGAGTTACTCAGCACTTTGACTTAGTCAGCACTCTTCTGCCGTTTGCCTTGCCTGTAGGCTGCCTGCATTCCACGCTGCTACCTCCTCCTCCTCCTGCTCCCCCATAAAGCTCCTGCTAGTGTGAAATTTTAAATGCAGCCAGATCAACACTTTTTGTACTATATTTGAGGCATGTAAAGGCTTGCAATCATTCATGTATTTTTGTTCCCAAAGCAGATGGATGTTTGTGGCGTGACTGTTCTATATCTTCCAAGTCATCCAGCCAACCGTAATCAGAGGCTTAATTAGCACAGGTGCATACAATACAATCATAGGCAATTCACTCCAAACAAATAGTTTGCTTCATCACATAATAAATTACTACTTCTTTGTAGTTGTAACTGTGTTGGCTGGATGTTCTGCAACTCCTGGCACAATGTTCTTCTTAATTCTATGATTCTACTCTGCTGTCCCATTTTTTTAAATTACTGGACTACATACATATCATGTGGTTTACTATTGTGTTTATTTCATACCTTCTAATTTATTTAACACATTTCTATTCTGCTTCATCAAAACTGTTAAAGGTGGCTGAAATGCCTTCATCAGTAAATATTTGGTTGAATCAGTACCCTGGATTAGACAAAGAAAAAAAAAACCCCACACAAATAAATAGGAAGGACTGACACTGAAAATGGTTTTAGAAAGCCCCATGCTGGAGAAGCGTATGTGGCACAGTCCATTCACTGAATAACAGGAGGAATCTACTGAATGTTAGTTTGACTTGATATGGTTACATTTTGGGCCTCTGTTTTACACATCCACTCCCATGGTTCCTTCTGCCTTGATTTAGGCACCAGCATAGTCAAGATATTTGATGATGCTGGTGCCTTTTACAAACCCCTTTAGTGTTCTCTGAATTTAGCAAAAAAAATAGTATTATCTATTATAATTATTTAAAGGATTAACTAAATAATACCAACTCCCCCTTGCTGTTCTATTACATAAAACACACTCTCTAAATATGTGTGCAATACCACCCCTCTCTTTCTGTTCCTCCCTCTGAATTATCTTTTCAAATATTTCCTTCCATCTGTTATCAAGTTTTCATAGGTGTGGTAGATTTTTTTTCTTTTGCCCTCCCCTTATTTCTTCCCAATCCATGTTAGATCATGAGCTCTGTTGAGAGCATCAACCCCTCTACCATAGCCTATGGAACTCTGTAAATAAGGTGCCATTACAACTGGCAGGATTGGGGGGAAGGGACAATTGTGACCAGTAGGGTTTTTTAATGTGATTTTTCAAGAAAGTTCAGCTCATAATTCAGGAACATAGAATCAGCAAGTGTTGGCAGCTCACAAGGAAGACAGTACTACGTCCAGAGTGATACGGTACTGGCTGAGAATTGAAGCCCATCTAGCAGTCTGTTAGAACTACTGAAATGGAGCAGAGCTGCTAAACCCGTGTACAGAAAAAGAATATTGTTTAAAAACAGAGCCCATGAGCATATTAGAGAGATCCAGGTTAGTCTTACACCTTTAGCCCACCTTAGCATAAAGAAACACGCACTTAGACATGGCAGGTATGAAAAGTAAGTACAAAAGAATCCTTACGTTTATTCATTGCAGGTACAGCATTTTCTGTAGATAAATGATGTTCCATTTCTTCTTTCTGTTCCCTAAACTTAGGGAAACAGCCCCTCATTGCTGGCAAGAGATGTGTGTAGAAAGGGGGAAAAATCTTCTAGGCCCATCCATGGCCTAGAATGGAGCAGCACACAGCTGTGTGCTTTGCTCCCAGTCGAAGGAGGAGAGAGAGAGAGAGAGAGGAAGTGGGAGTGGCCACAAACAGCTTCCTCAAAAGCATGGAGAGTTTGCCTGCTAGAGCAACCATTCATATGCTGATGAAGCATGCTGGATTTGCCAGAATCTCCCAACAAGAATAAATATTAATGCAACAGGAGACATCTGAATCATAGGATCATTGGGGTTGGAAGTGAAGATACTCTAGCCTAGTCACCTTCCCAGTGTCTTTTGGCAGGAGAATCAAATAATCTAACATTCAGGACAGAGAAATCCTGAACAGCAAGTAGGATTTAAAGATCAAGGGTAGCAAACAGCTACATACAGTATAGTAGTCTCCAGCAGCAATAGCGTCTTCAGGAGTTGACTTGATTTCACAAATGTTAGAAACTGAAAGAGAAGGGGCTTTGGGACAAGTTCCTGAACCTCAAATGCAGCACCTGTGCAGGTAATACTGCAGTACAACTGGTAGAAGCTAAATGAATTAAAAATTGCTCCTGAGTTCAAGTCCCTGTTTGTCATCTGGAATAAAATAATTTATTTTTTATATATTTTGAAATTACTTCATGTAAATGTATAACTATTTATATAAAATACTGTAATGTAAAATTTTATTTATATTGAAGGGGGGAGATGTGGTATGCTTCTGTTATTTTAAGGGAACTCCCAGAATGAATTAATCATGGTTAAAACCAGGGACAGAACATGGTATGTGGTTTTTCTTGAGTACGCTTTGTTTTACTGTGGTCGGCTGTCCTGCTAAGAAAAACCAGTGTTTGTGATATATACTTTCCTGTCACCTCCATGGATGTAGGGAAAATATTTACAGCCTTTTGTTCTACACCATGGGTGTCCAACCTTTTGGCTTCCCTGGGCCACATTGAGTGAAGAGGAATTGTCTTGGGCCACACATAAAATATATAATATAGTTAATGTATATAAGTAATAAAACTTCATTTATTTTTTATATTTTTATTACATTTTTTTTAAAAAAGAGGGCAACATAAAACCAGTGGGATATTTGACCTTGTTTTTGTGAAACTAATGCATTAGTGTTTGGTTCGATGAAAGTGGTTGCAATTCTCAGTGAGTTCTCAAGGTGCTCATCAGAAATTTTAATTCTAATTTTACTCTTTGTGTGCTTGATCCTTGAAAATAGTTGCTCACAAATGTACATGCTGCCAAAAAGCGATGTCATGAATAAGGCATGATTGTGAAGCGAGGAATATTTTTCTCTGGGAAGATAGGTCTTATATAAAAGTCCAGTAAAGAGACATGATCAAATTTTTCTTTGAGTTGAATGTCTGATTGCAACTGCATTCCATTTGAAAATTCGGAGGTAATGTAGTTATGTCAACTGAAAATGGAGTTGAAAATATACCAAAATATTGATTTTTCCGGGAATCTTGAAACCTGTTCTCAAATTCCTGTATCAAACCGAAAAGCAAGGCTGCATATTTCTCGCTGTTCACAGGACTATGTTTAGCCAACGTATTAAAATGTATAAAATTATTTTCCATAATTTGAGCTTGCCATACTTTTAAGTTTCATTTCAAACACTCTTATGGTTTGAACCATTGCAGTGATAAGTTGGTTTTCACATTGAAGACGCATGTTTAACTCGTTTAAATGAGCGGTCAAATCCACCAAAAATGCTAAATCTGTGAGCCATTTTTCATCTTCAAGTTCTGGCACAAATTTTCTTTTTGATTCCATAAACGACTTGATTTCATTTCTCAAATCATAACATCTTTTCAGCATTTTACCCCGACTTAGCCACCTTACTTCAGAAAAGTAAATGATGTCCCCATAATCAGCATCCATACTTTTAAGGAACTCCTGGAATTGGCGATGATTCAATCCCTTGGCCCTTATGAAATTCACTGCTTTGATGACAATTTGCATAACATTATCCATTTTTAAAGCTTTTGCGCATAAATTTTCTTGATGTAGAATGCAGTGATACTTCATCAAATGTGAGCTGCCGGCGGCACTTGCATCGCCTTCTATCAATTTTGTAAATCCCTCACTTTTACCAACCATCGCCGGGGCGCCATCAGTAGATATACCAGATATGTTGGTTAAAGAAAATCGCTTTAATGTCATTTTTACTGCTTTGTACAAATCAAGAGATTTAGTTGTGTCCTTTAATGGCACCAAAGAAGCCATTTCTTCAGTGACATTATATTTGTTATCAATACCTCTAATAAAAATGGCAAGTTGAGCTGTATCTGTAGCATCAGTACTTTCATCCATCGCCAAAGCATAAAATTTGAAATTAGCAGCTTTACTCTTCAAACCTCTTTCGATAGATTTTCCTATTTCTTCAATTCGCCTGGCTATAGTCTGGTGAGACAAACTGATTTTAGAAAAATTGTTTTATTTATCAGGACAAATTATATCTGCCACACTTTCCATACATTGCTTAATAAACTCAGCATCGGTAAATGGTTTTGATTTTTTTGCAATCAGATTTGCTACCAAATAACTAGCTTTTATAATAGAGTCCTTTTGAGTTGTAACTTTTTTTCAGAAAAATTGTTGAGACGACACTTTTTTCAGTTCCGCTAATTTGTCTTTACAACAAATTCCTTGATACGCTTCGAATTTGGCAGCATGTTTTTCCATATAATACCTTTTCAAATTGTAGTCTTTGAAAACTGACACGTTTTCCCTACAAATTAAACATATTGCCTTAGTATTTGTCTCGACAAAAAAGTACTCATCTGTCCATTTTTCATTGAATACTCTTCCTTCATCCGCAATTTTTCTTTTCTTTTTTGGGTTCTGTTTTCTGTTGAAGCCATGCTGGAATAAATTTATTTAGGAATAAACTTTTTTTAAGAAATGACACAACAAGCCCATCGTAAATTGTTAGGTAGGCAAATAAACAAAGCAAAGTTTAATAATCAAATAAGAAAACTTACATGTCTACTTAATAATAATAACAATAAATGCCTGTCGTCACAGAACACGTGTAGGTAGGTTGAAATATCATATATAACGCCAAGTCGCCACAAGCTGACATGTGCAGCGGGTGGCGGCGGCGTTAGCACTGCACTGCCCCCTCCCCTACACAGCGTTCCATTGTTTCTACCTACGCAGTCCGCGCTCGAGCACCATGCGATCGAGTCACGAAAAAAATCGCAAAATAATGTTAAAAGTTTACGATTTTGGGGGGCCGCATTACTGTTCAGGGCCACATGCAGCCCATGGGCTGCGGGTTGGACACGCCTGTTCTACACTAAGGCTGCAAGTGGAGGAGGACTACAGTACTGTGCTTTTTTGCGTCCTAATTTCAGGTGGCCTTCCTGATGCCTGTCTTTTCATTCAAACCAATCTGTTTTTACAGACAAGAGTGGGAGTCCAGACTTACTTTATTTATTTGCATTTTATCTATTTGCCAATTAGGCAAATGGGAGAAAAAACTGATTATTTGGAGCAGAATGTGCATTTAGCAAACCCTTCATGCACCTCTCAGCCTTGCTATGCTGCTCTTTGTACAGCTCCTCCCTATGACACTGTAAGGGCAGCAATTAGCAGTTGTCCCTAACTGTAATTCTAACTGTGGGAAAAGCCACACACCCCACCTACCCACCACCCACCCTGTCACTGCACAGAATGGATGCCAGGGTGGTGGTACTTGGTGCTCTGTCCACCCTTTTCTTTCCCAAAGGACTGTCAAGCCCTTTACTTAACAGCCACCAGATGGCAGCAAAGAGTTTGTCTCTGATAAATGCAATCTGTTAAATCACCTGGATTTGTACAGCCCAGATGCAGCTGTTGCATAAGTGTTCCTGGAACTGCAGTTCAAGAAAGGGAGTTAGGTGTGTGTGAAAAATGTGTTCAGCTGCAGTGTAGTCTTAGGTCAATCATCCACTAAATGACAGCAAAGATTTTGTCTCTCTTGGCTGCTATGTAGAGGTCATCCAGATCTCAGAAACTGATATGAGGTACTGTAGCTGGATAAATGATGTTGAAGAGATGGAATCAGATAAATTACTTTATATTGTGTCAGCTCACAAATACATACACTATGCCATCCAAAAGAGTAGGAAAGGGGGAGAAATGTAGCTGTATGTTAAGGCTACATATCTTTACCAGATTATCTTCTATGATGGGATGAACTTTCTAGAAGACCATCCCATGAGGAGAGGAACTGAGGGGTCAGGGTTCCTCTGAGAACAGAGGTTACTGGGAAGAGAGTTGACCAGTGCACATGCTATATAGAACGACAAAAGCAAAGTCCTTTCAATTGCACTTGCCTGATGATTAGTCAGTCAACATGATTGAAAAAGCAAGGGAAGTGGCTGGGAAAGTCAGGGTTTTGCTCTCCTCTGCAGCCGAGGCAGCACTGCAGAGGGCCATCACACAGCAGATCTGCTGCGCCAGTTTTAACCGCTTCACCTCTTGTCTCCTCCTCCACGCACCGTGGATTGCCAGGCCAGAGAAAACATTACTTTCATGCTGGAAGGCCCTGGACCAGCTTCAGCTGGCCTCAGTAATTGGCTGTGTGTGAGATGGAAGACATACCCTGCTGTGAAGACTAGTGCCCTCAGCAAAGAGTAAGTGAGTTATCTTAATATAGCACTAAACCAGCTGGGTAGATGAGCCTCCTACCTCTCTTTCACTCTCTGGCTGCTTGCTGTTTGGCTAGGTGCAAGACTCAAACTTAGCAAGTCCTACCACCGGAAAACCACAGGACAAACAATAGGACAACTTACAGTCCTTTTGCAGCTACTCATGGCTCATGCCTTTTAAACTTCAAATGAAACAATTTGGGTACAAAAATTTACTTTAACAGGATATGTATTGGTAGGGGCACCTATGCATACCGGACTAGGAACTGGACCTGTGGACAAATATTTTATGGTGGCTTGATCCAGTTCAGTCTAAGCTTAGCTCTTTAAATTGCTATAATGGATAAGAACCATCCTTAAACCACTTTTTAACATATAAAGGTTCTACATGAAAACATGTAGGTATAGTTCCTGGCACAGAAGATGCAAAAGAGACAGATTAAAGACCTCAGGAGCTAAAATAGAAGGGAGCTTTGCCAAGGAGGCAGGTGCTGAGGCTCATTCATGTCTCCTGTTCATCCCCCTCCAGCCAACTAGTGCTAGCAATGCTAGATGTCCTAGTATGAGTTCTGTGCTTCGTGGTGCTCCAAGTTTGTATTCCTGGAGCCAGAAGCAGAAGGAACTAGTTGAGCAGGAACCTGATCTTAAGGCAACTCATTCATGGCCACAGTGGAAAGGAGTAGGACAATCTTATCTTCCTAGGTCCTACCATTGACACTGCCTGGCCCAGCTGTGAAAGCTTCCAAGTTTTTCCCTGAGTAACAGCCAGATAGAGACTAGCCAGATACCTTTCAGGGCCCTGTACTTCTCAACTCTTCTTCAGTTCCTCCACTACCTCCTTCAAGATCAAACACATCTCCTTCATGGCTAAAAGTCCAAGTTCAGATGGAGAGTATATTTCCAGCATTCTCCTTTCCCTGCCTGTATCTTTGTGCTGATGCCCAGGGCATAAAAGAATTCAGTGGACAGCTTTCAGCACTAATGCCTTGATGGCTGTGGGGGTGGCATTCCCAACTGACAGGCTGATTTTATGGCCATCCTGATGGTGTGATGAACGCTCTGACTTGCTAGTGCTGCCTTCCAGGATAGGGAAACCAAAGTGTTTGGTTCGTCTCTCTTGTGCAGCTGGTGTAATTACCAGAAGGCAGCAGAGCAATTTGAAGATGGCCCGTCTCATATCCTTACTGGTCAAGGTATAAATGATGGGATTAAGGAGAGAATTAATCATCGCTAAGCCCAAGAAATAGTCTGCCTTGTACAACACACTGCAGGCCTGGGCCTGGCATGCAACATCAAGCAATAGGAGGAGGAAGAGAGGTAACCAGCAAGCAATAAAAGTCCCCACCACGATGGTCACTGTCTTCAACAGGGCCATGTACCTTTGGGACTTCTTAAGCATGCCCTTGTGAAGGCTGCCCAGACGCTGCCCATTGAACTTGACCATGCGATAGATGCGGGCATAAAGCACTACAATGGAGACCAGGATTGCCAAGAAAACAGTGACACAAAAGAGGACATAATGCTTGGTATAGAGGGGCAGTACAGTAGAACATTCAGGGAGTTTTTCAATGCAGTTCCAACCCAAAACTGGTAGCACTCCGAGCAACACAGAAGCCAGCCAGCTGGCACCCACTAACAAGAGCATCCGTCCTTTCTTGTCCCTATGGTACAGTCTCATGCGGACCATGGTGATGTGCCGCTCGATGGCAATTGCAAGGAGGCTGAGGACAGATGCCGCCAGTGTGACAAAGACCCCACCTTCCCGTAAGAACCACTGCACAGGGGTCAGTTTGAGGGTGTTGGGCCCAGACATGATGATATTGGCAATGTAGGCCACTCCAGCAAGCAAGTCTGACAGTGTCAAATTTCCAATCAGATAGTACATGGGTGAGTGGAATTTTTTGTTCCTCCATATAGCCAGCAAGACCACTAGGTTCTCCAGCACAATGAATGTACACACAACAAGAAAGAGGATGGCATCAGCCTTGAGGTTGCCTTTGTATTTACTGCCATGGAGCTTGCCTGTGTAATTGTAGTGCAGGGAAATTATGTTGTTATTGTGGTAGTCTTGGTAGAACGGCACCAGGTAATATGGAGACTTCATACTTGTGGAATCCATCCCATTGATGGTGCTTTCACCGTAGACTCACAGGTTTACGTAGTATTGCAGAGTCCTGCCCATCATCTTGTGGCTCTTGTGCTGAATGAGAGAGAAAATTGTTTTTCACAAACAGCAGGTTCTTTTCATTCATTCTTGATGGAGCCTAGAAATTCAACAAGAAATCCATTTGAGTTATGGCTTGCAAAGTAAAATGCCACCCAAGATTTTTAGCTGTAGTGTACTATAACTGACTATTAATTTTGAGGATAATATAATACCTCCCATGTGTCTCTTAATACAAATTGCTAGGGAACGCAAGGAGAGGCTATTGCTGCAGTTATATCTTACATTTTGATTTCCAAAGTGTCTAGAAATGGAATCTTGGCTGATTCAGCATTGCTCTTCCTATATTCTTATTAAGAGTCAGACCACAGGGTCTAATCTAGCTAAACTTTCATCAATCTGGAAGTACAATTCCCCTTATTCTGACTAGTCTGGATATGATGGTTATGGGACTTGTGGTTCCATATGCCTGGAGGAAACCAGTTTGGTGGAACTGTTACTGGTTTTAACCCCTGATACCGCTATCTAGGAATTAGGCCCTGAACTGAATTGGAACCCTTTATACACCAAAAACTCGTTTGTATGAAATGCTAAGCAAAGGTAAGATTACGACTCCCAGTCCAAAGGCAGATAAGCTCCTGATTCTGTGTGGA
Source organism: Charina bottae (assembly GCA_023362775.1). Lineage (NCBI taxonomy): Eukaryota > Metazoa > Chordata > Lepidosauria > Squamata > Charinaidae > Charina > Charina bottae. The sequence continues at coordinate 5,260,994 of JALMGJ010000021.1, read as the reverse complement.
AAACAAGTTGATGTTTCCCTAAGAAGCTCTCTCTATCAATCGTCACAGTAAACAACTTGGGAAAACAAGCTACTATGACATTAAATACAATCCATAAACGTTAACTGTCAATCTAGTTAGTATAATCAATTGTCTAGGTACAGGGATGGCCAGCTTTTTTGGGAGCCTGGATTCCCCCCCCCCTCAAAAGCTGCTATGGGGCAAATCCCCTGATAACGATGGCATTCCCTTCCCACCCGCTGGGAATAGGCCAGCTAGAAGGAGGACAACTCCCAAGGTTGAAAAACAGATGACTTGTTTCTTTCCCAAATAACTGTGGCAGATTTCATGAACTTAATTAGAAATTAGCTCAGAGCCTCTGAATCACTACAAAGACCACTGAGTGATCTTCTGAGTCTCAAAGGAAAAAAACGTTTGGGCAGTGATAAAAACCTTGCACGTTGCTTTTGGGCTGGTTAGTGCAGCGCACTGGGTTGCTAAACTGGCAGAGAAATTGATAGATTCAAGACTGGCATGCAAGAAAGGTGTACAAACCCAATCAGAAATGATTCAGGCACGTTTATTATTGAAAAGCCGTTTATTCCCAGCTTCTTTTTACAAAGCAACCCATCATTCCTGGCTCAACAGGAGAAGGAGATGCACCCAGCAAAGTCTTCAGAACCTAACAAATAATAATGTATCCACACAACACTCTTTACCTAGCTACTGAATCCCTGATTATCAGCAGCAGAGTCCTATAATTCAAAAAAATATTACAGCCTACATCCAGATCTACTCTGTCCACCAGCTCCAGAATGAGGCAACCACTGTAAACCTTCATTCCCAAAAGTCTCCCTGTTAATATAAGCCTAATGAGTTTCTCCAGTGTAAACCTAAAGTTCCAGAGAACATCCTGAACAAACTATTAACCACAAGGGATATGCTTCTGTTGACCTCTCCCATTAATTGTAAACCCCTTAAGCACTAGTTTTGAGAACTATACTGAGACAGATTTCAGAAACTAAACAGAAAGAACAATTTTACCCGATTATTTGTGAAATACAAAGAGTTTTAATATGTTGTTACTGGTCCTGAGTCCTGTCACAGCTTCCCAATAAACGTACAGGAAGCAAAATAGTCCTAAGAGTGTGGACCATAAAACTTTTTCCCAATACTACAGCACTCCCATTTATGGAAAACTCATTTGTGAAGGATTCTTGGATTTTTTTTTCTCTCCCTTCACACACAGGCCTCTAGTAAGAGAGAGGGAAGCAGCTTCTGACAGCAAACTAACTGTTCAAAAGCTGAGCAACTGAGTTCAAGGTGGGGTCAATTCTGGAGGGTGAGAGAAAATAAGAGATGAATGTGGGACAGAGGAAGAAGAAAGATTCCCAGGATGGAAACTGTAAAGCTCCGTATATTAACAAGCGCCCTCTGGCGGAAGGTGTGGGTAAAATGCCTCGTCAACGCCTAAAATCCCTGAGATTATATTTGTACTAGTCTTTAAGAAAGCTTCAGACAGCAGAGAACTACCCTTGACTTTGCTGATGTATGCGAAAATGAAAGAATGGGCACAGAAAAAAGGGAAAACAGAGAAATCAGAGCTGGTTAATCCCTGCACAAAGCTAACACCTACTAGCCAAATGGGCAGCACTGTGGCAGCTTTTTACCAGATACAGTTATTTATTTATTTATTGACTGACTGACTGACTGACTGACTGACTTGACTGACTGACTGACTGACTTATTTTCTATCCCACCTTTATTATTTTTATAAATAACTCAAGGGGGCGAACATACCTAATACTCCTTCCTCCTCCTATTTTCCCCACAACAGCAACCCTGTGAGGTGAGTTGGGCTGAGAGAGAGTGACTGGCCCAAGGTCACCCAGCCAGCTTTCATGCCTAAGGCGGGACTAGAACTCACAGCCTCCTGGCTTCTAGCCTGTTGCCTTAACCCAGATCTTTCCAAACTGTGTGTCGCGACACGTTAGTGTGTCTGCTGCAGTGTCTGGGTGTGTCGCGGCTGCTGCTGCCTCTGAGCCCTGCCAGGATTCCGCGCAGGTCCTAGTGCCTGCCTTGTGCCTGGCTGCCTCCAAACCTGCTCTGATTCCGCGCAGGTCCTAGTGCCTGCCTTGTGCCCGGCTGCCTCCAAACCTGCCCTGCCAGGATTCCACACAGGTCCTAGTGCCTGCCTTGTGCCTTGCTGTAAGAGTGTGTCGCGAAATGATACATGTCTAAAAAGTGTGTCACTTTAGACATGAAAAGTTTGGAAAGCTCTGGAGTAAGGGAAGATAGCACCTCTTATCCCTGGAACTCCATGCCAGTGTGTGATTAACTTCTTTCTCAATCTTCCAATTCCTCGTCCCACTCCATCCTTCCCACAAAACTCTTGCTCAATTCCCAAGTCGCTCCCTAACTCCTTCAATATTTGTATTTACTATTGTTGTAAATATAATACCAACTCTTCATTGTTTCCCAGCTCTGTGTTTAGAAGATGAGCACGTTGGGGCAGAGGCTTTTCCTTCTTTGTTTAAAGCATATATATTGAATTGAAGGTTTATAACTACAGTCAAGGGACCCAAGAACAAGCATGATAACCAAGAAAGAAAACAGCATACATTCTGACATTTTATGGGAAACGAATCATTCAGAAAATAGTTTCTTCCTACCTCTAATATATTGCATATTGCTGAGCACTAGGATAAGTGAGAAAAGCATGTAACCTTTACCGAAAAAAGGCATTGGTGGCATGGTAGAAAGACAGCCCAGAGCCATTGGTCAACCCCCTAAAAGGCTGCCAAGAAGTTACTTGCACGCATTACCACCGCGGAGATCTACCTACCCTCTGCAGAGTGAATGCTCCCTCGAAGGACCAGCTGTCCAGCAAAATAGCCTCCCTTCCAGGGGTCTATTTAGAGAGAAACCTATTCGAGTACTTTAAGAAGGGGCATCCTGGCATTCGCAGGTTGGAACAAGAAAGTATAATTTCGTATGAGAATATCCCAGCCTAAAACCCGACACTAGTCCAGATTGCACGTCTGAATGGAACGGCTTCGGCGGGTGCTGGGAGTCCCATAACGCTTCCCTGGTGAGCTCCAAAGGATCGGCTTAAAAAGATCCGTTTCAGTACTGCCCGGGCGGGAGAGATGGTGGGCCGTCCGCGATTCACCGACGGCGTTACTTGCTCTAGCCTCGGGTCACTCCCCACATCTTCGGGAAAAACGGGGTCATCGCGACCTACCTCAGGAGGCTGGAAACAGGAAGCGAAACCGCGACTGCAAAAGGTGGATCGTGCATTTCAGAAGGGCTGTCGAAGCGGTGGCCAGAAGCAAGTCCGCCCGCTCGCCCGCCTGGTCGAGTTGCTCTCCGGAGAGAAGGGGCTGGGGCTGGGGCGGGCTCCGTTGCCTGCTTTCCCCGGCTTCAGCCAGCCCCTGGCGCTCGGGTTCGGCACGCTGCCTCGGAGCAGAGAGCCTTCTCGGGTCCCGTTGCAAAGAAAGCAAGGCAGAAAGGCCAAGCTCCGTCCCGCCTTGGTTCCCGACCTCCCGGGACTCGAGGTGGGGGCGGCGGGGGGAGCGACCGCGGCTGCAGCTTCTGAGCAACACCTCTGCCCCTCCCACCCACCGCGACCGCCGAAGATCCTGTGGGCAGCGTCGCAGCGAGGGGCAAAAGGGCGGGGCGCGACGCGGCGCCTCCGGGCTCGAAGCGCGTCCCACGCAAAGAATCCCCTCAGGACGGAGGGATCCACCCCTTAATCGGTTCTGTCCTCCGGGCTCAGCGGGAACTCCGTGCAAAGTTGCACTGCTGTAGGGTGCGAAGGAGTGGGGCGGGAAACTCCTGTCGGTTGCTTGGGACGAAACTTTTGGAAAATCTCGGCTCCGGGAGCTAAGCGTGGGCAAGGTCTGGATTTGTCTGCAAACCGCAGACACAGCTTCGCCCCCCAAAGCTATTGCTGGGGGTGGAGGGCAAGCGGGTTCTCTGGAGGGCAGTTCAAACCCTCCTGGAAGACCTGCAGCGGGGAAAGGCATTTTGCAAGTGCTAGGAGGTACCCGGTCCTCGTTTCACAAATTCTGGTTCTGACTTTTACATTGTATATCGGTTTCGCGGGAGGCGGGGTTTAGTTCCCGGTACAGTTCTCGGTTCCTCGGTACTGCGATGCTCCGAGTCCAAGACATTTTGCTCTCGCGGGATCGCTTCCCCCCAGAAATAACTGGACACGCCCAGATGATGATGATGATGAAGTTGGTTCCCGGTTCTCTATTCTTTATTTTGGATTTGTTTATATGGGGTTAGTATGCAGTATATTTTCTTGCACAATGCCTGTTATTATTTTAATTAATAATGTTTTGAAGGGCAGAATATCCCGATTCCGGCGATGTATACTTGAGATGTAGTGCTTTTAGGCGCAGCGAGCGAGCTTTCAACCCTCCGTGAGAATAAGGACGTGGGAACTAGGACCTCCCTCCGGCGTCTTGTTTCTGATCATGGCTTCCTTAATATCCCTTGACGATATTGGCATCGATGGCGATGGAATGCAGACCAGCCTAAAAGTCGAAGATTCACTCCCGGGATCCTGCGAGGCTGGTGCCCTGCCTGAATCTCGTGGCTGGAGAATCCCTCCCGGCGAAGGGAGCGATCCAGGGGTCCTTCCCCCATCGAGAGCAGCGGTTTCCCAGAACACCGAGCGTGGGAGTCTTTGGAAAAAGTGATTGCGCTTCATTTCAGTGTTTAAGTCATTAAAAAAATAGTAATAACAGGGATGGTTGGTAAGAGGAGGAAAATGCCTGTTTTCCTCTGGAGGCTGATTAAATGTTCGCTGCTTTTCTTTGTGTGTTTGACAGATATCCAGATGAATCCTAGGCTTCCCCCACAATGGTGGGGCAGCTAAAAATCCATTTTGGAGGTTTCCTCTCTGAATTACCAGCTCAAAACGCCTGGTAGATGAAGTCTCCAAAGATGTTGCTTAGCATACCTTAAGAAGTGGGTTTTTTTTTATCACTTCAGGGATAAAAGTCAAATTGCTATGAAAATTTCAGTGTTTCGTCTTAGCTTAAATATGCACTTTCTTTTTTGACAATGAGAACCTGTCCTAAAAATGATCTTCTGTATAGTGAGCAGACAACTCCAGACAAGTTGTGAGTCATGAACCATGACAGACCAAAATGAGTGTTACCATTATTTGAAAGTATTTTGACTTTCTTAAAGCTTCAGATGTTTTCATTACCGCTGTCTCAAATCAGAACCTTTTTTAAAAACCCTCTGGGATTTTAAAAACTTCTGTAGTTTATTAATTTAAATTTGACTACAAATGCATCCCTTTTGGTTGCTGACATTGTCTGAATGTGTCTGATTCTTTTATAAGAATAGATTCAGGGAATATATTGCAGAAAGAAGCAAATTCTCCCTAAAAACATTACGGGTAAACATTGTGGGGCAGAGCTAGGCTAGAATTGGCCCCTGGCAAAGAAAGCAACCTTGCCCCCCCCCCCACATCATGCCAATTGCACAGAGTTTATTGCCGACTGCATAAACAACACAAAGTTCAGTGGCCAGCCAGACCAAGGCAATAGCCTTTTTTGGTTATTGTTAAACTTCAGAGCATGCACGAGGTGCAATAATAATAACATGTTGAAAAAAGCTAAGGAAAAGTGATACATAAAATCAATGCAAGACCCTGAAGGTCAAATAATTACTAATACTAGTAATATTAACACTGAAATTGTAAGATTTTTCAGGTCCTATAGGCGTGGCTCGTTAAACACAAATTATATTCAAAATTATTAGCTCATCAGATTACTTATAGGTAGAATTACACATCCAGATCAGTCTGGGTTTATCCTGAAATGGAAAAAGTTATAAAGCATACTTCATTTTTGCAAAAAAAAAAAAATCTGTTCCTTTAACCATACGTTTTCTAGATATATGGAAAGCCTTTGGCTGCTTAGAAGGACCATTCATAAAAAAAAAAGATTTACAGAAATTTGAATTTGGCTTTAAATTTCAAAATATGATTGACAATATTTATCATTCTACAACAGCACAAGTAAGAACCAGAGAAACAAAATATTGTTTTGTTTTAAATCAATGTACCATAGACTAAAAAGAAATATTCTATATTTGCTGCAAATATAGGATCTACCCTGATTAAAATATATTATCAAGCATCTTGTTATTCAACAAACAGTGATTGAGATGGAAAATATTCAGTTTTGAGATAATTTAAATTGGTCCTTTCTCTCCCAACAGATCTTCCTAAAATAAATGAACTCAATAACAATTTCACACAAGTAATGTGCCAACTTTTCTGGACATATCCCAAGCATTTCTCTATTTCTCCATTCCATAACTCCATTGATAACAAATTCAAATTTCAATAAAGCCGTACAACTGAAACCATAAATGAAGAAAGAGCTTTACAGGAGCAGAGTTGTAAAAGGTCACTCACAAGGTTTTCTTAAGAATCTTTTCATTTGCAAATATACTGATTATCTTGGGACTATCCAGTTTTGTGGCACACTCAATCTCAGTCAAGAGCACTGACACTCTTGTGACATGCTGCTTCAGAAGTACTTTTTTTAGGCTGAAATTTAGAGAATGACCCCTTTGCAGCTGTACTATCATAGGTGTGGCCAGAAAAGCAGGCATGACAGAACACATTTTCTATCATAAAAAGTCCTGCAACTTCCTTGATTTTTTTTAGCAACATCAGATTTCATTAATGATCTGAATGAGAGCAGTTGCCCAGGAAATTTGTCTGACAAGTATTGCTTCACCAGAAGTTGTCCAACTGCATAGAGCTCCTGATCAGGTGCTGACATCAGGATTGATAGCTATAAGGTATCAAATGTAGATTCTTCTTTATTTAGGCCTGCAAATCTATGTCCTATGTGAAAAGTTGCTGTGTCCAGTGTTGTAAAGAATATGCTCATTCTGAAGTGGACCTCTGCAGAGGTTGATCTTTGATTCTCACAAAGGACATCATGGAACTTCTCCATTTGAGCTTTCAGAGTTCTGACTTCCAAGGAGAATGATCTCAATCAGCACCTTGTAGATATTTTTGGAGAAACAAATGGGTATAAGAGCTTCACAATGTGTTGACCATCTTGTTGCACACAGTGCCACTGTAATTTTGGATTGAGGTGCCATACATAGAGAGAATGGATACTATTATTTAATACTGCATACAAAGTAATTGTAAAGATGGTCTGCCACTCCAAAGAGATTTCTCACTTCTGGAAGAGCTGACATAGCATCATTCAGAATTAAATTGAGGCTATAAACAGCATAGGACCTATGTACTGTGAGACTAGGCTGAAACTGCCATAACCTAAAGATGAAGCAGGCATGTAAACAGAGAGGACAAAAGGCCAGGAATTTTGTCTATAAGATCCCTTCAGGGAGGTAGATATGAAGGAAGCAAGTCGTTAAGGCAGAGCTTTCCAAACTGTGTGTCGCGACACAAAAGTGTGTCGCCACACACAGCGTGGTGTGTCGCCACACCACCTGGAAGCGGCAGCGCGCGCGTGCATGGTGGCAGCGGCAGCGGTGCGGGATCAGTGCTCCTGCGTTTTAGCGGAGGCTGCCCCCGCTGCTGCCACCACTGTGCACACATGCGCCGCCGCAGGCCCCCCCACGCCGCCGTGTGTGCCGCCACAGGCCCCCCAGCGCCGCTGCACACTCCCTGTGCTGCCGCCGTGCGCGCGCGCGCGCCGCCGCCACGCTGCCGCCACCGCCACCACTGGTGTATCACCAGCGGCGGCACTTTGGAAAGCCCTGCGTTAAGGAAACAAAGGAAAAATGTCACCTGAACCAGACAGAGGAAGATGGGCCTGAGCACATGGAAACCCCCACCCCAATCCCATCAACAGCTACCAGACTTGTAAATTAACAAGGCCAGAGTAGCTGCCAGTCTTGTGAATCAACAAAGCAAGAACTTTTGGGGATAAAAGGGGTCCCAAAACCTGCCCACTCCTTGAGTCATCTTTGGATCCAAACTTGGTGGCTATCCCTCTAGCTCAGAGCTTTCCAAACGTTTCATGTTGGTGACACACTTTTTAGACATGCATCATTTCGCGACACACTCTTACAGCAGGGCACAAGGCAGGCACTAGGACCTGCGTGGAATCACAGCAGGTTTGGAGGCAGCAAGGCACAAGGCAGGCACTAGGACCTGCGCGGAATCCTGGCAGGGCTTGAAGGCAGCAGCAGCCACGACACACCCAGACACAGCAGTCGACATACTAACGCAGGGCTTTCCAAACTTTTGCCATTGGCAACACACCAACAGCCGGCATGCGGGAAACCCGGAAGCGCTGCCGCTGTGGCGGCACGCAGGAAACCCGGAAGTGCCAGCAGCGCTTCCGGGTTTCCCCCACCGCCCCCGCTGCGCGTCGTCATCATCGTCCTGGTGTATCGCCGGAAGCGCTGATGGCCCACACACAATGGCGCGCCATCAGCGCCTCTGGGTTTTCACGTGACACACCTGGGGCCCCCAGGCGACACACTTGTGTGTCGCGACACATCGTTTGGAAAGCCCTGTACTAACGTGTTGCGACACACAGTTTGGAAAGCTCTGCTCTAGCTAGTGCCTGGCAGCCTAGTGAGAAGGACATGGGTAAGTGTGGATGAGCGTGTGTGTGTGTGTTTGTGTGTGTGTGTGCACGCATGCGTGAGAAAGAGCAAATGTACCTTGCAACCAGTAAAGTTTTGCTGTTACTTTAAATTCACTGGGTCTCCGTGTATTACAAAGAACCTGTTGTGCCTCAGTGTTCAGTTGGAAGTGATTTGTGTCTGTCCCTAATTATTTCCCGCTGTTGACCAGGGCTGTGTGTCTTGTCTGCTCAAGCCGCACCTATCTGGAAAACCCAGGTAGAAAGCAAGGGGGGCAGACAAGATCAGCGTGCCTCAACAGGCTGCGAGTGTGTGGGTGAATGACCATAAGCCGAACCTGGGAGCAGCATGTCTGTAGCTTGAATCATGTCAACTGGATTTCTATTTTCTTAGTAGAAACGTTTCGCTCCTTATCCAAGGAGCTTCTTCAGTCTGAGCAAAGTTGGTAAGGGAATCCTAAATATGTTCCTAGGTAGCTGTGTGACCTTACACCTGGGGCTAGGTCATGGTTATATTGAGATGTAATTTTTAAGTCCTTTTATCATCTAAAGGAGGGTCGTTAAAATCACCAGGCTGCTGTTGAGCTTCTGAAATGGTCTTAATCTTCCTAGGCACAGAAGACAAAACGGGGAGGAAGATGGGGGAGAGTTTGTGCCTGAGGCCCCCACCTCTATTCAAGGAAGGATTTTCCAAGTTGGCATAAATGGATTCCTTGACCCCTCTCTCAAACCACCTATCTTCTCTGTCTAAAATGTGAACATTAATGTCCTCAAATGAGTGTCCTTTTTCTTTTAGATGAAGATAAACTGCTGACTCTGGTCCTGTGGTGTTATTTCTCCTGTGTTGGGCCATCCTCCTGTACATAGGTTGTTTGGTTTCTCCAATGTAGAGTTCAGAGCACTCCTCACTGCACTGGATTGCATAAACTACATTGCTTTTCTTGTGTTTTGGAGTTTGATCTTTGGGGTGTACAAGCCTCTGTCTCAGTGTGTTGGTGGGTTTGAAATATACAGGTATGTGGTGTTTGCCAAATATCCGTTTTATCTCTTCAGACACGCCAGCCATGTAGGGAATGACCAGGTTCTTTCGTTTACTCTGAGTCTCAGCCCTATCTGTCGCTGTTTTAGGTCTGGTAGATTTAGATTTGGTGAAGGCCCAATTTGGATATCCACAGGCCTTCAGGGCTGTTCTCAGGTGCTGATTTTCATTCTTTTTGGAATCCATGGAGGTGGGGATGGTTTCTGCTCTGTGTGACAATGTCCTGATGACTCCTAGTTTGTGCTGCAGTGGATGGTGGGAGTCAAACATCAGATATTGATCTGTGTGTGTGGGTTTCCTGTAGATCCCTATTTCTAGCTTGCCACCGGTCCCAATGAGGACTTCACAGTCTAGGAATGCCAGTCTGTTGTCCTTGGTGTCTTCTCTGGTGAAGCTAATGTTGGCATCTATAGTGTTTATATGGTCCGTGAAGGCCTGTACTTCCTGGGCCTTGATTTTGACCCAGGTGTCATCCACATACCTAAACCAGTGGGTGGGCACCGTTCCCTGGAATGTGTTGAGTGCTTTCTTCTCCACTTCTTCCATGTATAAATTGGCCACAATGGGTGACACAGGAGAACCCATGGCACAGCCGTGTTTTTGTCTGTAAAAGTCACCTCTGTATGTGAAATAAGTGGTGTTAAGACACAGGTCCAGAAGATGGCAGATCTGGTTTGGGTTGAGATGGCTTCTCCTTTCCAGGGTGCTGTCCTCTTCTAGTCTCTTCCTGACAGCGGATAGAGCATGAGTGGTGGGGATGCTGGTGAAAAGGGAGGACACATCAAAGGAGACCATAGTTTCATCTGTATCCAGTTTCAGGATCTTTGCTTTGGAAACAAATTCTTCCGAATTATGGATGTGGTGTTCAGAGTGTCCAACTAGAGGTGCTAGTATGGTAGAGAGGTGTTTGGCAATGTTGTATGTTACCGAATTGATGCTGCTGACTATGGGTCGGAGGGGTGTTCCTTCCTTGTGGATCTTAGGAAGTCCGTAGATGCAGGGGATGGCTTCTCCAGGATACAGACGGTGGTAGGTAATCCTATCGATGGAGCCATCATGTTCCAATTGTTTCAAACTGTCTATTGCCTTTTTCTTGTAATTGTTGGTGGGGTCTCTTTTCAGTTTTTCATATGTATGGTGATCCTCCAAAAGTGAGGTAATTTTATTGTGGTAGTCTGCAGTGTTTAGAACCACTGTACATCTTCCTTTGTCAGCAGGTAAAATGGTGATGGTTTCATCTTTGCTGAGGGCTGTCAGGGCTCTCCTCTCTTGGGCGGTAAGGTTGGGGGGAGGAGGTTGAGCACTGGACAGAGCTGCAGATATTTTAAGCCGGAGTTGTTCTGCTTCTTCAAAAGGTAGGTGGTTGTTGTGGATGGCAGATTCTGTGGCTGTAATGAGCTCCACAACCGGAACAACAAGGAACTGGAGAAACCGCTGGGAGGAACAACAACAACAGGACCACAGAGGACAAAAAGAACATGTGGGTGAAAAATCTCTCAGACAGAGAACTTACCCAACCAGAGAGAGATGTCCTAGCCAAAGGTCTTAATTTTGCCATCACTCCCAAGCAAGTTCCGGTTGTGGAGCTCATTACAGCCACAGAATCTGCCATCCACAACAACCACCTACCTTTTGAAGAAGCAGAACAACTCCGGCTTAAAATATCTGCAGCTCTGTCCAGTGCTCAACCTCCTCCCCCCAACCTTACCGCCCAAGAGAGGAGAGCCCTGACAGCCCTCAGCAAAGATGAAACCATCACCATTTTACCTGCTGACAAAGGAAGATGTACAGTGGTTCTAAACACTGCAGACTACCACAATAAAATTACCTCACTTTTGGAGGATCACCATACATATGAAAAACTGAAAAGAGACCCCACCAACAATTACAAGAAAAAGGCAATAGACAGTTTGAAACAATTGGAACATGATGGCTCCATCGATAGGATTACCTACCACCGTCTGTATCCTGGAGAAGCCATCCCCTGCATCTACGGACTTCCTAAGATCCACAAGGAAGGAACACCCCTCCGACCCATAGTCAGCAGCATCAATTCGGTAACATACAACATTGCCAAACACCTCTCTACCATACTAGCACCTCTAGTTGGACACTCTGAACACCACATCCATAATTCGGAAGAATTTGTTTCCAAAGCAAAGATCCTGAAACTGGATACAGATGAAACTATGGTCTCCTTTGATGTGTCCTCCCTTTTCACCAGCATCCCCACCACTCATGCTCTATCCGCTGTCAGGAAGAGACTAGAAGAGGACAGCACCCTGGAAAGGAGAAGCCATCTCAACCCAAACCAGACCTGCCATCTTCTGGACCTGTGTCTTAACACCACTTATTTCACATACAGAGGTGACTTTTACAGACAAAAACACGGCTGTGCCATGGGTTCTCCTGTGTCACCCATTGTGGCCAATTTATACATGGAAGAAGTGGAGAAGAAAGCACTCAACGCATTCCAGGGAACGGTGCCCACCCACTGGTTTAGGTATGTGGATGACACCTGGGTCAAAATCAAGGCCCAGGAAGTACAGGCCTTCACGGACCATATAAACACTATAGATGCCAACATTAGCTTCACCAGAGAAGACACCAAGGACAACAGACTGGCATTCCTAGACTGTGAAGTCCTCATTGGGACCGGTGGCAAGCTAGAAATAGGGATCTACAGGAAACCCACACACACAGATCAATATCTGATGTTTGACTCCCACCATCCACTGCAGCACAAACTAGGAGTCATCAGGACATTGTCACACAGAGCAGAAACCATCCCCACCTCCATGGATTCCAAAAAGAATGAAAATCAGCACCTGAGAACAGCCCTGAAGGCCTGTGGATATCCAAATTGGGCCTTCACCAAATCTAAATCTACCAGACCTAAAACAGCGACAGATAGGGCTGAGACTCAGAGTAAACGAAAGAACCTGGTCATTCCCTACATGGCTGGCGTGTCTGAAAAGATAAAACGGATATTTGGCAAACACCACATACCTGTATATTTCAAACCCACCAACACACTGAGACAGAGGCTTGTACACCCCAAAGATCAAACTCCAAAACACAAGAAAAGCAATGTAGTTTATGCAATCCAGTGCAGTGAGGAGTGCTCTGAACTCTACATTGGAGAAACCAAACAACCTATGTACAGGAGGATGGCCCAACACAGGAGAAATAACACCACAGGACCAGAGTCAGCAGTTTATCTTCATCTAAAAGAAAAAGGACACTCATTTGAGGACATTAATGTTCACATTTTAGACAGAGAAGATAGGTGGTTTGAGAGAGGGGTCAAGGAATCCATTTATGCCAACTTGGAAAATCCTTCCTTGAATAGAGGTGGGGGCCTCAGGCACAAACTCTCCCCCATCTTCCTCCCCGTTTTGTCTTCTGTGCCTAGGAAGATTAAGACCATTTCAGAAGCTCAGCAGCAGCCTGGTGATTTTAACGACCCTCCTTTAGATGATAAAAGGACTTAAAAATTACATTTCAATATAACCATGACCTAGCCCCAGGTGTAAGGTCACACAGCTACCTAGGAACATATTTAGGATTCCCTTACCAACTTTGCTCAGACTGAAGAAGCTCCTTGGATAAGGAGCGAAACGTTTCTACTAAGAAAATAGAAATCCAGTTGACATGATTCAAGCTACAGACAATTCCACCTGGATGACTGAGAACCTTCATAGACATACTGGGAGCAGCATGTGTAACAGTACTCTTGTTGTTCTGATGCAACAATTCATCATAGCCTTGTCCTTGTAATTTGACCTGTCCAATCTGTTTATTTTGATTATCCATGATCACAGAACAACTGAGCTTTTGAAATACATTTTATAATTCCATCCCAGACCAAGTTAGAATACAATCAGTAGGTCAAGACTCAGGTACTTTATTGTTCCATCATTCATACTCACTGATTTGTGCAAGACAAGATTATAGTTTGCAAGAACTTTGATAACTGAGAAAAATTCTATGGGATCCACCTGGGCACATACCATGTGACTTCTGCAGGGCAATGTTGATTAAATCCATCAAAGACTTGACTCCAAAAGCTTGCCTGCCTTTGGACAGATTCTGTGTCAGTGTCTTCTGTGAGCTCCAATACTCAAGAATCATGCTGTACAGAGGGTGGGTACCTGGGGCTTCATGACTCACAATTTTGTTTCTTAAGGGAGGGCATTCATGAGTATCATGCACCCAACCACTCAGTCTGTCCCTAGTTGAAAAACCCCCAGCATGCCTGATCATAGTTTTGGTCTAAAGTTAGAGAATACATCAAGTTCACTCTTGTTAACCCAAGGAAGAACTACTTTGGATTAAGGAATGGATTACTCTGGAGAATAAGAAATTATTACAACTGGAAGGACATGAATTAAGTTTCGGGTGGCATGTTTATTTATGGTATGACAAAGTTAAAGTTAATAAGGATTTTAAAAATCATTTTATTAGAAATGCCTTACTGAGAGTCTGGAGTAATTATAAGGTAAGACTGTCTCCAAATGTACCATTATGGTTGTCTCCTCAGGAAGCAATTACCAGAAGAGAAAATGTGGGAATTAGTTGGCTAAAATATAAAGACCTGTTAAAGTTTGAAGGGGGTGTACCTAAATTTAAAGCAAGAGAAATGTTGGAATCTGATGGATTTATATGTCATTGGTTCACCTATATACAATTGATGGAATGTTTTAAACTAGATAAAAAGAAATATAAATTTGTTAATGAAATAACACAATTTGAAATGGATTTATGTATAAATGATGATCATGTTATCACTAAGATGTATAAGATTTTGTTACAGATGAATATGGAAGATGAACAAGTTAAGGATTGTATGATCAAATGGGCTAAGAACTTTGGATATAATATTATGCTGGATCAATGGGAGAATATGTGGAAGAAAGGTTTGAAATTTACGTTGAATTACAATTTGAAAGAAAATTTCTATAAAATGATGTATCGTTGGTACTTAACCCCTGATAAGTTGTCAAAAATGTATAGTGGAATAACTAATGTCTGTTGGAAATGTTCACAGGATGAAGGAACCTTTTACCATCTTTGGTGGACTTGTGAGATAGCTAAAAAGTTCTGGGATCAAATATATATTGTTATTCAGAAGATTCTTAAAGTAAATATACAAAGAAAGCAAGAACTTTTTCTTTTAGGTTTGATGGAAAAACAACTAGAGAAACAACATGGAGTTCTGCTACTGTATATGATCACGGCAGCAAGATTGTTATATGCACAACGATGGAAAGATCCGCAAATACCTACAGCTGAAGATTGGATTGTTAAATTAATGGACTTGGCTCAGATGGCTAAATTAACAGTTTTAATAAGAGAGCATTCTATGTCTACTTTTATCTCAAATTGGCAACCACTTTTGGAATATTTGCTTGTAATTGAAAAAAATGATGTTTTGATTTTGGGTTTTAAAGATTGAACGATTTGTTGTAATAGAAATAATGTTAGGTTAGGTTAATTATTTGTAAGAGATTAGTTTTGTATTTAATCTTATATCTGTATCGGAGATAGTCGGAAGTCGCCTTATCTATTTTCTCTTTCTATTCACATCTTTATAGTTTGTTCTTTTTACTTTAGTTCTGTTTTCTATCTAATCTATAGTTCTTTCTTTTTTGCATCTTAAATATATAACTTGAAAATAAAATAAAATATATGACAACCCAAGGAAGAACTACTTCCCGCCTCAGGGAAGCACCTATATTCCAGGTTCATATCTGTTTATTCATGCCAGATGTTAAATAGGTATCAATATAATCCTCCAAGATAAAAGTGTGCCATTGGTCCAGCCTTCCAGGAAGTGGTGGTGTACCTGTATGCTGTGCAATTATATCATTGCTTTAGATATCTGGTATTTGTAGTATTTGTTTTAGATAGCCAGTGTTTGCTACACCATATGTGGCAGCTGAACCTTTCTGCTGGTCCAGTATTTTCTTTTGCTTCTTTTTCTTTCTGGGCCAGCCACTTACTGAGATTCTGCTGAGCTGGCAGTAGCAGCTCATAAAGAAGCCAGAGTTAGGAAGACTTTGAATAGTATATCTAAAAACAGAAGTGCACAACCTGTAACCCAGATTGCAAGTGGACCTTCAAAATTTTGGGTATAACTCCTGGAACCCACTCATAGTATTGTTAATGTACTAAAACCTGGAGAGTATCAAATATATGAGGAATCTTATTAACTGTATGTAATTAATCCAATCAATTAATTCAATTACATCGGGTTTTGGTTTTGTCCATGTTTTAGAGGGTATATTTCTCAAAGTCCAAACATGGTTGTTAGTCTGATCAAGATGGTACAGCTCATTTTATTACCATAACCAAAGTTTGCTAACTGGCACTAGATCTACTAGTGAAGGTGAAGGCAACCTTGGCCATGGCTACTTCCAAATCCAACAGCAGTCATGAGCCTGAGAGGAGTCCCAAGTGACAGATCTGCTCCTTCAGAGAGAGTGCAGCCACCCAAAGTTATGACCAGAGAAATAGTGTCTTGAATTCTGGACAAACAGTAACTCCATCTTGGCAGGATTTCAGGCTCTTTTATCCCATCTAAACCAACTTTCTGGCCTCCAGACACTGGGTGAAGACTTCTACAGCATCTCCAGCCCAGCCTTATTCCTAACCCTTACGTTCTTTTCATAAAGCTATCGCTCCCAGTAAAGATAAATGTCTATTTAATGTCTGTTTAAACCAATTTCCATCTGTAGGATAATGCCTTATGTTGGATGGACAGTTTTACCAATTAATATCTTTTCTGTGTTCTGTCTCTCAGCCTTCCCTTTCCAGATCTGTGGGTGACATTCAGTTTTGATTCCTAGCATAGTGTTTACAGATGCTATGCTGGTTCTATACATGTTCTCTTGGCATCCCTTGGGCATAACAAGCAAAGCTCCACTGATGTGGAAACAAGAAGCAGCATCCATGTCTAATGCAGAAACAATAATGTCTACCCCCAGTGATTGCTCCCATGTGCAGAATAGGCTGGTGGGAAAGTAGGACAGCCATTGAAAGACTAGCTAGCAAATGGGACAAGGAAGAAAGGCAACACCAGGGCATAAAGTGTGCCAGCTTTATCCACATTGTGCAAAAACCGGAAGGATAGCCTTCCTAATCTGTGGCAACAAGAATATGGAGGGGTCTTGCAGGTCCCTTAAAATGAGTCTTCAAACTTTACATGGCCCCTAAAGTGATAAATGTGCAACCCCCTCATTAATGACTTTACTTGGATTAGGTTGGACAAAAAATAAACATACCACTTATTGAAAGATATGTAACTCATTGTATTTTCTTGGGCTTTCTTTTAGCAGCACTTCCAGTAAATTGGTTCTCTTCAGTTTTTCTCTCACCATCCAACATAGTTTTCCATTTTCAAAGACTAGTAATTTAATATCGTGGATGAAAAAATACACTGCGCTGCACATACCCAGCACTCCAGAGATTACAGATAGACTATACCATATTGGAAACCCCCAGCTGGGAGGACCCACAGAGTTAAGCATCTCACAGCATTCACTCCAGGCCTTGCTTATGTAAGCCTGCTGCAGGATGGTGTAGTAAAAGTGAGATTGAGTTATGATTACGTAAAGGTAAAGGTTTCCCCCTGCACAATCATGTCTGACTCTAGGGGGCGGTGCTCATCCCCGTTTCTTAGCCGAAGAGCCAGCGCTGTCCGAAGATGCTACTGCGGTCATGTGGCCGGCATGACGCGCGTGGAACGCTGTTACCATCCCACCGAAGTGGTACCTATTTAACTACTTGCATTTGCATGCTTTCAAATTGCTAGGTTGGCAAGAGCTGAGGTGAGTGCGGGAGCTCACTCCATCACGCGGCGCTCGGGTCTCGAACCGCCGCCCTTCCGATCGACAAGCCTGGCGTCTTAACCGCTGAGCCATCGTGCCCCTCCAAGTTATGATTACAGAGCCCTTTATTTCAGAAAGCTGTCCTTTAGATTTATTTATTTTTCAGAAACTCACTTTTGTCCTTTTTTTTGGTCTTTTAACTTTTACCGTACAAATGATACCTTCATCATGTGAAAAATATGGATATTGAATTGTCTTTTTAAAATAAATTTACATATACTGTTTGATTTAGATATTCTTATTAGAATATGTGTTCCTGTAAAAATTTTCTTGGTTTTGCTCTTGAATTTTCCTTTGTAAAGCAAAGTTATAAACATAACATATTTTTTTTTATCCTTATGAACCTCTTTCAGGTTTGTCCTTTATTTTTTCCAAGAAAATATGATCACTGTAGCTATGATAGTGCTTGGTGCTTCACCTGAACAAAACAAATCACTTTAAAAAAATGTACCATTTGAGAATCTTGGCCGTAAAATCTAGCATATATACTGTACCATAAGCTTTTTGTGGATTAGGGTACTTGAAAATTAGAATCTTTTCATATTGTTTCAAAATGTCAACAGATATCAAGTTGTTGTTCAGTCGTTAAGTTGTGTCCGACTCTTCGTGACCTCATGGACCATAGCACGCCAGGCCTTCCTGTCCTCCACTGTCTCCCGGAGTTTACTCAAATTCATGTTCATTGCATCAGTGATGCTATCTAACCATCTCATCCTCTGCCATCCCCTTCTCCTTTTGCCTTCAGTCTTTCCCAGCATCAGGGTCTTTTCCAGTGAGTCCTCTCTTCGCATTAGGTGGCCAAAGTATTTGAGCTTCAGCTTCAGTATCTGTCCTTCCAATGAGCAGTCAGGGTTGATTTCCTTTAGGATTGACTGATTTGACCTCCTTGCAGTCCAAGGGACTCTTAAGAGTCTTCTCCAACACCACAGTTCGGTGCTCAGCCTTCCTTATCAGATATCAGGATGTTTAAAAGTTCATTGTTTGCTTGGTTTTCCAAAACTAAGTCCAAATCTAGAAGTTATAGAATAAGAGTGTTTCTGTTACGGATAATAAACAATTAAAAACAAGAATGATAGAGTAAGAGTAAATAGCTACTTCTCCCAATGGATGGAAGGAAGGAGTGGGGTTTTCCCCAGATCTCTGCAAATTATTTAGTATCATTAAAGCAAGAGATGAAAAATTCCAAAGGATTTCTCTAAATCCACTCCTATCCCTTTTCTCAACACCACATTCTCCCTCACAAACTTTTTGGGGGGGAGGGGAGGGAAGAAGCTGAAAAGTCCTAAAATATATTTTCAAATCACGATCCTCAACACAGAATTTGCCCTTTTCATACTGCACAACTCCAGGATCACCTTCCATGCCAGTCACTGCCAACTTCATGAAGCTGCATTATGAGACAGGAGAGTAAAATAAAGCCTTCAAGGAGCATGAAACTGTGGAATTCCCATCCAGAAGATGTGATAGTTGCAGGGCGCAATCAAAGCCACACTGATTCACACTTTAAAAAGAGTGGGGCTTCATTTGCATGGTGATTTGGGGTGTGTGTGTCACAAACGTAGGTCCTTAGATGTCCTGGGTGCTTGCTAGTCCCTATGATGTTAAAAGGCAAATGTCCATGGAGACTAATAATGCTGGCAATTGTCTGTATGCTGTTTGGGGAAGAGTTAGGCTGACCGTATGTCCCGTTTTGAACGGGACAGTCCCCTTTTTTAAACAATTCCTGACCGTCCCGTCGTTTTAAGAAAAATATCCATTTTGTCCCATTTTTTAATGTTCCCGCGGCGAAGCACGCCCGAACGCACGCAAGTCCGCTTTGTCCGGCGAGCCGTGGGTAGGTTAGGGTACCGTTTCCCCCCCCAAGGAAATATGGTCAGCCTAGGAAGAGTGCGCTTGTGGGCTCCTCCCAAACAGCTGGTTTTCTACTGCTGTATATAAATACAAATGCTGGACTAAATGGGCCAATAGTCTGAAACAGCATGACTCTTATTTGTTTATTATTTATGCAATCTGCCAAGTCGTGATTTGTCCGGAGACATTAGAGTACTTAAAAGCCCAAGCAATAACTTTTTAAAAAACCAGTAAATAGCTCAGAGATGATTACATAAGTGCATAAAATCCACTCTCCCAGAGCAACGTAAAAGGGCCAGGGAGAAAAGGCCTGTAAAGATACATGGGTGAGCACAAGCCTCCCTGGGAGGGCACCCATCAATGGGGTCCCTCTACTGAGAAAGCTCCCTTCTCACCATCTGGCCAGGTATTGCAGAAAAGTGACTCGTGTGAAGGCAGGCACGTGGGCTCCTGGTCTAAGCACACCATTTCATATCTCTAAAACCTATTTCACAATTATGCTAATAAAGGCAGGTTTCACTAGAATCCAAAAATCCACCCACTACTTGTTTATTTTATGCTGAACCTAAATTTCTGTTGTTATTTTTCATGTGTTTGTTTTGCGAACGTAGCAGGCCTGTACATTATTCGGAGGACAGGAAGGCCTGGTGTGCTATGGTCCATGAGGTCACGAAGAGTCGGACACGACTGAACGACTGAACAACAACAACAACAACATTATTCAAACAGCTGATGATTTGTCAATGGCCACTACGAGGTGCCCCAAGCCACCCTCCTACTGTGTGTGCATGAGTGTGTTTATGTGACACAGAGAGAGCATTGACCGGAAATGCTCTGCTTGGGGGAAAAAGTAGAAATAAACCAGCCCCTGCTCTCAAGCTGACAATTTAAAAGAAACACAGAAGGAAAGGGGGATGAAGAAGGAACAGGACAAGGTATCTCAAGCAGAGTTTCTTAGAACAGCTTCAAGGCAAATACACAGACAGGGCTTAGTGTAAGGTTTCGTGGCTTTGATCATGGCTAGCTGTGATAGAAATGGGCTACTCGGTGAGGTCGAAATATAATTGGAAAGTTGAAGCCCTCCTTGCACAGCCTGACTGAGAAATTCTGCCTTGGAGAGGGCTCTCAGCTGGTTTACCTACTTCCCCCTTTCACGTTGCAGGTGTTTACATACACACGTCGCTCCAACATCAGTTTCTAGGTTATGCTTACTGGTTCTTTGGAGGTCTGCCATAGTTTACACTGAATCTGATCATGGAAGAATGAATTGCACTGCCAGTTTGAAACACCTTTAGTTCCCAGGAAAGTCAGCGCTATCTTTCTGTCAGCATAAATATGTTTCCCAGGAGGCGGCTGCTCTATCTGGAAGTTCAGCACAACCCTCGATGCACAGCCTGGCCAAGGATCCTGCGCCGTGCACAGCTGTGATTGACTTACTGCCAAACTGGTTCTGCCCGCCCCAGTCCCCGGGGCTGCGTCCCCGCCTCTGCTTTCACCTGCTCCTACTCAAACAAGACAAGCCTGCAAGCTGAGACCAGCTTTTCATGGCCAACTACTTCCTGCCTTGGCACAGGGCCGGGGCCTGCAACTTCTTTCCCTCTGCAGCCACATGCGCGCCCAAGAAGGTGACTGCGAACGAGAGGCTCCCGGTGCCTCTCAGCCTAGAAGGCAGCGAGCAGCCTGGACTGATGGATCTTGAGGAGGGGAGGCAGCGGGAGGCAGCCTCTTTCTGGAGTGGGTTTTCCTCCCCACTTCTTTTGGTCCTTGACAATTTCCCAGGGCACATTTCTCACAGCTCTTCAGCCACGTGGTTGATAGAGACACGTAGTCCTTCAGGACCATCTTAAGAATGTGTGGGAATCTTACGGTAATTAGCTAGTAGCCCCACCCTTTGTGAACACAATTTCTTTCCTTCCCCAGAAGGCACGGGAGTCCAGTTGTGATGGTTTACAAACCAGGTTTGCAACTCGGTGGGTAAACCCTGCCATTGTAACTGACTTACCAAATTGTGGTTAAAATGATCCATGGGTTAGCACGAAAAGTAGGGCGACTTTCTTAATCTAGTCTGACCAGGTAATTGCTAGACTTAGCCCCAGTAAGAAATAAAGCTCTTTTCCTTGAGAGGTTCATCGGGGAGAAATACAGATGAAACACTGGATTGGACACAAACTCATCAGAGGGCTATGTTCTAAGCTGCTCATCAACATCATCATCATCATCATCATCATCATCATCATCAATCTGAAGGTGTTTAGACAAGGTGTTCTAACGAATTGCTTTGTGAGGCGGCCCTCCCTTCTTGGCAGAATTTTTACCCCCAATTCTGATTGATGCTTGGGGAAACTGGGCTATGGAGAAAGATCTCAAGTGTCATGCCCACATCCCATTGTCTGGAGAAGGCATTTCCTAGCTTGTTTTTTTAATTCTACTCTTAAAGAGGAGCATGTTGCCTGTAGAAAAGCATCAAGAAAATCCAGAATTTTACTCTCACTGTAGAAGTCATGCCTAATGTACTGTATGATAGCCCTCCAGCACTATAGTCCCATGTTGTTATTTGGGTTTTGTAGTGCGTTGGATATTTATTCGTTTGTCTAGTTATGGAAATGCAGCAAGATGCACAAAGCTGATTATAGCAGGAATAGTGGGGTATCTGGAGAAGGTGATTAATTGCTTTCCTACCAGGAGGGGAAAGCAAAGGAACCCTTGGGAATGGTTTCCAGAGAGGAAGCCATGTTAGTCTTCTGCAGCAAAAACAGCAGAGTTTTGTGTTCTTTTGAAGTCAATAAATGGGTTGCCATTTACGCAGTAATAAATGTATTACATGTAAAGATATGACGAGAGTCACTGTTGGCCTTTCGTCACTGATAATACACAGACAGAGACATGTCTTCTTTTTTCAGTCAAGAAAGACAAGAGTGGTCTTCCTGATCTGAGATGATGAAAGGTCATAGCAGATGCTCATGGAACACACCTTTGTTTTCAAACCATTTAAGCTTTCATCTGTCTACGGATGGGCATTTAAATTTGGGTGCTAAATCTTTTTAATTTTTTGTTAATACAAAACTCTTTTCAGGGAGGGTGGAAGAGTTAAAACAAAAAATTAAAAAGATTTAGACTTCCAGCACAACAGATTTAGACTGTTACATTGTTAACTTAGAGTCAGTTGAGGAAATATTAACAATGATATAACTGGTTTGCAACCTACAAAACTCAAATTCTTTGCATGATTCCAAGCGACTGAAGAGGAGCTGGATAGGCAAAACTCTGATTATGCATTTTTAAAAACAGCAATATAAATGTAGGAAAAGCTTAACCGGTTAATGTACTTTCTGTCCAGATTTTTTTCTTATGTATGTTCTCTGCTCACATTCCCCTGCCCCATTAGTGGATCAATGTCTCTTCGTATGCATGTGTGTGTGTGTGTGTGTGTATATACAGTATACACAGCCTTCACATTACTCATTGTTATATTACACATCTATTTAAGCTACAGTAATTTGCATCTATACATATAAATGAGCGTGTAACAGACGGATGTGTTCCTCTGCAATTGAGAAGGCAATCCATTTTTGGAGTACCGCTTCCAAAAAGCCCCACTGGCACTCTGGCCTCAGGCCCACAAAGAGCAGATGCTCTGACTTGTGGGCCCTGGAGAGCACTTCTTTCTAAAGAAGGCAGACTTTGAAAAATAATTACAGTGTTTAAGGGCACGGCGTTTTGAAGAGAAATAGTGGATCAAGCCACTGCAGTTTCTGTCTTCTGCATTACTACCTCTAGACCCGTTCCTAATAAATATCAGGGCCCAGAATCACTTTGGGAAAGAGAAGAAGATGATTGCCCCACTTTTCAGCGACCAGCTGCCTTTGCCATCTATTCCCCATGGCAGCTACCAATCTACTGCCTCACATCCCTCTGTAATCCCACTGCTCACCCTTGGCCCCTGGCAACTTGAGATACTGGTGTATGAGAATAGTGGGGGTGGGGTGGCAAAAGGCATTTAGCTTTGTGCCTTCTCGAACAGTGTATTGGCTCACCAATAAGGAAAATTATGTGTAGTATAGTATAGTAGTTTCCATGGAATTCTTACCTCAACCCTGAAATGTAGATCAGCATTATTAATCCCATAGTGCAGTTAAGGATGAGAGTAGACAGAAGCTGAAATTTCTTGCACTACTGATTTAAAGAAGGGATTTCCTATGCCACAAAGGCTCAAGCTTGGGAAAGCTTCATATTACTGATGGCAACCATCAGAGGATGGGGACGCGATGGCTCAGTGGTTAAGACGCCAGGCATGTAGATCGGAAGGTCGGCGGTTCGAGACCCAAGCACCGCGTGACGGAGTGAGCTCCCGCACTCGCCCCAGCTCTTGCCAACCTAGCAATTCGAAAGCGTGCAAATGCAAGTAGACGAATAGGTACCACTTCGGTGGGAAGGTAACAGCGTTCCGTGTGCGTCATGCGGCCACATAACCATGGAAGCATATTCGGACAGCGCTGGCTCTTTGGCTAACAAACGGAGATGAGCACCGGCCCCTAGAGTCAGACACGACTGTGCAGGGGAAAACCTACCTACCTACTAACCATCAGAGGAAGAGTGGCAGGGGTAATGGTGTCAGACAGCACTTTGTGAATCAAGCGTATTATACTGGAGGCTAACCTATCCTATTGGTTGAAGACTTTTTATCTGAGTGGGAAGTTGGTTCAAACACTTCTGGATTCCATTCTTTCTGCCCACCTGCTTTGAATGAGTGCTTATTGGTTGTACAAATCAAAAAGAGAATGAGTAAAATTGCAATTCATCAGCCCATATGGCGTTCCGTGGTTTGCGTACTTGTTGGAGACACACACCATAGCTAGAGTCTTGTGTCCCTCCCCCACCAGCACCACCACTCCCAGCAAAGAGGCAGAGTTCATTTTCAACCCTGAGAAGCTAAGAAGTGACTCACAAAAAAGGGAGGGTAATAAATTTGTGAATGCCTAAAGGAGTCATTTTGAAATTGTTTTAATTCTTATTCTATGCTGTCTTAAATGTTCATTATTGTAATCTATCAGAGAAGATGAAGAATGGCTTGGAGCTTTGTTCTCTCCTGGGAGTTCAGTCTGTCAAAGACTTGGGAATTGTTGTGACTCGGGAGTTGCTGTTACATCCTGGGAATGGGGTGTTGCTCCTGCTGGGGCTTGGCTCCAACAGTGCCTCCCTCTGCATGAGGCCCAATCTTGGAGTTTCTTGCAGTTTCAGAGTATCTGCTGCCTTACTCATCATCACACACACCAACCCTCACTGAGGATGTTTGGGACTTTTCAGACAATGTTGCAGAGGCAGCTTCAACAACTTGGGTGCCCAGCTATGGTTTTGGGAAGGCAAAAATACCATTAAAAAAAATTGCTGTAGAAAGAAGATTGGCTTCTTGAATCAATCAATCAATCAATCAATCAATCAATCAATGAAACTTTATTTCAATCCATGACAACCATAAAATGAAAACAAAAATACAAAGAGATAGGGAACATAAAGCACCAGACCAAGGCAATGTGTTTCTTTGCATTAGCTGTTTTAATATCCTGTCTACAGCACAAAATTCCAGCAGCACAAGGCAGGACAGAAATTTAACAAAATACAGTAATAGATACAGTATAGACAAAAACTGGAAGAAATTGGGGATGGGAGGAACCTTCAAGGGAAGCTCTGACTAGTTTCCTTATGATCTTCAGAACAGAGTGGTCAGCACAGGAGGATGGGCTTCCAGGAGCCTCTTTCTAGGATGCCCTGTTAACTTTGAAGTATGTCTGACATGTCATTCTCTTCATCCTTGTCTTTCTACAGTAGGGAAATACTGGTCTACTTTTCAGATTTCAGATTTCAAGATAATTGGTCTGGTCTATACATCCTGCCAAGCTGGGGGTGTACAATCTTTCCTTCAAAGCTTTCTTTGGCCTTTGAAGAGCATGCCAGAGACTACATTCCCAAGTGTAGGCAAGGCCGAGACAAAGAAGAGACTTGGTCAGAATGCATACTTTGTTTTCATTTTGTATTCACATTAATTGTGTAGGATTAATATAATTATAGCCCATTATTCTCCCTTGCCTCATTGGGTATAAATTAAATAAGAGGGTATTAACTAAATAGCTTTGGGCTGGACTATTTCAAAGCTCACCTGCCTCAGTGATGCCTGGATGTTAAGATCTGTAGGACAGAAGAGGACATTGAAAGATGTCTCCACTGTCAGGGGACTATGCAGGAAAGGGCCTCTGCCTTCATTGTTCTCTGTGAAATGCACTTTTCTCCCCCAGAACTGACATTAATCTCTGCTCTCTCTGAAGTTTTCCATGTGTCCAATATTTTCTGGCACTGACATGCTCCCAACATTCTCAGGTCACTGTAATCAGGAGAGAATCATTCCAGTTTTGGGGAGCATCAGTATTTGCTGTATGCCACCCAAGTCATTTTTGGTGAGATGGACGGCTATATAAATTTGATAAACAAGCAAGCAAACTTTTCTACCCCAGAAAGTGGTTTTTTGGGGGGTCTGGCTTTCTGTGACAGTTTTTTAAAATGAAGGTTTTTCATCACACCCTGCACCTTCTTCATGGATCCTCATTCAGTCATTTTCATGAACTGCCCAGATGGTCTTTTGCTTACCAACTGGCTACTTGGAAAAGGCTTCTATGTGTGTCTTTGTGAATGAGGAGTAGTTTTTTGAATCAGCCAGGTTAGAAGGCAGGTGAGGCAACCAATTCACAATAAAACACTTCTCACTTCAGGTTTATCCAAGCTTCCTAGAGTCCACCATGTCATTTCTTCTCTACATAGGTTTTTGCAGCAGGTTTTTGGCTTATCTGGTTAGCTAGCTCCCTAAGGATTCGGATTCTGTATACAGATAAATACACAGAGTGGGAACAGAAGGAAACTACTAGCAACTTGTGTGTGTGTGTGTGTGTGTGTGTGTGTGTGTGTGTGTGTGTGTGTGTGTAGTGGGAAAGGGACTTTTGTCAGCTCAGGAGGCTGCATTCTCAAATATAATGGAGATGGGAGAACATCTAGTTAGGCACAAACAACAGAACAGTCATTAGCCAGTCTGATGTCAATAAGGACAAACGCTAATTGGTTGGCATGCACAGCGGCTTCCCCAGCATTCCTTCTCCACCACAAGTATCATCAGCATAGAAATGCAAAGACAGAAATCCCCAACAATTATACTGAGTAATAAATGAGCTGGTCATCTGGAAAGCCTCTCTGCCTTCAGAAAAGGGATCAAGATACTTTTTTATAATTTAATATGATTTTTTAAATGTTCATGTATTTGCCACTTTGTATTGTGAAGTGTGTTTTTAATTAAGTTTTTTGTTATTGTATTCTTGTTCTGTTAATTTAGTCACTTTAAGCTGCATTCCTTTGCAAAAGAAGGAAGGATAGAAATCCAGTAATACAAGCAAATGAATATTTTATAGCCCTCTGTACGGCATTCAAGTAAATAATTGTTTTCTTTGCCTCAAGCCAACATTTTACATTTGGCTACGGCCCCTAGAGTCGGACACGACTGCACAAATGTGCGGGGGGAACCTTTACCTTACAGTTGGTACCTCATGGGTCCTGGTAAAAAGGAAAACCTACCAGCCAATGCTGGCTCAAGGGCATGTGGCAACCCTAGGCCACATGGACTGAGGGCACCACCTCCGGCCGATGTGAAGATTTAAATTTTTAGAATGATTCAGAAGGAGTGGCAGCGTTGGTGCCCCTAAACTTGGGTATCCTAGGCCAGTGCCTACTCGGCCTTAGCTTAAAACCAGCCCTGCTACCAGTCTGTCCTCCCTAAAGTAAATCAGCTTCCTCTTGGAAGAAGTATATAGTCATGGGCACCAGCAAGTCTTCTTACTGGGTCAAAATAATTGTGCCTGGGGAAGGAAAGGTGAACCTATTCCTCTCCTTTACATCCATCTGGGGCTGTTCTTCTTGGATAAGTTCTATACAAGGTGGAGAATGGGTCACCTAGTTGGAAAATGCTCAGTGGAAAATGTTTCCTTTCTGGATTTTCTCTATGCCGCTTATATAGCCAACCTACTCCTGAGTGTGCCCAAGACGATCTGGCCAGAAATGAGAAGTTTGTCTCTCTTTCAAAGGCAGCCCTTTCTGGGCAATCTGGGCATTCTGGGCAAATCCATGGGCCTGTCCCAGATTATTCGGGACCCGACTCGAGACAGTGGCCCCACTCCGGACTTGATTTTCTTGTCGGAGCAGTGGCAACGTGATCCGAGGGGAGAGTTAGATCTATCCCCATTGTCATGGTCAGACCACACTCTGATGGCCTTGAGATTCTCCTATGCCGCCCCACTCTGGAGGGAGGCAGGACCCATTTGATTGGTCCGCCCCCGGCGACTTATGGACCCGATGAGGTTTCAGAGGGAGCTGGGGGTTGTACCCGAGGACCTGCTGCACGGTCCAGCGGAGGTCCTGGCCGCAGCCTAGAATAGGGAAGCAGCCGGGGCCTTGGACAGGATCGCGCCTGAGCGACCTCTCTTGCCACGTTCAGCTCGTCACTCCCCGTGGTTTTGAGGGCTTTGAAGAGGGTTAAGAGACGTCTGGAGCACCGCTGGAGGAAGACAAAGACGGAATCTGACCGAACACAAGCTAGAGCCACTATTAAGGCCTACATTGTGGCAGTAAGAGCGGCGAAACGTGAATATTTCTCCGCTCTTATTGCATCCGCAGAACGCTGCCCGACGGCCCTGTTTAAGATTACTTGATCTCTCCTGGGTCAAGTAGACTCAGTGACCCACTTACAGGGCCGTTCGGAGGAGTTCTCCGAGCATCTGCAGGATAAAATCGCTCAGATCCATTCCACGTTGGACTCTCAGCGTGAGGCAGTCTGGGGAGATGCCGGGGGAGCGTACTTACCCTGTTATCTGGGAACAGTTTGACCTTGTTGGACCTGAGGAAGTGGACAGGATCCTCCAGATTGTAAATGCCACCACATGCCATCTAGACCCATGCCCTTCCTGGCTGGTAAAGGCAGCCCAGGAGGTGACATGTGGTTGGGTCCAGGCGATGGTTAATACATCCTTGAGTGAGGGGGTGTTTCCGGCTGCCTTTAAGGAGGCGCTGTTGCGCCCCGTCCTCAAGAAACCATCCCTGGACCCTACTGTGTTGGACAATTTTCGTCCTGTCTCCCTCCTTCCCTTTTTGGGAAAGGTGCTTGAGAAAAGTGGTGGTGTTACAACTCCAGAGGATTCTGGATGAAATGGATTATCTAGACCCCTTTCAGTCAGGTTTCAGGCCAGGATGTGGGACAGAGACTGCATTGGTCGCGCTTACGGATGATCTCTGGCGGGAGCGGGATGGGGGCAGTGCATCCATCCTGGCTCTTTTGGACCTCTCAGCAGCTTTCGATACCATCGACCATGGTATCCTTTTGGGGTGGCTCAGGGAGTTGGGGGTGGGCGGCGTAGTTCTGCGCTGGTTCACCTCCTTCCTCCAGGACCGTTCCTAATCGGTGGTAATAGGGGATGAGAGATCCGACCCTCAACCCCTCGTGTGGGGTGCTGCAGGGTTCGGTTCTCTCTCTTCTATTTAATATCTACATGAAACCACTGGGTGAGATCATCTGCCACCACAGGATGAGGTATCATCAATACGCTGATGATACCCAATTGTATATCTCCATCCCGGGTGAGGTAAGTGATGCGGTCGCTGCCCTGTCTCAGTGCCTGGGGGCTGTGGGGGTCTGGATGGGGAACAACAGGCTTCGGCTGAACCCTGGTAAGTTGGAGTGGCTGTGGGTGGATGGCCCCTCTGTATCCAGGAAGTTGTCACCCTTAGTTCTGGATGGGGTGGCACTGCCCCATTCAGACCCAGTGCGGAACCTGGGGGTCCTCCTGGACTCACGACTCCTGCTCAAAGAGCAGGTGGCAGTCGTGGCCAGAAGAGCCTTTGCACAACTTCAGTTTGTGCGCCAGCTATGCCCGTTCCTGGATCGAGATGCCCTCCGAACAGTCTCTCATGCCCTTGTCATCTCCCATATAGACTATTGCAATGCGCTGTACATGGGGCTACCCTTGAAGAGTATCTGGAAGCTTTAGCTGGTGCAGAATGCGGCCACGCGGGCAGTTATTGGTGCCTCAAGATCAGCACATAACACCACTGCTGCGCGAGCTGCACTGGGTACCGGTTTGCTTCCGGGTCCAATTCAAGGTGCTGGTTATCGTTTTTAAAGCCCTACATGACATGGGTCCAGGTTACCTGAGGGACCGTCTCATCCCCATGACATTGACCCGCCCCACCCGGTCATGCAGAGAGGGCATGCTCCGGACCCCATCGACAAGGGAATTTCATCTGGCGGGGTCGAGACGACAGGCCTTCTCTGCAGTAGTGCCCACCCTTTGGAATATTCTGCCCCTGGAAGTGAGGCAGGCCCCTGCACTCCCGACCTTCTGGAAGAATCTGAAGACCTGGCTCTGCCGCCTTGCTTGGGACGGGAAGGGCAATAGTTCTTCCTGCGGGTGGCTGGCGCCGTAGAGCCCTCCCGATTGAATGAGATCGCATCGCCACATGGATTTTGTATTTATTTACTTTCTATTTATATTTGTTGTCTGATTGTAATTTTATATTTGAATGGTTTTTAATTCTTGTTTTTATTGTAAACCGCCCAGAGTCCCCCTTTTGGGGGAGATGGGCGGTGATAGAAATACGAAAAATAAATATATAAAATAAATAAATAAATCTGAGTGCTGCATCTCTTCTTCTTTGTGCAGGAGGATAATGCCTTGTATTGGAAGGCCACATTGCGCACCCAAACCTGGAGTGGCTACTCAGTATCAGGGCCCAGCATGATGCCCTCCAGAAATAAGCCAAGGAAGAGCTGCCCTTGAAAGAGAGAGAAGGTGAGACTAGGCAAAAGTGCCTTGATCCTGGCTGGGTCTTCTTGGATGATGCTCCAAGAAGTGGCTGAATTGCAGCCACTGCTGCAACACAAAGGCTGTGGAAAGCGGGCCCCAACCCTGGGGCAAGTTCGGACAGAGATGCAGCTTTGGGTTCACTGGCCTGACTTGCATTTACACAGCTGGGATGCTGCCAGGCTACAATGGACAAGCTGATGGTTGGCTTCTCCAGCCAGAGGGGGAACCCTGTCTGAGCATCATCTGATAGTTTAATTCATGGAGAGAGGTCACACAAATCCATTATTTGGGGGCGGGGGGTGTCACAACACCACAAAGCTTGAGAACTCCTCAAGCATGATCAGATGTGCCATTATTTTACTTTTTCCAATATGGATCCTTAACAATAAGAAAGCAACTAACCACAGTTAACAAATGGTCATTTCTGGATAATTCTAACCAGAATTTGAAATAAACATTTAAAAAGAGTTTCAAATGCTGGTTAGTACTAACTGAAAATGGCTTTTA
Source organism: Charina bottae (assembly GCA_023362775.1). Classification (NCBI taxonomy): domain Eukaryota; kingdom Metazoa; phylum Chordata; class Lepidosauria; order Squamata; family Charinaidae; genus Charina; species Charina bottae. Next base: position 5,230,228 of record JALMGJ010000021.1, on the reverse strand, counting down.
CTCTTGACTCAGACAAGATTCTTAAGTAGAGGAAAGGCAGCAATTCTGGTCAAGGAATCATGCAAGATAGAAATAAGATTGTGGCACCATATTTGTGCAATAAACCAAAGTAGCTTAGCATGTGATGAGGACACACAGAGTACCCTGTAGAACCACCATTCTGACTGTGCTTCCATGGGGTTAGGAGTCAGTGTGATGTAATGACTGGAACAGGATTTGGAGCCTCCTGGGTGCATATGCAGTCACTATTGTTCAGCATGATGTACCTCACAAAGTTATTGTTGTTAGGATAAAATGAAGTGGGGAGAGGAGAGAGACCGCAAGTCTGTTGCCTTGAACTTCTTAGAACATAGCTTTCCAAAGTGTGTGTCGCGACACACTACTGTGTCGCCTGCGGTGTCCTGGTGTGTTGCGCGAAAACCCGGAAGCGCTGATGGGGGGAACCGGAAGAAGTGGCACCCCTGCCAATCACCCTGCCATTGGTGTGTGTTGCCAACATGAAAAGTTTGGAAAGCTCTGTCTTAGAAGAAAGATAATATATACATGTAACAGATAAAAGACCCTGTCATGACAGCAAAGCAGCTCAGCTGCTGCATAGACATTAGAATTTGAGTTCACGTGGACCAGGGGCTTTTGCTTTCTCCAATAACTGGGATTTCTCAGTTTTGCACCAAGAGTCTGTAGCATACTAGAACCCCAACTCCCAAGTGAACCTGAAGAAACTATGTTGCAATCCTCCAAAATAATGCTCCAAAGTAGATTTCGGCAAATACTTGGGGAGGGGGAAGAAGTGGGAGGTGCACCTCCTTTGTGCCTCCTGCGTCATTCGGTGTGCCATAGAATCTGAAGAGCTGATTCCTCTGAGACTGCCATTTTCTTTCCCTTTCCTTACCCTGCTCTGCGACCAGTTTGGAAGTCAGACAGCTCTGTCGTTTTATTTTTGCTACATGATTTGTCCAGCATAATTCTGCGAGAGGGCAGTGCAGCAAGACCTTTCAGAGACGGCATGAACTGGGCCAAAGCAAACAACCCGCGGACTAGGAGGACGCAGCTCCTGCAATGCGCTTCGGCTTAGGCAGTGGGAAGAAAGGCTTTTCTTGGGTACGAGAGCATCAACGCAGCTTCAGTCCTGACAGGTCCACTGAACTCTCCCTGGAGCCCTGAAAGGAACGGGCGCTACGGGCCATCAGAGTCACGTAGCTTGTGATACACCTTGAAGGACAGAAGCCAAACACTGTTTGCAGCAGAGGAATGAGGACACCGAAGCATTTTCAGAGAAAATAGCAAGCAAAAAGGAGGCCCCTGCAAACCAAGAGGTAACTGCACTATGATTTACTTCGCTGACATCATGGGGAAGGTTTGGTTTCTTGCTGAGTCTTCTCCGTCTCACACATCCCATTCCAAGGATTATCATACATTAAAACGATTGTGAAATATAAATACATCTGCATGGCATTATGAATGAATTTTCCTTCTTCTATCAGCCTATTTATGAATAATATAAGAATCCTAGACCTCAAAAATGCTAACCAGTTCAAATAAATCATTCAAATGTTAGAATCAAAGTTGGAAAAGGCAACGAAGGGCTCTGCTAGATCAGACAAAACTAATCTAGCATTTCCCCCCTTCACAGTCTTTCCTACGGGAGGCCCGCAAATAGGCTCTTATAGCTCATGTTCCCTAGCAAAAACCTGTAGGCATATTGCCTGTCATCCTAGTCATCGTAACTAGGAGGCACTGATAGCTTCATGGATTGATGCCACTGAGTTCTAACATTATTCTAGCTCTGGAAGCTATAATATTTGGAGATATTGAGTCAGTCACAAAAAAAAAGTAAGTTCCTCCAAACTGCATGAAACAAGAGACCTCTCCTTGAAAAACGTTCAAATAATTCATTGGGGTCAATATTCATTCCAAACTCTGGATTTAATTATAGCCTCCAACTTTCTGGCAGAATTTCAACATACCATTTTTCTGGACTACATTCTGTATCTGGCTTTAACTCAAAACATGATATCAAAACATTCCAACTCACTCCCTTATCATCTCTGCTGCCCTAAAAAACCATCAGTGAGCATAAAAAGAAGTCCGGCAAATGGGATCTGGATATATCTGTCAGATAATACTTTCCAGATTGGAATGGGGCAGCAGGGGAATTAAGTGGGGCACATTTTGTTCATGCACGGAAAAAAATCGAATGAGAAAAGAACAAAGGACAAGTTCTACTTATTAGATTTACATCCTGCCTTTCATTCAGGAGCTAAGCAAAAGTAAAGGTAAAGGTTCCCCCGCACAGTTGTGTCCGACTCTAGGGGCCAGTGCTCATCTCCGTTTCTTAGCCGAAGAACCAGCGTTGTCCGAAGACGCTTCCATGGTCATGTGGCCGGCATGACACGCGTGGAATGCTGTTACCTACCCACCGAAGTGGTACCTATTCATCTACTTGCATTTGCATGCTTTTGAATTGCTAGGTTGGCAAGAGCTGGGGCCAGTGCGGGAGCTCACTCCGTCACACGGCGCTTGGGTCTCGAACCTCTGAACTTGTGACCTTCAGATTGACAAGCCTGGCGTCTTAACTGCTGAGCCATCACCCCCCCTGGAGCTAAGCAGCATTCCTCTTTTTTCCCTAAATAGCACTATGAGGTGGGTTGGTCTAAAAGAGAACAATTGGCCCAAAGTACCTGGGAAGCTTCCATAGCTGAAGTAAACTAGAACCTGAATCTTCCCACTCCTGGTCCAACACTGTAACCAATATACTACACTGCTTCTATTGTCAAACTGCAGGACCATTTTATGGTCTGACTGATTAGAGCTGGGCTCTTATGTATTACTCTTGCTAATAATAATAATTGATTTCTTGCTTCTTTTAAAAATACTCATCTGGCACAGGAGTAGTAAAAGGACAAGCAACAAACCTAAAAAAACAAGTTCTGAAAACTGATTGAAATGGAATACAGTAATGCGGTTTATTATTTAATGGAATTCCTTCTGTTTTCTGGACAAGTTCATTTATAACTGAGTATGGGGAAGGATGTAATGAAGAAAACAGCCTAACAGATGACCACAGATATTTTGAATATCTGGGCCAGTTCAGACAAGAGCCAAACAATGGTCTAGTAAGAAAATAAAGTCTTGAATGGGAAAAGAGCCAGTTTGGTCTAGTGGTTAAGGCAATGGGCTAGAATCCAGGAGACTGAGAGTTCTAGTCCTGCCTGAGGCATGAAAGCCGGCTCGGTGACCTTGGGCCAGTCCCTCTCTCTCAGCCCTAGGAAGGAGCCAATGGCAAACCGGGAGACTGAGAATTCTAGTCCCACTTTAGGAATGAAAGCCGGCTGGGTGACCTTGGGCCAGTCACTCACTCTCAGCCCAACTCACCTCACAAGGTTGTTGTTGTGGGGAAAATAGGAGGAGGAAGGAGTATTAGGTATGTTTGCCTTGAGTTATTTATAAAAATAATAAAGGCGGGATAAAAAAATTAAAAAAAAAGATCCTAGGCTGCAACCATGTCTGGGGAATGAGAGTGTGGGGAAAAGAAGTAAAATAGAGTAAGGATATGACATTCTCTGAACAACAACAGAACCTGCTAGGGAAGCCCACGGAATTTAAGATAAGGCCCAACATCCATATCAGGACTTAAAATCTATCAGGATTTATTTGAATTGCCACTAATTAGGGATGGTTTGGATAAGGAAACATGCAACATTGTCCTATCTCAATGATCTGTTAATGCAAAGGCGGTATAAATAAGACAAAAGAGCAGAGATTTTAGGAAACATGACAAACTCTGCCTAACTGTAGTGATAGAGAGAATTCACAGAAAATGTGAATTCTCTGTTGCAGTTAGATATACCAGGAATGACGACAGGCTGCTAAAGCAGAGCTTTCCAAACTGTGTGTCGGGACACGTTAGTGTGTCGGCTGCAGTGTCTGGGTGTGTCGGGGCTGCTGCTGCCTCCGAGCCCTGCCAGGATTCCACGCAGGTCCTAGTGCCTGCCTTGTGCCTTGCTGCCTCCAAACCTGCCCTGCCAGGATTCTGCGCAGGTCCTAGTGCCTGCCTTGTGCCCTGCTGCCTCCAAACCTGCCCTGCCAGGATTCCGCGCAGGTCCTAGTGCCTGCCTTGTGCCTGGCTGCCTCCAAACCTGCCCTGCCAGGATTCCACGCAGGTCCTAGTGCCTGCCTTGTGCCTTGCTGCCTCCAAACCTGCCCTGCCAGGATTCTGCGCAGGTCCTAGTGCCTGCCTTGTGCCTTGCTGCCTCCAAACCTGCTGTGATTCTGCACAGGTCCTAGTGCCTGCCTTGTGCCCTGCTGTAAGAGTGTGTCGCGAAATGATGCATGTCTAAAAAGTGTGTCACCAACATGAAAAGTTTGGAAAGCTCTGTGCTAAAGGAAAGCAGGATGAACTCTAGGCTGGGCCCAAATGTATTCCAACTGACTGATGAAAAGGCTGCATTCCTTTTAATCTTTTGCAACCACACAGGTAGTTTACAAGTCAATAAAGGGATTTAAACTGCATCCAAGCCACACACCCCTATTTAGGGGTGTATAAAGGTGTGCCTTCTTCTTCTTCCTTGCTGCTGAGATGTATATCTTTTAATAGCTAATCAAGTTTACTAACTCCTTCTAGATCAGCTTGATCAGATGTGTTTTAGAATAAGTTTTAATAGAAATTATTTTAACACATAAGCTTCCCAGGACCTTAGGAATCATCCTATATGAGGGCAAACTGTCTGGAGCTATTGCAGCAAATTTATGCATTTTTGTTTGAGAATAAACCCACTGATCTCAGTGAGATAATTAAAACGACTTCTCTGATCCTTATTCAAACTCATCTACAAAACCCTTCCACACACACACACCCCGAGAATCTTCCTTATATAGCTAAAATGGTACCTCCATGCAAAATAGAAATATCCACAGGCTTGGGAATACACAAGATACCTTGAGGAAACCTAAGATGGAGGGGACACATAAAAACAATCCAACAAAAGACTGACTGTGTAGAATGTTGTTGATGGAGTGAGATTAGAATGGAATAGCTCTGAAAGGGGCAGAGCAGGGTGCCATGATGAAGAAGCATATTCCAGAGTGCAACCTCTCCTCGTTGCATTCAGTTTCAGCTTAATTGGAGGGGGGAGCAATAATATAGGGGACGTGGTGGCTCAGTGGGTAAGACGCCAGGCTTGTTGATCGGAAGATCGCAAGTTCGGAGGTTCGAATCCCTAGCCCCGCGTGACGGAGTGAGCTCCCGAATTCGCCCCAGCTCTTGCCAACCTAGCAATTCGAAACCGTGCAAATGCAAGTAGATGAATAGGTACCACTTCAGTGGGTAGGTAACAGTGTTCCGCGTGCGTCATGCCAGCCACATGACCGTGGAAGCATCCTTGGATAACGCTGGCTCTTTGGCTAACAAACGGAGATGAGCACCGGCCCCTAGAGTCGGACACGACTGCACAAATGTGCGGGGGGAACCTTTACCTTTTTATAAAGCAATATGGGCACGCGTACCATTTTTCACAAGCAGCATTTTTTTTAAAAAAAAATATCCTACTCTTTTAATACAAAGTCCACTAATGGCACTGTTAACAAATAACACTAATACTAACGATCCTCCTTTAGATGATAAAAGGACTTAAAATAACATCTCAATATAACCATGACCTAGCCCCAGGTGTAAGGTCACACAGCTACCTAGAAACATATTTAGGATTCCCTTACTAACTTTGCTCAGACTGAAGAAGCTCCTTGGATAAGGAGCGAAACGTTTCCACTGAGAAAATAGAAATCCAGTTGACATGATTCAAGCTACAGACAATTCCACCGGGATTACCGAGAACCTTCATAGACACTAAACTTCTAATGAATAATCTAGGACATCAGACGGCTCTTATGCCATCCCAAACAGTTATTTTTGATGTAGGAGACGAAGCAAAGCAAACCCTCGTCTGCACCAAGACTACCAGATTTGGCCTGCATAGATCCGAACAGATCTTACATGGCAGCAAAGCAACTCTTTACAATGGTCGTCTGGATTTTTGCAGCTCAGATCTGGTAGACCTAGTCTTGACCTCCAGCACATTCTGATTTTCACGACCATACAGCAAGAAGAAACGTGGAAGGACTCTTAAGTCTTGATGTGAAATCCTGGATCGGCCCAGGAAGTTATTGAAAAACGATTGTAGTTTCTCAAATCCTTTGTTTGCGAGTAAAACTGAAAAGGAAAACTAAACTAAACTATTTTTATTAAAGGGAAACTTTGATGATGATGATGATGATGAAACAGATCGTTAAAGGCCTTGAAAAATCATGCTCTTCATGCCAAAAGGAAAAACGCGATTGAAAACGCATTTAGTAGAAAGAAGCATCGCGGACATCCCCCGCGCGCCTCGCTCGTGCAGCAAAGCGATCCTCCTTTCACTCCAAACCTTCTCTTTCTTTCTTTCTTTCTTTCTACCGCTTGGCCATAGCATTTCCGGCCGCCGTCTAAGGGCAAGAAAGCACTTCCGCCCAAAGCTTGTTCCGGGCTCTAAGATGGCGGTGCCGATAGCGTTACTATTGCTGTTGCCGGTAGTGCGGAGTTGAGCACTCATGGCGGATTGAATAGCGGCCACAGGAGCGGCGAGACGCCCGAGAGAGGGCCCTTACCCTCGTATCCTATGCCCGCGCCGGCTGGGTAAGGAGGATGAGACGGGACCTTCTTCGCCGGACCTTACTGCGTGGGGGAGGGAAAGCTTCGGGGCGGCGGCGGGACTTGGCTTAGCTTGCGGGGGCGGGGTTAGTCGGGGGCGGGGTTAGTCGGGGGGCGGGGCGAGCTGTGGGTTGGCCCAAGTGGACCTGGGGGTGGGGGAAGAGGCCTCACCACCTCTGTAGGGGCGCTGCGATTGCAAAGCTGGTGCCAGCCTCCCCACGGGCCAAGACCGGGAGTCGGCGACCCCTGACCTCCAGCACGCACCATAGACCCAGTGGGGGAGAACCTGGTGGTTCTCCAGAGCGGGATGTGGGAATCCCCACCGACACGGAAATTGTCCCTGTAAAGCTTTCCTGCTTTCTGCTAACTCTTGGGTAGAAGGGATAAGCCAACTGTTTTGTTTCGCTTTTCCTGATACTTTAATGTTTAAGACACTTGAAACGGGTCGTTCTTCTTCTCTCTCCTTATAAGCCCCTCCAGGTAGGCAACACAAGCAATCTTGCTTTCTGGATATTCTTCAGGGAGGGTAAACCAGAATCTGAGATGGTGCTCAGTAGGATGTAAGTTTGATAATACTTGGTTTAAAACATGATGGCTTTTTCCTTTTCTCAACCTGTCTAAATTAGCTTTTATTAGTGTTGAACAGATGAGTTACTTCCAAAGGCTCAACTGAAGAGGTGAAGATAAAACTTATTCCCGAACTGCACATTCTCTGGAATTAGTTTTTAAATTTTTTGGTATAAACGTCTTAAGCATTGCTGTAGGAGCCATGAACTTTTATCTGGTTCTTTTCCCTCCCATGTTGCAAGTTTTTTTAAATATCTGAACTTGTCTTGTGCAAAGATTTGCACAGACATGGTCTTTTACTTGCTATTAACAGGAAATGAAAATTAATTCCTTAAACAACAGAAGCTGAGTGGATTACTTGTGGAGTACTTACCTCATTGTTTGGCCTTTTTGGTCACCTGGGATTCCTTAAAATCTCCCTCTTTTTGATCAAATTGAGTTGGACACAGAAGTAAACATCTGTGCAGGATTTGAGATTTGGTATAGTTGGGAGGATGAGTTAAACATGAGACCTATTTGCAGATATTTATATTTAGTAATTATATCTTGAGCTGTCATACCTCTTCAGCAGCTTTCTTAGTGTTTTTGCCTTTGATTTTGTAGTTCTGCTTCCCCGGCAATGCACTTGAAGGTTTCATCTCAGCCCCTCAAAGAGGACACAGCCTCCACTGGTCTCCGTTGTTAAATGAATTCCGTGTCACCCACCTCAGTGCAGTACTTAAGCCAGGAAGAGTTGCACCACTCAGATGGAAGGCAACTTTTTAATCCCCGAGCCAGCAGCCAGGGAGGGAGCTACCCAGGGCTTTTCCCCAGAAGAAGTGCTGCCTGCAACCAGCATAGTGAACCTGACGAAGTGGACAAGATCAAGAGCAAGCTGCTCTCTACCTGGAACAATATGAAATATGGTGAGTTCAGGTTACAGAAACTGCTTGGGAATGGGCAGATCCTATCACTGTTTAATCCTCACCAAGGTGAGCCTTGAACTTGAGACCAAATTTAAAAAATTCTATCTAACAGCTGTAAAGCACTTCATTAGCTGGGCATCCTTCCTATTTCTCCTTTTCTCTTTTATGCCCTTGGAATTCTCAGTGAAATTCTCGACACATTCTATGATTTTAAAATCAGGAGACCCGTGTTATTCTTAGATTTCAGTCTTATAAAATTAATTATTTTTTGGCTTTCAGGATACTCTTGAGTCCTGCCTCCTTCAGAGGCTTGTTTGTTGGCCTTCGATTTGTAGTGTCATGAAGCAACTTTTGTTGCCTAGTGTTGATCTGTACTGTAAATCCTCCAAAATTTTGAGATATTTTGAGATATGGAATTTTCCCATGCTGTCTGGTATGTGATAAATGTCTAGCTCAGAGCTTTCCAAACTTTTCATGTTGGTGGCACACTTTTAAGACATGCATCATTTGGCGAGACACTCTTACAGCAAGGCATCATTTTGTGACACACTCTTACAGCAGGGCACAAGGGAGGCACTAGGACCTGCACAGAATCACAGCAGGTTTGGAGGCAGACAGGCACAAGGCAGGCACTAGGACCTGCGCGGAATCCTGGCAGGGCTCGGAGGCAGCAGCAGCCACGACACTGCAGCCGACACACTAACGTGTCCCGACACACAGTTTGGAAAGCTATGGTCTAGCTCTTGTACCAAGTGTATTTATTAACTATGTTGAAACAGTAGATGAAAAACACTGCCTTGATGCATTTACTAAATGTGTATGTGAAGAGATTTTTGAAAATATGTCAGTATTACAGTTTAGGTAGTTAGAAAGATTATCATTTATATAGAGATATATCTGCCTCTAAAGGTTTGTAGAAAAATTTCAAACCTCTTTTGTAGCCATTGTGTTCTGTAATCTTTCTGAAACTATTAAAAATCAGGCAGATTTTCCAGGTTTTGGATTTTTAAAAGGAGAGAAAAAAATGATGTTTAAGCCTGTAATCCCATTTCGCTACTTAGATGTCCCTGAAACAGCCCCAAACCCAGAAACCTGGTCTGAAAATTTCAGTCTACCCACTCCTCTGACATTGCCAGTCATGATTGTTGTAGTACCCCAATGAAGAACAAAACCAAAGTTGCCTAAGGCTACTGTAAACTATTGATGTTCACACAACACTAAGCCATAAACTATGATTTGTAAGCCAGATGGCTGGGCTTACACCATGTGCTGACACAAAAACAAACCACATTAGCTTAGTGTGAAGTGTAATTGCAGCTGCACACTGTATCATTACAAGTAGTTTTGTGAATAAACTTGGATGGGTTGGGGAAAATCATCTGATTAGGAGAAGAAATTCTGTTCCTATTTTTCAGTGATCTACCCACATCAGCTGTTGTAGTGAAGCTGTCTTTTTCGTAACCTCTAGTACAGGGTTTCTCAACCAGGGTTCCATGGAACCCTAGGGTTCTGCGAGAGGTCACTAGGGTTTCCCCAGGAGATCATGATTTATTTAAAAAATTATTTCAAATTCGGGCAACTTCACATTAAAGAGGTAAGTTTCATTCTTTATTTTTAGTTTAAGAACACTGTTAATGCATATATACAGGCCTACACATGAAACAAATAAAATTTGTAACTTCTGGCCTATATCTGGGCCTGAATGTGCAGGGGTTCCCCGAGGCCTGAAAAATATTTCAAGGGTTCCTTCAGGGTCAAAAGATTGAGAAAGGTTGCTGTAGCTGATAGGAGATACTGCCCACCATTATTTCCTTGAACAGCACTTGTGATAGAGAGTTTGTGTGTGTACATTCATGGTCTGAGTTAGCGAAAGAAATTCATTGATAAGTGTGTAGATGTGTATATATTTCATTTGGCCTTCTACATGTTGCTGAACTACAATGTCCAGCATTCCTTCTCATTGCCAGCACTGCTGAGGCTTCAGCAACGTCTGGAGGGCCACTGGTCCTTCAAGGTTCTTTGCATTTACTGCTTCTTGGGCTGAGGTTACAAGACCATAGTTACTTGGGCTGTCTCCTCACATGAGTGTTATAATAAGAGAACAACGTCTCTCTCGTTCCTTTTTTTTTAAATAAAGCTTTATTAATTTTCAAGTTATAATTAAAACACAAAATACAGAATATAGAACAGATAGAATACAAGTCTAAAAAAGGAACAAAGGAAACTAAAAGTGCAAGAATAGACAGAAAAACATAAAAGACAGGTGACTTCCAACCTTCTCCAACACAGATATAAAAGTTAATCTCTTGCTATTAATTAAACATTTAGTAACATTATTTCTCTAAAATCAAACCATTTAATCATCAAAACCCAAAACCAGAATTTCATTTTTTTCCGTTACAAGCAAATAGTCCAAAAGCGGGTTCCGAATAGAAACAAATCCAGTTACAGTATTTTCTCTTATCAACGCTATCATTTTAGCCATTTGCGCCAGTTCCATTAACTTAATCATCCAGTCCTCCATTGAGGGAATTTGTGCATCCTTCCATCTTTGAGCGTATAAGAGTCTTGCTGCTGTTATCATATATGAGAACAGAGTTCCATGTTGCTTCTCAAGCTGTTGGACCATCAAACCCAAGAGAAACAGCTCCGGTTTCAATTGTAAGTCCACTTTGAGAATCTTTTGAATAATGATACATATTTGATTCCAGAATTTCTTAGCTTTTCCACAAGTCCACCATAAATGATAGAAAGTTCCTTCACCCTGTAAACATTTCCAACAAACATTTGATACCCCATTATACATTTTGGAAAACTTATCAGGAGTTAAATACCAACGGTACATCATTTTATAAAAATTCTCTTTCAAATTATAATTCAGAGTAAATTTCATACCTTTGTTCCACATATTCTCCCGTTGTTCAAGCATAATATTATACCCAAAATTCTTAGCCCATTTAATCATAGAATCTTTAACATATTCATCTTCTAAATTAAATTGCAACATTTTATACATTTTCTTAATACGATGCTCATCGTTTGTACAAAATTCCATTTCAAATTGTGTTTTTTCATGAACAAAATTATATACCTCCTTATCCAAATTAAACCATTCTGACAGTTGTGCGTAATTAAACCAGTGACAAATATGACCTTCCAATTCTAGTTGTTCACTTGTTTTAAGTTTAGGTATCCCTTCTTCAAAATTCAGCAAATCTTCATATCTCAACCAGCTTGGTTTGCCTGCCATCTCTCTTCTAAAAAAAGCTTCTTGAGGGGACAACCACATAGGTACATTAGGAGACAATATTGGTTTATATTTATTCCAAACCCTCAGTATGGCACGCCTAACAAAATGATTTTTAAAATCTTTATTAACTTTAACTTTATCATACTACAAGTAGGCGTGCCACCCAAATCGGAGATCATGTCCTTCTAATTCCAATAATTTCGTGTCCTTCAAGGTCACCCAATCCTTCATCCATAGCCAACAGCAGGCAACAAAATACAATTTCAAATCAGGCAAACCAAGACCTAGTCTCTCTCATTCCAAGGGAGGTTTCTTCATGCTTGTCAAGGTTAGACGGGGGTAAGCTTGATAAGTTTGTTTTTACTTCTCACCATGGAGATTAACAGAAAAAAGTAAAGGTAAAGGTTCCCCCACACAGTCGTGTCCGACTCTAGGGGCCGGTGCTCATCTCCGTTTCTTAGCCGAAGAGCCAACGTCTGAAGACGCTTCCACGGTCGTGGCCGGCATGACGCACGCGGAACACTATTACCTACCCACCAAAGTGGTACCTATTCATCTACTTGCATTTGCATGCTTTCGAATTGCTAGGTTGGCAAGAGCCGGGGCTAGTGCGGGAGCTCACTCCGCACGCAGGGATAGGGATTCGAACCTCCGAACTTGCGATCTTCCAGTCGACAAGCCTGGCATCTTAACCGCTGAGCCATTGCACCCCCCCGGAGATTAACAGAACTACTCTTAAAACATGGAATTTGGACTTTAAATTTAGCATGACTGGCGGAAATATTTTAGCTTGGTCTGCCGTTGTGAACTCAAGCATTTCATAGTTGAAAGTTACTTTTTTATCAGTTTCTTCAGGACATGAGCTCTATCTGTAGCAATATGAATGCCTTAATTTACATTATTTTATCAATGATTTTTCTGTACTCTGAAATAATGCCTATTTTTTTATCATTGTCTATCTGTTCCTTCATCTCCTTCCTAATCCTGAATTTCTGTAATCTTAGGACAAGGCAAAACATTAGGCCATTTGAACTCACTTTCTCCTTGATTAGACTGGTAGAGGAGTTTGCATCCATCTCTACTGTTAATTATTTTCACTTTTCTTAGCATCTGTGTAGGTATTATCAGTCACTGCATAGGTGTAAATGGTTGTGCCTTTTCTAAGGAGCAAGAGTTGAGCTAGTTGTTTTATGTGTGTGTGTGCATGTGATGAATTTGATGTGTGTTTTGGTCAGACCCCACCCCCTTCGCCAGTAATTAGGATATATTTTGAGGATTCCTGCCCTGAGACTTCTTTTGTTTCCTTTCCATTGACAAAAGAGATTAGGTAATGAGAAGGAAAGCACGCACTTAGTGCATTTAAACAACGTATGCAAGATCTGGAAGTCCAACAGGACCTGTCTGCTGTACCTGAGAACGTTTTCCTGAGCAGTCAAGCCCATTTTTATAAAATGGCCAGATATTTACATTATATAACTCTCTCCAAATTCCAAAGGGCATTAACTCCAGTACGTTGCAATGCTCTTCCCACAGCAGTTTTGGCGGGCCGATACAAAAAAGTTCCATATGAGCTGAGATTGTGCCCCCGTAGACAAGGGGCTATTGAAGCTACAGCTCGTGTCCTGCTATACTGTACCTTCTATAAGGACTCACGGACCCATTTTATAACTCCCTATTTGATTAAAAAAACCGGGAAATTCTGATCTTTTTTATGTGCAGTTGTTGCTATCTGATCAGTATGATTCAGTTTCTTTGAACGTAGCTACATTTTGTTATACTGTCTGTAAAATTAGGCAGACTTTGATTGCCCACTGATGATTCCACCATTAATATTATCATGTTTTGTTTTATTTTATTTTAATGCATTTTTATCTGTATTTGTATAAATTTGTATTTTACTTGTAATTCTGGTCTGTGACCGTAATAAAATATTGAATTGAGAGGGAAAGGGCTGTGCTCAGAGGATTGTTCCACTGCTGCGGTCATGCATTTGTGCAAGTGACTATTATTTCTGCACTGTTGGAAAATCGGAAGCTAGGTAACACATGCCCTCAGTAACTCACACAAGAAAAAAAGGATGGCCCGGTTGCTGTAAACTTGACATATCACATGATCTGTGATCGGGCTTCCTGTTCCTTGTTCTTCCCAGGTTGGACTGTCAGGACCAAAACCAATTTCAGCAAGCTTTCCCCAGTCCATCTGTTTGGACACGTCTATCTCTTTGGACAAGAGGGTGAGTAGTTTTGATGCAACAGTGGAGGGTCTTCTCAGAACTTAGCTGCAGTTCTGTTTGGCTGCACCTCCTCTTCTCCAAGAAACCAAATCTCAGCAATTTGGTGTACAGTCCGTCTATCCACATTAACGGATGCTGCCATTTTTTAGAAGATTGTCAGGACCACAAACAGAAGTACCTGGGTTCAGCAAGGCCTGGAAGCTTTTTTATGCTAGCCCTTTATAATCTTTCTCTTCCTGTCTTGCTTTATGCTGCATAGGGTATATGCTAAGATTTCCTGCAGCTTTAGTTTGTGGGAAAGTATCCTCTTGTCTTTGGGCTTCTTTGAGGCCTGATAAAGAATGGTGCCCTCTGCCACAAAGGACCTCTACCTGACAGAACTTTGTTTTGCCTTGAAGAGGATGTGGAGCGCTTCCAGAAAGACTTTGCCTCTCGCATCTGGCTGACTTACCGTCGAGATTTTCAGCAGCTCGAGGGCACTGCATGGACCACGGACTGTGGCTGGGGCTGTATGTTGCGCAGTGGGCAGATGCTGCTTGCTCAGGGTCTCCTTGTCCATTTCCTTAGCAAAGGTGAGTGAGCTAGCAAAGGCTCTATGTGAGACACTTGAGGAGGGACCCTTTGTTCCTCCTGTCTTGGTCCTAAGACGTACAGGCTAAGTATCTGGAATCCATATGTCTACATCTTATCCTATGGAGGATCTTAAAGAGCTATCTAATTCAGTAGCTTCTTTGCACTTGCCATCTTCCATAGATCAACAAACAGAGGACATCTGCATAATAATAGAAAAACATTGTGAGAAGGCCACAGTTTGTGACACCAAATTCCTCCACCAACCAAAGTGTGGGTCATAATTTTTAGACAACTTAAGCAGGCATGGTGTCCATACATTCAGTCGGTTCCAGTTTGTTTGCTATTGAGTGAATAAATGATACCTGAATTACTTTCTGGAGTCTTTTGGGAATTGGATGGCTTGCTATCCTTTCCTCTTTTCTTTGGTTTTGTGATTCACTTTTCAGACTGGACCTGGTCAGATGCCCTTCTCACTACCAATTTGACAGATATGCAGCCCATGAAAGCTGCCTCCCTGCCCTGTCCCAGCATCCCCCATCTGCACCAAACTTCATCCATCCCCACTGATAGGACCATGGGCCCCTGGGAGTTGTGGGCTCCTCGGCATGCCTGCAGATGTGATGAACTGGAGAAGGAGGGCTACCACCGGAAGATTATCTCATGGTTTGCAGATCAGCCACAGGCACCCTTTGGGATCCACCAACTAGTTGATCTTGGACGTAATTCAGGGAAGAAAGCAGGAGATTGGTATGGCCCTTCTGTTACTGCCCACATCCTCAGGTGAGTGGTACCGGAAGGAATTTGTATTACAGAGAGGAGGAAGAGCAGGTTTGGGGATCATTAGCACTTTCTCAGCAGGAATCTTTGCGGGTGGATTCTCTGGTCTGGTCTGCTTGTTGGTAGTGAAGTTGGGAGGTTAATTTATTGTTGTGTACGCTTTGAATTTGACCATTTTGAATTGAAAATATCCCACTTGGAGTTCAAAATAATTGCTTCTAATTTGAAATAGCTGCTCTGCATCTAAAGCAGGCTGTTTCAATCACTTTGGAAGGGTTTTCAGTATTCCCAGAGTGACTGAAATAATCTGTTTCAAATGAAAAAGAAGGTGTTTCAAATGGTTAACATTCAAACATTTTTGAATGCTCTATGTTCTTATTTTGGGGCAGCTTTGATAACAAAACCAGGGATAACCAAACTCTGCAATCACAAGGTTTCAGAAATGGTTAACTAAAATACTAAATGAACCTGTTGGATCCATGCCATTTAAAAGACCTGCTTAGAGTGCAGGAGACTCGTCCAAGTTTTGCTGAAAAGAATAATGATGGAACTTTGCTGGCTTCCCTGTCCTTGATGAATTGCATCATTAATTATGAAGAACGAAAGAAAGGCTATACATGGCAGACCTCACGTGCCGCCTTTGGCATCTGAATCTTTAGGGAGCTGTCACCTTGCAGGCCAAATGTATTCTTCATATCAAGAACGGGGAACCTATGGCCTTCCAAATGCTGCTAAACTAGAGCTCCTGGCATCCCACACCATTACCGATATTGATTCAGTTTTTTGGGAGTTGTGGGTCAGCAACATCTGGAGGATAAAGGATTCTACACTCCTCCTTTATAAATTGGGGCAGTATTTGGATTTTGGAAGCTTTTCTGACTCCTACATCATTATGCTATCACAAACTGAGCCCAAATTCTTTATTTCCCATTAATAAGTTTGCTATTTGTCTACTCTCCACCCCCCTCCCCATGGCAATCATCTCAACTGTGAAAAATTGGCAGGATAATGTTCCACTGAAGTGTGCTATTTTGCTCCTGTAGGAAAGCAGTGGATTGCTCTTCAGAAGCAGGCAATCTGGTAGTATATGTATCTCAGGACTGCACAGGTAAACTTTGGAGAACGGGGAGTTGGGCAGGTTTGTCCTGTGCTCAAGCCTCAGGACAGTCAAAGAGACTTAGCTGGCCTATGGTCCATATGGTTTATGACTGAATTCCCTTCTCTGGTGTCCCCATAGTGTATAAAGGGGATGTGGCAAACCTAGCCAACAAGAATGAGGGCAGGACTCCATGGGATCCTGGTGCAGAATGGAAAGCAGTCATCATCCTGGTGCCCATGCGGCTGGGTGGAGAGACTTTTAATCCTGCCTATGTGGACTGCATCAAGGTGACTTGAGAACAGGTGCAATAGTGGGATTCCAGGGTTCACGTGCAGCCCATGCTGATGCCTCATTCTTTTTCCAACTTACTGCATGAAGAGGAAGAGGACACATTGGTTCTGTCTCTATGTTGTAATTATTCTGTCAGCAGAATTGTACAACGTCTGTGCAGGAGATGGGTTCTGGAATCTCCTTGCTGTATGCATGCCCAGTTGTGTAACCAAGACAAGGAAATTGCTCTTATGAAACAGCAGATCAGGAACAGCAGTGAACTTAACTGTCAGCTTTTCCAACTAAGTTATCTTACCACTTCCATTGTCTTTCCCTGCGCAAGATACTCTTATACCCACAGTGGTTGAAGAGTGATAGTCAGTCTCTCTCCTAGTCATCATAGATAAGGACTGTGGGTTGATTATCTCAATGGAGAAGGAGCCAAGACTTGGTGGGATTATTGAATTCTGAACCCTTATCCTGCAGGAGCTGTTGCAATTAGATTTCTGCATTGGGATTATTGGAGGGAAACCAAAGCACTCACTCTACTTTGTCGGATATCAAGGTAATCAATTTCACCGTGAGCCTCAGAAATTTCTAATCATCTGTTTCCCCCCCCCCCCAATAATAGGTCAATGGTGTAATAATAGTAATAATAATAATAGTAATAATAGGCGTGGTGGCTCAGCGGGTAAGACGCCAGGCTTGTCCATCAGAAGATCGCAAGTTTGGAGGTTCAAATCCCTAGTCCCGCGTGACGGAGTGAGCTCCCGCACTCGCCCCAGCTCTTGCCAACCTAGCAATTCGAAAGCGTGCAAATGAAAGTAGATGAATAGGTACCACTTCGGTGAGAAGGTAGCAGTGTTCCATGCGCGTCATGCCGGCCACATGACCGCGGAAGCGTCTTCAAACAACACTGGCTCTTCGGCTAACAAACGGAGATGAGCACCGGCCCCTGGAGTTGGACACAACTGCACAAATGTGCGGGGGGAACCTTTACCTTTTTTTTTTAATAGGTCAATGGAAGCCAAATCAGATTTTCCAACTTCTGTACTAAGCTACAGTATATCATCAGTAAATTTATTACACAAATTCTTAACATAAAATATAGCAACCTCTGTAACTATATAAACTTCCAGCTATGATTAGCAACGTAACAGCAGCAAAATTTACAGTACATTTTACGTTTTTGCTATTAAATATTGTTTCAAACACGTCACTCTAATCCTATTGGACTGAAACTTCAGTTTGCAATTATGACACTCTGGGCTTTATGCCTGCTGTTAGATTCTGCAAACTCCGCTGTGTTGGGTGAGTTACCAACTAAAATTTAACCCCATAACTCTGCTACTCATGTGTCTGGCAATCCTTGTTACTTTCTCAAACCAGTAAAAGGAAGTTCACTTTTTCCAACTGAGCCATGAGTACAGCTCCAAGGGGGCTTGATATCATTGTTGTCGTCATCATCTTTATTTATTTATTATATGGTAGGGGGCGTGGTGGCTCAGTGGTTAAGACACCAGGCTTGTCGATCGAAAGATCACAACTTCTGCGGTTCGAGACCCGAGCGCCGCGTGACGGAGTGAGCTCCCGCACTCGCCCCAGCTCTTGCCAACCTAGCAATTCGAAAGCATGCAAATGCAAGTAGATTAATAGGTACCACTTCGGTGGGTAGGTAACAGCGTTCCGCGGGTGTCATGCCGGCCACATGACCGCGGAAGCGTCTTCAGACAGCGCTGGGTCTTCGGTTAACAAGCGGAGATGAGCACCGGCCCCTAGAGTCGAACACGGCTGCAAAATGTGCGGGGGGAACCTTTACCTTTTTAATACCCAAAAAATTCATTTTTGTGTGATAAAAATAAAAATTAGCAGTTAAACTAATAAAAACAGTAAACCAGTAAAAATAAAAGCCTCCCTTAATTAGTATTTAGATATCTGAAGTCAGTGAGGTTGCAGTGAAACGCCAACGATGTATCTGGCCCTGCACAAAGTAGCTCTTGTCTGAAGGAAGGTCAATATAGAATGAAGTAAATGTGCAGGTTTTTGGAAGCCAATTGCAATGTAATAAATGAATTATTTTCTGAACTTCCTTCAGCAACATATCTTCTAGGAAGGAAAGACATAACTGGTGGTTATTTGGTGCACTGGATGGAACTTGGCTAAAAAGTCAGTAGTTGTCCCCTGTAGTTGGCAATATTCCTGCATATCGGTAGCTCTGACTGGTCACTTACCATAATGGAAAGCAACGTACAGAATTGTCCTTGGTAAATGGGGAAAAAAAGCCAGTGGCTGCTATTTCTAAACCTGCTACCGTGTTAGGCAGCAGACTTTCATTCAAAGAAGATGCACGTGAGCCATCTGCACACTGAGCCAACTGGTTGAAAAAGCAGCTAAGGGCAGGTTGGATGCTCCCTGTTCCTTCTTTTGACAAGTGCAGTTTTTTTCAAGTAGAAGATGAGTCATACTTGGGTGCATTGCTGATCTCTGCCTCCTACTTCCCTTGCTGCCTAGATGACTCCCTGTTATACTTGGACCCCCATTATTGCCAGCCTTTTGTGGATACCACCAAGGAGAACTTTCCTCTGGAGGTGAGCATATCTCTCTGAACTTCAGGAATCTAATTTGTTGGGAAAACCATGAAAGAAACCAATTAGAATGCTGGGAACAATCCAATATTAGGAATCATACTCATATTGAACAAAGTATTTTTCCTAAGCTGCTATAGCCAAAATATACATATTGCTTCTGCAGGTAGGACCCAGGCATGAGGAGAAGAAAAGTAGATTTTACTAGGGCCAGAAATCCTTACAATGTGACAAAAAATACGATTCATTTGTAGGTCATGCTTGGGGCTATCCTTGAGAATTTACTTTCTTGTATTTATATACAAGATTCGTACATAGATCACATGAGATTTGCTGGATTCAATCAGAAACAAAGTAGAACAAGCAACATTGTAAACAATGAGTAGTTGCTGAGGCCCCTTTTTAGAACCAGGAGAACATGCATTGCAGTGTAAATATTAAAGCAGACCTTAAGTTTAAGACACACACACTAATATAGTCGTCATTCTTTATCAGACTCTTCTCAGCAACAGAGAAAAGCCACTATATGAGTCAAGATATAATTTCATAAATATGGTGTTAAAATATAAGCTTCATAAGATTGTATATGTGTGATTTGGCTTATAATGGGATGTATTTATAAGTTTATAGTAAACTCTCTGCTTCCAGAATGGTAAATCAATATTTTACCAAAAAACACCACAATTAAAATATATTTAATTTTGTAATAATAGAATGAAATGTCAGTTAGGTAGCTGTTTCATCAGAGGAAAGGAAAAGGATGCTAGGTTTTTTAAGTTGTCCACACAAGTTACAATGCCACACAAATGCAGGTATCAGTTTGGATGAGTAAGACATTGGTATGACCCCAAAGCATGTGCTTGGAATAAGGCGCACATATTAGTGAAAACATTACCTAACATCCGTTACAGGTTTAAAAGTAACTTAACTCTTCTCCCTTGGGAATATTCCTATACTCCACCCGCTCATTCTCTGCTCATGTTTTTCAGCCAGGTACCTTGGGGTTCTCTCCTGGGCCTAGGGTACTTCAACATTTTCATAAATGGTTTAAACAAGGGGATAGAAGGGATGCTCAGCAAATTTGCAGATGACCCAATGCTGGGGGTGGAGGGGATTGCTAAAACCTCAGAAGACAGGCTCAGGGTTCAGAAAGATCTTGGTAGACTTGAATATTGGGTTGTATTCAACAAAATACTGTTCAGTGGCAGGAAATGTAGGGTTCTCTGCTTTGGTAGAAAAAAAGCAGGTGCACAGGTAGTGCTTGTGAAAAGGATCTAGGGGTCTTGGTAGACACAGATTAAGCATGACCCACCAGTGTACTGCAGCTGTCAGAAGAGCCAATGACGTCTTGGGCTCCATCAACACGGGTATAATGTTAAGAGCACAGGAAGTGATATTTCCATTGTACACTGCACTGATCAGATTACATGTGGAATACTGCATCCCGTCTACAAGAAGGATGCTAAGGAACTGGAAAGAGTTACAGGAAAGAGGGTGTGGATTTGGGCCCTGAGGGGAGGACAAGATCCTAAGTGGTAGCTTTGCAGAGAGATCCAAAGACAAGGTACAATTTTCTGACCGTGAGAGGTATTAAGCAGTGGAATAGCCTGCCTCCTGGAGTGATGGGTGCTCTATCACTGGAAGTGGGCAGCCGTTTGCCTGGGATGCTCTGAGGATTCTTGCTCTGGGCAGAGGACCTTCAAGATCCCTTCCAATCCTATGATTCTGTGACTTCTTTCCAGTTTGACTCCGAGACGTTGATTTATACTTGTAGGGTCTATCAGACCTGTTTCCATCTGATGGTAGCACAGCTCAGCCCACATTTTGTCATCTTCTGGACTACATGGAATACCTTGTAATTCTAAATGAAAGTGTGATTTTAAAAATAACTCTGTGCAATGTTGTACTTTGTTAATTTTATATATATTAAATATTACTTTTTTGTAATGTATGGATTTTATTTTTCACATATTAATAATAAAATAAATGACAAAATATTTTATCTCCCAAACCAGAATTGTGAATTCCAGGGCATTATCTGATCCTATAGTATTAATACTTCAAAGCATGAGTACAAGAGAGGGATCTCTGTTACTTTCACAGGTGTGGGTAGGTGAGCTAAAACTGGGCTTGTTTGTAGATAACAATCCCAATGTCTTCTCATGAACATCAAGATTAGGTGTAATTGTTTTAAAGATGCTAATGAGCTGCAGAGCTATATAAACTATTTTTTTGAGATTAAAAATAATTTCACGGGTTATTTTAAGTTTTCCTCTTTGAAACGTGTCTCAGTCATGCTGAATTCTCATAAGACAGTGTGATTCAAATGTAAGATCTACTCCATACATTTAAACGTAAAAGCAGATCATCTTGAAAGCAAATAGATGTTGTTGATTATCAGTCTGATATATTGTAGTAGTCTGTATATTTGGCTTTGAAAGCATCCATTTTTTTCCCTTTACAGTTAGAGAAAGAGGCATTGAGGCCTCTGTGTGATGTCTGTTCTCAATCTTATTTCACCACAGTTCCTGTTTGTGGTGAAATGTTCCAAGACATCATTTGAAGACAGGTAGTCTAATCACTGGAGAGCCTTCTTAATGTCACTCTTGCGAACTCTTTTCCAGTCTTTCCACTGTAACTTCCCTCGAAAAACAGCATTTACAAAGGTGGATCCCAGCTGTACCATTGGATTCTATGTACGTCACAGAATGGAGTTTGAACATCTCTGCTTGGAATTAACTCGGGTGAGGAATTAGATTTTTCTGGGTGGCAGTTCACTTATTTCATAAGGTATGCTCTGAATTATGTTTACTCGGGATTACAGTGAGAACTTGACAGAAGTTTGGGGAGATAAGTGCAAAGTGTTTATTTGCAGAATTTGAAATTGTGGAAACTTGGGTTAAGAGTTTTAAAAAGGAGGCTCGTGCTTTAAAGGAAGCCACTGGCATTTTACACAATGTGTTTTAAGGTTCTTGAGAACTAGAAAACCGGGAGCTCCCATCATAAATTGTGAGTTCCGTGTAATACTTGCAAGTTATTATAAAAGGACTGCTCCACCACAGTCAGAAATGGAGCAAAATCCAGAGCTGGTAGAAATTAAGGTCAGGCCTGCTTGTCTGAGTTTTATAACAAGTAAATGGATTGTGCCAGTTCATTACTCTTCATTCCCACTGCAGGTCCTAAACTATGCAGCTGCCAAAGAAAAATATCCCATGTTCTCGGTGGTGGAGGGCCGCGCTCGGGAATATGGTTTGGAGGAGATGTGTGCCCACTTTGCCCAGCAAACAGTGCAAGTCCAACGGCATAGTAAACGGGGCAGGACAAAGAAGCCCTCAGCTGAGGAATTTGTCGTCTTATGATTGCTGGCTAGCCAGACCCACCACCTCTGACTTATTTATTTTTTATTTATGTAGAGAATGCAGGCTTGAAGCGGAGCTGCATCTCTAAGTCCAAGAAAGACATCTTCTGGGTCCCAGCAGTTGTCTCTTCTTCTCTGACCTGTTGTACCTCAGCTCTTCCTTATGGGAGGAGACACTGCAAAAAAAAATTACCTTACTAAACCCTTATGGGGACCTATCCTCACCTCCGGGCTGCTAACAGAAGGTCATAACACTGGAATAAGCCTGCTGAATGCAAGAAAAGGACATTTAGTACTAAAATGACAGCCTTGACCTTTTTTTTGAGTGGAAGGGAACAGTCAGATGAGGATCATTAAGGAGACTGTTGGTTAGCTTCAGATTTGTCTTTCCTGCCAAGATTATGAGGACTCTTCAACAGCTGACAGAGCGAGCCAGCCTGAAAACAAGAGCTTCCTTTTCATCAATTCTAGATTTGTTTCATAGGCCCTGAAAAATAAGGATGATAAAGAACAGAACAGTGTGGTCTGTTTTTAAGCTGTATTTTTGCATATATGGAGGGAAGAGGCTGTGTTAATTTCAGCTAAAGGCTGAGGATTTCTCCAAACAGCAATTCATCGCAGCAGCTGAATTGGGGAAAGCAAGACAAGCATAGAGCCAAGTGGCTGATGATGTCTTGTGTTGGCTTGAATAAACAGTATTATAACATGGGTTCAAAGCACTGAAGGGTTTCCTCTCACCTGGAGGAATATTTCAAATGGGCATCAGGTAAAATTAATGTATTTTGTAGAGGAGTCCTCTCGGGGCAAAGCCTTGCACACTGGTTGGGTGTTCTGTTTCAAAAGGCTATTAGTCACCATTGGTGCACTTCATGCCAGATGTTTGAATTCTCTCCACCGTCACCCAGTACTGTTACCAGAGTTCTTTCTCTTCCTCATGGCATTTTTCCACTTGGAACTAGATTAATAATTTGGGCAGTTGGGCATATTGTATGCCTTTTGTCAGCTATGGTTTTTCTTAATTTAGGTGTTGGTGCAGGTGCAGGTAGGCAGACTTGTCCTGTGGATACTCTGTTGGCAGTTTACTGCAAAGAGATTCCTCCCTCCAGAGGCAACAGTCCCTCTTTTAGTCAATAAAAGTTCTCTATGAAAATTTGCAAGCAAACTGTGTCTGTGTCTGGGAAACAATGCTTGTCTGGGGTCTTTTACAGAATTATTAGCTTGAGATGGTCACACAGTTTTTCCCATAAATGCATGAGGAACCAGTCCTTTTCCCATTCCAGACCCTCCAGAAATGCCTACAAAAGCATGTTCTGAACCAGACCACTTATGATGGAAAAAAGGCTGTTAACCACCATTCTCACTCTAAGATACTGTCGTTAACAAGTTACAGCTAGAACCAATCACTTATAGATCCCTAGCTCTTTGTTTTACTATTTGGATCCTGATGGTAGTTTGGGGTTCAGTGTAGGGATTCCAAACTAAGAAATTTTTTAAGAGCACCACCACAGTTGAGCTACCTAAATGTAGTTCAGTTTGGAAAATGAGCAATTAATTAGACGGTAGCTGTCATAATTTCAGATTATTATTCCATTCAAAATGAAACTACCATTTAGGAGACATTTGTTAAACTAGAGGACCATGAAATTTCAGGCATTAACTGATTTGTTGTCCTTAAGCTAGCCATTATTTTCCCCGCAGTGTGGGAAATCTGTTTTCTTTACAAGCCTTATTGTGATTTCTAGAAAAGATGGAAAGTTCTTTGAATTCTTTAAATGTATAATTTCAAAAGTGGTTGTAGTAATAATTTTATATTAACCGAGTGGAAGGCATATTTGGTTCTCAATTTTATAGCAGATTGAGCCTAAGCTATGACAGGTGGCACTCTGCTAATGAGAAATAGTGATTTGGCTACTGCTCCATTTTCTAGATGAAGAGTTCTGCTTATACAGATGAGAGAACTGATCTCCCCAGTCTCAGTACAACATCTTAACCCCACCACTACCTTAAACAATTCAAGGAGCAAAGTGTCCGCTCTTTCCCATCATGCGCCTCTAAGATGGCTGACATGTATGTGCGATGGGAAGTTAACTCTTCTATTCCAAAGAAGCTCTAGTACTAGAAGATGAAGTTAGATCACCACTCCAGTCCTTACCAACTCGGAAGGTTGCAGGAAGTAATGGAATACCCACAGAAATATGGCCAGCAGCAGAACCAGGAAAGGTTCTAACCAAGCTAGGCCAGCAAATCTGGAGAAGACCCAGTGGCCAACAGATTGGAAGAGGTCCATCTACATTCCAGTACCCAAAAAAAGGAGACTTAACATGTGAAAACTATTGTACAATATCCTTAATTTCACATGCTAGCAAAATAATGTTTAGAATCATCCATTGCAGATTAGAGCCCTACATGGAAATGCTAGATGTCCAAGCTCAGCTTTAGAATAAAGCCGAGCTTGAACTTACAAGCTGAGTAACGTAAGATTGCTCATGCATGCGTAATTGAGAAAGCAAAAAAAAAAGTCAGTATGTGCTTCATTGATTATAGAAAGGCCTTTGATTGTGCTGATCATGTCAAGCTGTGGAATTGCTCAGAAAAAGGGGAATCCCAGGACATCTCATTCTCCTCATGTGAAATCTATATATAAGTCAGGAAGCCATAGTATGGCCAATATGGCAAAACAGACTGGCTCCAAGTTGGCAAAGGAGTGAGACAATGCTGTATATTTATTCCACCTATATACTGAATATATATCAAGGGAAGCTGGATTTGAAGAAAATGAATATGGCTTTAAAATTGGAGGAAGAAACATCAATAACATGTGCTATGCTGATGACACTGCTCTGGTAACCAAAAATGCAAAGGATCTGCAAGCTCTAGTAATAGAAGTCAAGGAACACGGTGAAAAAATGGGATTAAAATTAAATATAAAGGAAACAACAGGTACAACAACCAATCTTAGAATTGACAATGAAGATATCAAAGTGGTAGATAGCTTCTGCCTTTTAGGATCAACCATCAGCAGTAAAGGAACAAGCCGTTAAGAGATATGCCAGACACCAACACTTGGCAGAGCAGCCATGAAGGCCTTGGAAAAGATACTCAGATGCCATGATGTGTCTATACCTCAAAGATCAGAATCATGCAAGCCATGGTATTCCCTGTGACACTCTATGGAAGTGAGACTTGGACTTTGAAGAAGCAAGAAGTACTGACACATTTGAACTTTGGGTCACTGGGATGACTGCTTGCTGTACCTCCACTGTACCTGTAGAATGGTACCATCACATCTATCCACAGTGGAATCCAGTGCAACATTTTTGACATTAAGGTTTAGAATCAGTTACTACTTCTGCTTCTCTCCATACTTCCTATTGTAACATTTCCTACCATAAGTATGAAAGCACTTCTATGGCATGTTACTGTGGAATTTGCAGAAGGCAGTTCTTCATAGCAGTAATTCTTCCTCTGCATTGCTTTCCAGAATCCCTCCAGATACACTTAGTTGCTTAATTCACAATTCATTGGCAGACCTGAGTCCTTGTCCTCTCCCTGTTTCACCCACAATCTCAGTGACGTAAATAAAGGCTGATTCAGGTTTAGCCAGTAATCGGTGCTACTGTCTACACAGACCAGACCATTCATCACATGTGCTACATTCCCAGTGTAGCAGTCAGGCAGCTTTGCCAGTTCTCTCTGTGCTCAAAGTATACTTAAATAGTCTACTAGAGAAACAAACACTATAAATGCCTGGACATGTGCTGACACGAGGGCCACAGCCTCTTTGGGCTTGGGGCATCCTTGTGTCACTCAGACCACATACTTTACTCTGCAGAGTTTCGTTTTCTTTTTAGTAAGGTTTGGAACAATAGAACCAGTTATCCAGAGAGGTGGCAGACTACCTTCCACTGCATACTTTTCAAAAGGAGGCTGGACAGCCATGTGTCTGGGATATTTTTATTTGGGTTCCTGCACTGTGCAGGGGGTTGGACTTGAAAACCTAACTGGCCCTTCCAACACCATGATTTAATGCACTGTCACCAGAACATTAAAATACATTGTGATGATTCTGATGGCTAGCTACCATCTTTACTCTCTAAATATTATCTCATAGAACCCAAAGGTATTTAGGGCAATAAAGATGGTGGTCAATGGAGGTAAATTTTCATTTTGCAACGCCCCCAAATAGATGTTTTTCAATATTAAATCACAGTTGTGGATAAGATACTTTGTAAGCCTAGGTCCACGGCCCTCCTAGTATGTAAGTGGAAGTGATCAAAAGGAGTAATACAGGATTAGCCACTACGATGGATTCAGACTTGAAGGCTTATTAGGCAAGCCTATTAATACAAAACATAAAGGCAGCAAACACATTAAAAGATAATCAATTTGATTCATTCATTATTTCACAAGAATCAAAGGGGCAGAGTTTAGAAACCACCTAGAAACCACTGCTTTTAGCAGCCAGCTGCAGACTCCACTCCAAGAAAAGGAGGCAGATGGCTAAAGTAGCTGAGTCTGAAGTCAAAATAGATGAGGCCGTTTGGTCCCCTAACCAGCCAAATCTGGCTGGGCCCCCCTATTGCTTCTTCCGCCTCTTCTCACGAAGCAGCTGGCGGTAGCGCAGGCGCTTGGGATTGAGACCGTAGGCTTGGAGCCGCTGGTGACTGAACTCTGAGCCCCTCATCCGTATCTTGGTGCCCAGTACCAACCCCTTTCTGCCTCTCTTTTTCGATCTCGGGACTCGGGGGGGGACAGAACAAGAGCCATTTGAGGCAGGAGCTTGCAATTCTTTTCCTGTGACAGAATCTGCTGTGGTCCTGGGAAGCAAAAGTCCTTCCTCCTCACCACCAGGGCTAACTGGCTGTGATTCTTCTGAAGAATGCCCAAAGCACCTGGTCTCCCTGCTCTTTCTTCTTTTCTTGGGCTGGGGCTGCTTTCCATCCTCCTCTTCTTCCATCCTGCAAAAAGATCGTGCGGCAAAATCAGATCATGAGGATCCCACAGGCGCACAGAACAAAAGATCTAGTCTCAAGGCAGCAGAACACGTGAAATATCAAAGACCAACAGCTCAACATCAAAGCTAAGGTTCCAAAGAAAGGAGAGTAAACAAAGGGTTTGTTTCCCCTTGGAGTCAAAATTTTCAGGTGCATTAAGTAAGAGGACAAAGTGGGTAATGAATTAAGAGATAAAGATACCTATCATGGTTGCAGAAAAGGCTAGAAAGCATGGTGGCTATTTCATCATGTTTAAATGTAGGAATATCCCTCCCTGGGCAAGTCTAATTTCTTCAATTGCCTCCCATGATAATTACTTTCTAATCCTGAGCCTTTGGGATTACTGTTGTTAATTATACAGGAAAAGTACTGCCTTTCAGGCTGGACACAGGCTAAAGATACAGCCTAAGCCCAAACATCCCAGAAGACATACCCTGCTTGAAGGGATTTGAGAATCTGTTTCTTCTTCCAAGCATCTTGGCCTTTCTTCTCATAGACTGCCTTGTCCTGCAACTCTTCTTTTTCTGACCTGTTCAGAAAACATGCAAATCCATCTTCTCCTGAACCACCCCAGCACCATTGTGTCTGGTGTAAGATGGGAGAGGAAAAAGGCACAAAACGGGGGGCTTTCTGAAACCTAGTTTTTAAAAGGCAGAAACCCAGAGATAGTCCTCTTTTAACTTGAAATGGACAACTGACTTATAATTTGTCCTTAACCTATCTCACAGAAGGAAAATACCAAAGTGCACATTTTTCACCCCACTTCAGAAAAACCAGACCTTATCAATACAGATCTCATTTTAAAAAAACATTAAAAACCTAAGCCCTACTGTATTCATTTCTGTTCCACGCTATCAGATAGCAAAGGGACATTACCAGGAGCTTAGGACAAATTAATAGAGGTCTGGAAATATTTCTTTGCCAAATTTTGGTCCTACCGTGTCCTGTTGCATGGCCTTGCTGCCTTGCCCCACCCAACCCTTGCTGATCTCTAGGCTTCTTTGCCCATTAACCACTAGTCCTTTTGTGGAGAAAGCCAAGAAGTGCTGGAGCTTAAGTTCCAACTTTCACCACACCCAGAACTGAGCTCAAAGCCCAAGTCTCGGCCTCCGTGCCACGTTCCAGACACTGGCCACCTGTCCACAACCATGTTATAAACAGCACCTTTCCACTTTCTGTTCCTGCCCCTCACCTGTACATGCAGGTCTTCCGTAGAGAACACCAGTGGTTCAGCTCCTTATCATCAGCTGCCAAAATCTGAAAAGGAAAAGACCACTGGTTTCTTACGTTTCTCTTAGTCAGGGTTTCTCAACCGGGGTTCCGTGAGAGGTCACTAGGGGTTCCCTGGGAGATCACAATTTATTGGAAAAAGCAGATACAAAAAACAAACAAAACCCTTCCAACCTCCAACACTGGGTTGGCTCGTTGGAGCACGCATGGACCCCGGGTGGGGGCTGGGACTGCGCACGTGCGTGCAAGCAGGGAGGTGAGCAAAGTGCGAGCCAAGGAGTGAGTGAGCAAGGAGCGAGCGAGGAGCAGCATGTGTGAGAGAGATGCCACTGGGGCCTCCGTGCTGGGGCTCTCCCTGCCGACGCATGCCTGTCTCTGCAGGCGCAGCAGTCCACGGGGCTGTATCTCAGGGCGGGCGCAGGCGATCTGGGGCTGGGCTGGCTCGGGCACCAGTGGGTTCCCCAAGGCCTGAAAAATATTTCAAGGCTTCCTCCAGGGTCAAAAGGTTGAGGAAGGCTGTTCTTAGTGTTAATCCAGAATGCACCCACTCTGATCCTCTCCTAGACTATGAAGGAAGCTGCCTTATTTTCTACTATAGGAAAGGCTTACCTCTTCAGTTGAGAGTCCATAGCTGCAGGGGACAACTGAGCGGTACTTGAAACGACAAGGAAGGTCCCCTATCAGATCCTCATAGTCCAGGTGGTAGAACTCATCCAAGTACTGCTCAAATGTCTTTGTTTCTGCAGAATTCGAGAGAATTAGTGGAAGCCAAGGTATGTTAATCTTTCTGGTTATTACAGATTGTGCCCATCCTTCTTTTCTAGTCACATCTTCTTTAGACTGTATCTGCAATGCAGATCTTAGGGCCTCAGCAATTCTAAAATTTTGATGGTTCTGCTTCTTCCCCCCACGTCTGCTTTTTGTACTACCTGGCTTAGTGAACATTTCTAGGGAACTCAAACGCCTTTACATTTCTATGGCACTCTGCTTGGTTGTAATAAAGGCATTGCCCTCTGGTAGATACTCAGTTGATAAACCCATCATTAAAAGAGTAATATGATTTTAAATCAATTAAATCAATCCTCACAAGCTGTTGTCACTGGCTGACTCAGGGAAAGTTTTTCCCCCCAAATTCTTACCAGGGTCAAAGGGCTTTTTTTCATGAGAGATGGCCTCTGCAAAATGTGACTTGCGCTTCTTCTTGCCTAGCAGAGGGATCTCCAGCTTCTTTTTCTTTCTGGAATGGGCCGGTTGCTGGGAGGGGTCATAATCTGCATCCATCTGAAGAGGTGGTGTGTAGAGGGCAGCAGGGATGAGGAACACAGGTCCGTTCACAAAGTCATTAACCCAGAGCTGGAAACAGAGCCCCCTTCCCCCAGGATTCACGTAGGACAGGCAAGACACCAACCCACTTCTCAGACACACAAGAAACTGCAATCCACAGTTTATAATTCCACCCACCCACTCCCCGCCAGTATTTTACCCAGGCATCAACTTGAGCCCCTGGACTTTTTACCATACAGAACCTAGACTGCTATACTTTGCATTTAAGAAACTATGCCTTTTCTTTCTCTTTTGAATCCCGGGGTGTGCAGCCCTCACAGAGCAACAAATACTGCACAAAAAGACCTTGGCAGGAAAGTCTATAGACTCTTTCCGAAAGAGTAAGAAAAATCAAGCCAAAGCTGTAGGTTCAATCACCTCTGACCCCTTATTTAATTATATACCTCTGTTTTTGTCGAGTATTTTTAACCCTTCGAAGTGTACATGGTTTATACTGGCTGCAGACTGTGGCTGTCTTGGGTTTAATGTTTGCCTTCCAAATCTGGGGCATTACCTGCTGGCCCTGGGTAACCCTGGCTGTAATGCAAGGGGGCCAGCAGACAACTTTCCCTTTCTTGTGCCCTACACAGTACTGTATGCTAGAATCATTGATTAAGAAAAGAGGCCAACGTACCACAAAGTTAGGGTCCTCACAGTGTGGCTGGTAGTCTTCCTCCTGCTGTTGCCACATACCATCATCCCTTCCAGTCCACTTGTCCCAATTCCATTCATCTGAATTTGGGGTAAACGTGGGGCGGGAGAAAGTGTTTTTTAAGCGACCATTCTGTAGCTCTTACTGCTTCTAGAACTGTACTTAGTCCATGAGGACACACTTGGCAATCTACAGAGATCATCTGACTTCCCTCCTCCTCCACTCAGTGAATACCCACAGACGGGGATAGAATCTGGATCACAAACACTACATTTTAAATGTCATTTAATGTAACTCCATTCCCTTGTTTCAATTTTCTATGTTCTAAATATATTCATTATGATAATAAACAATAGGGGTTTGCACCGATTACTCCTCCTACACAAGGTTTTCAGACTTTATTCTCCATGCTCCAAATGGTTCCTGTTCTTCTTCTAGGTCCTAAGTCAGAGCTTTCCAAACTTTTGATGTTGGTGACACACTTTTTAGATATGCATCATTTCACGACACACACTTACAGCAGGGCCCAAGGCAGGCACTAGGACCTGCGCGGAATCACAGCAGGTTTGGAGGCAGCAGGGCACAAGGCAGGCACTAGGACCTGCGCGGAATCACAGCAGGTTTGGAGGCAGCAGGGCACAAGGCAGGCACTAGGACCTGCACGGAATCACAGCAGGTTTGGAGGCAGCAGCAGTCGGGACACACCCAGACACTGCAGCGGAGACACTAACATGTCCTGACACACAGTTTGGAAAGCTCTGTCCTAAGTCATGTTTTCTTTCCTTATATATCTGGTTAATGATATTCCCAAATTCTGCAAGGGATTTTCCATGTATTAGATGGAAATCAGAACTCTTAAAAAGAGGCCAAAGTGATCACCTTGATCAACTTACTATTTCCAACAGTGACCAACAAGATGCTTGCTGAAAAGCCCACAAACATAAGAAACAAAGTTTGTACCACTTGCCTGTTCTGCAACTGAACATGGGAAATTCCTATGGGAAACTGAGGTGTCAAATGCAAATAACTCTAGCAGGGCTTTGCAGTTCAGGAACCAGGAAAAAGTAATTGGAGGAGATGGGAGATTTAATGGGCCACAGAAGGAAAAAGTGCTGGCCTAGAAACCAGGAGACTGTGAGTCCCAGTCCCACCTTTGGGTAGTCCCTCTCTCTCAGCCCAACCCACCTCACAGGGTGATTGTTGTGGGGAAAATAGGAGGAGGAAGGAGTATTAGGTCTGTTGGTCACCTTGAGTTATATATTAAAAAGTCAGGATAAAATAATAGTACTAATACTACTACTACTACTAATAATAATTCATATGTGTGCTAAGCCACCAACCACAATTTAACCCTACCAGCTAAGTCAAAACCAAATAGATGTTTATCTTAGTGTGTTGTGTAAACTAGGCCATCATATGACACCATATTGTGGCTTGTTTTGCCATTGTGGCTTGTTTTGCCTTTGCCAAACAGCCATTGCGATTTGTTAACTAAAGTTTATGATTTGGCACATTTGCAACCACAGGCTACAGCTGGCTAGATAAAACTAGAATAGGAGTACTCCTATTAGATAAGAATACACCACATATTTTATTTAGGGGTTGCATGCAACAGAAAATGTTTTGGTTTGAACCTGAAACAATCCATTGCATTCTGGAAGGTCTGCTGAACTGTTCCAGTAACAAAACTCAGAATGTTCTGAGTATTGGCCAAAACAAAATCCAGAGAGATTCCTCAGTGATTTTATGGGGGATAAGGCTAGTGTATGTTGCCCCCTCACTCTTCTCCTCCAGATGTCCTGCATGTTGGCTCTCCTGCTCCATCTTCCCAGCACCTTCCCACCGCTCCCTTGCTGCTGCTTCCACCAATATCTACACACGCTGTCACCAAGGAGACCTGGTGGCTTTTTCTCACAGTTCTCCCTGTCCCCCAAACCACTTCTACCCCATTTCATTCAGTATACCAGCCAAAACATTTGAGACGTGCATGTTTCATCTCAGGCATGGAGCACCCAATCAGCTGTTACATGCACAGAATGTTTACATATCCCTAATTTTGTGATGGTCCCATTTAAGGATTATCAACTGATTTTTTTTCCAGGGGTCTGCCCTCAAGGCTATGGAGCTGAAGTTAGAAACCCCTAGTATCAATTCCAAAAATATCTGTCTTTCACATGAATACCAACTTTCCCTTGCTCCAGGATGTCCCAACATACCATCAATTCCTTCTTCCGTTTCAAACTGTGGTTTTTCTTCCTCACCAGCTCCATAGTACTCATCCCCAAAAAATGTCTGGTAAGAAAAACGTAACATTCAAGATTTATTTATGTCCTGGAGGAAATAAACCTTTTGCATTCTTGAAGCCACTCTTTTCCTCCCCATTTCATCTTTTTAAACAAAAAAGTGTTGCTGATTGAAGCTCTTTTGCAGATGCAGCGCCTGCCCTCTTGTGCACTAAGCCCAAGGGCTCCTCACTCTGCTCAAGGAGGGTGGCCTCACATCACCAAGGCAAGAAACCCCTCCGCTGAGGCAGAAATTACGGGTAACTGCTTCGATGCTGCCAATTTACATAAAGCAATTGCTTGCTGAAGCAGCAAAAGCTCATATGCAACCAGCTTGCCAGCAATTAAGAGTGTTTAATATAGTTTGGGAGCCCCAAATCTTATCAAAGCATTAACATGCTAATGCATTAAATCAGCAAAAATAAAGATTGTAGCCAATTTATTTCACTGTCAAGTGACAATTAAAAATTGGCCCAAAAATGGTCAGGCATGGAACAAAAGCTTTGTCTGTATACAGTTAAGCAAAATGAAATGAAATGGGAAACCAAAGCAGTTAATATCAGAGCCAGAGAATTTATTAGGGATGTGCTGAATCCAGAAAATAATTAAACTGCTTCAGACTGATTCTAAGGATACATGAGGCAAAACTACTTGAACAAAATTAGGAGCCCTCAAGTTTTGCACATAATTCCACGATTCCATATTTGCATCACAGAGAAACAGATGCTTGTTTGCAAAAAAAACCTGTATTTTCTTTTTTTTTCTTAATCCATTCAGTCATGTCTGATTCTTGGAGACTGCCTGGACTAGTCCCTGCAGTTTTCTTGGCAAGATTTCAGAAGTGGTTTGCCCTTGCCTCCTTCCTAGGGCTGTGTGTGTGTGACTGGCCCAAGGTCACCCAGCTGGCTTTGTGCCGAAGGCGGGACTAGAACTCACCGTCTCCCGGTTTCTAGCCTGGAGCCTTAACCACTACACCAAACTGGCTCTCATTTATTTTCCTTTACCCTGTTAAAAAGAAAAAAAAAGGAAAAAAAGACCCCCCTATACAAGGACCATTCCCAAATCAAAATATTTCCTAAGTGTACATTAAATAGCTGAATAATTATTAACAAATAAGAATACTACTTATGCAATTAAAGCCCTATACCTAATGGGAGGGTCCATCCCTACAGATACAAATAATTCCACCTATAAATCTCACCAACGTCTATCCAAAATATAGCATGTAAATGATCCTAGCTCTAAAAGGCAGGGACCACTTTCCTGAAAGTGGCCAGTTTTCTTGCCAAAGAACAACTCTACAATGTCCAGGCACATCCCATCAAACAAAGAGAGGAATGTTTCCAGCTATATTTATAAAAATGGTATACTCTCTTCCCCCCACAACCAAAACTGTCAAGGAACATGTAAATTTTTCTTAAGCATGTTCTTAGTGATAACTAGATTTCATATTCTCAAAAAGAAGCATTTTTTTTCACATTTGTATCTCTTCCTTTTTTTCCAGCAGTCTTTGGGAAAGGCATGGGTGCAATTGTTAGAACAGGGCAGTCAGGGTGGCAACTTTCCTCCACAGGGTTTCAGTTCCCATCCATGGAAAAACACTTACGTTCCTCGATTTGCACAGTGGGCATCTCTGATGATATGAAGCCTGCCAAAGTTCATTGGATTTTGTGAAAAGATTTTAGTCTTTATGAATTGAGGAGGAGGGAATTATAAAATTCTAGACAGTATACTTCTAGTTCAGCTAATCTTGCAATACAAATTTTAAAAACTCAGTTCTTTTGAGGAAAAAGAAGTCTCCTTCAAGTAAAGCTTGAGTCCCAGTGATTTTATGGACGTGTCCATATAATTTTCTTAATGACAATATGGAAGAAGTTTGCGTTCTTCCAGGATGTTTTTACAACTTTCCACCCCAATCTACAGTTCTGGTATTTCCTGGTCATTTCCCATCCACATACTGTCAGGATGCCATCCTGCCACAGATAAATGGGGTTTTTAGGTAGTTATTAGGTAGATGGGGTTTGTAGTTATTAGGCAGATGGGGGTTGTAGTTAGGGCAGTCATTAGTTAGCACAGGACCTTAGAGATAGGCATGGAATGCGAGGCGTTGGAATGTGGAAGGGGAGAGAAGGAACCAGGCACCAAGGTTCAATGTTCAGCTGGGAACATCAAAGGACTAACAGTTTTGGGGTATGGGAACGGAGACCATGGGTAGGGGTTGGTGAGGAGTAAGTGGGAATTGGCATGTTTAAAGTGTGATTGCGCGCCCTTTTGCTCAATCTGCTCTTTGCATCGATTCTATTCACTTGTTTAATTAAAGAACTTTTTCATATCCTACCATGGCTTGTGAGAGTTTCTAAATTAATATCAAAGGAGCGGATCGTCACACTAACCAAGTCTAACCATGATCAACCTTTTTTAGATCAACTAAGGTTGGCTAGGGACTACCTGGGCAGTTATTTGAAGACAGGTGTTTTAAAACTGCAGATGGTGAAAGAGAGAAACAAACAAGGACAATGGTAGGTGACCACACATATAGCAACCCCACCCCCTTACAAATTTACCTGGATATTCATGGATATTAAACAGTATGTCATTCTGAATTATCAGCAGCAAATGTTCTACTATTTGATAGCCTGCTCTGATCAGTGCAGTAAGAACAGTGTCCTTGTTTGTTTATTTAATTTTTATCCCGCCTTTATTATTTTTATTTATTTATTTATTCGATTTATCACCACCCAACTCCCCCGAGAGGGACTTTATAAATAACTCAAGGTGGCGAACATACCTAATACTCCTTCCTCCTCCTATTTTCCCCACAACAACCACCCTGAGAGGTGAGTTGGGCTGAGAGTGAGTGACTGGCCCAAGGTTACCCAGCCAGCTTTCAGGCCTCAGGTGGGACTAGAACTCTCAGACTCCTGGTTTCCAGTCCAGCACCTTAACCACTAGACCAAACTGGCTCTCTTGTTTTCCAGTAAAGATGCTGGAACCTTTTCCCAGCTACTTCTCCTTGGTTTCAGCAGGCTTTAAATCTCCCCATTCACAATGACAATGCCCTTAACAGTAAAATGTTTTGCTGGGTTCTTGGGAAGGTTACTTTTGCCAGGCATTTCCAGGTCATGGAATCAGCTGCCATGTTCCCCAGAAATGGTCAGTCATCTAGGCAGACCCACAGCCAAGCTCAGACTTACAACAACCAAGTACTTAGGCAGGCAAGGACTTGTCATGTCATGCAATGAACAAAAAAAATTGAACTTTGAGCAGTTCCACCATCAAATCTCACTACTGCCATGAACTCCCTAGGTGACCTTAAGCTAGCTGCTGTTCTACCACAGCCCCACTTCCACACGACCAAGACAATACTCTTGGAAAGTAGGAATCAGATTACTGTTTTACACTAGAGCAGTCTCTACCTTGTGGAATCTAGGCAAATAGGGAAGAACAACTACTCACCTCCATGAGCTGGTCATGCAGGTTGGGATCAAAGTCTCCTTCCAGGTCACCTGCTTGGAAACTGCTCCCTGCTCTACCAGTGATCTTATGTAGCTTCTCCAGCCGTTCCAGGATCTCCTGACGCTTCAGGTTCTTCAGGTGCTTCAGCTCCTGCTGCTTCTGTTCCCTTTCCTTTTAAACAAATAAGTAAGTCCATGAACTGGGAAAGAGACTGTTGATTATGAGATAAACCATTGACTAATGAGGCACGCTGGGTCAAGATTTAGGCCAGATCTCAAGCCACTCACTTTTCTCTTGCGCTCCTGTGTTTCTTGGCGCTTCTCTTTGCGGCGCTCATCCTTTCGGCGCACAGATGTCGCAATGATGCGGGGATACGTATTTACCTGTTAGTGGGGGAATGGGAGTGAAAAGAGAAGGGTGTGTTACTTGAACCCAATATTTTTTTGAACTGAGCATGTGGGCTTCCCACGTAGATTTCCACTTTCCTGACCTTGGAGCTGATGTCCAAATTTCCATTTCAATTCCTAAGTTGAAATGACCCTACAATACAGACAAGAGTTCCCAACTTCCTAGCCACTCCTTCTGCAACACTTACATGCTGTGCTTCAGGTTCCTCGAAGCGGAAGTTGTACTTGCGCTCAAAATCCTCTTGCTTCTTTAAGAAGAGTTCGCCCTCATCGGATGAGTCTGAAATGGCCAGCTGGACCCCAGGTGGCCTGTGGGGAGGCAGCACATATGGGAAACAGTATAACACAAGCCAGCATTTCTTAAAGTGTGGCCCGAGGACCCCTGCCCCCCCCCCAAAGACCCTCTCAGGAGTCCATGAAATCAAAATTATTTGCCAGATATTAAAGACATTTGCAAAAATTTAAAACGAGGTCACTCTTTTCATTTTTTTAATTTGTTAAAAAATATATAGGGTATTTTCATGAAAAATATTTTATTTATGTTAATATCTAATGGGTTTAACATTGTTATTTTTACATGATTCAATAAATAAATATTTTACAAATGCATCGATTTTAATTTTTAATATGGTAAATATCGATAAACATAACCCATACAAATGAAAGCTCTTTTGGGGTCCTCCATAATTTTTAAAAGTGGGAAGGGGTTCTGGAAGCAAAAAGTTTAAGAAACACTGACTTAAGCAAAGACATCAGAAACAGATTCATATTTTCTACAAGGGGATAAGATGCAATTCAATATTTATTTATTTATTATTTGAATTTATCCCTGCCCATCTCTGCCATGGCAGACTCTGGACGGTTTACAATCAGATATTCCTCCTTCTGCCCCACTACGCTGCACAGAACTTCAGGGAATTCTCAGTAGCGGCATTATTCCAAAAATATGTTCCATCTCCACTGGAGTTATATCAAAATTGTAGCCTAATTATTTATAAAGCATTGCTACACTTTAGTAGATACAGAATGATTTGCAATACATGGCAAATTAATTAAGTTTACGTCAAGGGAACCATTTTACAAAAGTATAGCACCTGAATGGAATACACTAATCTTATGGTGCCAATGCTATATCCTGGTTTAGTCCCAGAAGTTCTGACCCTACCAGAATTTAGGCAGTCTCAGAGGCCATACCCCAATTAAACAGCCTGGTTGTAACCATGCCCCTAGCAATAACCCAATGGCCACCTCTCACGACTCCTGCCCTGATTGGCCACAGAAATCAAACAGTCTTTCAAGCAGCCAATAGGAGTCAAAGGTCTGTTTCTAGGAGGACTGCAGAGATTCCAGAACACAGCCACACAGCCCGGAAGACCCACAACAGCCATCGAACTCCGGCCGTGAAAGCCTTCGACAATACACTGCAGAGATTGCTACAACACAATAAGACAAGTTACTATGTTGTCAGCCTAGTCAACGGTCGAAAAACAAAGATGGGGAAGTAGAAGAGAGACGAAAACAGGCATCAATTTCTATATAATTCCAGGTAGCTAAAGCAATACTTAGATTGTATGCAAACATACCAATATAGATTCACTTTTGTCATGGGACATGCCAGTGGGAGAACAGAGAAACAGTAAACAAGCAAGAGGAGATGAAACACTGAGCAAATAAGGGAGGAATCAGGCTACCCTAATATCAGGAACAAGAAGAAGTTTACATAAGAACAAAGGAATAGCCTTGCTGTGCCAGGCCACAGTAGTCTTGCAATTGGTTTCTCACAGCGCCCAACCAGTGTTTCTGGGTTGCTCAAAAACAGAAGATGGAGAGACAACTCTCCCTTACCACTGTTCCTTTGCAACTGGCAGCTGGAGACATGCTTCCTCCACACCAGAGGTAACATTCAGTGTAATAGACCTATCCTCCATGAATTTACTCAATTTCCTTTTAAAGCCATCCAAGTCAGTGGAAATCCCATCTTGTGGGAATTAATTCCACAGGTTAGTTATGTGCCAGGCAAAGAACTTTCTTTTATCTTTTTAAAATCTTCTTCCAATCCACTTCACTGAATGACCCCTGGTCCTAGAGTCTGAAGGGAAGAAGCTTCTCCCTGACCACCTTTTCCACACCATACATGATTTTATACATCTCAGCCACATCCTCCTTCAGTTGTTTTCTTCATAAATGAAACAGTCCCATCCATTCAGAGAGAAGGTGTTCTATCCTCCAATCATTCTAGTAGTCTTTTTCTGCACTTTTCCATTTCTATCATTTCTTGTTTCAAATGTGGCTACCACATCCACTTGAATACACAAGATTCCAGATTTGGATGTACCACAGAGGTGTTGAAGGGCATTACAGTGTGGTCAAGTTTATTTTCAACCCCTTTCCTAATGATCCCTAACACAGAATTGCCTTTTTCACAGCTGCTGCACAATGAGTTACATCCTGTGAGCTACTAGTGATAACCCCAAAGTCTTTATACATACATTTGAATAGACTCATGCAGTACATCATTAGTAGGTAAAGGTAAAGGTTTTCCCCTGCACAGTCGTGTCTGACTCTAGGGGGCGATGCTTATCTCTGTTTGTTAGCCAAAGAGACAGTGCTGTCCGAAGACGCTTCCGTGGTCATGTGGCCGGCATGACGTGCGCGGAACGCTGTTACCATCCCACCAAAGTGGTACCTATTTATCTACTTGCATTTGCATGCTTTCGAATTGCTAGGTTGGCAAGAGCTGGGGCGAGTGCGGGAGCTCCGTCACACAGCGCTCAGGTCTCGAACCGCCGACCTTCCGATCGACAAGCCTGGCGTCTTAACCACTGAGCCATCGCGCCCCCATATATCTCACATCATTAGTAGACTGTGAGAATTCCTTTTCTACCTAGCTCACTCTTTGCTCCAATTTGGAAGGGGAAGAAAGAGGTCAAAAGCCTAAAAAAATCAGTAAGTACTGACCCTTCTTGTTGATGCTCCTCCTCTTCCTCTTCCTCCTCCTCTTCACTGCCTCCTTCCTTATAACGCTGGTTTAAGATATAATCTCTCAGAAACTGCTCCCCTTCATCTAGTTTTGTTTCATTCCAGTATGTTTTCAGAGGTATCTGTGGAGAGAATTAGAGATACACTAAGAATGGAGATATGAACAAGATCACCATTAAATTCACCCCAAAGATGACTGACATCCCACTTCTCTTTGCTCAGGAATGATCCAGAGAACTCTCTTTATGACCATTTTATCCTAAAGGTGTTGGGAGGGGTGGACAAACTATGATGAGACACAGAGGAAACTAACAAGACACCTTTCCAGTTGTGGTTTTAACACTATTTGGAAGCTGCAACAATGTGATACTGCCACCTTCATGATGAGTCTTTCCCCTTCCATTACTTTATTGCAGCAACTGGCAATTAAGATTAGCTGGTGGGTGGATCAATAAAAGAAACCACTCAGGCGGTAAAGAGCAAAATCTGTCCCTCTTCCTTACTTAGTATTCCCAAATGAAAGTTCTAGACCAGTATATAGATTATCTTAGGAGAACAATCCCAAGTCAGTTGCACAAACATTACCTGGGTTTATAGGGTCTCTTAAATCACCAAGAATCAGTTATGCGCTAAGCCAAAACTCAACCCACTTAGCTTCCAGCTACTCCAACCCATTTGTACAGAGTCATCCACATCAATTGTTCCAGCCCATTACTTGCCAGATCTTGAAGTTCATTCTCTGCTTCTAGCTTCTTTTGACCTTTCAACCAGCTGATATAGTCTGCTTCCTCATGTTCCTGGAAGGAGGAGAGTAAGTATTAGACTGAAAATACTAACACTTTGTAGTTCCATCATCATGTTGTAGGGATTTTTATCTGCATTTTTAATCACTTTCAAATTCATCCCTCAGACACATTATTTTTAATCAAAATATTTATACTTTAATTTTTGCCCCCCCTTTAAAAAATCATAAAGTTGGCTACAGCAAAATGAGTGTCTTTCTCCATCAGAATCCAGGTTTTCAAAACCTAATTTGGGTTCAGGTGATAATGAAATTCAGTCTGGTGGTGTTATTTTAGGAAGCAAATTCACCTTTGCCCCATGATGTCAGGACATCTGCCATTTGTCTTTAAACTTGACTGACAGCCTCTATATGCCGAGTGAGGAATTTAAGTTTTTAATTGGCAAAACTGGATGGCAGTTGACCCAGTCTGCTGTTACCACATGGTAAATGTTTTATTCAGGGCGGCAGCAGCAGAGAATCAGCAAGATTGAAGGGGCGCGGTTAGCTCAGCGGGTTAAACCGCTGAGCTGTAAAGTCTGCCGATCTAATGGTCAGCAGTTCAAATCCCCGCGTGGTGAGGTGAGCTCTCACCATTTGCCCCAGCTCCTGTCAACCCAACAATTCGAAAGCTAATGCGAGTAGATAAATGGGTACCACATTAAGTGGGTCAATTTGCTGACGTCCCGTTCAGGGGTCGCCCTCGGAAAAAAAGGAAGACCTCGTGAATCCCGGAAATGGCGGAGGACGACGGATCCCGATCAACATCCAGGACGTCAGCAGCCGACTCGGAAGCGAGGTATGCTGGGACATGTAGTCCAATACCTTCGAAGAAGAGCCAGTTCCCTTACCTTCCCCTTAGCGCGCGGTAAAAATAATGTTGTTAAATATGAGCTGTATAATTGTATATGAATTCAATGTTGTTGTAAGCCACCTAGAGTCCTCCGATAGGGAGGGGATAGGCGGGGTATAAATATGAATAATAAATAAATAAATAAATAAATAATAAGATGTAAAGCTGCTCCAGTTGAATTGGGAATAATTATATTTGCCAACAGCTTTGTTTGCTGAAGTTAGCGTGGAGAAATTTTAAATACTATTCATAAATATATGTTTAGTTATACTACACTGTATTCTATTTGAGTTTCTATATCCTACATAGAGTTTGTAGCTTAGCCAGTGTATTTTGAATGATCCCAAAGATTTTATGCCTCTCATTATCATTACCTTTTTGGCAGAAAAATACAGGGTCAGTTTGTAAAATAAGGATTTAGAGACCTGGCACCATTATATATATAAACTTCTGCATTCTGAAGGATGCTGCTGCAGTATCTTCCCTCCTCTCGACTGATATCTCTGTCTCCTCCTTCAAAATGCAGAGTTTTATATATCATCTCTAGTTGTTGGCATTTCTTTGGAGAGTTTTCCACATTTCTCAGCTGTCTGCTTTTTAAAATTACACCAAAAAGAAATCTGCAGTGGCCCAATACAGACTGGAATAACTATGGACAGATTAGGGGGGGATTTGTGCTCCCCCCACCTTTCTATGCATTCCCTCTATGTGCTCAGAAAAGTGTGAAAATAAAACAAAATAGTGGAACAGAATCTTTGTGGGCTGCTCCATGGTTTTTGTATTGTGTCTGGACCAAGAACATAGCCATACATTAACCCCCTCCATGTTTGTCCAACACAGCTCACTGGGATTTGGTTGTTTTAAGTTAAGCTAACTCTCTCCTGTCCAGTTCTGACCATTTTTGTGTTTACACAAGGTGCTACGCCTACCTAGACTCAGTGAAGCATGTCATGAGGAGGCAGCCAGTGTATTCTATAATACAGGCAAACAGCACATAAGATTTGGAAAATACATTCAGCATCCTAATGCCGCTGTTGAGAACTCTTATAATATCAGGGGTGGTCAAGAAAAAGTTATCATGCTGTGGACCAGCTAAACTTGTACATGTGCAGTGTAAAGGATGCTAGTATAATCTGATTAGCATAACCCAGAAGTTATGGACAATGGTAACATCCATCACACATGGTTCAGAAAGGAGGTATCCTATGTGCCATTCAAGGAAAGCCCCTCACAATCTGAAGAGATTATTAGTATTCCGGATAGCCTGGAGGAACGTGCAGAAAAAGGATGTATTTCCCACCTTTCCCCTCATAAACTAAAAAGCTGGAGTCCAGAACAGTACCCGGCTTAGATGAGCAAAAAAACAAAGTAATACTATCTCATATAGACACATACTTTCTCTTCCTTACTTTTGACCCGTTTCTGTAGCAGAGCTGAAGAACTGCCATTGTCACCTTCTTCTTCATCACTTTCTGCCACAAACCTTTGGAAGCTGCACCGGAGACAAAGGTAGACTTAACGTAACATCAAGGGTCTTTTGGAGGTTAAAGGTTGATTCCACAACACAGCACATGGTCACAAAGCTATACAATTACAATAATTAGGTTCAAACAATTAGTAAGCCACAATACTTTTAGCCATGGCCTATCAATTAAGTGACAACTGAACAGGTTCATCGAACCCACTAATCCAGAACTACAGTTTCCTAATGACAACTGGGTTCATAGAAGCATTGCCAAGCAAACCACATTTTGGCTTAATTTTTGGTTCAGATCCAACCAAAGAGAGGTTCTCTGCTCCAAGCAACCCCAGCAAGATACCAACAATACCTCAGTTGCCATTGAATACTATTTGCTTACAGACACAGCTCCGGAAAAATAAAAACCAAGGTTCAAAGTGAAACTGAGATAAACCCCAGAATCCGTCAATATTCAACCTTGGGAGATGTGCAATAAAAGATGAGGGACAGGCTAGTGAGCATATATAAAGTACACTATGAAAATATGAAATGACCATACCTTACTCCTCCAATGCCTATGGAGGAACAGGGTTCCAAGATGATTTAGTCCGAAATCACACCTCTTTTTTATAGAAGTTTACCATTACAGAGGACATGTGCGCACACACAGCAACCAGCATGAAGATTTTCACCCACCCAAGTTGTTTCTACTAAGTTCCTGGCTCCCAGCTAACTAATAACCTCAAAGAATGTTTGCCTCACCTCTCCTTCAGCTCCTTCTGTTCTTCTACATAAGTCTGGGAAATGGAGAGAGGGAAAAAGATTAACCCAGTAACTTTACATGCTTCTAGAACAGTTTATGAGGGGACCCAGACTTTAAATTATACTGGCTCCTTGCAAACCCCTTCCAGACTCACCGGTTGATTCTTAACTGTTACTTCTTCA
This sequence comes from Charina bottae, assembly GCA_023362775.1. Lineage (NCBI taxonomy): Eukaryota > Metazoa > Chordata > Lepidosauria > Squamata > Charinaidae > Charina > Charina bottae. The sequence continues at coordinate 5,186,565 of JALMGJ010000021.1, read as the reverse complement.
TCCTCTTCATCCTCGTATTTGCTACAGAAAAAAGAAAGATAATGAGCCAACCAATCCCTGCTCACAAACACTCCAAATGAAAGGAACCAATTTACCTGAAACCTGAAACTCAATCTTCTGATATTGATCAGATATTGCTTCCAAACAGGTCTAAAGACAAGAATTTTCTCAGAGAGAAACCAAGCTGCTCATACATTCATCCTACTGGCTAGCCTGATATTATACTGGATATACAAAATAGCTCTGTTAAGGCTTTGAAGGACTTTATTACAAGCGACAAGCAAAAGGATAAACTCTACTTATTGGATATACAAAAGAAACCTGTTAAAAGTTCTGAAAGATTTTTGCCTTGAAACACAGATGACTAGCAACTACCTCCGGGATTCTCTTTAGAGAGGTTAAAGAATATTTTTAAAAACTCTGGGAAGGAATACAAGGTTGGTTTGTTTGATCAGGGCTAAAAGAAGAAAATAATTCTATCTGGTTGCCATTACTGGACTTTTGCTGACAAAGAACGACTGACGTGAAGTGTTTGGATTTTGTTTTTTTACTTAAGAGATGAGCTATGGGGAGAAGAGAGATTATGTTGTATTTGGAGGTGGTGATGGGCTATTAAATTTGTTTTTACTTGCTGGAATACAGGGGGAAGTTGCTTTTTCTTTTTTCTTACCAGTTTATTGCGGTCATAGACCAATACAAGGATAATGCTCTATAAAGGTGTACATAATCTGTCTTAAGAGTATACATAGTCTATCTTAAAGTGATAACATAAGATTAAAACAGAAAATTAAAACTTAAATATAAAATACATTTGTAGGCTATCTTGCTAAACTCTATGGGTGTGATCTGAGTTGCAGCCTATAATGGATGAAAATATAGACATTCAGATTATATAGCATATAATATATAAAATATATGAGTATCTAAAATTGCCACTATGTTAATGTATAAAAATTTAAATGAGTTACTATTATATAAAATTCATTGCAAAATTAACCCATGAAGGTCTGACAAATCTTCATTGCTGTAGCACAAAACCTAGCAACCTGCGCTGTGACAGTAGGCTTTTCAACTATAAGCAGCATTTGGGTATAGTCAGAATTTGTGCGACCAGGATGTTTACTAATCAAAGGTAAAATTAGTTTGGTTCGGATATCTCTGTAGAAGACACGATGAAGAAGAACATGGTCTGTAGTTTCCACCTCTCCAGAGACACAGGGACAAAGCCTTGCGGCCAGTGGTATCCTTTTATAAATATACCCTCCAATACTGCAGAAGGGAGAGCGTGACATCGAGCTAAAGAAAAAGCTCTCCGATGGCTGAGTATTTCGAGCTGTGTGAAGTATCTAGTGCAGGGCTTTCCAAACTTTTCATGTTGGTGACACGCCTTTTAGCCATGCATACTTTCATGACATACTAATGAGGAGTCCCCGCCCCCCGGCCCATGTGATTGGCTCCCGGCTCCAAACCCCGCCCCTGGCCCACATGATTGGCTCCCGGCTCCAAACCCCGCCCCCCGTGGTTGGCTCCCGGCTCCAAACCCTGCCCCCGGCCCACATGATTGGCTCCCGGCTCCAAACCCCGTCCCCCAGCCTATGTTATTGGCTCCCGGCTCCAAACCCTGGCCCCAGAACACGTGATTGGCTCCCGGCTCCAAACCCCACCCCACGTGATTGGCTCCCGGCTCCAAATCCCGCCCCCCAGCCTTGTACTGTATGTATTGTATTGTATGTAATTGTAGATCAGAACTTTCCAAACTGTCTGTCACAACACATTTCTGTGTTGCGGCAAGGGCCCAGGTGTGTCGCAGGGGAACCCGGAAGAGGAGGCCATGCACCACGTGGAGCCCCGCCCATCCCTTGCCGCGCTGACAGGTCCCTGCTCTGAACCCAGCTCTTCAGCTCTCGCCGCAGAAGCCAGGTAAGTTAGCAGCCCGGTAGGGCTGCAACTGGGGGGGAGGGTGCAGGAACGCAACTAGGCCGCCGCACTGGGGGGGTGGGGGTGCAGGGACGTCACTAGGCCGCTGCTCTGGGGGGGTGCAGGGACCGAGAAGCGCGGCGGCCAGAGACATGGCTTTTCCTTCCTGAGAAGTGCCAGCGGCCTGGCAGCCAAGAAAGGGACGGGGAGGCGGCTCCGCTGCCCGCCTCGCAAGGCCCCCGCGCCGTCCCCGTCTCCAGCTCCCCCTTCCCCTTGGCGGCGGCCCCAGCTAGGCAGAGGCGGGACTGGGTGGGCGGACACGCAGCGTTCTCCGCCTACGTGGCCTGGCCTGGCTTGCCGCTTCCTCCCGTCACCTACAAGCGGAAGATGGAGGCGGCCTGACGCGAGGCCCACGAGAGCTGAGCTGGGGCCGAGCCAAGGGGGCCTACTGGCGGCTCCGGCCCAACGAGAGGGCTCCCGGCGCTCCAGGGTGACCCAGCGCGGGCGGCGGGGACGGGGCAGAAATAGGAGAGGAGCTGCCGGCAGGAGCGCAGCATGAGGAGCGCCTCGCCGGCTCCTGCCTGGCTTCCACCGCGCTTCATTGGAGAAGGTAAGACGCCGCGCCAGCAGGCGGGCGGGCGGCTGAGAGGCAGGCGGGCGGGCAGGGGGTCGCCTGCAGCGGGCTCGTCCGACCGTCCTTCCCGGAGCTGCTGGGGCCGGATGGAGCGGTGGGGGACTCGGCATCGGTCCTTCCAGCGGGCGCTCCAAGCCCAGCTGTTCAGCCATTGATCAAGGATCGATCAGGCCCGGGGGCAGGGCTGGCCGAGGGGCTCGGGGGGGAAGAGGGAAGACGGGTCCCTGTTACGATGTGTTTATTGTGCGCTGGAGACAGGAAGGATAAAACCTTCCCTAAATCTTCTTGCCTCTCTATATCCCTTATCCTTTGTTTCAGCTCTTGTTTTGCTTGGTTGAATTCCATCTCAAGGACTGAAGATGGAGAATAGCCTAGCTTTAAAAAATTAGAGACAATGGCCTTTATCCATGTGGATTGAAAATTATCCTGAAGAATGAGAGGTGCTAGGCCCTTGGGATAGAATTGAGCTTTAACCTGTTTCGAGTGCGAGGCATCTGGAGTACTGCTCTAATAAATTTAGATTGTACTCTTTCCAGAGGTGTGAAACATGAAGATGGGGGTCCAACTAGAGTCCCATAGAGAAGCTGCACTAACGACTTCACCCGAAAGAGGAGTGTGGCTGGAACATAAGATCCTCCCTTACAACGGAAGAATTTTAAGATAGTGTTGGCAGATCTTTGTCCAGAGGCTGCAGCATAATCACAGTGGGCTTTCCTTGAGCCTGTGGCTTGGATGACTACACCTAAGTACTTGAAACTGGTCACTTGCTCTATTTTATGGTCACGGATACTCCATGGACGGAGTTTCGGTCTATTGCCAAAAGCCATTATCTTAGTTTTCTTTCAATTCCAGGTGTAGAAATGTAGCATGGGGAACCTAGCTTCTCTATACTGCAAAAAGCAAGTGTCACTATACGAAGAGTAAATATATATGGACATTTGGTGGATTTAGTGAATTTTGCAATTTCATCATTCAAGAGTTGAATTAGAAATGTAATGCTCCAGATTTGCTAATAATACTTCATTGCATAGATTTTTGTATATCTGATAAGGCATTCTCACATACTAATTAAGAATCACAGACTGTAAGGGTTGGACGGTACCTCAGGGATCATCTAGTCCAAGGGTCGGCAAACTTTTTGAGCCGAGAGCCATTTTGGTATGCTCGTGCACATTTTGAAGTGCTCGAGAGCCAGGGGGCGGGGTTTGCGGGCGGGAGCCAATCGCGTGGAAGGGGGCGCTTTGGCGCGCGCTGATTGGTGGAGGCTCAGAAGGAAGGGCGCTGCCACCAATCAGCATCTCCGTTTCTTCTCCAGGGTTCTTCTCCTGTAGAAGAAACAGGGACGCTGATTGGTGGAGGCTCAGAAGGAAGGGCGCTGCCACCAATCAGCATCTCCGTTTCTTCTCCAGGGTTCTTCTCCTGTAGAAGAAACAGGGACGCTGATTGGTGGAGGCTCAGAAGGAAGGGCGCTGCCACCAATCAGCATCTCCGTTTCTTCTCCAGGGTTCTTCTCCTGTAGAAGAAACAGGGACGCTGATTGGTGGAGGCTCAGAAGGAAGGGCGCTGCCACCAATCAGCATCTCCGTTTCTTCTCCAGGGTTCTTCTCCTGTAGAAGAAACAGGGACGCTGATTGGTGGAGGCTCAGAAGGAAGGGCGCTGCCACCAATCAGCGTTTCCGTTTCTTCTCCAGGGTTCTTCTCCTGGAGAAGAAACAGGGACGCTGATTGGTGGGGGCGCCCTTCCTTCTGAGCCTCCACCAATCAGCGTCTCTGTCTCAGCGTCTTCTCCAGGGTTCGCGCCGCTTCCGGAGACCGGCTTTCTGATGTCGGTCGGCAAAGATGGAAAAAGAGCCAGCGTCAGGAGGCCAAAGAGCCAGATCTGGCTCGCGAGCCGCCAATTCCGACCCTTGATCTAGTCCAACCATCTGCCCAATACAGGTCTAGAAGAGAATCCACCACCTCCCAAGGCAGTCTGTACCATCGCTGAACTGTTCATATCATTGGAAAATTATTTCAGTCAAAATCACTGTTTTGTAATTTGAACCAATTATTTTTTATCCTGTTATCTGGAATGACTCTCAGCCATCCTGCTCTATCTTCTACAGGACAACCTTTCAGATACTTGAAGAGAGTTATCACAACTCCTTGCAGACTTCCTTTCTCCAGAGTATGCATACTTAGTGCCTCCAACCTCTCCTCATAAGTCCTTTCCAGGACCTTTATCATCAATGTTGTCAATGTTGTCAATCTTCTTGAGAGCTTCCTGTGGAAAATGGCCGACTGAACAACTTTGCCTGTGAGCTCCATGGGCAGAGCTGGCAGCGTGGTAGTTTTTTTGGGCACAGACAGGTTTTTCTGTAGCCCCAAGTGTTTTTCTGGATTAAGGAAAACGCTGAGAACCGACCCAACCGACCCGGTGAGTTGTAGCCAGGAGATCGTAGACCAGAGCTTTCCAAACTGTGTGTCGCGACACAAAAGTGTGTCGCCACGCACAGCGTGGTGTGTCGCCACACCACCCGGAAGCGGCGGCACGTGCGTGCACAGCGGCCACCATGCACGCGCGCGCCGCCACATGCCCCCCACGCCGCCGCACGCCCCCCGCGCCGCCGCACGCCCCTCCCGCGCCGCCGCCGTGCGCGCGCCGCCACACGCCCCTCCCGCGCCGCCGCACGCCCCTCCCGCGCGCCGCCGCACGCCCCTCCCGCGCCGCCGCACGCCCCCCCCGCGCCGCCGCCGTGCGCGCGCGTGTCGCCGCCGCCGCTGCCGCTCGGTGTGTCGCCAGCAGCGGCACTTTGGAAAGCCCTGTCGTAGACAGTGTCTGCTACCGAGCGGTAAGACTACACCGGGAGGCTGGGATTTAATCTTGTTCTAATCCACATTTGCATTCCCTTATTAAAAAGAGAAATAAGTCGTTGCCTTTCCATATCTTAAACAACCAATTTGTTTTTTTAAGTTTTGTATCTTAAGAGAAGCTTTTTACAGTAAGAAAAAGCGGAATCTCTTGGTGATTATAGCTATTTTTGGAGTTTTTTAACTATAAAAAAAAAGTTTTGGCTTTTCCCCCCTCTGGGTTATATTCAGAGCTGTAACATTGCCTTTCCGTTGTTATCTTTGTGGCTAAATTCCAAGGTTGAAGTGTTTTTTCTCTCTACACATCTCTTATTTTAAATTTTAGGCTTTCTGTTTATTTTTTTTCCACTGTCTGCTAGTATATTTTCTTTGGTTAATTTTGGATTAATTCATTAACCTCTATTTCTGTGAGTTAACTTTTTAGGGTGTGCTGTAATTTACTGTTTGAATAATGGAAGAGTTTAAAGAAGATCTCAGAGAATTACGTCAGCAAGAAGATATCATTTCAAAGGGCTGTCAAACCATCATACAGACTGTTTGGGACATTAGAGATGAGATTTTAGTTAAAATGAAACAACTATATGAAAATACTATGATAGAAGACGACGATGTTGGAAAAGATGGTGTTTTTACTGTTGTGGGGGGAAATGGAAAACTCTCAGCTGAAAACTCTGGATTGGTGTTTATGGGATTAAAACGATTGTTTAACTTTAGGACTGCAAAAGGAATTGCCAAGCGGGGGAAATGTTATGACTATTTCAATCAATGTTATGGGAAAGAAGAGTATGTTATGGGGGAGTTTTTTTTCTCTTTCGCTGGAAAGTTTGTATTTTTTGAAGCTATTGGACTGTTAGATCTTTGTAAAAAAAATGCTGTTGGTGTAATGTTGAAATATCTGAATGCCCTGGTATATTTTGAGGAGGGGTAAAAAATTAAGAATATTTAATTGGACTGATAATGAGGTTAATATGATTTACAGGATTTTTGATTTCTAAGACCTAAAAGATATTGACAAGTTCTGGTAATATTTTATATTGTTTTTAAGCATAATTAGGGTTAAGATTGTTAATTATATAAGTAGACAATTTATAAAAATTAAGAATATTTAATTGGATTGATAAAGAGACTAATATGATTGTTTTATAGGGTTATAGATTTGTAAAACTTAAAGGATATTGATAAGATATGTTTTATACTGTTTTTGAGATCTAACAGGGTTAAGATTGTTTATTATAAAGGCAGACAATTTATTTGTTTCCATAATTTGATGTTTATTGTGTAGACAGAAGTATATAGAATAGTAGTAGAAGGAAAAAAAATATTAAATGGATTATTTTTTAAGAGGAAGGGAAGTTTGAAGTAAAAAATTAAATGTGTGTGTGTGTGTGTGTGTGTGTGTATGTATGTATGTGTGTGTGTGTGTGTGTGTGTGTATATATATATATATATATATATATATATATATAATGTAAGGGGAAGGAGCAATTGTATTAGAGATTTATATATGTGTTAATGGAGGGATTTATAGAAATAATGTGATTATGGTTTGATATAGAGGAAGGGTTTGTTTGTGGGAATTGTTGTATATTCTTGCTGTGAAAAGCGGGAAGCCACCTGTATGTATGTAACTTTCTAAAAGTTTTCTCTTTTGTGTTCTTACACTTTTAATGTTTTTTTTGTTTGTAGTGTTTTTGTTTTTTGTAGTTTTTTTATCCTTGTTCTAAAAAATAATAAAAACTTTGAAAAAAAATGTTGTCAATCTTCTTTATAAATGCAGTGCCAAGAACTGGACACAGGATTTTAGGTATTCTGACCAATGCAGAATAAAGAGGAATGGCGACTCAATGTTGATGTTTTACTTCTGTTGATGCAGCCTAGGACTACATTTACTCTTTTTGCAGCAATATCACACTGCTGACTCTTGTTCAACTTGTGATCCACCAAGATACCCAGATTCTTTTTACATGTTACCCAGTATAGTTCCCTCCCACAGCTGCCATTCATTTTAGATTTTCCTACTAAATGTACATCTTTGGATTTGTTCCTGTAACTCACTTAATGTGGAACAGGCCTCTTAACTTTGGCTGTGACTAATTCAAAACCCTCCATAGAATCCACCTCTGAAATATTGCTTAGGAGCACTAGAGAGAGTAGGGTGTTGTATTGTGTACCAGTGCAATCCCATAGCGGGAAAGGGAAAAAAGGGAAGTACTTGATTCAGGGACTGACAGGCTCATTCCTAAACCTTTGTCATCAAATACCCCAATGGCAGCCTTTTGGATACATAGCAAGAAAACTGCTGATGTATAGCCACTGCCCTTGCAAGCATATCTCAGTGTCACCCAAGGTCTCTTTTTGCATGGTTGCGTGGGGCAATGCTCTCTATTGTGAATAACTGATCTTTTTATTTTGTATAATTCTCATTCCCATCTTGGTTCTCCTCAGTTCATTTGATTATCCAAATTGCCATTCTTCTTTCCTGTCCTTTCACAATGTATTTTAAATTATTTTATTTTAACATTTTTCAGTTAATTAAGGTTCTGCTCCCTTGTTCACTTATCTCTCATTGCTTTTTTCTATCCTGTTCAAATAAATGTAAATATACTGTTGTGTATCTCTTTTCCATATCTTTTGTCTCTATAAGGAAACACTCTTCACTCTGTTTCAGTTTGGCCATGCTGATGAATGTGTGTGCATACGCACGCCTGTGTATTAGGCAATGCCACCAGAGAGATTAGGAGAGTTAGGGAATATGGGTACCAGTCAAACTGTGCTGGTTGAAAGTGCTCCTATGGTTAAGGTACTGTAGTATGATTTGAAAACTTTACATCAATTTTATGAAATTGGCCAGGCTACATAAGGGCTCTCATAATAATAAATTTCTTGTGAATATCACATCCTTATTTTTTTTTAAAGCCACCATTTAAGTATTTATATTTTTCCTTTTGCTAGATAATGGGAGATTTCCAGAATAAGGAAGCAGTCAGTATGGACAACCCCCAGCAAACACAAGTTGTGTTGGGCTAGATTATGAATCGAGGAACTGGTTGCAAAGCAACTCAGGCATTCTTTATACTATCTAATTACTGTTACCCCAAAATTAGGTAATTAAGACACTCTGAATTATAAAAGAACACGTTACCTAATTTTGGGGTAACATTACTACTGCATATTTTATACAAAATGCACTCAGGTACTAGAGTATCATAACGTATCAATCAACATTAAATATTACATGCCAAAGAAACGACATTTAAAAAATTAGCAGGTATCTTTACTGTGAAACAGGGTTCCTGAAAGCTAACGGCAACAAGCCTCTTTTAAAAACAGCTTGTTCAGCACTAATGATCTTCCTCTCCAGTGGAAGACCATAAACAAAAGGTATGGATAAGTTCGTAGCTCAGAATGGGAGAGGAGACTTAGCAGAATCTCAAATCGGCTGAGTCACTGAAGCATATCCACAAATCTTCTGCAAAGTTTTAAGGCTTCAATCATCTGGAGACTCTTTCATCTTTTTTTCAAATTCTGAACAGAACTAGGGAAACCAAACTATTTTCCACTCCAGCCCTAATAAATACTGCTAAAAAAATTATCTGAGGGGAAGAATCTGATTTAATTCCTCTCTGAATGTGCTCTTAAGACCAATGGGTGATCCAGCTGCACTTGCAGTAGTTACAAGATGTCCATAGGCAAAAAGCAGAGATCAACTGTAGACAGTTCTTCCCTTAACAAGAAGATCATCATACTGAACTTTGAAAGTAACTGGTGTTTTTCTAAAGTACAACACAAAGTCAAGGATGATCTTTTTGCCAGTCTAAAGCACAGCAAACGAATGGATTCTTATTTTAAACATCATATGCAAGGTGTGAGATAGACAATCTTCAGTCCTTCCCAAAGTTTCAGTTGTCCTCAGTTGTGCTGTACTTCCAAAACATTACCAATTACAAATAGATCTTGCTTACCAAATGTCCCGTGCAGCAACCATTTGAAGTTACAACAGTGCTGAAAAAATAACTTTGCAACCAAGGCATGCATTTATTACCTTCGCAGCACCTCTCTCTGTCACATGTTAACCATTACAGTCGGTTAGTACATGTTGTCCTGTGCCTGACCTGTTTTTTTTCTTTTTTCCTCCCTCGCAGAGCAAAGACATTGCTTAAACAGGCAATCTCTTTCTGAGCTGCTTTTCTCTGCAGTGCAGCACTTCTCCAAAAGGTGCTAAGGGCAAGTTAACAAGCTCAGCTCTGTGAGGGCTTGCAGCTGCTGCCTGTAACTGGCAAGATTTTGATCCCTTTCACACCTTCCTCAGGGCATGTGCGCCCAAGGCAATCAGCTGGTGCTAGCACATTCCTTTCAATGTGTATTCCCCACTGAATGCCTGCTTACTCTCTTGTATTCCTTTCCTTTCCAGTAAATGTAAATACAAACATTCATTTTCTTCTTAATTATCCCAGTGCCAGGGTGAGCATTCCAAAGGGTGAGGGATTGGGGGGAAAAGGAAAGCTGGAGTAAAATCATAAGCAGTGTCACGGTCACATGATTTTCCACTTAGTGACCAAGTTGCCGATCCCAATTGTGGTCACTAACTGAGGACTATTGAAGGGGCCAGGGGTAAACTTGGCTGAGGACTTAGGCCTAGAACGTACGAAGTTGTAACATTGCCCCATATGGGAACACAGCCTGGCACTCCACTGAACCAAAGATATTCTTACCTGAACCAAAGATATTCTCACTCAAGGACACCCCTAGAGAGAGGCGCCTGCCAGGCCCAGAGTATTCTACATAGCAATGCCAATTGCTAGCTATCAATCTCTCCTCCCTGTAACACTGCCTATCTCAGGAATGCAGGGCAATACCTTCTTCCTGGAGTAAAGCTAATTAACCAGAACTGTTTACCTGACCTCTCTGTGTAATAAATTCCTTGTCTCCTTCCTTAAATGTAACAGTATGAAGATGTAATTCAATGGTGATTTAGTTGTGTATGTAGCATAGCATTGGCGATCACTCGTAGCCGAGTAAGATTGTCTTCCAAAGGTAAAATTTTAACGGTGGATCCGTAAGTGGCTATAAAGGCCAATTCTGGATCCGCACAACCTCCCACAATGGGGGCATAGGTTTCCGGGTGGGAGACGGTCATGATGAGGGTTTGCCTGACGTGCCTTCCTTTTAGCTCTTTTCTCCTTTTCGCCCTGTACTCGTGCTTCTTCAAAATCCATAGCGCCATTAATAAAGGATGAGCTCCAATTGAAACGCTCATGAGTTAGGGCTTCCCAGTTCTCAATGCTGATATTACATTTTTTTAAATTAGCTTTGAGAGTGTCTTTGAATCTCTTTTGCTGTCCACCAATATTCCGTTTTCCATTCTTAAGTTGGGAGTAAAGTAGCTGCTTTGGAAGACGATGGTCAGGCATTCAAACAACATGGCCGGTCCAGCGAAGTTGATGTTGGATAATCATTGTTTCAATGCTGGTGGTTTTCGCTTCTTCTAATACGCTAACATTAGTCCGCCTATCTTCCCAAGTAATTTGCAGAATTTTTCGGAGGCAGCATTGATGGAATCTTTCAAGAAGTTGGAGGTGCCGTTTGTAGAGGGTCCATGTTTCACAGGCGTACAGAAGGGTTGGTAGTACAATGGCTTTGTAAACAAGCATTTTGGTCTCCCTGCGAATGTCCCGATCCTCAAACACTCTACGCTTCATTCGGGAGAAAGCTACACTCGCAGAGCTCAGGTATAGAGTGGTGTATGTATAACCCAAGTGTCCTTAAAGTGTTACTCTTATCTGTATATGATGCAAATGTGAAACACTGGTCAGTACAGGATGTGCCACAACAGAACAAGGGTGGGAACATTCACAGGCCATTCTCTTTGTTACTCTTTTGATAAGCTACGTCACCCCATGGTCTGATCCTTCCCAGAGTCCTGCAGTAAATCCTGGGACCCTGGGAGGGACCTGATCCCCAAAAGCTAACCAATCCCCAGGGATGGTCAAAGGGCACCTCACCCAAATATGGGCATACCATCATCATCCTCACTTCCTGCTTGTAATCTCTGTATAAAAGTTTGTGCCACACTGGACTTGGGCATGGTGGTTCCACTCAGAGGTCACTAGCCACGTGGCTCCTGTCTGGTCCCCCATCCAGCAATCTTGCTTGGTACCAAATAAACTTGCTGCGTTTCCTTTTCAAAGTCTGCCTTTGTGTATTTGGTTTCCTTCGAGGCTCTTGGTAAGTTTGGTGCCTTACACTATCATTTAAAAGTTACTTCTATGGACACCATTTATGAGGATAAAGGTCCAAATACAGATATTCTGTGTTTTGTCAATGACTTGATAAACCTCAGAAAGTAAGGTGTAAAGTGTACCTCACACTATCCCACTTACACTCCCTCCTCAAATCACTTAACCAAAGGTAAACCTTCAGGGCTCAACATCTCTAGGCTAAACATTATAAAGTAGGTCCAACTTACCCTGCCTTCTCTACTATAACTTTTCTCTCATAGTCCTTAAGAAACATGGGCTTTTCTTTCTTCTTGGCAGAAGTCTTCTTACGAACACTGGCTGAGCAAGAATCTGAGAAGAGAACCAAGCATAACTGATCACCTGACAACTCCTAGGAAAGTTAAAATATCATTACCCAACCCAGATCATGAAATGTGTCTCTTTATATTCTAGGCAAGGCCACTGGACAGATGCCTCAAGCCAAAAATCTGTAAACAGTACTCACCCTCATTGGTGTAGAAGGTGACATCCCTTTGATAAATTCGGGGGTCCTTTGTTTTTAATAAGCCTAACATGGTATAAAAAGCACGATCCAGTTCGGGGTCAAGTTCCTACCATGGAAGGAAAGAACCACCAAAGGTGGATATTACCATTAGAAAAAAAAAAGTTGCTCTGTGGTACTATTTCCCAACTTTCCCCAGCAAAGATAAAATCCCAAAAGTATAGACAACAGAAAGCTCTAGCCTGCCCTTTGGGACAAAGTTCCCTATGAGGTCTGACCCTGGTGTCCTTCAAGAGAGTCCTGAAGACATCGCCCTTTCCCCAGGAAAGAGGTTTATGCAGTGCTAATGGCTAAGAATCCTCCCTGCCCCCCTCCATGTCGGTCTTTTATCAGTGGTTTTAGTGTAGTGCTTTTGCTTTTAATCTTTGCAAGCCAGCCAGAATCCTCAACAAGCGAAAGAAATTAGAAATAAATTCAGAATTTATTTATTTATGTATTTATTTAATCCCGCCTTTATTATTTTTATAAATGACTCAAGGCAGCAAACATGCCTAATACTTCTTCCTCCTCCTATTTTCCCCACAACAACCCTGTGAGGTGAGTTGGGCTGAGTGTGTGTGACTGGCCCAAGGTCACCCAGCCGGCTTTCATGCCTAAGGCGGGACTAGAACTCACAGCCTCCTGGTTTCTAGCCCGTTGCCTTAACCACTAGACCAAACTGGCTCTTAAACTGGAACTTAAACTATAAGTAATACTCTTCCTAAACAGCGGCCCCTGGCAGCAAACGAGCCCCTGGGAGTGCAACGTTTTGCTTGCAGAGAAAAACGGCCCCTGAACTCCATCCCAGCCGTCCCTCCAGATACTTTGGAATTTCAGCTCTGAGTAGCAGTGGAACCAACACCCGTCAGGAAACGCAACCCGATTCTCCCGGATTAACGGAAATGAGGGCTTCATGTCACTCTCCGCCTGCTCCTCAGCTTGGAGGCGCAACGCCTACCCACCTCCTCTTCGCTAGACGCCGACTCCGAACTCGAGGCTTCCTCCTGTTCCCCATATTTGTCCTGCACTGCGGGAGCGAGAAACCAGGCATGACATGAAGACGGCGCCAAAGGCGGCACCTGCCGTAACCAACCCCCCAAAGCCCAAATCCGGCCACATGGCCCTCCACTCACGTCGCTGCAGCTCCTCGCGACGCCGGTACTTCCCATAACGCGCTGCAAAAGCCGCGTTGACCCGCAATGCCGGCTGGGCAGGCATCGCGTCGCCACTCAGCCCTTCCGCGCTGGAGCAGGTTCACTTCCTGGTCACTCAGCACGGAAAGAGATGGGCTCTGCCTCCCCCGTCCTCACCCGCGGAAGTAATTGAAGGGCTCCTCCTCCTCCCAGTCGCCGGGAAGCTGTCAGTCAGTGGGTATTTCCACAGGAGTGGGTGCTTTTGGAGGCGGGGCCAATAGGCCACCGCAGAATTTGCACAAGATTAACGTAGCTGAGAGGGCGGGGGGAATGGCCTTTGCGTAACTTTTCTCAAGCAAGGCAGAATCCAAAAGCTGGATAGCATCTTAAAAATGTGAACGCATCATTGCTTAAGAGCTTCTAGACTGAACACATCAAGCACTATTTCAGATGTGATGAAATGCAAAAAGTATTTTACGTTTTTCATTCCATCATTATTTAAATTCACCTAATATTTTTCTTCTATACGTGTATGTGTGCGAATGCACACACCAAGGATGAAGCTTTGTACGTCTGACAGCCTATTTATTTATGTATAAATCAAATTTATAGGCTGCCCTACTCATAACCCTGGGCTGCAGAATGCGATTGCAGCCCAGGAAACACCAAAAGGCAGGAGTGGGGAGGCTGTCACCCTCCAAAAGCTGATCTACAACTCTCAGGAACTTCAGGAAGCAAGAGTAATAATGAGGGATACTGGGGCTGTATTCACACAACCCACTGACCCATGTGAGCTTACTTGGTTTACTCAAACCTGATGGCATGACATAGAATAACATAAATAAAATAAATGTAAATAAATAATATAAATAAAATAACACAACAGACAGAACTATAAACTGACCACATGGGTTTGTACAATATGCAAGGCTAAAATGTGATTGGAGTCCAGTTTCCTGATATTCAAAATAGCATTTATTTCGGGTTCAGATTATATAACAACACGTGTCAATGCACATGTTCATTCACTACATTTTACAGATTAGCAATCAACTCATTTTCCATTTTTTTTAATATTGTTTGAGACTGAAAAATTCTGGCAAACCTGAAAGATGCACTAATTTATGCATATTTATTCCTAGGCATCCTAACTGAATTCAGTGGTAATTATTTCTACATAAGTATGCACAGGCTTATAATCTTGGTAATTCACTGTTCTTTATTTATTTGTTTATTCATTTATCTAATGGAATGACAAGGCTGCTTCCATTTTTTGGTGGATTTATCATCAATGGTTGGGATGAAAACTGAAATCCGTCATTTGGAAAATCACAGGTTCTCCTCCTAGTTAAAGGTTAAGTAATCCTAACTGAATTGCTGTATCCATACAACATGCCAACCCATAGTAAGTGAACCATGATTTGCTAAAATATAACCCAATTGCCTGGATTCATACTGAGTAAAAAAACCTAGCCAACAGTATTTTATCTTAGCATGTTATGCAAAGCCAGCCTATGTGGTTAAAGTTTAGTGTATTGTGTGAACCCATAACATTGAATTAAATAAGCCAGGTTCAATTACTTGTGGTAAACATGTATGAACATAGGAAAGAAGTGACTTGTTTCTTACAAACAAGATTTTTTGATCTATGAAGGTTCTCAGTCATCCAGGTGGAATTGTCTGTAGCTTGAATCATGTCAACTGGATTTCTATTTTCTCAGTGGAAACGTTTCGCTCCTTATGCTCCTTGGATAAGGAGCGAAACGTTTCCACTGAGAAAATAGAAATCCAGTTGACATGATTCAAGCTACAGAAGATTTTTTGATGTTCTCTGCTCTCAGCTGTTTATGGTTTCCTGGCAGATGCTGGGCACTTGGCAAGGAGTCAAAGAAACAAGTTGCAAAACAGGCTCAGCTGTTTTAAGGTTTCATTTTTAAAACTGCTCTATCTCCTCCTTGCTTACGTCTGTGGCTGCACCCAGCCCTCCCCGTCCCCTGCAATGCTTGACAAGAAGGCAGACAGCTGGTCTTACAAAATGTTTGGCTTCCTTCC
Organism: Charina bottae; assembly: GCA_023362775.1. Taxonomy (NCBI): domain Eukaryota; kingdom Metazoa; phylum Chordata; class Lepidosauria; order Squamata; family Charinaidae; genus Charina; species Charina bottae. The sequence continues at coordinate 5,171,220 of JALMGJ010000021.1, read as the reverse complement.
TTTTCTGTATCACTGAGGGCCACACCTAGCAGCTGGGACATTATTCTGGGTGATAAAGCTCAGCTCTCTAGGCCACAGGTTCCTTTCATGGCTTTCTGTCCAGCATCAAGCTAGCCCTGCTGTGCTATTTCAGGGTGTCGGCATTGCGAGGGCTGACTTGGACACAAGAAACCAATACAATTCCAGCACAGATTGAAAAGGTAGAACGTCCTCCTCCCAACCAAACCAACCAAAGGACAAGCAGGAAATCTGGGTTATGGTTTCCATGAGCTATACAGGAGCAACCTTTACAGATAAATAGCTTCCAAAAATAGTATTGGAGCTATGGGAACAAAACTCCCTCCTCTAGATTTGCTGGGGATTCACCAGGGTCTGCAATTATGATGCATGTTTGGGGCAGAGTATCCACTAGAATACCCTTCCTGGAGAAAGATGTTTTTGAATCAGGTGATACCCAGTGCAGCTTTACCTTCTTTTCATCCTAGAGACAAGACTCAAAGGTCTTCTTGACTTCCAACAGGTACATTTTGCATGGTCAGAATCTAGCTTTTTCTTTCCCTACCTTATCAGAGTAATTTCAACAGTATCAATTTTACTTCTATGCCTATCTGTAATGACCCCCCCTTTGTTTGAGGACATGTTTAATATCAGTTATCCAAAATAGCAAACACTAGCATCAGTTTGATTTTGTATTGCTGCATATATTCAAGGAATGTAAAGTGGAACCACAACTTAAAATTACCTCTCCACAAAGGGCTGGGACAGTGTATTTCTGACAAAATTGCCTGACCTCTGGAGTAATAGTTACCAGATGTTCCAAGCTAGGGATGGGGCAACCTACGGCCATCTAGATATTGCTGAACTACAACTCTCAATACCCTAGCTGCTATGGTCAACCCAGCCACATTTGATGAATGACAGGTTTTCTTTTCTTTGCTCAGATTGAGGTGGGCCAAGAGATAGAGGGAAATGGACTTGAATTGCTGCTAATGAAGAGAAGAGTAAGAGAGCTGGCAGGAAAAACACAGGTATTTTTAAGGAATAACAGAGAGTATGTCTACCCTCTTTCCTTCCAGCAAGTATTTTCAACAACCTTATTAACCAGCCTTTCTTAAAAAGTATCTCTGAGTCAGTCTTGACTCCTGGCGTCTACGTGGACAAGTCCTTGCAGTGTTCTTGGCAGCATTTTCAGAAGTGGTTTGCCCTTGTTTTCTTTCCAGGGCTGAGAGTGGCCCAAATTCACCAAACTGGCTCTCATTAACTGGCCTTACATTTCTAATATCCTTCAAGTTCAGCCAAAAAGGGAGAAACTTGTTTGTCCCATCTGATCCCCATTTGAAGCTATTCTGATTTATCTATCCTGATGGGAAAAAAAGCAAGATATGGATTGCTACTTGAGAGATGACTTGCTTCAAGTCCCTCTTTAGCTGCAAATCCCTTTTGGCAGGGTCATTTATATGCAGACCAGCCTCCTCAGAAGCTAATTAAGAAGTTTAAAAAAAAAAAACTAAACTCATAAATGTAGGCCCAGGCTCCTGGGTGGATACACAAAGAGAAATATTAAGGTCCTCAAAATTCTTTCTGACAGATCTCATCATAGACAAACCCTTTCTAATATTGCAGTAGGAAATACTATTAGAAGGGACTTAATTTTAACAATGGAAGAGGATTCCAACATTTAGAAGTGTGTTCTTGAGAATCATGTCGGAAGGATTCTGATTCCATAGCACTCCTAATGGTGCTGATGGTAAGAAGCATCAGAGAAGAGATCTTCAAAGTTGGTAAGGTTTCCAGGGCTATGATGTGAAACAGCCCCCTCCCATTTACAGTATAGAGCAGTGCTTTCCAAAGTGCTGCCGTTGGCGACACACCAATGGCGGCGGTGTGGGGGGGTGGCGGTGGTGTGTGCGGTGGCGGCCTCGCTAAAACGCAGAAGCGCCGCCGCCGCGCACACTGCCACCACCGTGCGACACACTAAAGTGTCACGACACACAGTTTGGAAAGCGATGGTATAGAGGGTTGGCAACAGCAGTGATTCACACTTTTTCCCCCACAGGCTTTTGGGATTCAGCTTTTATTAATGGGTACTCAGCAAGAGCCCCATAATGAAGAGGTCGGGAATGGGCCCTCTGAAAGCAAATAGGTTTTCTCCTTAGAATGTTTCCCAAAATCCTGTCAATAAGTCACAAATAGATTTAATGTTTTTAATAATTAAATTAGTCATTCCATTAAACACACCCTTGCAAATCACAATAAATAGAATACATTTCACATTGCTTAGATCCACAAATTCATTACAGGGAACAAGCCTTCAAAACAAACCTTAAACACTTTAGCCAAAGATAAAAAGATTCAGCACACTTTAGAAGTGCGTAAAAGGCATGGCTAACTACCAAAATGCCAAGATGGAAACAGCTACTAATGGCTCAGGAACCACAAGATCTCCTGAGATAGAAACTAGGAAGATCCCAAAATGGGTGAAAACTTTAACAAAAATAGAGTTAGACTCCTGTACGATTAGACCTTATGGAGTTCTGGATCCTGTATTTGGCAAAGGAAGTGGGGACAAATGTCCTGTCCACAAAGATAAGAATAAAATCCTAGCAATGTCTTCTATTCAATGCTAGTTTTCTGCCACCCACCATTTAATTTATTTACTGCTGGTGTTATAGTATGAAAATCACCATGATAACCCTTGTTAGGAACCTAGTGCAATGCATCAGAGAATTGCTAGATCCTCCACATGTACATTGAATAGAAGAGGGATGCAGAATTATACTCCTGAAGGGAAAACACCAAGGGTCACAAGACCGCTGAAATTCAGGGGCAGGGGGAGTGGAAGGAGGTCCCAGCCTAGCAGTGAACGCAGGCTTTGCATCAAAAAGACCCCTATTTGCTCAACCTGAATGCTCTCCACCAATGCTTGTTCTAATGCTTGGGACCATCCCAAGAAAGAAATGCAAGTAGGGTGGTGACTAGAGGAGGTTAAGCAGAAATGCTGCAGCACAAGAGTCATAGGGCTCCCAAGGGACTGGCAGATTTGGAAAAAGCTGGAAATCAGGAGTACAGAGGAGAACTCATACAATATGTATAAATAGAAACAAATAATTCAACACACGCTTTGAGGTAGGGCAGGAGGAGCTGCCTTTGTTCCAGGGCTCTGGGGGGAAAAGGACAGTCTTGGGGAAAAGAGGCCTAGCGGGCAGGGGGGTTAGCTTGGCCCAGACCAGAGGGCCCTTCCTGAAGTTAAGCTGGGACAGAGAGGTGCTGCTCAAGGATGCCCTGGATGTGTGAAAGCCCCAGATGCTGTGCTAGCTCCAGTGGTGTCCACCCCTTGGAGTCCTTGTGCTGCAGTTGGGACTGAGGTGCCAGGAAGCATACCACATCCGTGTGACCTTCCCGAACAGCAGCGTGGATGGGCAGTGAGCCAGAAGCATCTGGGACATTGACATCTGCACCGTGCTCCACCAAGATTTTCAAGGTGTCGAGAAAGCCAGTGCGGGCAGCATCATGGGCAGGCATTGTGCCCGACCCATCTTGGATGTTAGGGTTGGCCCCTTGCTTCAGCAGTTCTTCAGCCACAAAGATGTTACCAAACATCATTACCTGTGGGAAGATGAAGGATGAAAGAGGATGGAGCAGGTGATATTTACAGCCTAAACTCCATTCAGTAGGTGGGCAGGCAACCCTTAACCCCATTTGCTGATCATGGGAAGTAATAGGGAAGGCTATCTTCTATTGGGAGGGGCGTGGCGGCTCAGCGGGTAAGACGCCAGGCTTGTCGATCAGAAGATCGCAAGTTCGGAGGTTCGAATCCCTAGCCCCGCGTGATGGAGTGAGCTCCCGCACTCGCCCCAGCTCTTGCCAACCTAGCAATTCGAAAGCATGCAAATGCAAGTAGATGAATAGGTACCACTTCGGTGGGAAGGTAACAGCGTTCCGCATGCATCATGCCAGCCACATGACCATGGAAGCGTCTTCGGACAATGCTGGCTCTTCGGCTAACATCTTCGGAGATGAGCACCGGCCCCTAGAGTCGGACACGACTGCACAAATGTGCGTGGGGAACCTTTACCTTTTATTGAATATGGCTGTGTTTGTACAACATACTAAGACACAAACCAAGTAACTGTAGTTTAGTTTACAATAGTTTGGTGTTGTGTAGTTAGTGTATGATTTAGTGACATGGGCAAACCCAGAAAACTGAGTTAACTGAATAAGCAACTATTAAGTTAATCATAACTTGTGCAGTGCTAATAGAGCCATAATAATTATATTCATGGATTCTAGACAGAGACTCGCAAATTCCATAATTCTGCCTTTCTCATTATCTGTTGTAAAAGGAAACGGACAGGCAGGCAAGATGAAACAGAAGACAGGGGTTGGCTGAAGAGCTGTACTTCAGCTCAGGCAGACCTTCCAGCGATTATACGAGCAAGGCAGGGTATACCTCTTTTCTCCACCCTAGCTGTAAACAAGCCACCTCATGCCCCTTAAACGACCCCACTTGGCTTGAACCCAACAGGAAGCAGTGCTAGCCTGTTTGGTCTGTGCCTGCATAGTATTTATTTAAAACACAATGATTACTGGGTGAGCTTCCCTGTATAGGTGGGAGGGATGGAAAAGACCATGAAAATAAAGGGGGGTCCTGTGGCCTTAATACAAGGCCCGTGCCAATCAACTGCTGGGCCGCAATCTAGCCCCATGTTTTGGTTGAGGGGGATGTCCTTGAAATGGAGTCCCATCTGGCAAACGCCGGCTTTTCCCAGAGGTCTCAGACCAATGGGAGTGAACTGAGGCTGGGGAGCGCTCCTGCTCTGCAGAATCTGAGCCTCTTCTGTCTTTGAACTGTGCCTCTCAACGGAGGCCTCTGGTGTCTCCAGGAGACACTGTTTTCTCTCCGGGAAAGAAAGAGGAGCCCTGGGTACCTCGCCTACCTGCAGCGCAGTCTTGCCAAAGCGGTTATGGGAGTCAGGATGCACCAGCTCCATATGCAGGAGGTGTCGGACTTCAGCTACATCCCCTCGGGCAGCAGCCCCGGTTAGCCGGTCCCCGGCACGGATCTCGGCGTTCTCCGGCTGCATGCCCGCACAGGCACCTGCAGGGAAGGAGGAGAGGCGAAAATGAACGAACCGACGACCAGCCGAACAGGATTCCTGCGCTGCCACTAGCAGCCTTCTTTTGCAAGGAGAGGTTTTGGCACTGAAGCTCGCGCAGAAGTCCGTCTACCCCACGGCCGGCCGGGCTGGCTGGCTGCCCGTCCTGCTTGGAAGCAGCCACTAGTTCCACGGTGAGGGGAAAGCATCTATACATGCGTAGAGAATGCCCCGCTTTGCATTTCATCCTTGACGTTTGCCGTCAGGTCGGCCGGGGCTAGCTAAACTCTTTCCATCGCGGCGGCGGCGGCCTTCCCTCGGGCGGGAATCTCGCTCGCTCCTCGGCGCTTACCTCCACTCCCGGGAGGTGGACTCTCCTCCCAGCACTTGTCAAGCAGGGCAGAAGCCGGCGCTTCGCTCCGCGTTGCCTCCCCGGCTACAGCGCTGATGGCTCGCCGGCCTCGCCGCTGCCCCTGAGGCGGGGCTGACCCGGTTCAAGGCAGCCGTCGGGTCGCGAGGAGACAGATCGATGCAGATGATGCTCGAATGCCAACCCAGGGCGGTGCCTTTGGGGGCTCGGCTCCTTCGGGGCGGGGTTGCTACTGAGAAGGAAAGCAGCCGAGGACTGCCGCGGCAGGCAACGCCGCCCGTCCCTTCGCCTGTCCGTTCAAGCGAGCAGCCGGCAGAGACCGTGAGAAGCCCGCCCCACCCATTGAGCTGCAGCCTCGCCAGATCAACCTCCCCTCCTTTTGCCCCGCCCCCACGTGCCTGGACGCTGTTTGTTGTTTTTTTAATTTCATTCCGCGCTATCAAGTTGGATACATTGTAACCTGCCCGATTCTCCACTCCACCTCCCTCGCGTGGCCCGACCAATCAGAAGCCAGCTCCGGGCAGGAGCAGGAGTGTCCCGGCTTCGGATTGGCTTCCTAGTGGCGGACTGCTGGGCGGGTCTCTTCGATTCAAACAGTGGTTCGGGCGGGAAGAAGCTCACTCCGGCTCTCCCCGCTCGACTCCGGGCTGGCAAGGCGAGCCAAAGGTCGCGACCTGGGAGGGGGCGGGGGGAACTCGAGGCGGCTCTCTCTGGAGACTGAGGAAGGACTGGCTTTCTTAAAATGAGTCTCGCCGTAAGCGAGCAGCCAATCCCAGCCGTGTTCAGCTTGGAAATCAGTGCTTTGCATAGCGGGATAAAAGTCCTCGACTAAGGTTTCCTTGTGAAATCCACCTTGCTCGCTCTTTTACACAGCGGGAATAATTATAGCTATAATTACATTATAGCTGGTCAAGATTAACTTCTCAGGCGGTAGCGCTTTTCAGTTGCAGGCGCGGGACTTAACCAGGTTTTTTAGGAGCCGAGTCGGGGCTTCTACGTGTACTCCATCACATGCCGGCTTATCTGTCCTTCGCATAGCAAGGATTTCCTTGGAATAGCTATACCAAACTCTGCTTTCAATCTTGCAATTACTTTACTGGGTTTTGTATGAGCTTGCTGCGACCCTAAGTAGGGCTCATCCACATGTCCCGGATGAGGTCATTTTTCAGGATAGTGTCCTCCTCCACCTGCCCCCCGCCCACTGTGAAGGCAGCCTTTGCCTGTCTCTTCTTGCTCCGTAGCAAAAGTAGTGTTTTCTGACTTCGCCAGCACAAGCGATACTGTCCCGTCTGACGGAACTCTTCATTTCATTGCAGGCAAATATCACTGCTGCAATTGGCGAATGAGAACCGAGGCGGGAATACCCCCCCCCGCCCCGTCGCTGATCCCTGTCCTCCGCATCCATTTAATCCTGGGCTGCTCGCCCCTTCCAAAGAGACCTTCACATGGTGGACTGGGAAAATGCTGGTTTTGTTTTAATTTTTACAACTTCACCAGTGGACTGGTAAAGGCTGGATTTTCATTATTTTTTTTATTTTAGTTTTTACAAGTTCACTGATGGGTCATTAGAATAGTGGACCCTTTTTTTAAAGATGAAATGAACAAAACTTCTGCAACTTTCCTAACCTAAGTGATAGAAGGAAGAAAAAGCTATGGTTCCCCCACTCCCACTGGTCCATCAGAGGACACACCATATGGAAGGTGTCAAGTAGGAGAAGTCACGAGAAGGGGTCTCATACAAAAGGTCTATCAGTGGAAACTACAGGTCCTCAAACACCAATCCATGGAAAAGAAATAACTGATGACTGCTTTTCCAGCACAAGTGGGAGGTAAAGGAGAGCTGGATCCACTAATCCACAGTCTGGACAGGGTACCTGGTCAATATCGTTCCCAAGCTGAAGAACAGATTGAAATCTGGACAGTATACTGTAAGGTAAGTCCAGTTTCACTAATAGATTGGCAAAGATATTCTACAATACTTGTTCAAGAATAACAACACTCTACTGGAATTAAAAATGTCTGGGATGATCTGGTATTCTGAATATAAGAACTGTGACCTCCATTTCGTATTGATGCTCAGAACAAATCTCTGCAGTCCGGTTAAAATATATTGTACTTATAACTGCTGTGAAGAATACCAGAAGCCACTTCCTTATATATTTTTCTTTCTTTTCTATTTTTCTTTAACTTTTTCTTTTCTTGTACTTTCTGCTTTTTCTTTTATTTCCTTTTCCCTTTTCCTTTCTTTCTTTATATTAGTTTGTGTTAGTTTTTAATCATCTTGTTTAAAAGCTTTAATAAAAATTATTAAAAGAAAAGAACAAATCTCTGCAGTCCGAGTAGTAATTGTTAGCCGGCAATTAACATCTCAAGGGTCTGGTAAAAAGCATATACCCACAGAGCAGATGTTCCGCCCACTTCTGTTTTGCTTTATAGAACAACTGCAGTTATATCTTAAGTTGCAGGGTAACAAATCCTCTTTTGGAAAGTCTTTTACTACAGGACCTGTTTTTAACATTAAACAACTTACTGAAAGGAGGCTGACTGCACCATTCTGAGCCAGTGATTTTAAAAAATTAGCTTGTTATATGAAGGTATCTTGTGAATAAAAAAATGAATTATCCATAGAGAAGAAAAGGTAAGTTGGCACAACAAAAGTCATTTTTTACGATATTCTGTGATCTCCACAAAGCTCAGTATTTAGTAATAGCCATTCATTCCATATTGTGGCAAAGCAAACACTTAAACATGTTATTAAACATGCCATTTAAAAACACCTACATAACGTAATACTGTACTCAAATAAAAATCATGTGAAATACTTTCCCCACAAATGAAATGGAAATATAATGGCTGTACTAGTTGATCACAAGATCAACATATGCCAACAGTGTAATGCAGGTGCAAAGGCGGCCAACAACATCTTGAGGAGCATCAAGAGGAGTGTAGAGTCCAGATTGCGGGAAGTAATCATCCTACTTTACTCTGCCTTGATCAGGCCTCCCTTGGAGCATCATGTTCAGTTCTGCACACCCCACTTTAAAAAAGACATTGATAAACTGGAGCAAGTCCAGAGAAGGGCTACCAAGATGGTGAAAGGACTGGAAACCAAGTCCTATAAGGAGCGGTAAAAAGAAGGTCGAGAGGGGACATGATCGCTTTCTTTAAATATCTGGAGGGCTGTCACACCATAGAGGGTTCAGACTTATTCTCACTTGTAGGACTAGAACTAATGGGATGAAACTTCAAGGATGTAGATACAGATTAGATATTAGGAAGAACTTCTTGATAGTAAGAGCTGTAAGAGTGGAATAGATTACTGCATGGAGTAATTCCTTCTCCTTCACTGGAGGTTTTCAAGGTCACCTATCGGAGATGGTGGTGTGAATTCTGCACTGTGCTGGGGGTTGAACTTGATGACCTCTTAAGTCCCTTCCAACTCTATGATTCTGTAATAGAGAGATTACATACCGAATACATCTGCATATATACACATTCATTTGCCAGAGAATGTATAGTCATGGGACAAAGGAAATAATAAAATGGTGAGGGGCATTACAATATAATTATCAGCCGTATCCTGCAGTTCCAACTGTTGTGCTTGAAATCACAAAATCCAAATCACTCCCTAATAAAAAGCCAGAAGAGGGGTGTTGGGAGAAGAGAAATGAAAATAATTGACAAATGCCAACATACAGTATACTAAACATTTCTTTTTTTGTTGCTTGCATACAGAACTGCCTACGCTGTTCCTAGTCTTTGTTTATCATCCTTTGGAGGAGAGTAGGACAAATAAAAAATTGCCCAGGAAGCAACTTCCAGACCTGACACATTTTGCCTTGACAAGTTCAGGCAAATTTTTGTTGGTTGGCTAGTTTACTAGGGCTTAGATGCCGCTCCAATCCAGCAGGACTCTTGAGAGCACAGTTGGCTCCCCTGGCTTTTGTCCATGTCTCCCCAAAATATTTCATATCTGTAACTCTAGCCTCAATCTAGGGAAAACAGTTCAACCCTGGAGTAAGACTAAAATGCAAGATTTATCTGTTGGGAACAAAGAGGAAATAGGGATGTATGGCGTACACCACTGTAATAGTAATTTCACTGAAAAAGATTTATTTCTTTCCATTTTAGAGTTTGTCATACTTTAAGAACAAGGAAAATATTCATTCATTTCATCATCTTTATAATAAGAGGTAGGCAGCTGCTCTTCTCACTTTACAAAAAGGGAACAGAGATAGAGAATTTCCCACAATTACTGAGAAAATTCATGTACAAACTGAGAATTCAACCCAGATGTGCAGTTCCTGATTCCATAAAATTGTAGGTTCTTCTTTCTATCACTGCATTCTTCCTGCACGCAGCAGGAAACTCTTCCTCTGAAGGAACTTGGTTATTTTTCAGAATGAGCTGAATTCTACTCGGGCACTAGTAAGAGGCAGCATCAATTCCCCTAGATAAAGCTTCCCAAGTGAAGAGGCCCCACCCCCTGCTGGTACTGCCACACCTGCTTTTTTGTCTCAGGAATTCTCTAAAAAAGAGAGGTTCTGAATGAAGGCTTTACTCATTAAAGCTTTTTCACTAAAAAGCTTTGGAAGGCACAGCATACAGGCAAGGCTGTTTCCATTCAAGCTGGGAAGCAGTACATATGCCACTGTACGCAACAAGAAGAACAAGAATAGGCCATGATTCCCTCCCCCCCACGCCAGCCGTAGGTGGAATTGTCCAACAACTATCAACCCAAGCTGTGGTTGGATGGAACGAGGACCAGAGAAGCACTTTGCCAGGACACACATACATACAAGATCAGCTTCAGATAGAGCCTGGATTAAAGGGCGTCCAGACTTCTTCATTCTTGAGAGCATCAGAGTCTGCAGAATCATAAGACTAATGTGCCCGAAGTTGATAATCTGGAACAAAAGGGGTCAAATAGGTTAAACCTAGGCTCCCATGTAGCAAGGAATCTCCTTGGCTGCAATTAGTTCTAACTCTCTCAGAGGTGAGCTTGCAAAATTTGCTGAAAAATGAAACCAGCAAAGTTTTTCACGTGTGGAGGAAGGTTTTGAAACTTATTTTCTAAGTCTCAAAGTTTGCCTATGAAGTAGGAATACTAATGTCTACATACCTGTCAATCTCACATTTACCTCAGGCAAATAGAAGGAAAGCTTTACCAGAAATAGAATGATTAAACAGTAGAGTGGGTTCACATGGCATGGTAAGCCACAGAATTATGATGCAAACTAAAGTATGGGTTAATTTGTGATTAAGGAATACAGTTTTATCAAAAGAGAACATCTGGAGACTTCCCTCTAGATCATGGCAAACATGATCAATTTGGTGGACATTACATTGGATGAGAAGGTACTGCTGCATACACTATGGAGCTCCGTAAAACCATTTTTGTCCAAATGAAAAAAGAGGAGCAACTCAAGTTAGGCTGTTTCTTTCACAAACAGCATGTTCTTATAACACAGAGCTTTCCAAACTGTGTGTCGCGACACAAAAGTGTGTCGCCACACACAGCGTGGTGTGTCGCCACACCACCCGGAAGCGGCGGCGTGCACGGCGGCAGCGGCGCAGTATCAGTGTTTCCACGTTTTAGCAGAGGCTGTCGCCGTGCACGTGCGCGCCGCCGTGCGCGTGCCCCCTGCGCTGCCGCCGCCGCCGGTGTGTCGCCAGCGGCGGCACTTTGGAAAGCCCTGTTATAACAAGACAGGGCAACTTTTCCAGAAATCTTGATCCTAAGGCTTTGGTCACATGCTTGCTGCAAGCTCATTCAGCAAGGAGGAGTTAACATAAGAAGGAACAAAGGGCTATCTAATCCAGCAAGAGCCAATTACATATTCAGGGGAAGCCTACAAGCAAGACAGAATAGCAGCACCCATTCACACTCTCCAGCAATTAACACCAATTCTGATCCCAGGGGAACTACATAGGCATCAGAACTAGTAGGTTTTGATAGTCCTTATCCACTGCAAATTTGGCCTACCAAAGTGGGACACCGTATAGATGCAGCATCTGTATATCTATATATGGGAGCCAGTTTGGTGTAGTGGTTAAGGCACTATATATCTATAGGATCTATATATCTATATATGGGAGCCAGTTTGGTGTAGTGGTTAAGGCATCAGGCTAGAAACCAGGAGATCGTGAATTCTAGTCCCACCTTCGGCACAAAGCTATCTGAGTGACCTTGGGCCAGTTACTTTCTCTCAGCTCTAGGAAGGAGGCAATGGCAAACCACTTCTGAAAAACCTTCCCAAGAAAACTGCAGGGATCTGTCCAGGCAGTCTCTGAGAATCGGACATGATTGAACCGATTAAAAGTCTCTCTCTCTCTCTCTCTTTCATTCTAGAAAAACAAGAGGATGTAGGGGGGGAGGAAATAACTTAGTTTATATCTATTGAACTGACCTTATGTCTGAATCTGGATTAATGGCTAGTTTGTGGTTAATCAGTCATTCCTCCTCCAGGAAAATGATACGGAGTGTAGGAGTGTCTATAAAGCAGAACATGTCAGCTGTTCTGGCTTTGTATTTCAACTCCTGTGAGTGCAGGGGATTATTTCATAAACAAAGAGGTTAGGGAAATGATTAGCCCTCCTTCATGCCATGCAGATTAATTAGCTCTAACTCCCAACTGGGTCACTGGGCATTTTTTAAATTGTTGATTTTTGCAACAAAAAAAAAAAAAGTACAGGAGGTGTTGGGCAAGGGCAAAGATTGTTCGGATAGCTACTGAAAAGAAGATTAATAAGCCATGCAAATTGTGTTTTTCTGTGGTGTCTGGGGCACATTTATTAATTTAATTTAATTTAATTTAATTTAATTTAATTTAATTTAATTTAATTTAATTTAATTTAATTTAATTTAATTTAATTAATTTCTATAACCGCCCATCTCCCCCCATGGGGAACTCTGGGCGGTTCATTTGCTATGTAAATACCATAACTATGCTCAATACTAATTTTAGTGTGCTGGGTGAATGTGGTCAGTATCTCTATATAAATTCAGCTTCTTCATGGGCTTAATAGCTTACCTCCACTCTGGGTGATGTAGCGGACCCATGGCAGAGCTTGGTACCCACTCTTTTCAATGATCTTCATGTATCGCACCTGGTCAGAGTGAGATAATAGGTAAGAGAGAGAGGAGGGGAAAAAAGTGTGTGCCTTAACTATCTTTAGTTCATTCAGATTCGAGGGCAGCTCAAGGCTTCCACTGAACTTTAACTTCATACTACAGTGTGGTCAAGGCAGCCCTTCCCTCTCCAGCTTAGAATGATGATAACCCCACCTATTTGGCACAGACAGTAATTTGAATAATTGTGAAAAACAGTTTGCAGCAACAAGCAACAGGGACTTGCTCTGAGCTGCAGCCATCAGCAGGCTACAGCTCACAGTCACCCCAGCTTTCTCTTCTCTTCCTCAATACTGCCTGATCTCACAGGGTCCTGGTCTCAAAAATGTCCCCATTTCCACTTCTCCATCAAATCTGGCTCACCTGAATCCCAGAGACTGTGAAGTAGGGGATTTCAAATCGGACTGCGATGGGTGGCCGACCTTCCAGCTCCTCTTTCTCAACGCTGGGCAGCCCAAAGTGGGCTCGCATCAAATATTCTTTGCCACCCTGCAAAGCCAAATGCAAAAGAGGGTAGAGTCTTTCCTGGTGATTTGATTCCAGATTTCCTGGCCAATTGATTCCACAGCCTGGCTCTAATAACCAGAAGGCAAAACCCCACCACCACCATTGCCAGCTTTTATGGAAGCTGGATCTTATTTATCATAGCTCAAACTCCCTTAGAATCTAGTGGGCAGGAATTCGTTATAGCACCCTAGCATTGGCTCCTACTGTATTTGCCAGAGACTTCAACATACACCCAAGAGCCCCTACAACAGAAAAAGTCCTTGTGTCCCTCTCCAAATTCAGCAGAAGAGCCACATGTCTTATTGAATGTTCTTGGTAGAAGTGTAACTGACTGGAATGTACTACTGATCTGAATGATGCAGGACAGAGATCATGGGGGGGGGATTTTTCTTACCGGGAAGGACTTTATGTTCCAGACAACAATATTCTTTTCAGGCAGATATTTTGCACTGCCAATGCTGGTTTTGAATTTGGGTGAGTCAGCGTCACTTGGGACAGGCACACTTATCTCCACACCATTAGCCACTGATTGTTTTTTGAACTGGCCCTTTGCCTTTTAGAGAGAAAAAAATCAGAATAAAAAGTGACATGGAAAAAGACACATTTCCCTGGCCAATTAAGTCTCTGACACAAGAGAAAGATCCAAAACTCAAGATGGTTTGGACTCTTTTCTTTTTATCCAATGAATACGGACAGATGCTCTTTTCTGCAAGGCGCTGCAAATTCCATAGCTTTATGATCAAATTGAGATGCATGCCGATTTGGAGCAATCAATAGTATTTACAGGAACAAAACATACTGTGTGCATTTTATTAGGATCTAGCTTTTTTCCTTTACACTGGAGGTCTTGCAGAGGAATGGCAATATTGTTCAAAATAATTCACCTTAACCATAATCTCCACTCGGCTGTGAGAGAACTTCTCAATGACAGATTCAATCCAAATGAGAGGTTTCACCTTGTTGGGAGGGGTGGGAGGGGGAAGAGAAAGAAAGAAAGAAAGATCATGCATGAATTTCAGAGCTTTCAATATATTAGAGGGTGTAGAATGGTCCAAAGATTATTGTATTAGACATGATGAAACTGATAATCACCTTGGAATTCAATTATATTTAATTAGACTTGCATAGTTGAGCAACCTTATTTTAGCTGGCAACAGCAGGGGTAAGACTCTATTAGACATAATCTAACAATCATTTATGGAGCTGCCGAGAGTAGTTTTTGATAGCAGCAGCATAGAAATATGTTTAATAAATAAAATCATACAAGAATGGCTAATTTTCTTGCCAACTGCAAAAATGTCATCAGTAATATTCAAGGACATGTCTGATAAGAAAGAGAGATAGTCCTGGGTGGCAGGACTATCTCTGACTATCTTTAGATGAAAAGTATTGTATTCTATTTACTTTTATATTGGTGGGAAAGTGCTCAGAAGAAGAAAAAATGTTTTTGGAAGTGCTGAGATTCTACCATAGGATATATCTAATTATCTTGTATAACATTGGGTTCACGCTTTGCATTAAACCATAAGACTGGCTGCATGTGTTATATGTAGCCAGTACTGCATGGCTGGCTTGTTGGTGCAAAGTTTTAGCCCAGCCACTACATACAGCCATTACTAGACTTGCATCATGGTTATAAAAAGTTGATTGTCAGATACCTCAATACACAGGTTTCTCATTGGCAAGGAATCAGGCTTCTTGAACAAGAAACCATTAATTATCTGGACATATTTTCTGTTATTCTCTCCTTACAAAAAAACATCTTTCCCCAGAAGCTTCAGCTAATTTAGAAATGGGAAACTGGCCCATCTGGGCATCAATCATTAACAAAAAGTAGTTGTTCTCTTAGTGAATCCATAAGCAAAGGAGAGATACCTATCCTCGCAGAGGGAAGATGGTACATGAGATCACCCTAGTGTGACTACTGTCCTGGGATGTTTTCTCTGTGTTTCATTCCCAGGACCACTTCAAAGATCTACCTGTGTGTTCAGGCGATATGACATAAGCTCAAAATCTCCATCAGGTGGAATGAAGGAGATAGTACGATCGTTGTCAAAACGTGATAGTCGCACACACTGGTGGAACTTGACATCCTCGAGTTCCACGGACTTATTCTTTCCACCTGAAAGTCAGAAGTACAGCTGTTAAAAGACAGACATGATCTCTGCCCAAAAGGTAATTTCATTTTCAGTGCTAGTAGTATTAAGAAACAATTGCCTGCCTTTTTGGTTTGAAGCTTCATAGAACTCCAACCCTTCAATGGAAGGGTGGTTTCACAAGAGAAAAGAAAAGTAATAATAGAGCCCTCACTTTCAGATAATCAAATCCCATGATATTCTGCAGAAGAAATATATAAAACTATGAACAGCTTCATGGGAAAAAAAAACTCAAAACAAAACAAAATTTAACAATACAAAATCCCAATTAAAAGTTACACAGTAGTCTGTTGAAGACAAACCAAAATGTGTGGACCTTTTCATAGACACTCACAAAGCAGAATTGCAGAAGTTGGAATTTTGAGAGGGGCAGTTCAGCTGTTTGATTTTTTCAAGAGAAAAGCTCTGTGCACATTGTGGGGATATGTAAATGCTTTGGTTTATTTTGAAGTGCAATTTTTTAAAAAAATTCAAATCCCTAGCCCCGCGTGACGGAGTGAGCTCCCGCACTAGCCCCAACTCTTGCCAACCTAGCAATTCAAAAGCATGCAAATGCAAGTAGATTAATAGGTAACACTTCGGTGGGTAGATAACAGCGTTCCGCATGCGTCATGCCGGCCACATGACAGCGGAAGCGTCTTTGGACAACGCTTGTTCTTCGGCTAACAAATGGAGATGAGCACTGGCCCCTAGAGTCGGACACAACTGCACAAATGTGTGGGGGGAACCTTTACCTTTTTAAGGGTTAAAGAATGTTTATCTGGATCGCTTTTAGGGTTTGACTGATGTTATTTGTTTTTAAGGATATGGATTAAGATTATTAGGGTATAAAAATGTTTATTTGGATGGTTTTAAGAATTTGATTTAAGGTCATTGTTTCAAATTGCTTTTCTTTTTTGGGTTTATTAAAATTAAGATTATTAAAACTGTTGTATTATTTAGTATACTGGCAGACAATTTATGTGCTTTTTAGTTTGATTTTTATTATAGTAGACAGAAATGTATAGAATAGTAGGAAGGGAATAATTAAATAAGTGTTATTCTGGGGGGGAAGTTGTTTAGGAGGTTTATATGATTTTTTAATCATATAATTTAATATAAGAGGAGGGAGTAACTGTACTTAGTGATTTTTATAATGTGCTAAAGGGGAATACTAAATTTCTATAAATGGTTTAATGTACAATAAGAGATTGTTTATGGAAAATTTTTGTATATCCTTGCTGTTAAAAGTCGGAAGTCACATCTTTCTGTAATGTTGTAAAAAAAATTCTTTTGTGTCTTTACAGCTTTTTAGTTTTTCTTCTCTTTTTTTGTAGTTTTTTGTTTTTTCATAGTTTTTATCTTTCTCTTCAAACTTAATAAAATTCATAAAAAAAACAAAAACAAAGTGGAATTGCAGACCTTGCTTTTTCTCCTAACTTTATGACCAACCTGACACATTCCATAGATGGATGTGAAAGTGCAAAAAAGTTATTGATATGAGACTCAAATTTGAGACTCACTTACTCATTGGGGTCCATCCCACCCCAGACGCTCATGCCACCACATCATGATTTACTTACGTCCTGTGAGCTCAAAAAGCATCCTGTCATTGAGGCCCAGGCGCAGCTCCGGCATACCCGAAAGGAACACCTTCAGCTTGATGGAACCCACTATCTCGCTCAGCAGGACATTCCCATTGACATTAACCTGAAAGGCAAAGTAGGGTCTGAGGGCCTCCATTCACTCTCCACACTCTTTTCCATGAGGAAATAGGGCTCCTCCTGCTTTTGAACCATAGTCATGCTGAAGTTCCCAGCGGAACATGGAAACAAAAACTTGACTACCATTAAATCAATGGGTAATCCACCAAGAGGCTCACAGAAAGTGGAGTATACTCATGGCCAGGACTGAGATTGTTTTCTTTTGGCTTTAAACCATATTAAGCCTACTTTAAGGCCTGCACCACAGTTTTTGTGGCTTTTCTGTGGTCTGGAGGTTGCAGAAAAGGTGTCCAGGGGCTAATGCAGCTGTGGAGCCACAGGCTGAACACTCCTACTTTAAACATAGGCTTGGAATAAATGTCTGCCCAATCTGTTAGAGCACAACCATTGATTGATTGGATTGGATTTAATAACTTCCCATCTCACCAAGGTGGGTGGCAAACACATTTAAAACATCAATACAACAATAAAAAGAACAAGAGAATATTCTCTCTCTCTCTCTCTCTCTCTGTGTGTGTGTGTGTGTGTGTGTGTGTGTGTGTATGTATGTATGTATGTGTGTGTGTGTGTGTATGTATGTATATATACATATATATATATATATATATATATATATATATATAATAAAATATAAAATAAAATATAAAATATAAAATATAAAATAAAAAACAAAAAACAAAACTGGAAATCAAGAATTTCTGAAGAAATCCTCACTTCCAAGCCAGCAGCAAGTTTTCTCCCTTGAACAGAAAGACCATCAGGGACAGAGATATGGTGCAACTAGTAAGATTGCACCCAGAATCTTGCTCACTACAATATATGATACTGTATATAAGATCCTGGTAATTGCACACAGAGTGACATAACCACTGGCAACCGTGACAGCAAGGTCCCAGTTCTCCCGCTCGCCTTTGCCCTAGCACTGCCCCCTCCCCCGTTTTCTTCCCCCCTCCCTTCCTCAGCAGAGGGTCTCAGCACCCTAGAGGGGCAAAGGAAACAGCCTCAGAGCATGTTTCTCTTAGTACAAAGAGACGGAAACTGCTATAAGGAACTCTCGCAATCTTTCGATTCTTGTGAAGATGCACACCCCATGTGGGATAGAAGAAGACAGATTATTTTCTTGTTCTATCCAATTCTGTTCTTGCTTCCCCTCGTAAGTCAGGGCATACAAATTCAAGATTGCATGTGCATCCCAAAACCCTTGGGTATGATTTCTAAAGTCGCTTCAAAAGTTGCACAATTTTTAATGTGGTAAAAGGGGAAACTGTTACATACATGGGGAACAATCATATTCACTGTATTTCATTCATTCATTCATTCATTCCATTCATTCACCTCACTTTCGGAGTGCAGCTCCTCTCCATGTCCTTTTTTGCAACCTGAAAAGAATTGTGCAGCCCTTTTACAGGTAACGTGGTGGAGGATTTTTGTTTTATTAGTCTCACCTTGCTGTTTTGCATCAGCAGGTGAAATGTCTGCCTGGCTTCTTGAGAGCTGCAATTCAGCAACAGTTGGAGGACACAGTTTGTCAACTCCTACTTTAATGAAGGGCACCAGTGTCGGTAACTGCTCTCAAAGCTCTGGCATGCTTCCCCACTGCTTCCTTCAGCAAGAGTTCCAGCCACTTCCCTGATATAGTATTTGTAAGTCCCTGGCCGATGCTCCTTCTGGTGATAGACAAGGCGGATGCACACGTCATCTTTCCCCCTTTTTCTGCCCATTGCCAAAATGATGGTCTTAATCTGCTTCATGGGAGGGTCATTCTTTGATCTAATTTGCCACAGTTTTCAGTTGCTACATTAAAAACAGCATCCTTACATACCTCTGTACACACTAAACTTTTTCAAGTACCTCAACTTCACTATCTTAATGAAATAATGTGAAATTTCATTTTATATATATAAAATTTCACATTATTTCATTAAGACAGTGAAGTTGAAGTACTTGAAAAAGTATAGGGCGTATATTCTTAGTTTTTAAATATGCCACCATGATCAGGGGGCAAACCCAAAGTTCACTACTTTTGTAACCTACACATATTAAAATAGTTTTCTAGACTTGTCACAGTCATGCCCAAGCCTCTAGAAACCTGCCATATATAATCTCCTACCACAAATAATCGAAGCCGGACTCACCAACAGGTTGACAGATTCAATGACATCAATGAAGACCTCATTCTTCTTGTATTTGAGGCCCTCTGATCTCCAGGAGACTGCATTGGTGACAGTGGCTGGAACCCGGGACTTCGCGGTCTCCAGTTTGTTGCCCTGCTGAGTGATGTACCTAAGATGCGGTGAAAGAATTCTTCCTGGTCAATCACCCTACTATAGCTTCTCTCGGATGCCTTTTGCTGTCTAGAGCAGCATCAGAATATCAACACCATTTCAGGTTGGCTGGGAGGGGAAGGGTGTACTGGAGTATGTGTTTCCAGTGCAGGAAGTCCCTCTTATCAGTAGGGCTAAGAATGATCTCTCTCTGAATCCCTCCTAGTTATAATACTGAGACAGGCATTTGACAAAAAAGCTTAAAGGTTCACATTCAAACACTGGAGTCTAGTTATACATGCACATTAGGATTTCAGGACAGCCACGTACAGCAGGAGGTAGGACCCCATGGACAGAAATGGGGATCAATTAAGTCAAAGGGGGAATAGGAGGATTGGGAACTTCTCGAGAGTAAGATACCAGAAGTACAACTGCATACTGTTCCACCCCAATGAGAACAAAACAAAACAGGCATTATTGTGGATGCATAGGGAAATGGAATAGGGCATAACCACCAAGGAGGTATACCAACAAGTCACTAATATCTGCAGAAAGACAATCAGAAAGCCTAGAGCACAACATGAACTTAGGCTCATAAGGGAAGTTAAAAGCACTAACAAAGCTTTCTTCATTATACGAGTAGCAGAAAGGACAGAAAGGAAGGAGTGGGCCTGCTGCCAGGAGACTGGGAGACTACAGAGCTCTTCAGCCCCTCCTTTGCTTCAACCTTGTCCCCAAGGGGGATCTGTGTTCACATGGACCCAAGTGGAACCATGGGCAAAGCTAGAGTGTGGTAACCCAAGAAAGATAATTAGGAGAAAAAGTTTGTCTCCAGGGTCAAACTAATTAAGTCTGAAAGTCTTGAAACAGCTGGCAGATGTCATCTAGGAGCCCCTTTCTGTGATCTTTGAGAAATCATGGAGGATTGCCTTAGTTTTACCCAAATGCAAGTATGAATATCTAAACTGAAAACCTAGGATTTTATGCATGCTGCAATTTTGTTTCACTGCAACATTTACAGTTTACAGTTTTTAAAATCCTGAACAGTAGCAGCAGCAGCAGCAGCAGCAGAAAAACAGATAAAGGTCCTAGAACAGAGCTTTCCAAACTTTTCATGTTGGTGACACACTTCTTAGACATGCATCATTTCGCAACACACTCTTACAGCAGGGCACAAGGCAGGCACTAGGACCTGTGTGGAATCCTGGCAGGGCCGGTTTGGAGGCAGCAGGGCACAAGGCAGGCACTAGGACCTGCGCGGAATCACAGCAGGTTTGGAGGCAGCAAGGCACAAGGCAGGCACTGGGACCTGCGTGGAATCCTGCCAGGGCTCGGAGGCAGCAGCAGCCGTGACACCCAGACACTGCAGCCGACACACTAACGTGTCCTGACACACAGTTTGGAAAGCTCTGTCCTAGAAGAACAAGTAAAGAGATTACTTACTCCTGCAAAATTTTACTATCTGTTGTCTGAGGAAACCCAAAGTCCATCAGCTCATCCAGTAGCTCATACACGATGACAAAATTGTCACGGATGCTCTCTTCCTCCAGCTCCTTGAAGTATTCAGAAAAGACCTGACAAGGAGAGAATGGATTTCATACTGAAGTGAAGGTATTATTACCTTGTAGTTAAGTTTCCAGAATTCTGATTGCCTGGGTCAAGTGCCTCTTTCTTGTGGAATGTCGTTTTGTATACATGTGGAACTGGGAAAAGACAACGGGTAGGTACTCTGATCAAATTATCCACAAGGGCAGGGAGGGGGCTCTAAAAGAGGCTAACCATAGTATTGAGTAAAGTAGCCACCCTCCACCCTAGCTTAGGGCTTTGCAAGCACTATTTCCCAAGCGTCTGTTAAGATATACTCTTATTCAGAACATCCACCCAGTGTTCCAGTTCCACTAAGCCTGCTTCCTCTAAATATAGGGTGGTCTGCTATGCTTTTGTATTAGAAGTACATGAATTACATAGAGAAGTGGAAGAAAACTGAAAACCCTGGCCAGAATGAAGGCTGTTGCGAGGAAAACAGAATAGTTTTGAATGATGACTTGCTTTATTTGTATGCTCCCCACTGTTCACTATTCTAGGACACATAAGCTGTTATTCGTGCTCCGAGACGTCTTCCTCTGAAGATTTAAAAATTACCACTGGTCTAAAATATGTCTGCTAAATTGTTGACAAGGACTGAATGGAATAAGTGAATGAAAATGTCTTTCGCTATGGGTTGGGCTGCTAATCTATCTCAATTCAGACCCCTGGTGCTAATCTTTGAAATGGATTCCACCAAAGACCTGAAGGATCACCCTCTCTGCACAGGAGCCTTCCTATATGCTAAAGCCCTCTTCTGGGATTTTAGGCAAGCAATAATTGAAACTGCAGGTACATAACCTATTTTCCCAGATTTGGACAGAACTCAGAAACTGAGTAAACAGGAAAAAAGGCAGCAGAAAGGGTAAGGAATGGCAACTTCCTTCTTCCCTTCTGAAGTGAGAACTTTCCATCCTTGGTTTCCTGAATGTTTGAGAAAGGCTACTTACCTCTACCACTTTGTAGAGAAAAGAATATACCAGTGAGGCATTGGCATTCTTCATGGTGATGGCCACCACTACATGAAAGGTTAAGGGCAAAGGTAAGAGACACACATGGACTGTTGCACTAGACACCTGCACTGGAGAAGGAATACTAACACAAAGGACACGACTGCACATGCTACACAGTGGACAGCTGATAGGCATCAAGCACAGATGTGTTACTGAGGAAAAATGGCACCTCTGTTTTTAATCTGAGCCTATGTTCGTCAGATGCATAAAAATGCTTGTCACAAAGAGTAAGATCGATAATTCTACTTCAAATATCTCCTTTATTGTGATGCAGATACGTCAGTTCAACGTGCTGAGGCTTTTTCAAGCTCTCAGGGAAAGCAAAGAAATGTAGCTTTAGAATGGCATGAATTATATAGAGTATAATTTTTTTGCTCATTATGTAAAAACTTATTTTTTTCTCTCTTTGAGGTACTGTATGTGTGGCTCCCCAGCTAGGATTCACTTCTTAGTTTCTTAGCATGTAAGAACCTGTTTAGAAACCTAGAAACCCATTAGATTCACTTTTCTCCTCCAAAAGTATTTTGATGGAAAGTTTTTTTTTAAATTATTTGTCCAATGTCAACCAACCTCAGTGAACAAGCATTCACCCAGTGGATGCAAAAAGTATCTTCGATAATTGGGCAATCATTCTGCTTCTTTCATAAAAATGTTTCATACACTTGTTATGTATCTATGGTGACAAGGTTCCTATAATACTCCAAATAAAAAAGGTGGGTCACTTGGTTTAGTATGCTATGTGAGCATAGCCATTTACATCACATTCAGTGAACCACAGTCGACTACAATGTGTTAACCCAGCCATACTTACAAAAAACATGAAGCTTCTGTTTTGCAAAAATGAATCTATGCCTTTGCCTGGTGTTGTAGTGTTCTTCTCCAAAGCCAACCCTTGTGCAATTTAGCTTCATTTGTGCTAGAAGACTGGGCACATTCTATTATGTGTTTTGTGCTTAGACTTCTCTTGTAACAAAGCACGGCAAAAATAAGAATTCTGAACATAATTTAGCCACTTCGGCTAAACGTTTTCTCTCTCTCATGAAGTAAATACCTCTATCATGCATATTTCTAGCAACTTACATTATTTCACAGCACACGCTTACTCCCCTTTTTTCATGAAATATGTAAACCAATGTCCCATTTTTATATTTTTATTGTAATCATAAGACTTCATCCTGCATTTATACAAAACTCCAGGTTCTATCCTTGTAATTTTTATTTGCTCATCAGTGCAGCTCACCATGTGTTATACATAGAAAAAAATGTTATGAACAAACTGATATAGGAAATATTTTTTCTTTTTTACCATATTAGAGGGAGTCACCCTATACCGCCCAGGATCCCTCCTTGTGTGGGAGATGGGCAGGAGATATATATATATACATACACACACACACATACATACATACATACATACATATATACACACATACATACATACATACATACATATACATACACACACATATACATATACATATACACATACACACACATATACACATACACATACACATACACATACATACAGCAGAACTGCCTGATGAAACAGGCTGCTGAAGATTCAAACAGACAAGAGGATATACAGTACATAATTACAGGGTTAGGGTTAGCTGGGGCTAGTGTGGGAGCTCACTCCATCACGCGGGGCCAGGGATTCAAACCTCCAAACGTGATCTTCCGATTGACAAGCCTGGCGTCTTACCCACTGAGCCACCACGCCCCCAAGATTAGGTATCTTTAAAGGACTATACAAATCATAAAAGATAAATCTGTGCCTGACAGACGTGAATTTTTCTTTGTAATTATTACGAATGTCTGGCCAGCTTGATCTGACAAATGTAATTTTAATAGTACAAAAGTCTAGAAAGTTGGCTACTTGTCCTGGCTCGCTATGTAACTGCTGAAGTCTCATATCCCTTTGTCTTATTACTTTTCACCAGAATAAATTATTATATGATTAAATATAGTTAGGTATTCCCAAACAGAAGACAGCAATTCAACCTCCTTGCTCTATTGGGTTCTTGGATGAAATAGGAACAGTTTCTGTCCTAGAACTAGTATGGCAATTCATCACCAACCCATGCGTGTTATCCGATTGCAAATTGTTTTTGGTAAGTAGGACTGGACGGTGGAGGCTCTCTTTCCTCCAGTCTGAAGGCCTTTATCTATTTAAGGCTGAACCAGGGTATTTTAGAGATTTGTTAATTTGTTCTGAGGTTTATATATGAGGAACATGAAAAATTGACACTCTTTCCTTTATTTTAACTCTTGATGCATTTTTTTAAAAGTATTAATAGATGGCTCACATCCCCACTTCCTGAAAGAGACTGAATACCCCAGAGATCAACCCAAAAATCACAGTCCATAGTTAGTACAGAAAGGATTATTTTAGGCCTTAAAATTGCCCTTCCTTTCAAACATGCCAGACTTGGGTTTTGATCTCAGAAACTGGTGATATTTGTAATAACCTATAATTTCACAACTTGGGTAGTCTATTTTGTTCACATTTACCCAGAAATCCTACCAAATTAATCCAGCTGTGTCTGTGCTGATACGGAAATAATCATTTGACTAAGGCTCACTAACTAGAACGCAGTCTTGATTCATAGAAGCTGCAGATAGTGAGCAGTTTGTCTACCCAAGGAGGTAGCCCTGAAACTGCTTTGAATTCAGGGGCACTTTCCCTAATATAATATAATATAATATAATATAATAATATAATATAATATAATATAATATAATATAATATAATATAATATAATATAATATAATATAATATAATATAATAAATATAATATGGGTTTGTAGTGTAATTTCTGAGGGCTTTGAGGCCAAACCGCAGAGCCCCTCCAAAAGCTGTCATCATACTCTAAACCAGAGCTTTCCAAACTGTGTGTCGGGACACGTTAGTGTGTCGGCTGCAGTGTCTGGGTGTGTCATGGCTGCTGCTGCCTCCTGGCTTCCACACAGGTTCTAGTTCCTGCCTTGCTGCCTCCAAACCTGCCCTGCCAGGATTCTGCGCAGGTCCTAGTGCCTGCCTTGTGCCTGGCTGCCTCCAAACCTGCTGTGATTCCATGCAGGTCCTAGTGCCTGCCTTGTGCCCTGCTGTAAGAGTGTGTCGTGAAATTATGCATGTCTAAAAAGTGTGTCACCAACATGAAAAGTTTGGAAAGCTCTGCTCTAAACGTTAATATGACATATGAGGAAAGTTATTAAATACATGACGAATAACCTTTAATTTAATCTAAAAGTAAATTAAATCAAATCAAATCAAATCTAGTTTTCTCCCTGCCCCATCTACGTTTTTTGGCATATATTCTACAGCGATCACTCAAAGATTAAGTGCATAATTTAGCCTAAACTATAGTTGTATTCCCATGCAACTCTCATAGGGACAGATATTAAATTCATCTTCATCACTGAAAATGAAAATGGCCTACCTTAGTAGCATTAATAGTTCCTCCTGGGGGTGGTTAGCTTAGTAATATCCTCTTTTAAGAACAACCATATCTTGGATTTTTTTATTATTATTTTTATAGTAGATTTTAGATGTATAGATGTATAGTAGATTTTAACTTTTTATAATGTGATTGTAAACCGCCCAGAGTCTGCCATGGTGGAGATGGGCGGTGATAAAGCCATGGGACAGGCCCATGGCTGCCATGGTAGCCATGAACTCCCGAGCCGCTTCCGAAGCACACCCCAGGGAAGGCAAATTAAAATCCCCCAGGACCATAAGCCTGGGAAACTCCACCGCCAACCCCGAGATGGCCTCCAGCAACTCAGGCAGGGAGGTTGCTATGCAGCAGGGAGGCTGATACAGTAGCAACATTCCCAACTGTTCTCGGGCACCCAACTTGAAAAACAGGGTCTCACATCCGAACACTTGTGGAGCAAGGCCCCTGAAAGCCACCAAAGATTCTCTGATGATAACTGCCACCCCTCCTCCCCTACCCCGGTCTCTCGGCTGGTGCCACACCTGAAATCCGGCTGGGCACATTTCCGAGAGGGCTACCCCTCCCTCTGGGCCCAGCCAGGTCTCAGTAATACACGCCAGGTCGGCCCCCTTCTCCATGATTAATTCACTTATGAGAGGGGCTTTGTTGTTTACTGACCTGGCGTTAAGAAGCAGCAGTCGGAAACCAGGGCCCTCAAGGATCTGCTGTCCAGAACCTGGGTTTGAACTCGGAGGACCGGAACACGCCACCGGTACCAAACACTGGGGGCGCCTTCCCCGAAGATGGCCTGTCCTCCGGTTCCCGTCACAGTATCTCCTGGCCGTCACCACCTCAATCAAATTGCCCGCATTGTAGTCTCCAGTGTTTCCCGATCCGGTCGCCTCCACTCCCGAATCCCTAGAAGACCTGGGTCCGAGCGGGGGTCTTTTTTTCCATCCATCCATCCTTTCACCCTCAATCTTCCTGAGCAGTCGTAGGGCCACCAGTGCAACCAGCTAATGCTCTCGGCACTGGTAAGCCCCAACCGCCCCTTACATCCACCACCCACTCACTATGCCCCCTGTGGCCTCTCTCACTAGCCAGAGGGGCAACACAATCACTCCTACCTACCCTGCCTCCCACTGAGGGTTAGGTACTCTCATGTAACTCATATAATCCTAGACCCCCTCCCGCGACTCTCACCCACGGGGGGGAACCACACTCATACAAGAGACCATACAAGATCATACAAGAGTTCATGTTGATGGCTCAGGTTATAAATTCTTGAAATACATAAATAAACAAGATTACAGCATTGGAATTCATATTCTAAGTGGCTCAAAAACAATTAATTAGGTAAAGTAAAGGTAAAGGTTCCCCCCGCACATTTGTGCAGTCGTGTCCGACTCTAGGGGCCGGTGCTCATCTCCGTTTGTTAGCCGAAGAGCCAGCGTTGTCCAAAGATGCTTCCACGGTCATGTGGCTGCATGACACGCGCGGAACGCTGTTACCTACCCACCGAAGTGGTACCTATTAATCTACTTGCATTTGCATGCTTTCGAATTGCTAGGTTGGCAAGAGCTGGAGCTAGTGCAGGAGCTCACTCCGCACGCAGGGCTAGGGATTCGAACCTCCGAACTTGCAATCGACAAGCCTGGCGTCTTACCCGCTGAGCCACCACGCCCCCAATTAATTAGGTGCAAAGAGCTAAATAGTAGAACATTTGACAATCTCTATCACTGCACATTAGCACTGATAGTTACTGCACATTTTATGTTCAGAGATTGTATACCTCTAATTATCAAGGAGAAACTCTTCATCATTCCTTGAATGCAAGCTTCTCTGAGACACCTAGTTACCTTTTGAGACTAAATACTAGCTTTCTTGGTTTGACCCAGCAAAGCAAAACTTAGACACCAACTCTTTATATCCCTTGGCTGATGACATTTTGCAGCGCATGTACAAAAGCATTTACATGCAACCAGGCGCAAAGCAGGGAGCCATTCTCAAGTATGGCCATATATGCGGAACCCCTACAGATCTGCTCTTCAGAACAGAATAAGATGCTTGTTTTGTTCAAGGCATAAGCTTTGCAGGGTGGCTGTATCCCATAACCGGTGGCTCCAAAAGGATACAGTAGAGGTTGCTATGCTTTATCCAAAGGAAGTGAACCTTTCCACGGGAGAGGACTGGGGTCAGGGCGCATTCTTCCTCCTTTTGCATCAAGAGTGGCATGAAGTAATCAATCTCTGACATGCTGACATCGCCCTTATAGTTGCGGCTGATTAACGGCTACGGTAGAAGAAAGCGATTAAACAATGTAGTATTGGCAGTGGCTATGTATGGTTGGAGTAAGCACTGGAAGCCTCTCCTTTTACTACAGTGCAAAGCATATAGAAGCACATCTTTTTCTCCAGCTGCTTCCCAGAGATTTAGACAGTATTCCAGAGTTACATTCTAACACTATATTCCCAAACTACGTTGGATTGCATACGCAAGACACATTGTAGGTCCACGCCAAATAAAAAAGAGCTGCTCCATCGGTAGCAATGCTCACGAATGTCCAAATGCCTTTCTGTGTATCTGTGGCGAAAGACAAAATCGTCCCTTAGGTGCCTTGAGGGCAAACCCTAAAAGTAGGAGGCTGACTGTAGCACGACCCTCCTGTCAACAACCAGATTATTACTTATCAACACATTGCAGTGTGATCTTGTAAAAACAAAATGGTAATCAGAATTCAGTGCTTCAAATTTAATTTGGAGGGCACTGCCAGCAGCAGGATATTGCTCCGAGTACTTTACTTAATAAAATCAGCATGATAGTATGTATAGATTTGGGGTGCTGCAGGTCCCCTACCTGAGTAATAAAACAACACAGTGAGATGATGGGTTAACTTTGTTATTACCTAGATACTCTGGGTGGTGTGTGCATGTATGTATGAGACACAGAATATGTGGCTTGCTTAACATACAGGTGGTCATGGTTGCGGTGAAAGTAAACGTGAGCACTTCTCAGCTCACACACTACTTTAATAATGTTGTTGAAATGAAGCCACAACGTAGAGCTTGGAAAAGGAAGGAAATAGATGAACACTGTTAATGTGCTGCTTTTACCAGTTTTAAATGGTAACTTTTCATACAAATCTTATTGAGGTTAGTCTTCTCTCCTAAACATTACCAGATACTGTAATGTTTATGCCAGGGACTAAGGGCTTCTGAGCTCTTGCTCTCCACTCCGTTACAGTAAGTCTCGTGCCAGCGGCACCATCCTCTATTTCCAGTATTACTACTTCAAGCTCTTTTCTGGCAGTGGCAGTGGAAGTGGCAGGCAGCTCCACAGACCAGTTGTGCAAGCTGTGCAGCCAAGTGTGCTCAGTTACTGCACTGAAATGCTTCCATTTTGTCTTCTTGCACGATGGTCAGATCCAGCTTTCCTGCTACAGACCTGACCCTTCATGCAATTTTAAAGTAACCAAATTTGTGCAAGCACTACCAGGATGGAAGCAACAGGTCCTTGCTAACAAAAGGCTAAGCTTTCAGCCTTTGGGGGATAACCTGGGATAATTCCCTTGGGACTCCCCACCCCTATACCACAGAGAGCACCAGTCCCCCAGGTCTCAGCTCTGAAACAGAAGCAGAAAACACAAACAGTTACAGAACTGAAGACAGGGACCATCCTTGCCTTTCTTCAATCTCCTAATCCCAAGAAAAATGCAGGGGAAAGACACTGGGTGGAGGTGGAGGAGAAAGACTTGTCAAGCAGCGCTGGTGAAAAAGGATGGTCTATCAAGTTGGGAGCAGCAATCAAGACACCGAGGCTCTGAGCCCAGACTTTCACTCCCCTTCCTGCAATTTGCATTCCCCAACGGGAAGAAAGGGAAAGGAAGGCCGAAAGGTCTAAGGCTACGACCCCCTCCCCCAAAATAAACCTTGATCTGCCAACAGAAGCAGGAAGGCCAATAATCGTGAGCCGTCCTTGCTATGAAGGAGATTACCGGTATGGCTACCGCGGTTCTCCCTCGGACGAACATCTGAGGCTGCCACAAAGCGCCGAAGAGGAAGAAGCGAATCGCGGCGGGACTCACCTTGCCTTTCAAGTCAAGGATGAAAATTGCCGAGGCCGACATACTGTCGCGCCGACCTACTTCCTCCTCTTCAGTTGCGCTCTGCAGCCACCTGGGCCAGGTGAGCGAGCTACACCTTCAGGTGAGCTAGGCTGCCTTAAAGGGAAGGACATTGTCAGGGGACCGATAGAAAACCTCCGACAGAAAGGAGTCGAGGAGCAGCGGTGCTGGGACCTGTTGCTCCGGCCCGTGGTGTGCAGCGGTTGCTCGAACAGGCCGCGGGTAATTTCTCAAAGGTCGGTTGTAGGGGGGAAAAAAAACCTGGCCCCGTTTTATGAGCGAAGTTGGCTGAAGGTTCTCGGGAGAGCCTCGAATTCCTCATTCTTTTCTGAATGCCGTGGCCAATTCCATTCCCGAACTGATTTTACGCCAAAATAAGGAGAGTCCGAAAGGAGCACGATTGAACTTGGGAACGTTTGTTTTTGCGGAAACGGGCTGGATTTACACATTGCTATTGGGGGTTTTATCGGTGCCTTGCTCTGACTAAGCCACAATTGGCTGTTTACCTGTTGTGCTAAACTCTGGTTTGCTAACTAAGTTTGCAAACTTCATATGCCCATAAGCAAGCCAACCACATAAAGCTTACTGCCTTGGGTGAAACCAGTGCTTTCTAGGAAAATCTTGCCCTCCCCTGTGTTCACACAACAAACTAAGCCATTATTTGCTTAATAGTGGCTTCTTGAGTAAACAGTTGTTGGCTGGGTCCACACAACAAAAAGCCAAAACTCATCAAATCACATGATGGAAAATGAATGCCATCAGTTTATCATTTTTATATATTCTACTGGGTTCACACACTGCTGAGCCATCATATGGCTTGTTTGAATTGGCTTAGTATGTTACCTAAACCCACTGCTGTGTTTTATGAGCCATGATTTAATGTGCCCTGTGAATTCAGATATTATGATGTATTCAAGAAATCATGGTTAATCAAACTATGGCTTCTAGGGTGAAACAGACCTAATGTAGGTAAATTCAATGATCTGAGTTACAGGCTGAATGCCAAGAGAAGCAATCAGTAATTTTGTGTTGGCCCATAAAGAGGCTATAAAGTAGAGATGAAGTGGCAAAGCAGGATGGTGAAAGATCTCAGGAACTATATTTATAAAATAATATCAGTCTTCGACCCAAATATACTTTGAGGGAGGAGCCTACAAGTATAAAATAAAAGTGTATGATTTGAAAAATGAATAAATGCTATTATCCATGTAAGATGTGGTACTTTCATAGTATTTTCATGCACAGCTAAGTTTGGAAGTTAGGAGTTGTATGGCTTCCTCCATAATTGCACTCACATCCTGGACTTAGTTTGTATGAATAAACTATTCAGCAATAAAAATGGGTTTCTTATTAAATATTGCTTTGGATAACTTTTGGTAGAAAAGCTACTTACAACTGTGTGTGTGTGTGTGTGGAATTTCCCCTCCCTTAGCTATGAGCTAAATTTCTGTAAGGTAAAGGTAAAGGTTCCCCCCCCCCCCCCCGCACATTTGTGCAGTTGTGTCTGACTCTAGGGGCCGGTGCTCATCTCCGTTTGTTAGCCGAAGAGCCAGCGTTGTCCGAAGATGCTTCGACAGACACGTGGCCGGCATGATGCATGCAGAATGCTGTTACCTACCCACTGAAGTGGTACCTATTCATCTACTTGCATTTGCATGCTTTCAAATTGCTAGGTTGGCAAGAGCTGGGGCGAGTGCGGGAGCTCACTCCGTCACGCGGCGCTCGGGTCTCGAACCTCCAAACTTGCAATCTTCCAATCGACAAGCCTGGCGTCTTACTCGCTGAGCCACCACGCCCCTCAAAAATTTCTGTAGCAAGGTACAAATATAATGCTAAATCATAATGTGCTTTGTTTTGTTGAGTATGTTCTGTGAATTCAGCATTTGTGATTCATTCAGTAAACCATGGCTAAACAAACTTGACTTGCTACAATATGTGAATCCGCTTACATAATTTATTTAGCTAAACAGTTTGGTTAACTAGTTTATGGACACCACTGTGACTTTATATCCTGTTGTACAGGTTTGTGGCACACCTTCACAGTCAGTTTGAAAACAGACTTTGTAGGCAAATTTAATAATTTAATTTATTCCAACCGATAGATTATAACATGTACATTTATCAAAGATGCAATAAAACAATACATAACATTTTAATTAATACATAAATTTTGAAATCCTATAAAATCCAATTATTACAAGAAAAAATCATCTTCCTCCACTTCCTGTGGAGGAAGTGGTAATGATGTTCTCCTGTGGCTTGAGCAAAACCAGCCAGTCTCCACAGGACAAATCTTGAGTATAAAGACTGGAGTTCAAACCCCAAATGATTGTTGTGTCAGATGATATGATGAGCTATAAAACATGGAGCTTGTTAAACAGTTGCTAGCAGAGGGGGTTAAAATGGGGAAATTCTCAAACTTGTTAACCACATTTTTTATCTCAGCATGTTATGCAAACTCAGCCCACGTTTTGCCAAAGGAGGTGCTGAGAAACTGTTAAGTGTGGGAGAAATGTTACTTTCTGGCATTTTATAGTTGACCGTTCAGCACATACCATGGCAGCACCTTCCACCATGCATTGGTGGCAGCACTGACTGTAGGAGGGTAATAATTCTGTGGGTGACCTTCTGTTGCTTATGCACAGCGCCAGGCTTTCTTGGGCCAGGAGGGCTGTGTCTGTTGAGAGTGAGCATTAGCCGGAATGTACGAACTCCTCCGCTCCAGGCAATGCTGAGATTGAGCCACAAAAGGCCTTGTTGAGATCAGACAAGCAGAACAGAGGACCTCTGAATCCTGGTGGGAGGGGGAGGGCAAGAAACGCCCTTTGCCCATTTTCAAGCTGGAAAAATGAATGAATAGCGGCCCCTGTCAAGGAGCCTGCCTGGCCGCCAGCCATCTGCTCAGCTGAGTCTTCTGCCACCAGGGCCATCAGCAGAAGAGACCTACTGGTCAACATCATTGAGCTCAACATCTTGGGCCTAGAGACACACGCCCTGTCAGATTCTTCCAAGAAAGCAACCTGGCAGTGAAACCAACAGTCCTTATTGCCTCCAGTATCTGGTACTCAGGAGAAGGGGACGGCAGAGGACGTGATGGTTAGATAGCATCACCGATGTAACAAACATGAATTTGAGTCAACTCCAGGAGACAGTGGAGGACAGGAAGACAGGAAGGCCTGGCGTGCTATGGTCCATGGGGTCACGAAGAGTCGGACATGACTGAACAACGACAACAACAAAAATCTGGTACTCAAAGGACATAGATTCTACAGCTGAACCAGGAAGTTCTGTTTAGTTATCTTGTATTAGTTTCAAATGCACTAGGTTGCATTTCTAATTTTCAAAGCAGCCTAAAGAGTATTTTTAAAAGGCTGCAAGATAAAATCATGGTGGGGTGTGATGCATTTTTATTACAACAGTTCTAAATTAGCATCAATACATGGATGCAAACCAAACCTCTTTTGTCTTTTTTTGTTTCCTCAACGGGGTAGCTACACAAGGATCATCATTTGTAGCTTCGGTCAGCAGTAAAACTACCTGGTGTTACTTTATTCTTGGAATAAATTACCAGAGAAATAGTGGAGTTTGTTGCTATCATTCATGACAAATATTGTTTACTCTGTTCAGAATTAGGGTCTACAGATCAAAGTATGGGAGGAAGGGCTAGTTTTAAACAAAATGTAAAAACATCTGGTAACCCTGATCTCTGGCGGGAGCGTGATGGGGGCAGTGCATCCATCCTTGCTCTTCTTGACCTCTCAGCGGCTTTCAATACCATCAACCATGGTATCCTTTTGGGTTAGCTCAGGGAGTTGGGGGTGGGTGGCGCGATTTTGCGCTGGTTCGCCTCCTTCCTCCAGGGCCGGTCCCAGTCGGTGTTGATAGGGAGCGAGAGAGCCAGCCCGCGGCCCCTCGTCTGTGGGGTGCTGCAGGGTTCGGTACTCTCTCCGCTCCTTTTTAACATCTTCATGAAACCGCTGGGTGAGATCATCCGTCGCCACGGGGTGAGGTATCATCAATATACATCTCCATCCCGGGCAACTTAAGTGATGCTGTGGCCACCCCCACTCGGTGCCTGGAGGCTGTAGGGGTCTGGATGGGGAACAAGAGGCTTCAGCTGAACCCTGGTAAGACGGAGTGGCTGTCGGTTAGGGGCTCCTGGACATCCAGGAACTTACCATCTTTGGTTCTGGATGGGGTTGCAGTGCCCCAGACAGATCTGGTGCAGAACCTTGGGATTCTCCTGGACTCACGGCTCCTGCTCAAAGAGCAGGTGGCAGTTGTGGCCAGGGGAGCCTTTGCACAGCTTTGTGTTGTGCGCCAGCTACGCCCCTTCCTGGATTGGGAGTCTCTGATCAGTCACTCACGCCCTGGTCATCTCCCGTATAGACTATTGCAGTGCGCTCTACATGGGGCTACCCTTGAAGAGTATCTGGAAGCTACAGCTGGTTCAGAATGCGGCCGCACGAGCAGTCTTAGGAGCCCCAAGGAGGGCACATATAACACCATTGCTGCACGAGCTGCATTGAGTGCCAGTTTGCTTCCGGGTCCAATTCAAGGTGTTGGTTATTACCTTTAAAGCCCTACATGGCATGGGACCAGGCTACCTGAGGGACCGCCTCACCCCCATTACATCGACCCGCCCCACCCGATCTTGCAGAGAGGGCATGCTGTGGACCCCCTCTATGAAAGAATTCCATATAGCGGGGTCCCGGAGGCGAGCCTTCTCTGCCGTGGCCCCTGCCCTGTGGGACACTCTTCCCCCAGAGGTGAGGCAGGCCCCCACTCTCATGGCCTTCCGAAAGGGAGTGAAAACCTGGCTTTGCACCTTGCTTGGGGTGGGAGGGGGGATAGCCAATCATGGGGGTGGTTGGCGCTGTGATGTGGCTCCGAGGAGTTTATATTTTATATAAATTTTAAATATTTTTCTATATTCTATATTTCATATTTATATTTTTTATGATGTACTTGTTTTTATGTTTCTAACCTCTTGTTATTTTAGCTGAATTGTAAACCTCCCCGAGTCGCTTGCGAGATGGGCGGTGTAGAAGTATGAGAAATAAATAAATAAACAAACCCTACCTGGCAGTGTGCCTTGTCAGATAAGGCAAGAAAGCTAATCT
The DNA here is from genome assembly GCA_023362775.1 of Charina bottae. Classification (NCBI taxonomy): domain Eukaryota; kingdom Metazoa; phylum Chordata; class Lepidosauria; order Squamata; family Charinaidae; genus Charina; species Charina bottae. The sequence continues at coordinate 5,136,709 of JALMGJ010000021.1, read as the reverse complement.
CTCTCATCTGGGCAGCACACTGTTGGGGACAGTTCAGTGCATTCCTGCTTTGAGCATGAGTTGAACTGTATCAGTGGTTCTCAACCTCAGCAGCTTTAACAGGTGTGGACTTCATGCTGGCTTGGGAATTCTGGGAGTTGAAGTCCACATGTCTTAAAGTTGCCAAGTTTGAAAAATGCTGCTCTAATTCTATGTAGGTTTTCTAGAGAAAAATTAAAAAGGCTGCCCTATTTCTTTAATACAGAGCTTTCCAAACTGTGTGTCGTGACACGTTAGTGTGTCGGCAGCAGTGTCTGGGTGTGTTCCTGCTGCTGCTGCCTCCGAGCCCTGCCAGGATTCCGCGCAGGTCCTAGTGCCTGCTTTGTGCCTTGCTGCCTCCAAACCTGCCCTGCCAGGATTCCGCGCAGGTCCTAGTGCCTGCCTTGTGCCTTGCTGCCTCCAAACCTGCTGTGATTCCGCGCAGGTCCTAGTGCCTGCCTTGTGCCTGGCTGCCTCCAAACCTGCCCTGCCAGGATTCCGCGTAGGTCCTAGTGCCTGCCTTGTGCCGTGCTGTAAGAGTGTGTCACGAAATGATGCCCTGCTGTAAGAGTGTGTCACGAAATGATGCATGTCTAAAAAGTGTGTCACCAACATGAAAAGTTTGGAAAACTCTGCTTTAATAGGTGGCACAATGGTGGCAGAGAATGCAATAATTGTTCATGGCTCTTCTCCTGATCTTGTTTACCCTTCTCTCTCCTGCTTCACAGCAGCACCATTTTGCTTGGGAGCAAATAGAATCATAGAATTGTGGAGTTGGGAGGGACCACAAGGATCATGTAGTTCAATCTTCTACAATGTGCAGGAAAAGCAATTAAACCATCCTCAAGAGGAGACTGTCCAGTTTCTTCTTAAAAAATTCCAGGAATGGAGAATGCACAACCTCCACAGGTAGACTATTCCACTACATGCCCTACGTTTTTCTTTCCTAAATGTAATGTCTTCAATTTCTCCTGTTGAAGGCCATCTTGTCCCTCTCAGCCCAGTCTTCCAACCTCTCCAGATTAGATTGCAATCTCATTCTGTTATCCTGGGTGTTGGTCAGAGTTCACAATTTTGTGTCATCTGCAAATTTGATAAGCAGCCCATCAACCCCATTATGCAGGTCATTAACATAAATATTGAATAATAATAGCTTCAAAACAGATCCCTGTGGTGCCTCACTGGTTACTGCTCTCCAACTTGATGTACTATTACCAGTGCTGACTCTCCAAGCACAGTTAGCCAGCCAGTTGTGGACCCACCTTACTGTAGCACCATCGGAACCGCATATTAACAGCTTGTCAATGAGGATGTCATGTGGATGTCATTGCGAGAAGCTTTGCTGAAATCAAGTTAGATTATATCCACAGCACTCCCCTGGTCCACTAGAGTAGCTGCTGTGTCAAAGAAGGAAACAAAAGTAGTTATTGTGTCAAAAGAAGGAAACATGTAGTTGTTGTGTTAAAGAAGAAAACAAGATTTGTCTGATATGATTTATTTTTGACAAAGCCATGTTGGCTGTTAGCAATAATAGCACTGTTTTCAAGATACTCACAAATGGCCTGCTTTATTATCTGCTCTAACATTTTTCAAATATTGATATTAGGCTCACTGGTTAATAATTATGGGATGTTCTTTTTTTCCTTTCTTGAAGAGTAGAACCACATTTGCTCTTCTCCAATCCCCCAGGATTAAAATCAGCCTGCCTGCCTGCCTGCCTGCCTTCCTTCCTTCCTTCCTTCCTTCCTTCCTTCCTTCCTTCCTTCCTTCCTTCCTTCCTTCCTTCCTTCCTTCCCATTTTAAAAAGAATATGAAACATAAAGGATAAAGGGTATGTAAAAAGAATAAAATGTAACCTACAGGTAAGTAAATATATCTGAAATGTGGTGGAAATTATGGTGCATGCGTGTGTGTGTTTGTGTGTAAAGTTATACAATATGATATATCACTTCTTAAAGGAAAAACTAAATATTGCTATTAGATTTTAAACTAAGAATACCTGGTTAACATAGTATGAATCAATATAACTAGAATAATAGGCTGTAATAAATTAGATCAATACTAAAAATCAAATTTCTTATAAAATTAAAATATAAACTCTAAACATAGAAAATTTCTAATTTGGGTGGTACAAATCTGTGTACTAAGTTGTTGTCCTAAAATAATTTCCAGTTAGATTTGAATTCTACATCAGATTTACTTTTAAAAAATTAAGTTATTTGGACATTGAAGCATACTCCCATAACTTTATTAGCCAAGGAAAGAATCAAACGTCCTTTCCAATAAGAAGTATATGATATTCTTGCCAGAATTAACGTATACAAAATTAACATATTTTGTTGTTTGTTGTTTATTCGTTCAGTCGCTTCCGACTCTTCGTGACTTCATGGACCAGCCCACGCCAGAGCTTCCTGTCGGCCGTCGCCACCCCCAGCTCCCCCAAGGTCGAGTCCGTCACCTCCAGAATATCATCCATCCATCTTGCCCTTGGTCGGCCCCTCTTCCTTTTGCCTTCCACTTTCCCTAGCATCAGCATCTTCTCCAGGGTATCCTGTCTTCTCATTATGTGGCCAAAGGACTTCAGTTTTGCCTTTAATATCATTCCCTCAAGTGAGCAGTCTGGGTTTATTTCCTGGAGTATGGACTGGTTTGATCTTCTTGCAGTCCAAGGCACTCTCAGAATTTTCCTCCAACACCACAGTTCAAAAGCATCTATCTTCCTTCGCTCAGCCTTCCTTATGGTCCAACTCTCGCAGCCATAGGTTACTATGGGCAATACCATTGCTTTAACTATGCGGACCTTTGTTGTCAGCGTGATGTCTCTGCTCTTAACTATTTTATTGAGATTTGTCATTGCTCTCCTCCCAAGAAGTAAACGTCTTCTGATTTCCTGGCCGCATTCAGCATCTGCAGTAATCTTTGCACCTAGAAATACAAAGTCTGTCACTGCCTCCACATTTTCTCTCTCTATTTGCCAGTTATCAATCAAGCTGGTTGTCATAATCTTGGTTTTTTTGAGGTTTAACTGCAACCCAGCTTTTGCACTTTCTTCTTTCACCTTCATCATAAGGCTCCTCAGCTCCTCCTCGCTTTCAGCCATCAAAGTGGTATCATCTGCATATCCTTTCCCAATCTTAAACCAGTCCGTTGTTCTGTGCTCTGTTCTTACCGTTGCTACTTGGTCGTTATACAGATTCCTCAGGAGGCAGACAAGATGACTTGGTATCCCCATACCACCAAGAACTTGCCACAATTTGTTATGATCCACCCAGTCAAAGGCTTTAGAATAGTCAATAAAACAGAAATAGATGTTTTTTCTGAAACTCCCTGGCTTTCTCCATTATCCAGCGGATATTGGCGATTTGGTCTCTAGTTCCTCTGCCTTTTCTAAACCCAGCTTGTACTTCTGGCAATTCTCGCTCCATGAATTGCTGGAGTCTACCTTGCAGGATCTTGAGCATTACCTTACTGGCATGTGAAATAAGTGCCACTGTTTGAACATTATTTAGTGTTTCCTTTTTTTGGTATGGGGATATACAGTAAGTTGATTTTTCCTATCTGACGGCCATTCTTGTGTTTTCCAAATTTGCTGGCATATGGCATGCATCACCTTGACAGCATCATCTTGCAAGATTTTAAACAGTTCAGCTGGGATACCATCGTCTCCTGCTGCCTTGTTATTAGCAATGCTTCTTAAGGCCCATTCAACCTCACTCTTCAGGATGTCTGGCTCTAACTCACTGACCACACCGTCTGTGATGGCTCTGGGTGTTATGTCCCAATGAAAGCTCCTCACGCTAAGTTAAACAGAATGAACTTTATTAAGGAAACATACAAGCCCTAACATCGGTGAAGATCTGAATGCCCTGGTTTGGTAAACGATTGATTTTTATTGTGTTTCCCCCCTTTAGTTCAATGTGTATTGCCAGTGCTGTCAGTTTCCTTCTTGGCACCTCTCTTGTCTCGGCCTTAGATGATTGGGTTGTCTGACATTGACAGGTGTTAACGATCACTCTCCGGCTAGCCGCATTCCTTCTCTCTGTCTCCTGCAGCCGGTATCCTGATGTGGATTGTCTGGCGCAGGTGTTGGGGTGGAAGGTTCCGATGGGGGACCTTACACCGTCAAAGCTATCCCCGATATTATTATCCTTCCTATACAGATCTTCCATATATTCTTGCCACCTTTTCTTGATCTCTTCTGCTTCTGTTAGGTCCTTGCCATCTTTGTTTTTGATCATACCCATTTTTGCCTGGAATTTACCTCCAATGTTTCTAATTTCCTGGAAGAGGTCTCTTGTCCTTCCTATTCTATTGTCTTCGTCCACTTCCGTGCATTGCTTGTTTAAAAATAATTCCTTATCTCTTCTGGCTAACCTCTGGAATTTTGCATTTAATTGGGCATATCTCCCCCTATCACTGTTGCCTTTTGCTTTCCTTCTTTCTTGGGCTATATATCTTAATTTAGTATTTTTAAGTGCCCTTGAGTCAGTCTTGACTCCTGGCAGCTACACAGACAAATCCCTGCAGTTTTCTTGGCAACATTTTTCTGAAGTGGTTTGCCCTTGCCTCCTTCCTAGGTCTGAGAGTGACTGGCTGGGCCAAAGTCAACCAGCTGGGTTCTTGTCTAATATAGGACTAGAACTCACAGTCTCCTGGTTTCTAGCCTGGTGCCTTAAGCACTACAGTACACCAAACTGGCTCTCTAGAATTAATTAAGTATAATTAGAAGAAATGTGCAGTTTGATAAAACAGGTTAAGAGGAAATTCAACTTTCAAAATTTATTTCATTCTGAATCATTTTCCAAAATCGTTCAGCGTTAGAGCATTGCCATCAAATATAAAAAAAATTATCCAACCTGCTCATCACATTTCTTACATTTTTTAGGAAATGAATTATTCACTTTAGCAATCCAAACTGGAGCAATTGACCAACAGTAGAACATCTTGTAGCACTTTTCTCTAAGTATAATATTCCTTCCGAATATATAATATCTGGAACATAACATAACATAACATAACATTAAAATTAATATTTTCTTCTATTGTTCCAACTCTATTACTGTATTCCAACTCTATGTGTTCCAACTCTATTACTATGTTCAAATTCTGTTTCTGTAATTCTTTTTATGCTATACTACTTATTAAGTACTACTCAGTACTTAAGGTACTGAAACCAGCCAGGTAGACCTTGCCACAGTGAAGTAAGAGTCACCAAAGATTTTTCTTTGTCTTATTAAATCTTGCAAACTGAACAATTGTTACCTTTCCATTGGGTGAATTTTTGGGTATCTTCCCCTTCATAAAAAGAGACATTGAATAATGAAGCTAAGGGAGAGAAACCTGGAATTACTCTTTTCCTGTATTTATTCCAATTATTCACTACATTACTTATTACTGCATGATCTCTTGCAAATTGTTTATTTCTGTTTGTATCAACTCAAAGACACTTATGCAAGCCATCTGGAAGTCCTGCACCTTCTGTGGAGGTAACAGAACCAAAATAAAATATAACCCATTCTGAAATCCATGTTAAACAACTAGCATGGTGAAGTTTAGAGCCACCAGTCCTCTTCATTCTTTAGAATCCTGCAAAATCTTGAATTTAATCCTTGGTCTTTTATTGGACCACATATAATTCATTACTTGCCTATGCCAGTCACTTAATACCTTATGTTCAATATGAACTGGGTTAATTTGAAAAACCTTTCTAAAATCCATAGTTTGTATCCTTTTTTTTAACCAATTTTTTTTGTTAAACTCACAAACTCTTAAAATGCATTGTCACCTGTACTTAAATTTCCCACCACTTTAATATCGTCAATCAACTCCTCTGTGTTCGTAAGGACCAAATCCAACATAGTAGATTTCCTACTGCCCACCTCAATCTTCTGAAAGAGAAAATTATCATCAGTGCAAGTCAATAATTTATCTGACATCTTGTGTTTGGCCAAATTAGTCTGAGTAACCATGGTTTTTCGAAACTTAAGTTCTCTGCTTTAATAAAACTTCATCTGTTTCTTCTGAATGGTTTGGTGGGCTGCAGCAGACTCTTAGCAACATAACCCTTCTGGTTTGCCCTGTTATCTTAACCCAGATACTTTCAACTCTTGTGTTACCGTCAGTCCGGTGGACCTCTGTCCAGGTCAATTCCTGATCTACAGTGCTGCAGCAACTCCTCTCTTGTGCTGCCGCCTCCTCTGAAACAAGATACAGTACACACATCAAGCCCAGTATTCCACTAGTGAGATTCATCCCCCCCTTGTTTCTCGATTACATATAGAACATTACATATAATATATATTACCCATACTTTGTAGGAAAGGTCTGTGTTTTGAAGATCCCAAGAAACCCAGTCAGTCTTTCTGTTGCATCTTGTAGTGGTGATGTAACCAAGGCAGAAGACAACATTCAATAGCTTTTCCCTAAACAGCAAACTGGACATCCATTTCCATAAATGATTGTGTAATTTTGTGAGGAAATGGAGAGTATAAGGTCTGGGATTTTATTGTCTAGCAGAAGAATCGATCAAGGTAAAATTTTATTGAATGATTTTCAGCTTTATAAGAGCCATGGCAAAGTCTGGCATTTCCTGGAGGCAGGGGAGAAGAATTTTGGAAAGTTGTCCTGCATAATAAATGGCCAAAACATTGTTTAAATTCAGTTTAGTACATTTACAAAAGAGAGGAAGGCATCATTCAAATATATATATATTTGGGACGCGGTGGCTCAGCGGGTTAAACCGCTGAGCTGTAGACTGCTGATCGGAAGGTCGGCAGTTCGAATCCCCGCGCAACGAGATGAGCTCTCGTTGCTAGTCCCAGCTCCTGTCAACCCAACAGTTCGAAAGCTTAGCAAGTAGATAAATGGGTACCACCTTAAGTGGGAGAATATGCTGGCGTCCTGTCGGGGAGTCGGCCACCGAATCGGAAGATCACTGGAATGGCGGCGGCAACGACGGATCCCGGAAAGAAGCAGTTTCATCTACAGGACGTCAGCAGCCGGCTCCGACGCAAGGCATTGTGGGGCTTGTAGTCCAAGCCACGGAAGAGTCAGTTCCCTTACCCCTTTCCTTAGCGCGCGGTTAATGAAATTGTATATGTATGAAATGTTAATGAAATATATATATATGTATGTAAGCCGCCTAGAGTCCTCCGTTAGGGAGGGGATAGGCGGGGTATAAATACGATAAATAAATAAAAATAAATAAAATAAATATCATTTTTCTATGATAAGTTGCAAACATGTAGCTGGTCAATATAAAGAGCCCATAACAATATTGCTAAAAGAAGTATTGATGGTAATCTATGTTTTCTCTTCCTAAAAGTTTGTATAGTCAAAAGCATGTTGTATTGTTGCAATCTGTGGATCAAACTCAAGATAATTATTTTCTTTGATCTTATTTATATATGTATACATGCATTTACACACAGAGAAGAGTGACAAAGATAGTCAGGTATTTGGAAGCTAACTCCTACAATGAGCAGTTAAAACAACTGGGTATATTTAGCTTAAAGAAGAGAAAGCTAAGCTAAGAAGCCAAGGAGCTTCTTCAGTCTGAGCAAAGTTGGTAAGGGAATCCTAACAGCCACCTAGAAACATATTTAGGATTCCCTTACCAACTTTGCTCAGACTGAAGAAGCTCCTTGGATAAGGAGCGAAACGTTTCCACTGAGAAAATAGAAATCCAGTTGACATGATTCAAGCTACAGACTTTACAGAGAGAGCACCAGACTTGAAATACAGAGCAATTTCCTGACTGAGAGCTATTAAGCAGTGGAATAGCTGGCCTCCTGAAGCTGTGAGTGCTTCATCACTGGAGGTTTTCAAGAAAAATTGGACAGCCACTTGTCCGGGATGGTATGAGGATTCCTGCCCTGGGCAGAGGGTTAGAAGAAGACCTCCAAGGTCTCTCCCAGTCCCATGATTCTATTTTGTGAAACCTGTACTTTACAAAATCTTCAGTCATTCTCAGTTTTGGGGCTTTGAGAGGGAGAATTCTCATGATTCACCAGTACCTGGATCTAAGGCCTCTTCTAAAAAAGGAAGAAGAGACCTTTATGTGGACTCAGCTCAGAGTGTGTTATTATGGGGAATAAACACCCCTCATCCTTGTTGGAGTCTGGAATGTAGTAACAGAACTCCAGGCAGCGCTTAGCAATTATTAGCAGAGTGAAAGCATCCCAGAAAGGCTTGCACATGAGGCTTAATTACGGTCAGGAAAATAAAGCAGTCTTCACACATTAGTTAGTGAAAAACAAAATAAAGATAGCCTACATTTTATTCAGCAGATCTTGGTTACAAGCAGTTTCACTGTAGAAATGTTCCGGTGCGTGCTTGCGAGGTATTTTCTGACCAGACCCACATAGCCATGTGGGCCTGCTGCTGTGCACGTGTGCTTAGGAAGGAAGGAAGATGGAGAATGGCCACGAGGGGCCAAAAGAGAAAGAGGAAACAGGAAGTCAGGTGACAGGCACCTCCCACGAACACGGCAGAGATACACTTCATAATAAAAGTCATGTTTCAGTAGAAGAGTCCCTCCCCTTATGTTTGTGAGACAATGCACAGTTGAAACCTGATATTCCCAACAATCCTGAGGCTACAACTCCAGAAGGTCCACTTTCCCAGGAGGCTGGGATACCATGGTTATATTCTAACATCATACTTAACTGGAATAAGATGGGAATTCGTGTGTTTTTTGGGCACTTTAACATAGACTGTCGACCTTCATCACTAATCCAAAGGAGGCCAGTTTTAGCCCAAAACAGCCCCAGTGTTCTTTGGGGCTAAACTAACTCCTCCCACCTTCCATCAGCCATGTCACTGATACTGGGATGTTAACTGTCCCTTTCCATATCTGAGCAAGAGATGAAGACCAAGGGTGGTCTTAGAAAATTAGGTAGGCTGACCATATTTCCTTGAGATAAAAATGGGACATTGGGATGGCAAACATGGGACGGGGTTAAACTTATGTAATATTCCGTATTCATGAAAAAGTAAGATGATAAAAAAAGTTTTAAAGAGTTTTTAAGATCCATTTGCTGGTCTGTAAACAGATTGCTGCATATATAAAAATATTTTTGTTTTCATTAAAATGAAAATGTTTTATTACATGAACATATTGAGCTAACAATTATTCTTCAGTGACAGAACTCATACAAAAATTTAGGTAGATGTAGAGGGGGACTGTATTTGACAGGAGGCGAATGGAGAAAGCCCAGCTCATGGGCTTTGTAACATCACAGATCGCAGGAAGGAGGGGAGGGGGGAGAGAAGAGAGGCAGGGAAGGGAGGATTCAAAAACTCCATGCCCGGCGAGGCTTCTCTTCCTTCTGCCTTCCCTCCTCCTCCTCCTGCTTTTTTTTCTCCCTCTTTTTCTCTCTCCCACAATCCCAAATGAAAGACACTCTCTTGCCGAGCTGGAGAAATAATTCAGTTTCACTCTTGAAAAAAGGGGGCGGGATCACATCCCGAACGCATTTTAATAAAACAAACAGAGAGCAGAGAGCGACCAGCTAAGAGCAGAGCAGAGGCGGTGGCAAAGATCTCTCTCCCCGTCTCTCTCTGTCTCCCTCTCGCTGTCTCTCTTTCTGCCTTCCTTGCCCCTCTCTAGTCTCGCCCAACATCAGGCACCTCAATCAAGCACTTTTTAAATGATAATTGCATCTTGGCTGAATCAATCTTGCCATGCCTGACATTTTGCTAATTTTTTTAAAAAAATGGGACAAAATTGGCATTTATATTAAAATGACGGGACGGTTGGGAAATGTGAAAAAAACGGTACTGTCCTGTTTAAAATGGTACATATGGTCAGCCTAAAAATAGGGCTTCTCTAGGAACTCACCTGTCTCCTTTTTACTCCTTTCACCACAGCTGCATCCATGGGAGGAAGAGGCAGAAAGGACTGGAGGATGCATAGGGCCCCCCTCAACTTAATCTGTGGTGGTTCTGCCCCCAGCTGGGCACTTCGGGTTTTTTTTTCTTTTTCTCCTCACTCCATGCCAGCTTGGCCTCTATGGCAATGGCATTTCAGAGCTTGCATGCCATAACAGAGAAGACCCTCTTCTATGTCCTCATATTACAAGCTTTTCTCAGCTGTGGGACACTGAGGAGCTGTCCCTGCAGGTTTTAATGTTCAGGCGCTCCTTTAAGTACTGTAGAAACAATGGTATTTTTACAGCGTTGACTAATATTTCCTTCCTGGATGGATCTACTAGTGTAGACATAGGCCCTATAAACAGTTAGACTATACTTAGGTTTCTTTCAGTTTACTTTTTAAAGAAATAGATGGGAATGTTTTAAATGGAAATGAAATCTGTTGCTGCTACTCAACAGACAGACAGCAGATGGCATTGCTTTAGAAATTAAGTAGGCTTGTTTTAATTACAGTGAAAAATCTGGATTTGTGGAAAACATTGTGGGATGTTTTTAAAAGGACATTGTGGTGCAACACCAATTCAATTAAAATAGGTGGAAAAGAAGTTGAAATAGTAACATTTTTTGTCTTCCTAGGCTCAAAAATTCACATGGTTGGCCATCATAGCTATGAAAAAAAAGAGCTCGCTTTTGGGAGAGAGATTATGATATATCTGGACAAAATATTAAAGTGCAAGAACATCACAGTGAAACAATGGTACATATTATCAAGACAATAGTTTGTCTAGTTGTAGCATATAGCTGTGAAAGCTGGACCTATCAAAAATGTTGGATAAAGAAAATTGGATGCTTTTGAATTATAGTGCTGGAGAAAACTGTTATAAAAAACAAATAAGGCAATATTAGATGAAGTACAAACAGTCTATTCAGAGGAGACACAATAATACAGCTAATGAATAACTATTTTGGACACATAATACAAAGGCATCCATCACCGAAGAAGACCTTATTTCCTGCTTGGGAAAAATGGAAGGCAATTGAAAAAGTGGCTGACCAAAGAATAAGGTGGCTAAATTCCACCACTGATGACATGAGCATGATCTTACAAGAACTCAAGCCATTTCTGACAGACAATCTTATTGATTTGATTTGATTTCTGACTCCAGAGCAACTCTGTGAAATTATGGCCATTGGAGAGCTGGAAGTGACTGAATGACTGAATGACTAAACAACAAATAACATGAGTGCTGCTTAAAATCACTGCTTGCAGATCAAAATCATCAGAGGTGGTTAGATCTCTATAATGTGAATGTTCTGGCCTTTTCAAACAGTCAAGGCAATCATAGGGCATGTTCCCACCTGCCCTTCACCACAGCACAATTATTTCCTGGCAATGCCAGTTTCCCCCCTTGGTTTCCTGATGCCATCTTGTTCTCAGCTTGTGAGTTGATACCATATTGCAGAGCTTTCCAAACTGTGTGTGGCGACACAAAAGTGTGTCGCCACACACAGTCTGGTGTGTCGCCACACAACCCGGAAGCGCTGATCATCATCAGCGCTTCCGGGTTTTCCCGCGGTGACACACCAACTGCAGCGCGCAAAAACCTGAAAGCAGCAGCAGCGCTTCCGGGTTTTTGCGCGCTGCCGCAACGGTGGCACTTCCAGGTTTTCCCGCGGCGACACACCAACGGCAGTTGGTGTGTCGCCGCGGGAAAACTTTGGAAAGCCCTGCCATATTGTCATAATTTAAAGTAATATTTTCTCATTATTTTGACACTGTTCAATAATGAGTACTAGATCTCTTATGTTTCACCATCCATTATATAGGATGCAAAGGCAAGTGAACGAGTGTGATCAGAGAAGCATGTGTTTGGATGTTTCAGGCATAGGCACACCCCTTCCCCATAGCCCCCATTCAACCTCTTCTGCTGCCATTCTGCTGCCCTGTTTCTCAAGTGGTGGACAATGTTACATATCGCCAGTTTGGTCTAGTGGTTAAGATGCTGGGCTAGAAACCAGGAGTCTGTGAGTTCTAGTCCCGCCTGAGGCATGAAAGCCGGCTGGGTGACCTTGGGCCAGTCACACACACTCAGCCCAACTCACCTCACAGGGTTGTTGTGGGGAAAATAGGAGGAGGAAGGAGTATTAGGTATGTTAGCCGCCTTGATTTATTTATAAAAATAATAAGGGCGGGATAAAATTTAAATTAAATAAATAAATAAATAAATAAATAAATAAATAAAATGTAAAAACAAAAAACGCCGTGTGTATTGTTGCCAAAAAAAACTACATGGGCATGTGATTGCCAGGATTTGAGCTCAGTTTGAAGGAGACTTTACTTTTAAAATGCATGCTACAACTTGTAGCAGGAGTTGTGGCTGGTGGTCTATTGGATTTCTGCAAGAATGTGTTTCCTGCATTCTGTTTGCCTGCTCTGCACACTGCTAGCCATATGAAATATGGCAACATGCTCCAGAAATGTGGAAGGCTGCTTTTCTGAAGTAGTGGGAGCAGCTTCCTATCTATTATTAGTGGAATGTCAAAGTTGTGTGCTCAAAAAGCAGAATAAATTCCAAATACAGCAGTGGAAGTTGGAACACCTTGTGCTCAGAAGTGCCATCCTCCACAGACTTGACTAGAAATAGACATACAGTAATGTTACTGGAGGCCAGAATGAGAGCATTACGCTACCTTGTCCCTGAATAGAAACTGGAAGTCAGCATTTGTGCACCGTGTGTGTGTGTGTGTGTGTGTGTGTGTGTGTTTGCATACATTTGCATAGGCAGACAACTGTTGAGATTAAAAGAACCGAAAGCAATAGGACAAAAATAGCCTAAGTAAAGACAGTCACTCTCAAGAACTGGTGATAGTGACTCAGTTCCCTTTGCGATTCCTACTTATTGTCACTGGCTGGCAATGTGCAAGAGAGAGTTCAAACGTAAACCGTGGTCCAGAGCTTTCCAAACTGTGTGTCGGGACACGTTAGTGTGTCGGCTGCAGTGTCTGGGTGTGTCGCGGCTGCTGCTGCCTCCAAACCTGCCCTGCCAGGATTCCATGCAGGTCCTAGTGCCTGCCTTGTGCCCGCCTTGTGCCCTGCTGTAAGAGTGTGTTGCGAATGCCCTGCTGTAAGAGTGTGTCGCCAAATGACGCATGTCTAAAAAGTGTGTCACCAACATGAAAAGTTTGGAAAGCTCTGCCGTGGTCAATCAGAATTGCACAATATCACTAGACTGCTCAACTCTAGTGCTCTAAGTACTGCGCCCCTTCTCAGTTTGGTGCAAGCTGCAAGGGTGTAATGGTGAAATTATAGCATGAAAGCACTGCTCCCCCACTGCTTCCCGAGCACTACACAGAGGAAGCTGGAAGTCAGTATTTGAGGACTGCCCCCCAAAATGGAAAGAAAGGGGAGGAAAATGCTTTCATTCAGTTGAGCAAATGTAATTACTGCTGAGCTAAAGTAGATACAGTATAGCTGCTTGTCTTTTTGTGGCATTGACACTAAGGCCATCTGGGAAATAGTGGTGTTATTCATTCATTCTGGTTTATTACGGTCACTGACCAGTACAAGATTCTACAAGGTATACTCATTGAACCTTACAATATGCACCATCTGATTTAAAATAGTTTTAAAATTATAAGTTAAATTACATTGTTCCAATTAAAAATTAAAATACATTCAGACCACAATGTGGATGAGCCCCTTAATCAAATTTAAATATGCTCTTAATATTAGTCATAACTAATATTCTATCAGATGTAAATGCTTATAAAAAGTAAAATATCATATATAAAATATGGTGTGATATATATATATATAAACCTTTTAAAATAATTAAAATCATAACAAGGAGTACATTACTACATTTTTCCTATCATAGTCTGGCGTATCTTTATAGCAGCTGCACAGAATTTGGCTACTTGCGCTGTAACAGTTGGATCTTCATCTATAAGTAACATTTGCATATACTCTATATCTTGCCTCCTAGGATATTTCTTGGTCAAGGGTAATATTAATTTACTCCTAAGCTCTTTATAAAAAGGACAACGGAGGAGCATGTGGTCTGTAGTTTCTATCTCTCCATTATTACAACAGCACCACCTTGCAGCTTTTGGGATTTTTTTATATCTACCATCCAAGACTGCGGAAGGGAGTATGTGGCTACGAGCTAGGGCAAAGGCTTTCCGATGGCTAGGGATTTCGAGTTCAGTAAGGTAGTTAGCAGAATTAACAATATATTTATTATACTCTGATGATAAGAATTGAGGGGCCTTCTCTAAGTCCGTTTGTCTCTCTATGTCCTTTATCCTTTGCTTCAAGGCCAATTTTGCCTGTTCATAATCCATCCTGAGAATTGAATCTGTAGAAAATCCTAGCTTGGCGAGACTAGATTCAATATCCTTTAACCAAGAGGATTGGAAGTAATCTTGGAAAATGAGTGGTGCTAAACCTTGAGGATAATGCTTGAGTTTTAGCCAAAGATTCAGGGAAGCTAGGCGCACTCTTGCCTCAACTTTTATCATGCCCGCTTCCAATCGAAGGTAAGCGTTTGGAACACATTTGGGCATTTGAAATACTGCTCTAATAAATTTTGATTGCACTCTTTCCAGGGATGTAATACTTGAACTTAGAGCACCAACACAGGACCCATAAAGGAGCTGGGCTAATGTCTTCGCCTGGAAGAGTTTAAGAGCTGCAGGTATATAATGCCCTCCTTTACTCCGGAAAAACTTTAAAATGGCATTAGCTGAATTTTGTCCGGAATCAGCTGCATAATCAAAGTGAGGTTTCCTAGATCCAGTGGCGTGCATGACTACCCCTAGATATTTAAAGCTAGTCACTTGCTCTATTCTATGCCCATTTATATTCCAAGAACGAAATTTCGGTCTTTTGGCGAAGGTCATTATCTTTGTTTTCTGATAATTTATTTCTAGCTGATTATTAATACAATACTGGGCCACAGTTGTCAAAGCTCTGGTAAGACCTACAGGAGTCCTAGAAAGTATGACCGCATCGTCTGCATAAAGCAGCAGGGCAATACTACGGTCCCCTATTTTAGGAGGGTGAAAGTCCGGGTGATTTAGACAACTTACCATATCATTAATATAAAAATTAAAAAGTAGCGGGGCCAAAATACAGACCTGTTTCACCCCCTTTTGTACCTTAATCAGCTTGGAAAGGAACTCAACCCTATTGCATCTGACCTTCAAGGCCGTATCAGAGTATAAGGCCCGGATTAAATAGAGAAGGAAGCTGGAAGTCAGTATTTGAGGACTGACCCCCGAAATGGAAAGAAAGGGGAGGAAAATGCTTTCATTCAGTTGAGCAAATGTAATTACTGCTGAGCTAAAGTAGATACAGTATAGCTGCTTGTCTTTTTGTGGCATTGACACTAAGGCCATCTGGGAAATAGTGGTGTTACAAGATACTTGGTTTTGTACAGTTCAAGTTATTTATTTTATTTATTTATTTATTAATCAAATTTATCACCGCCCATCTCTACCACGGTAGACTCTGGGCGGTTTACAACAAAGTTATGCTGTTAATAAGAGAAGCACATTTCATGGTCTTTTAAAAACATTACTATACTGTACTCTGTTCACTCACAGAGGATTTATGGAGCATTCCAGTTCTCTTATTGTGTGCCCTTGGTTTTTTCCAGATTTGATTTATATTGGTTTTTCTCCCTCACCCCCAAAATAACAGGTTACACATAAGCATCTCCAGAATTGGCAGACAAAATGCTCCCAAGATTCCTACAGGCTTCAGAGCCTGGAATTTGAGGACAGACATCTAGGATGGCCAGGGCCCAAACACAGGTTTTGGGGGAGGGTGGCAAGAACCACAGTGAATGGGGTAATGATTCAGAGATTGTGACCAGAATTCCCTCTGCCCCCCCCCATCCTGATTTGTTGGGGAGGTTTCTGTTGTTGTTTTAGCTTTGCTAATCCTATTTTAGCGCTTGCTAGACAGGATCCATGTGTTTCCCATCTCAGAAAGGCAGGAAATCAAGCAACCAAGAATTCCCTTAAGCTCCAGAGGAAAGGTGGAAATTGTTTAACATACAAACAATTAGGTAAATGGTCCTTGAATTGTCTTTCTTAATTCTTAATTAATTTTCTTAATTTTAATTCTTTAATTTTAATTAATTAATTAATTTTCTTAATTCTCAGTCCCTTGAGGGTGGACTGGGGCTGTGTGTTCAGGGTTTCTCAGATCTGTAATTTGATTGCAAAGTCATTATTCAGCTGTTGGCCACAGCTAACACATGGCAGGAGCAGAATTGTATGGGGGGGGGGTTACAGTCCAAGTGTAACATGTTTGCTTGTTTTAGGGCTGTTTTCCTTTTTTTTGAATCTCAGGTCACAGCTTAAAACCAAGGATGCCCATGCACCTGTGGGACACAGCATTGAAAGAGTAACGAACCTTGATTCTCTAGCAGCTGGGCCTACAGGAAAGAAGGGGTGGACTAACAAAGCAAGAAATCAAATAAGCTTAAAAAAAAACCTTTAGGTTTGGGCAACCACACTCTGATGGAATAGGTTGGAGGGCAAAAATAACATTTTTTCTAGCTTTTTTCCACTCCCCATATTATAATACTTTGTATTCCTCCAGCAGAGACTAGTATAGTGCTAGAAGATAAGTTTCCTTTGGATGACAGCACTGAAGACTTTTTGTGCCTTTGTAGTGTGTGTGTGTGTGTGTATTACTATAGCAGCTGATATATTTAGCAAGTATGCAGTCCCATCAGTATCCTAGCACAGCTTTCAAAGTTCACAATTTGAACTCTCCTCTCCTCTGTCCATATTCAAACTGCAGCAGCCTTATTTTCTGCCACATCCATTCAGTGCCAAAACACCGGTTTTAAATCCCACTTTTCAAGTACGTGGGCTATGAAAAAATATTACCTTGCAGAAGGTTGCAGAAAGAGCAATCAGTTTAACAAATAATTGAACACAAAAAAGCAGTGATTATATTTTGGCCATAGCAACCATTTCTTCCCCCAAAGCTAGTGTTTCCAAGGCAATTCAGAGTATGGAATAGTCATGAGTAAATTGGCTAGTGTCCAATTGGTGGTCAAGGAGCCAACTGGCCAGTATCCATACTCAAGAAGCAGGATTCTCCAAGCACTGTTAATCTCTCTCTCTCAAAATTAATTTGATGAATTAAAGCAAACGATGGTCAGAATGTTTACTCAGAAACATGTCAGTTGGAACTCAAAGTGTATTTAAATAGCTGAAATTTACAATTCGAGTTACATCATACTATATGTGCATTAATTGCATTAATCTATAAATGGAAATATTAACATTGTATGTATACAAATTGTATGCAATAGTTTTAATAAAGAAATTTATTTTTTATGTTCTGTTTAATTAAATAAATAAAGGGGAAAAAACATTGTTCACTTTCACTCCCCCTCCCAATACCCTGGTCTCTTAATGGTCTCAGCCTAAAACTGGGGTGAGAATAAACTGCTTATGTTTCACTTTTTTTTTGCATTTTCTAATGGCTAAACACATTTCTTTCTATGAAATATATTTAGAAGCCTATTGCAGTTCTGCCTATTTTCCATGATGCTGTGACTATTTAGTTTCATATTTCAATATCTTATATTGATCTTTTTAGAATTTCAAGATTAGGAAAAGCAAAGGAAGTTATTTTGCCTGTGAAATAAATGTACTGTATTTCAAAATGTTGGAAAGATAGCTTGAGCCTTTCTACAGCAAAACCTATTTCTAACAGTCCTAGCCCGTTCTGTGAGAACTGAGAACTCACACTGCTGTCTTTGCCCCTTTAAGCTACTAAGCAAAAAAAACCACACACACACACACAGAAGGGCTGATGCCAACTGCTGAGAATCATTCCTGAATCTGGAGGAGGAAATTATAGGCTGATTTTCTGTAGCAATATGGTGTTGCGGTTGAGCTCTCCGTTAGTTAACAGTTTTGGTTTGCAAGACAAACACATCCAAGAGGAGATCTGAAAAAAAACAATTCAGTTTGTTTAGTGTGTGGTTATATTGTTGTTTTGAAAATAAAATCCGTTTTCAAGCATAATTCACTTTCTCTCAGCTACTGTCTTCATACTGTGGTCTTTAGAAAAATCCTGCAGAGCTGAAATGTGTGCTAGGATTCAGGTAAATGTGCCTTATAGGTACAGCAACTGTATTTTATTGGAAAAAAAATAAAGGAAAAATCTGAAAAAGGGGCAAATCTGAAAGAGGTTCATAATAATTGTTTGTTTGTTTATTTATTTATTTACTTAATTTATCACCGCCCAACTCCCTCAAAGGGACTCTGGGCGGTTTACAATCAAACACAATTAATTGTGATACAAATATAAATAAAATTAGATAAACATTAAAATAAACAGTTCAAGAATATAATAAATACAATAAAATCAAGATGGTAGTATCTTCTTTAAAACCATGGAAAGGGCATTCTAGGGCCACCATAAGGCATTAGCCATCCCCAAGAGTGTACACTCTTCTTCCCGCCCCAGGCCTGTTGACAGAACCAGGTCTTGAATTTTTTCCGGAAGTCCAGGAGCAAGGGGGACTGTCTTATCTCTGGGGGGGGGGGGAGAGAGAATGTTCCACAGAGCAAGCACTACTGCAGAGAAGGCATGCTTCCGTGACCCTGTTAGATGGAATTCTTTAACTGATGGGGTCCGTAGCATGCCCTCCCTGCATTACTGGATGGGACGGGACGATGTAATGGGGATAAGACGGTCCGTTAGGTAACCTGGTCCCATGCCATGAAGGGCTTGAAAGGTCATAACCAACACCTTGAATTGGACCCAGAAGCAAACTCGAATCCAGTGCAGCTCGCGTAACAAAGGTGTTACATGTGTCTGATAAGGGACTCCCAAAATCATCCACGCGGCCGCATTCTGGATCAGCTGAAGCTTCCGGATACTCTTCAAGGGTAGCCCCATGTAGAGCGCATTACAGTAGTCTATATGTGAGATAACCAGGGCATGAGTGACCGTTCGAAGGGCCTCTCGTTCCAGGAAAGGTCGTAACTGGCACACAACACAAAGTTGTGCAAAGGCCCTCCTGGCCACAACTGCCACCTGCTCTTCGAGCAGGAGTCGTGAGTCCAAGAGGACCCCCAAGTTACGCACCGGGTCCGTCTGGGGCAGTGCCACCCCATCCAGAACTAAAGATGACAATTTCCTAGATATCGAGGAGCCATTAATCCACAGCCACTCCGTCTTACTAGGGTTCAGTCGAAGCCTGTTTTTCCCCATCCAGGCCCCTACAGCCCCCAGGCACTTGGACAGGGTAGAGACTGCATCACTTACTTCCCCCGGGATGGAGATGTATAATTGAGTATCATCAGCATATCGATGATACCTCACCCCATATGTTTATAACTTTGCTTTACAAAGGAAAATTCAAGAGCAAAACCAAAAAAATAAATAATTAAATTAAATTAAATTTATCTAAAGGACAGCTTTGTGAAATAAAGGACTGTTCTTTACAATAAAGGATGTACGGTCACCGTACTTACAGGTATCATGAGCAGACAACAAGCTTGCCAAGTCTTGTAGCAACAGCTGCCAGTTTAATTCCAGGTCAGTTTCAAGGACCACCAGAAGGACCCGTCCCATCCAGGAAAGGAAGTGGGTTTTGGTTTTCCTTAGAAAAAAGAACCGCTGTTAACTGTTGATGGGTGGTAGTTCTGGTTTTAAATTATATTTACTGTTGTTATAATTCATGTGTTGGATTCACTTTGAATTTAACCCATGTATGTATTTTATTTGTAAGACATAAAGTGTACATTTTTTTTAAGTCTGAACATGATGGAGTTTGACACAGCTCTAAATTCAGAGTTAGAGACTGAACAACCAGTTAGGCAGGAGGAGGAGACCGCACAGGGTGGGGTATTGCATAATAGCAGGGGGCTTTTACCAGAGAGCCAATTAGGGCGGAGTCACCAAAGTCAGTGTCAGGACGGCAATGTCATCCTGCCACAGATAGATGGGGTTCGTAGGTATTAGGTAGGTGGGATTTGTAGTTAGTAGGTAGATGGGCAGTAATTAGTTAGCATGCTTGCAAGGCGTTAGAGCAGTGCTTTCCAAACTGCCGTTGTTGGCGACATATCAATGGCGGCAGCGGCGCCGGCGCGTGGCGCGTGGTGGCATGCACAGCAGTGGCGGTGGCAGCCTCTGCTAAAACGCGGAAGCGCTGATGGTGCGCCGCTGCCGCCGCCCCCATACACACCCCCGCCGCCGCTTCCTGGTTGTGTTGCGACACACAGTTTGGAAAGCTATGCGTTAGAGATAGGCAAGGAATGATAGGCAGGCCGTTGGAATGTGTGGGCAGAGAGACAGGAACCAGACTCCACGGCCGTTCATCTGGGAGCATCAACGGACTAACAGTTTAGAGTTATGGGAACTGAGTTGGTAGGGGAGGGGTTGGGGAGAAGTAAGTGGGAACTGGCATGTTTAAAGTTGTGAGTGTGCGCGCTTTTGCTCAATCTGCTCTTTGCATCGATTCTGTTCACTGGTATTAATAAAAGAACTTTTTCATATCCTACCATGGCTTGTGATGAGAGTTTCTAAATCAATATCAAAGGAGTGGATCGTCACAGTCAGACCTGGCTAGTACTGGATGGGAGACTACCAAGAAATCCCAGGCCTGTAGGCTAAACTGGGCAGGGGGTGGGGGAGGAACTCCAGAAGAAGTGGCAAGCCTTTCATATCGCTGCCCTGAAAACGACTTGGCTGTGCCCATGTAGTCGCCTGCCATCAAGCTTGACCTGTAGGAAACCTCCTTAATCTATTGGTTTCGTAAGGAAAATCTGGGGAGATTTGACTGGTTTTCCACTCTCCTTGCATGAAACTGTGTAGCTTCCCCTCCTTGTATATACTTTTGCCCTGCATTTACTCCCCTCCCTCCAGACAAAAGTAAAGTTCATCCCAAAAGACCCCAGTCTCTGAACCCATGCACACCCCCATATCATTTCCATATGCTTCTTGCTGGCAGCTGTGGAAAAGGAAGGCTGGTCTAGGGAGGGGGCTGCCTCTTCTGACTCAGCACCGCCTGTCCTAGGTCTGAGCAGACCATGCCCCCAATCTCACGTTGGTCTTCCTGCTAACTAGTAGACCTCCTCTGTCAGGCTTCACCCCAGACGTGGCAATAATATAAAATAAATCTCCACACCCTGAATTCTGTGTAACAGGAACTTACTTGCTTGCAGCATAAACCCAAGGACATAACACAGGAAGATCAGTTTCGTGGCTGTTGTGGGTCTTCCGGGCTGTGTGGCCGTGTTCTGGAACGTGTTCTGGCCGTGTTCCAGAACACGGCCACACAGCCCGGAAGACCCACAACAGCCATCGAACTCCGGCCGTGAAAGCCTTCGACAATACAACGAAGATCAGTTTGTTTACTGCAGACAAGAATGAAGGTATACACACATATATGGAACATACATGATCTGTGCTCCGGGGTTTAAATTCTAATTTTTTTCCTCCCACCTTTTCAAGTCAATGATGGTTGCGGTGATGGGACTTGTGGAGTAGCGCATCTAGGGACAGCTTTGTGTGTGTGTGTGGGGGGGGATCCTATGATCCCCATCTCATTGGGAATAGCCTTGCAGCAGCACCTTCTGGAAACATTCAGCCAAACCAGATCAATATCACGATCAACAGCCCCGAATCGCACTAAGAAGCCTAACAGAACAATAAGGCTGGGCTCTCCTCGTCCTGTTTCTGACGCAAGACATCCACCAAAGATTCCTAATAGGTGGATTCCACTGAAATCATTTTTCTGCATTGGAAGCACTCTTGGGGTGGTGGAGGAAAAGGAGTTTTTAAAAGGAAGTTTCGCAACTAAAGAAGCCTCCAACTGCCCCTGCCCCTTTCTCTCCGCCGTTTCCCTCTATTAATGCGTGGCCGGGGGCTTATCCAGCAGCGCGTCTTCAATCGCGCTCTACTGAAGCCCGTTGTTTAGCGAGGATAACAGGGGCGCGGTTTGCCGCGCCGGAGAGACAGGGGCGATGCACGCCTCGGTCATCTGCGGCCGCGCCCGCCGTGCTTGGGCTGCTGGACCGTCGCGGGCAGCAACGGCGGGGCAGCTGCCAGGCGGGGGAGCGGCGGAGGGCCATCGGGGGGGCACCAGGCCGTCTGCGGACCCGCGCGCCTTCCTTTTCTTGCCCCTCCCCGCCTCCTCGCAGTCCCCCGGGAGCCGCGCCTCGCAGGCGCTTCTGCGCTCGCTTATTGCAAGCTACGCCTGATTTCCGCAGAGATGAACGGCGAACCCACCAGCAAGGAGCCGGACGATGCAGGCGGGCCTCACGGTAAAGGCGCTCGGGAGGCGAAGGGAGACACGCACCGCAGCTGGAGAGCTGGCCCCTCGGGAAGCGTCGCCCGAGGCGGCGGCGGCGGCGGCGGCGGCGGCGCTGGGATGGCGGGCAGGGAGGCAGCCGCGGACAGCCGTGGCCCTTTTTGCCGGGAGCCGCTAGGCGTCCTGCCCTGGCCCCGTGGTTACGGCGGCGACGCGGGGAGTTCGCTGCTGCTTTCCCCGGGCGGAGTCTCTTGAGAGAACAAAGCGCGGGGGTGGGGGACGCGACCTACGGGGAGAGCCCCCTCTAGCCTGCGCGAGCGAATTAAAGGGGTTCTTGTCTTCCTGCGGCTTTGGGCAGCCTGCCGTTGACCCGATCGAGATCAGCCTGGGCCCCCCTCGGCATCGTGCCGGCGCTGCCGCCCGTCGGGCTGGAGGGCTTGCAGGCCGTGGGTTGGTCGTCAGCCCTCGCGACTCTGCTGTAGCCCAGGGTGAGAAGGGAAGGGAGGGAAGGTCTCTTCTTCCCGCGCTCCGTCCACAGGCTGCGCATCCCAGAGATGGACTGGATTGCTTAGTTGAGATTCTTCGTTGCTTCTTTTTCGTCGTGGCTGGCTCTCGGTCGGTTGCGAGGGGGGGTCTGATTTGCAGCAACTGGCAGGGCATGTCAGTGTCACCAGCCACAGTCCCCCATCTAGTGGGTCGGGAGACTGCTGTCCTGGATCCAGTAGCTCCTGCTTCTCCAGAGGCCCATCCTCCTCCTAGTCATGGTCACATATATTTTTTTAAACTATGGCATAGGCTGCTTTGGGAGTCTGTAGCACAGTTTCATTCAAGGGAATGTATGGCACTGATTTTGCTAGTCTTCCAGTTGTCTGCTTGCTCTTATTGACTAAGGCAGAGCTTTCCAAACTTTTCATGTTGGTGACACACTTTTTAGACATGCATCATTTTGCGGCACACTCTTACAGCAGGGCACAAGGCAGGCACTAGGACCTGCGTGGAATCACAGCAGGTTTGGAGGCAGCCAGGCACAAGGCAGGCACTAGGACCTGCACAGAATCACAGCAGGTTTGGAGGCAGCAAGGCACAAGGCAGGCACTAGGACCTGCGCAGAATCCTGGCAGGGCAGGTTTGGAGGCAGCCAGGCATAAGGCAGGCACTAGGACCTGTGCGGAATCAGAGCAGGTTTGGAGGCAGCCAGGCGCAAGGCAGGCACTAGGACCTGCGCAGAATCCTGGCAGGGCAGGTTTGGAGGCAGCAAGGCACAAGGCAGGCACTAGGACCTGCGTGGAATCAGAGCAGGTTTGGAGGCAGCAAGGCACAAGGCAGGCACTAGGACCTGCGCGGAATCAGAGGAGGTTTGGAGGCAGCCAGGCACAAGGCAGGCACTAGGACCTGTGTGGAAACCTGGCAGGGCAGGTTTGGAAGGAGCAAGGCACAAGGCAGGCACTAGGACCTGCGCGGAATCAGAGCAGGTTTGGAGGCAGCAAGGCACAAGGCAGGCACTAGGACCTGCGTGGAAACCTGGCAGGGCAGGTTTGGAGGCAGCAAGGCACAAGGCAGGCACTAGGACCTGCGCGGAATCCTGGCAGGGCTCGGAGGCAGCAGCAGCCGCGACACACCCAGACACTGCAGCCGACACACTAACGTGTCACGACACACAGTTTGGAAAGCTCTGGACTAAGGTGACTACACCCTTCTGGAGTATGAATCAAGAAGATGGGATGAGGGAATGAAGGTAGCCACTTCCTGGCTGAGATGCCTTTATTAGCCAATATAGGTTTTGAAGTGTAAGGATGGGGAGGAGGAGGAGGAGGAGGAAGAGGAGGGACGGATTATGGATATATCTCTTACTAGGCTGAATAAGGTTTTTTTTTCCAGCTGAATGAAAGCAACAGGCAACCCCTTTTCTATACTGAATCAAGACAGCCATGCCTAGATAAGTTGAATCAAGAATCATGATGGCTTGGGACTATAGATATTGAAATTAAACACATCTGGGAGGCTTTTTTCTTGAGGAGGTAGATCTAAGTAATTAAGAAGTGTTTGATGAGGACGAGTGAAAGGATTCAAGTAGGTCTCCTGTTCCGAGACTTAAACACTGCCACTTAACACATTGTGTTAAAAAGTTGCATAATACCTTAAAATAAAATGACTTACAGTGCCACCCAAGCATCACTGAGGCAATATAAACCCTTTCCTTATTACTCTTGCACCAGAACAGTTTTACTGGGATGACCCTAGAGATACTATAGTCACTGCCTTATTCCATAATTAGAGGTCTCTGTGCCAAATTCAGCTCTTGGGAGATGTATGGACTTGCTTTCAAGATGTCAACCTAAAAAAAAGGTGAAAATTGTGGTTATGGCAACAGAACAAATTTAGTAGATTAGTCTATGGGATGGTCTATCTCTGTTTAACTCTTGAACTGACAACTGTAGACCACAATACTGGTTCTGGCCAGAAAGTAATAAGATTCAAACTGGAGAGCCAGTTTGGTCTAGTAGTTAAGGTGCTGGGCTAGAAACCAGGAGTCTGAGAGTTCTAGCCCCGCCTTAGGCATGAAAGCCGGCTGGGTGACCTTGGGCCAATCACTGTCTCAGTCCTAGGAAGGAGCCAATGGCAAACCAGGAGACTGAGAGTTCTAGTCCCGTCTTAGGCATGAAAGCCGGCTGGGTGACCTTGGGCCAGTCCCTGTCTCTCAGCCCTGGGAAGGAGCCAATGGGAAACCAGGAGACTGAGAGTTCTAGTCCCGCCTTAGGCATGAAAGCCGGCTGGGTGACCTTGGGCCAGTCACTCTCTCTCAGCCCAACTCACCTCACAGGGTTGCTGTTGTGGGGAAAATAGGAGGAGGAAGGAGTATTAGGTATATTCGACGCCTTGAGTTATTTATGAAAATAATAAAGGCGGGATACAAAATAAAATAAAATAAATAAAAAATAAAATAAAATAAAGATTCTGCTCTCAGAGTAAGAGGTGAGTTCTTGCTGTTTCTAAAAAGAGTGTGAATTGGGAGATTGTGGTCTGAATATAACCTAGGAAGAGATTTTTCTGACAGCTGCTTGCTCCTTATTTTAGTGCAAGAGAGACAGAAGGTAAGCCAGGATTTACAAGCAGATCTATGGATTACTTGCATAGCTCCTGAATCTCAGTGGCTGAACAATATAGGCAGCAGAAGGATGTTTTTTCTCCTCTTCAGTTAACTGCTAAAATCAAGAGTAGATCTTGTGTATGTGCAAAAGGATTGAGGCGAGGGTGTTAGTTCCAATACTGAAAGCAAACGCTGAGCAGAGTGGGCCCTCCTTAGTTCTCTGTCCTCTTTATGTGCCACTATTTTACATCTTATACCTGGCTTTGGTAGGTAGACCCTGCGTTTTTATGCATATTTATAATTTGCATAAGGGGCGTGGTGGCTCAGCGGATAAGACGCCAGGCTTGTCGATCGGAAGATCGCAAGTTCAGAGGTTCGAATCCCTAGCCCTGCGTGCGGAGTGAGCTCCCGCACTCGCCCCAGCTCTTGCCAACCTAGTAATTCGAAAGCATGCAAATGCAAGTAGATGAATAGGTACCACTTCGGTGGGAAGGTAACAGTGTTCCGTGTGCGTCATGCCGGCCACATGACCGTGGAAGCGTCTTCGGACAACGCTGGCTCTTCGGCTAACAAACGGAGATGAGCACCGGCCCCTAGAGTCGGACACGACTGCACAACTGTGCGGGGGGGAACCTTTACCTTTTATAATTTGCATTCATAAGGGATCTAAAAAACAAATGCTTTTATTTTGCAACTTTTTAAACTATTCATTAGGCAATTATTTTATTTTAAGGTATTATGCAACCATTTAACACAATAATAATAAAATAAAACCTAAAAGCCTAAAACCAGAACAAAGTTAGCAAGTCAGATAATGGCCCAAGATGATAAAAATACAGAGGCAGATACAAAAGCCAGCTTGATGAAAATGTGAGCTGATGCAATAAAGTAAGATTTAAAAATGAACAAAAATCAGCCAAGAAATAAAACAGGAGCTAAACCGACCAACTTGCAAATAGGTACAAAGTGAAAAAAACAAGCTAGAGGTTCAGATCAGCCCGCTTTGTTTCAGTGAGTTTCTCCCCCCTCCCCCTTGACTTGTGTCACCTCCCTTTTTCCTCTCACAGGATGTGCTACCTCCCCTCCCCCTCCCCCATATGCCCTCAGTGGCTCGAAGAGATGCTGTTGTCCCTCCTTGCTGGCTTACTTTCTTTTTCTCAAGACATAACATTGTCTTGAAGCAGTTGAAACTGGCCTCACCAGCAAAACTGATGACCATTTTGAAGTGGGGCTTCAGTGGATCTCCGAGCAGGGCCCTTTTTCTGATTGCTCAGTGAGAGTGTCTGTTGCAATACTGGAGAATATAGGTAGCTCAGGGTTGAATTATCGAGTTCTAGATATTTTTCTGAGCTTGGTTTTCTTTTTGCAGACCTTTCATTGCCAGGCTAGATAACATCATCAGTGCTCTGACGTGGGGAAGTAAGGTTTGATGGCTGTTTATATATAGTAGCTTCTCCCACCAGCCTTGGGTGGGTTTGCGAAGGATGTGTTGATTGTGGTAATTTAACATGCAATGTAAGGATTTCAAAAACCACTGTGTAGAACAAGCAGGTTGGAGTTGAGAATGATACCAGTGCTTTACATCTTCTTCCTTCTTTCTCTTAAAGTGTCCTTTCTTGCTTCTTTGCCATAGCACCTTTTCCCTGGCAGGCTTTAACTCTACACGCTCACACTCCCTTGGACTTCTCCCCCCCCCCCCGCCCAACAAACATGCACGCACCCCTTGTTCACGCTTTCTGTATTCTCCTTTTTTAAGTTTCTGTTTCAACTTACATCATTTCTGCATCTTTGCTCCTTGGGACAAAAGCCCTTGCACTGGGCAGTCTTGAACTCTAACCTGGCCCCCTTTCCCCCTTTGTCTGCAGCAACAGTTTATCTCTGCCTTTCCCTTACCTCCTCCTGTTTACACTACCCCATCTCTGAGGATCCTATTTCCCCTTATTTCTACAACCAAAGCAACCTTCTGAACGTGTTATAGACCTTTCGCAACAAATTTTACCGCCATCACAGCCATGAACCATTGCACTACTTCTTGTTTTATCACATCTCAAATAATGGATTCCCACTGCATTCAACTTACTGTTATGTTTCTCTTGACACACTGAATCCTCACTTCCATACAGCAAAGTGGCAGATGCATATCTTGATAGACAGCCATTTTCCTTTCCTTTAACAAACTTTCATCCCGTACAACAGATCTCATGCTACCCACTGCCTTCTTACTAGCATTTGTCGTTAAAAAAAATTCTACCCATTTTCCCAGCTTTAGTAAACATTTTGACAAGATACACGTATTTATCTGCTTGCTCTAGGTATTTTTTACCCTTTATGTATAACCTGCAATTGTTCACTCCATTTTCTCTATCAAACACAACTTTGATACAGTACATTAATTTACAGATCCATACCCCTTGTTTAGTCATACAGTCTATCTAGTGCACTGCTTTCCAAAGTGCCGCCGTTGGTGACACACCAACGGCGGCACAGGGGAGCGCGCGGGGGGGTGCACATGCATGGCGGCGGTGCGGGGGGGCACGCGGCGGCGGTGGGGGGCACGGCGAAGGCAGCGGTGGCCTCGCTAAAACACGGAAGCGCTGATGGCACGCCGCTGCCACCGTGCACACCGCCACACACGCCCCTGCACCGCCGCTTCGCGACACACTAAACTGTTTCGACACACAGTTTGGAAAGCACTGATCTAGTGTTTGCTGCAAATAATGTGAGTTCTCAGCCAACAAAATAGGGTTATCTGCATACAAAATTACATGCATATTCAAATCCCCCATCCAACACTCTGCTGCCACCAAAAGCATTCTATAAACATTTATCCATAAACACAATAACCAAGAGAACATTATACATCCTTGTTTTACTTCCTGCTCAGTGTTGCACCATTCACTAAGTGCATTCTTCTTCTTCTTATCACATATGCTTTACTTCCATCACATACTGCTTTTACTCCATTCAGCAGCCAACCTTCAACTACCATACTCATGCAAAACATTCCATAATTCAAGCCTATTCATTTTATTGTATGCTTTTTCTAAATCAACAAAGTAATTCCCATAGAAATCTCTAAAATACTCCTAGTGTTCCTTCAATTTAATCACTTTTATGTTTAATTTGATTCATTCTGCTCAATGCTTCTTTTATTCTTGTCTAAGACTGTAATAAAGTATTTAGTTTATTTTCTTTCCTCTGATATATTTGCCTTTAATGATTATAGAGAAGAAATCCCTACTGTTTTCAATCCTGTATTACAGGCTATAATTCTAAAATATTCAAATTTCTAGCTATTTAGGAGGTTGAAAACTTCTGGCCAGTGATGAAGAAATCACGGCAGGGTGTAAGGAATGGCTACATTTATTTATTCTGAATATGAAAAGAATGAAATCTAATATCACCACATTAGCTAATATCACCACATTTGTGCAACATATCTTTGCAATCAGATGTGAGATTTAGATTTTTTTAAACCATAGTCCGTTTTCTTTCCATTTTTAAAAATCCTTTTCAGATCCCTTTCTTTGATCAGCATTAAAGAAATAGCTAGTTATTTTCTAAGAATTGAAAAAGAGCTGAATTAGAGGATAGTCCTTCAAAGACTGACTTTTCTTACCTCTTCCAAAAGATAGCTCTGTTAATTTGTTGCAGCAAAGACAACAGAGGTGAGGCACCAAAACATTTTACGGGATCTACTATCCTGTGAAAGGTTTTGTGTGTGCATGTACACAGGCAGACATACAATTGGAGCTGGAATAAAGGGTGGAATCAGGGAAATGCAATCCAGAAAGGTTGTAAAGGCTACCAGATCTAGGCTGCAAAAGTCTAGTTGACCACTAGGTGGAAGCACAGAGCTATAGAAAATCTAACCCTTTAGTGTACAGTAGTGTCATTAGTGTCCAATGGATTTTTGCTGTCCGTATCTCAGAGTCTTAAATACAGTCTTAGTATGCTCCTGTGCTAAGGACTAGCTAGAATATTGCTATGTTGCTTTTGTATCTATTTTTAATAATTTATGCACCTGAACCCACAAAGCCAAAGCCAGAGAAATTCTATTTTGGTTTAGTGCAGTGTTTCTCAACCTCAGCAACTTTAAGATGTGTGGACTTCAACTCCCAGAATTCCCCAGACAGCATTGCTGTCTGGGGAATTCTGGGAGTTGAAGTCCACACATCTTAAAGTTGCTGAGGTTGAAAAGCACTGGTATAATGAATTGTGTGAACCTAGCCAATAGTGGTGTCTTTATAATATATAGTTAACAAAATTGTGATGTGCAATGTATTAATCTAACTGAAGTTCCAGGATTACAGACTCTAACCTTTGTAGTCAGAGTCTGTTTCATTCTGATTATCCCGCTTGGCCTCACTCCCTTTCTTCCATCTGGTTTTCAGGGTCATTGCAAGAGAATTCAGGCAGGATGGAGGGGTAGAAGCAGGAAGCAAAGTTTGCAGCAAGATGGTTGTGGGATAAGCAGTGGGTTTTTCTCCCTCAGGAACTTCTTTCTTGGGAAAAAAAAAGTTGCAATAAAAAGCGTCTCCGCTTGTTTGGGTTACGCCAAGAGGCAGCGGTTCCCAGGATAGTTGTTGTTCAGTTGTTTAGTCGTGTCCGACTCTTCATGACCTCATGGACCATAGCACGCCAGGACTTCCTGTCCTCCACTGTCTCTCGGAGTTTACTCAAATTCATGTTCATTACATCGGTGATGCTATCTAACCATCTCATCCTCTGCCGTCCCCTTCTCCTTTTGCCTTCAGTCTTTCCCAGCATCAGGGTCTTTTCCAGTGAGTCCTCTCTTCGCATTAGGTGGCCAAAGTATTTGAGCTTCAGCTTCAGTATCTGTCCTTCCAATGAGCAGTCAGGGTTGATTTCCTTTAGGATTGACTGGTTTGACCTCCTTGCAGTCCAAGGGACTCTCAAGAGTCTTCTCCAGCACCACAGTTCGAAAGCATCAATTCTTCGGCGCTCAGCCTTCCTTATGGTCCAACTCTCACAGCCATACATTGCTACTGGAAAAACCATAGCTTTAACTATACGGACCTTTGTTTTATTTTATTTTATTTTCTTGGGCTCCAAGATTACCGCAGACAGTGACTGCAGCCATGAAATTAAAAGACGCTTGCTCCTTGGGAGGAAAGCTATGGCAAACGTAGACAGCATATTAAAAAGCAGAGACATCACCTTCCCAGGATAGAGATGGCGGTTATATCAACGATCAACAACCACTCAGTGTAAGGCAAAGCTTATATGGGGATTTTAAGATTAAAATAGATGTAAAATGATATATTAGACAAGAAATGTTTTTTAATGTTATATATAGACCTAGCATGTAAGAATTTTTTAAGAATTGCTTAGACCAGAGATAAATCGGAAGTTGCCTAATTTCTTTGTTTCATCTTTTTCTTTTTTTCTTTGCTTTACTACACTTTTTCTCTTCTTTATTTGATTTGTATTTCTATTTCTTTTTCCTTTTCAAACTTTTATCTATGTATATTTAAAACTTAATAAAATACATTATAAAAAAAAAAACAACCACTCAGTGTGAAACTAATGGGAAGAAAAGGCAAGAACTGCTCTAGGAGAGCAGAGAATTTGCAGAGAGGACAACTGACTGTTTTATATTGCTTCATCCTACCAGGCAGCAAGATTCTTATATCTAGCCGTGCCGTGTGCCTGAGGGCCTCTAGCAGAGCTCAAGCCAAACAGCCAAGATGGCCATGCCAAGCCCTGCATCCAGGAATTTCTGCCAAGCTTTCGCCAGACAGAGTCACCATATGGTGACGGGGTGTTCAAAAAAGATAACATTCTTTATGGCTGAGTGGTGGGATAGCTGACTGTGCCCTTCTTTTCAAAAAGGATTTCACATGTTCCAATAATTTGGGAGAACAGCTGCATCGCTGGAATTCTGTCTGTCTTCCATTCCTTCCTCTTTTTACAAGAGCCTTGACTAATTCTGGAAGATCAAATGGGACTGGTCCTTGGGTATAAGGGAGCCCAAAATAGTTGCTATTAACTCTAATTATTAGCTCTATTAGCTTTGAGTGAGGAGATTTAATCTATTTACACACAGACCTTTGACTACTGTTTTTGCTTGAAAATTCTGAAATGCAGAATTCTTGACCTTTTTGGTTCTGTTTCCTTCATCTGCAGTGAGAATGCAGGGCTCCCCCTTACCTTGCCCAACTATAACCAGGAATATCTGGAGTAGCTGATATCACTAACAAAAGCCTCCATTAAGCAATTGGTAGATCTTCTGATCTTGGTTAAACATCTATCTCCTTGAGTTTCCACTCCCTCCTTTTGTCCAAAGAATCCACAGCTAGTTGTACTGATGAAAAATGTCAGCCTTTCATTCTTGCATCCCAGTGTCAGATACAAGTAGTTTCATCTTTTACCCTCCATGCAGACTCTATGTGTTTGTTTAAACCAGAGGTTTCCAAACTGTGTGTCGAGACACAAAAGTGTGTTGCCACACACAGTCTGGTGTGTCGCCACACAACCCGGAAGCGCTGATCATCATCAGTGCTTCCGGGTTTTCCCGCAGCGACACACCAACTGCAGCGCGCAAAAACCGAAAGCGGCAGCAGCGCTTCCGTTGCTCTCTGTTTATATACCCTGGCTTGTCCTGCCTGTGTTGGTGGGGGTGTTGTACTCTCCTTGGTAGTACCTTGATTGGGTTGTTGTTTGCTGCTTGGTTGATTGACTGAGTTAATAGTTCCTTGATTAGGGTCTATTGTGTTGTTTGATTGCTCCTCTGCTGCTAATCTTGCTGTTAATCTTTGCCTATCTTGTTGTTGATTGCTGGTAAAGGGGTGTTCTGGTCTTCTGGCTTTTCTATTGTCTCTTATGAATGGTATGTAAATGGTATGATGACACCTTCGTCATAATAAAAAAGGATCAACTGGAGGAAACACATGAAACCATCAACAACATCTTCAAAGGTATAAAATTCACAAGGGAAGAAGAAAACAACAACACACTACCCTTCTTGGACATCCTCATCAGTAGAGGAAATGATGACATTCTAGAAACACAAGTCTATCGGAAATCTACCCACACTAACCAAGTGCTCCACTACCAAAGCAATAACCCAACCTCCCACAAGAGGAGCTGTGTAAGAACACTATTCAGATGAGCACAAACGCACTGCAGCAACCCAGAACACCAGAAAAAGGAAATAAACCACTTATATAGCATCTTCCAGCAAAATGGATATCCACGCAACTTTATCAAAAAGTGCCTGACCACTCAACCCACCACAGCAAAACCAACAGAAGCTATGAAAAGGATTACACTACCATACATCAGAAACATCTCAGAAACTACTAATAGACTGTTACAACCACACGGCATCACCATAGCACGTAAACCAACCAAAACCCTTCAAAACATCTTAAGTAACCCAAAAGACCCAGTAGCCCAAGAAGAAAAAACAGGAGTTATCTGCAACATACAGTGTAAGGACTGTAACAGCCATTATGTAGGACAGACTGGCAGAAGACTAGCAGAACGCATCCATGAACACCAACTAGCAGTCAGAAGACACGATGAAAACTCCTTAATCTCACAACACATGGACAGACTTAACCATACTTTCAACTGGGAAACTGTGAGCATCTTAAACCAAGTCAAATCCAAAAATGCTAGAGAATTCTTGGAAGCTTGGCACTCAGACAAAGCAGCCATCAACAGACACATAGAGGTAAACAACATTTACATACCATTCATAAGAGACAATAGAAAAGCCAGAAGACCAGAACACCTCCTTGCCAGCAATCAACAACCAGATAGGCAAAGATTAACAGCAAGATTAGCAGCAGAGGAGCAATCAAACAACACAATAGACCCTAATCAAGGAACTATTAACTCAGTCAATCAACCAAGCAGCAAACAACAACCCAATCAAGGTACTACCAAGGAGAGTACAACACCCCCACCAGCAAAGGCAGGACAAGCCAGGGTATATAAACAGAGAGCAAGTCCCACTCCCTTTTCGCACTGAAGATGTTGCCTAGCCTGGCAATGAAACGTCTGCAAGAAAACAACAAGGCTCAGAGAGCACCAAGGAATCCACAAGTGAATATTATTGCATGGAGCTGGCCTGTAATCTGCAAGCAGTTGTAGCTTCCCTCTTTCATCCCTCCATCTTCCTCATCTTCTAACCTTTCCCAGCACTGCTCATTCCACTTACACAATCTTGTGTAAGTTTTTCATTCTTTCTCTTGGTAGAAGACAAGATGATCAGCCTTCTGGAAGGGTTTGGCAAGGGTTGCATGTAAGGGTAAAGCAGCAGTGGAATTCCTGATGAATAGTGTTTTTTAAAATAATATTCCTGTTAAATAATTAAATCAGGCCCTATCTTTATGAACTCAATCCGCAACAAAATTGTGAAATTTAATGGTATGCCGCAGTGTGGGACAACACAAAATTAGGTCAGAAGGAAGTAGTAAAAACCAGTTCAGAGCTGCAGCTAGACCAGTTCTGCATATAAATTATGAACTGTGCAAGTTCTCTTGGACAATTCCCCGTCATTTGTTTCTTTATTTGATTTATATCCCACGTTTCTTTCAGGAGCTCCAGGCTGCATTTACAGCATTCTCTTATCCTATATACCCCACCATAGCAACCTTGTGAGGCTGTCATCCCACTTGTAATGCTGAAATGATGTAACCCCTGTACAACACTGGAGGTGGCCTTGAGTTGGAATGTTGAATCTCATAGGCATTTGCGAAGCAGAATCTCTTCCAGCTTCTATAGAAGTTACTCTCCACAAGCCTGTTCAAAAGCCTTCCAACCAGCAGTGAGCTCCAAGGGGTGTCCCACTGCCCCAGATTGAATACCGTAAGTTCCAAGTTACTTTTAGTTATGACGGAGTTTTACTTTGTTACTTGGTGTAGATATACTGTAGGTCTACAACCAGATTTACACTGAGACAAGAATAACTTTACACACCAATTACTATTGGATTGGCTGGAATCTCTCGGCAGCCTCCCTTTTATCCACCCCAACATTTTCCTTAAAGGGGCAATGCATTTTCAACCACATACCACGTGCATAATGCCCATACTACATAGACAGCCCAGTCCAACTCTTCCTGCCCACAGTTGCCTTGCAAAAAAAGCCTCACTTCTGGTGACTTGCACATTCTTGGACCTCCAAATCCAGTCAGTTCCTTGTTTCACTATCTCTGCCAGTCCCAAACCACTCTCTCAGCTGCCATGCACTGGGCTGCTTCTCCTTCTCCCTCTCTTCCATCGTCTGGCCTCTCTCCAGCTGAAACATCCCCTCACTGGTAGAACTTGCTGGTGGATACCTCCCTGGAACCCAAGTTGCAAACAAACCCACCAGGGTCTCCCTTTACCTCTTGCCGTTCGTTCCTCCTGGGGTGCTTTGTGTCTTACACCCCTTTTGTCTTCTGGGGCTGCCTGGTTCGTGAGTAATGTTTCTCTCTATAAAGCTCTAATGCTTTGCTTCTTTTCTTGCTTACCCTCAAGTAATCTCTCTGTGTTGCTTTAAGCCTCTGACTCCCTTTTGAATCTTCAGGTTGCTTTGCTAAACTTCCTTTTCTTTTTTCCTAGCCATTCCTTCTAGGCTTCCTGTCTCTGGATCAAGCCTGTCTGCATGAACAGAGTTCCCAGTTTGCTCCTGGATCTGCAGGTTCCTTGCCCCTAGGTCTACATCTTCTCTACCCCACAACTCCACACCTTTTATACCTTTTCCAAATTTTAGTTTTCTTTCTTCCTCTCACCCATCCAGGGCAACCTCTGTTCCCCCCCTTGGAAGGACACCCTTTCTTTCCTTGCAGGTTCTATTTTGTCTGCTAAGAAGCCTCCTGGGATCCAATTAGTTTATTTCCCCCATTTTTATTTATTTATTTCAATTCAATTTAGGACCACCCAACTCCAGCTTCACTCTGGGCAGCTCACAATAAAGCAAGACAATTTTTTTTTAAAAAAATAGAGAATAAGGTGAATCCAGCCAACAATACCCACACATATAAACGTATCGAACATTCCCAACAGCTTGAGAACAGCCAGGTCTTTAAGGCTTTCTGGAATACAGTGTGGGACACCATCTTTATATCCTCTTTCCTAAGGTAAAAGGTAAAGGTTTCCCCGCACAGTCGTGTCCGACTCTAGGGGCCGGTGCTCATCTCTGTTTGTTAGCTGAAGAGCCAGCGTTGTCCGAAGACGCTTCCGCGGTCATGTGGCCGGCATGACGCGCGCGGAACGCTGTTACCTACCCACCGAAGTGGTACCTATTCATCTACTTGCATTTGCATGCTTTCGAATTGCTAGGTTGGCAAGAGCTGGGGCTAGTGCGGGAGCTCACTCCGTCACGCGGGTCTCGGGTCTCGAACCTCTGAACTTGCGACCTTCCTATCAACAAGCCTGGCGTCTTAACCACTGAGCCATCGCGCCCCCCCTCTTTCCTATATCCTGCTAATTAGCAATACTGGGCACCCAGATTTCTAGCACCCGTGCTTCTCATGGCAAACCCCAACCAATTTATCACCGCTTAACTCATTTCCTCAACTTTCCTCCAATTCTGGGTTAGAGGTAGGTCAGGCTGAGGGGAAGTGATGGGCCCAAAGTCTGTAAAATGAGACTGAAAGTGATGTGCTTCACTGAACAAATGAAAGTACCTTGAATGAAAGTACTATAGAAATGGAAAATAATAAAAGTATACAGAGCACATTTAATAAACCATGGTTAGGTTTATCTGTATTGGGTCAAAACAAACAAATACATTGTAGCTTAACATGATGGGTGAATCCAGCCTCTGTATGTGATTACCTTTTCTTTGTTGCACTCCCAAAATTTTGGGGTACTTTGTCTCTGGGATAAGAAATGTGAAACAAAATTTATCAAGTTCAGTTTCAAAGCAGTTTCACAAGTAGCGAGATCTACAGCAAGAGGAAGACTTCCCCTTCCTTGCACCTGAACCTCATTTGTCCCACTGCAATGCAGTGCAGGACTTCCCA
Organism: Charina bottae; assembly: GCA_023362775.1. Lineage (NCBI taxonomy): Eukaryota > Metazoa > Chordata > Lepidosauria > Squamata > Charinaidae > Charina > Charina bottae. The sequence continues at coordinate 5,100,450 of JALMGJ010000021.1, read as the reverse complement.
GGCATTTCAGCACACTTACTGTCTTGTTGATGTGGAAAACATTCTAAATAATTGATGTCCAGTAGGTATCATTTTAAAAAGCAATAATAGTTGCATGAATCTCAGGTCAGATTTGCTATTAAACCCAACACTTCAGCTGATCCTAGATATTTGATGAGTAGATGAACACCCAACTGCTCTTTCTTAAAATTGATTATGGAAGAGAAGACAGATCTTTCCATTTACTGTACTACTTGGGTTCTTTGAGTGTGTACTCCAGCAGTAAGTACCTGCTAAAAAGGAAAGTGCAAGGATTTCAGATATCCTCTTCCTTCAAGACAGGTAAATACTGTCAAATCATCAGGGGGGGAAACTGGCTTATTCTAGACCTTAAATCAGAGTTTTCCAAACTTTTCATGTTGGTGACACACACCAACGGTGGCGGCAGTGCGGCCTGCAGTGTCCTGGTGTGTCGCATGCAAACCTGGAAGCGCTGATGGGGGGAACTGGAAGAAGCGGCACCCCCGCCAATCAGCGACGCCGCGCTTCCGGGTTTGAGCGCGACACATCAGGACACCGCAGGCGACAGAGTAGTGTGTCACGACACACACTTTGGAAAGCTATGCCTTAAATGTTTATCTGATGTGCAGAAATAAGTTAGGCGAAGCTCTTCACAGTATAACAATAACCATCTGTATTCAAGAACTTTCAGGCATCTGGTCAGAAGCATCATTAGCAGTCCCGAGGCAGGAGAGCCACCGAATGCTGCAACAGCAGGAAAGAGCTAAGCTAAAGTTGCGAGATCTCAGCTGCAAAATTCAGACAATTACTAGATGGCAACAAAGAGATACAGAAAACGAGGGTTTTCACTGCCACCTAGTGTCGTTTGGATTCTTTCAGCACAGAACCACTAGCCCTAGTTAAACCAATGGTGACTGTGAAGGTCCAACTTTCAACCTTTTTTGTGGGTTTTTACTCCTTTGGGAGTAAATGTTTTTAAAAACATTTGAAGGAAAGGTCCAAAATATCTATTTTTGTGGCAATAGCTACGAGCGTAGAAGCAGGTGCTGGCAATTCCTGGGTTGGTAGATGTTCCTGAAGCTGGACAAAACTCCCTGGATGATTCTCTAACAGTCATTATTGCCAAGACACAATAACTTCTGTTTTGGGCAGCTGCAGGCTGAGCTGCAGCTTGATCTGCCCTGCTGTCTCCCTTTTCCGGCATTTCTTGGCACAGACATCAGTTGTCAGGAACCTCATTAGAGCTTTGAAGGGCCCTGCAAACTAGATTGGAAGCACTTCTGTTTAGGAATGGGGCAAGTTGATTTGTGGGGACAATCTACAAATTATGGGTCCCTCCCCGCCCCCTACTGTGCTGGGGCTTGCCAACTGGCAAAACTGGAGGCCCATTTTGTGACTCTAGAAAATTCTGCAAATTTTCACTGGCATTCACAGAATGTCATGTTTTAAAAATGATTGTACCATTGTACCATATGTAAATACTATAAGGATTTTGTTAAGATAATTAAGAAATAGTAGCGCCTTGTGTTTGTATATCATATTGAACCACATTTTAGCTTAGTATGTTGCGTGAACCCTGACCCTGTACTTCATATATGATTCAGTGTCTCATGTGAACCCAGAAAATGGGGTTAGTTAAACCATGTTTAACTTAATTACAGGGGAATGACTATCTCATATAAATACACCTCTCCACCCCGAGTTTCTGTTTTTATCTCCTTCCTTAGGTTCCTGATTTTTCTTACCCAAATAGGAATCCATGAAATTTTTCATATAATTATTGAATCTTCTGCTCTGTTGAGGAATCCACATTAGAGCAGTCCCAACAGATGGTTATGCAGCTTCTGCTTGAACTTACTCAAATGTTTATGGGTAATTGGTTCTAGAGTTTAGTTGTTTTTACTGTTAGAAAGTTTTTTCTAACATTCAATCAGAATCAGCTTTCCTGTAATTTAAATCCATTATTCCATGTTCTGCACAATGTAATAATGGGAAACACGTCTTGACCATCTGCCGTGTGATACCTCTGAGATATTTGAAGAGTTCTAACATGTTCTCCCTGAGCCTTCTCTTTCAAGGCTATACTTTCTTAATTTGTTCAATCTTTCTGCATAGGACTTAGTTTCTAGCTCCTGATCATCCTTGTTCCCTTTCTTTGCACCTGTTTCAGTTTGTTTGAATCCTTAAAATGCAGGGCTTAGAACTGGACAGTCTGATCAGAAAAAAGCAGAAATGGAAATTATGCCTCTGTTGATGCCACCGAAAAATTGCATTTGCCTTTTCTGCAGCTACATCACACTGGTGATTCATAATCACCCTGTAAACGATTGTGCAGTGCTTTGTCAAGTGCTTTGCTCAAGATAGGAGCACATATTTCCACAGTCTATTAAAGAAGCTTCCTAATTTAAAAAAAATGAAATGTTAGCCCTCATAAATCCATGTTGACCCCTTGCAATTCAAACATTTTTAAGGTGTTTACAGATACATCACTTTATGATCTCCTCTAGAACTTTGTTTAATTCCCTGGATCTGCCTCTACTCACCCCCACTTTTTTTTTTTTTTTTTATTAAGGTGGGAACAACAGTTGTGTTCCTCCAGCCATCTGGTACTTCACACTTCTCTTGAATTTCTGAAAGAGAAAGAATTTGGTCAGACTCTCAGGCTAGTTCCTTCAGTACCCTGGGATGCAGTAGTTCATCTGACCCTGAAGTTTTAAACTCATTCCGAATAGATATTCCCCGACTACATTTATATCAATGTCTAAGTGCGATCTTGCCTCTTTGTCTTCCTCTTCACAGTTGCTGGGTGGGAGCCATGTTATTCTTAACCACCTTTGCTAACCATTCTGAGCTTAGGCCACCTGACACCTTCTGTACATTAACTGGCTATGTTCGGTACTTTTCTTTTTTGTGATCTGTTTACACCCGCCTTACGTGTCACTAAGCTTTTTGTGCAGCTGCATCAGCCTGTTCTTCTGCCTTGATTTTTCTTCCTTCTCAGGAATTGTTTGCAATTGTGCTTTTAATATCTGGTACCCATGTTGGGGTCCTTTTCCCATTAATTTTTCCTGCTATGGAATCCTACCTACAATTGCCCTGAGTTTATTGAAATCTTTTTTTGACATCTAAGATGAATATTTGACTACACTAAGTTTTAATTTATCTTAAAATTAAGGCCTCCAGCGTTATAGAGTCAAGGTCCTGCTACTTCTACTTCCTTGACGGAGTCTTGCCTACTCATTAGTATCAAGTCAAAGGGAGCCGATTGTCTTGTATATTCCTTCACCCTCTAAAGCAGAAAGTTATAAGCAACACAAATCTGGAATTTCCGAAAGGACCATAATAGTAGAGTTTGTCTTCCAAAGGATGTCATGATCGTAAATCACATAGTAAAATTCCATTCCTATGTTTATAGCAACATTCTGACTGGACTTTGGACCATATACTGTATACCGCATGCTGCCCTGTAAGTTGATTTACCAGGTTTGGTCAGACACAGAGTTTGGTTTTGTGCTTCATGTTAAATCACAATTTTTAATATATAGACCTCTTCTGCAACTTGGGGATAATATGAAGCATGGAAAAGAGAGATCAATACGTGCTAGGAATCTGTTCATAGGATCTTAAAAGTTAAGAGAAAATTAACTTAAAAGTTAGGGAAAATTAGAGGACGTAAATTCCTTTGAAATTCCAGTAGCATAGAGTAAAACAGAACTGAGACCATAATCTGACCTTGTTTATTTAGCTGAACAGAAGATCTTGTTGAAACTTACTGGACTGCAGCCTTTGTAATCATGATAGATGCTAGAAATGAAAAACACCAGACACTGATCTCATATATCTTCTCTGGTGATGCAGTCTTATCTCAACTCTGGAGAGAAGACAAAATAAGACTCAGATTATTTTGTTTAATTGCTGTATTTTAGTAAACACCTTTTATTCGGGAGCTCAAGGAAGCATATATAGTATTCCCACTTCCTATTCCCCCCCCCAACAACCCTATGAGGTAGGCCCAAAGTCACCCAATAAGCTTTTGTGGCTGAGGGTGGACTAGGACCTGGGTCTCCCCATTCCTATTCCTAAAGTTGCAAGGCAGCTGTAAGGATGCTTTTTTAGATCATCTGGTGCATCATGCCAAGGACAGGAATAAAAGGGCTTTAATTACTGTGTTTGAGAATCTGCATAATGAGACAATAATTTTAGCAAGCATACAAAATAGCATACAAGCTTTCAAGTTCTTAAGAATTCCTAATTAGGATAGTAGATAATAAATAAAGCAAAAAAGATAGGAGGAAAAATGAGAGATGCTTCTTACGTCTATATTTGTGTACCTTTTTAGACAGGTCAAGAGAGGAAATTATAGACATGCAAATTGACCCTATCAGGTCCTAACTGGCATCAAGTCTCTTCCAAGAATTATTGGAAAGATATAATTCCAAATTTTTGTAAATATCAAAATTGCACTTTGTCATCTTAAAAAGGTAAAGGTTCCCCCCGCACATTTGTGCAGTCGTGTCCGACTCTAGGGGACGGTGCTCATTTCCGTTTGTTAGCCGAAGAGCCAGCGCTGTCCGAAGACGCTTCCGCGGTCATGTGGCCGGCATGACACAGCACGCGGAACGCTGTCATCTTAAGTTGACACAATTCATATAGAAATGGAATTATTCCTATCCATTATCACATGGATAATGGAAGCTTTGCCTTGTGGCCAACAAAGCTACGTTTTTTTGGCCAGAGAATGAGAGCAAAACATTTTTCCTAACTTGTTACACACACACCCCACCAAACAATGAAAAAGTGTGTCAAGGGTGTATCCAGACTGTACTTTTGCTGGTGCCACCAGCAAACTGAAGTGGGCATGCAGTAAACAGTGCTGCTCTCTGCTACTTTAGCTTAGACTGCACCAGGGAATTGCTTATTTTGGTTGGTGCCGTCATACCTCGGGGGGGCAGGATCAACCAATTCCAAGGGGGACAAAGTTCAGGATACAGTATATCCAACATGGTCACTTACTGTTTCATCACCCCACTTCTTGGGATACAGCATCCTTGTCTTAGCTTGCCATTGAGAATGTATTTGTTCATTCTAAACATTGTTCAACCTCCTCCCATTGAAAGAAATCTCATTTATAATTAAAGATTACAACTTACAATTAAAAATCAAAAAATAAAAGCCGTAATAAACACGTTAACAATCAGAGGAGCACTCGTTTACCAGAAGATTGAAGAAGAGACAAGAGAATCAGTTCTCCTAGATCTGACTCTAATCGGTAAGGAAGAGCTGTTTGAAGAGATAAAAGCAGAGGGAACCTTGGGAGGAAGTGACCACTTCATTTTAGGTTTCAAGAAAGGGAACATTGCAGATGCACATTTGGTTTTGGGAGCCTCCGTTTCTTTCTTTTTTTAAAAATAATTTTATTAGATTTAAAGCAAAGTTAAAAACTACAAAAAAGCAAAAAAAAACTACAAAAAAAGAAAAAAATTAAAAAGGTGTGAAAACACAGAAGAAATTTTTTTTAAAGATTACATAGAGGGGACTTCCGACTTTTAACAGCAAGAATATACAACAAATTTTCCATAATCAATCCCTTACTCTATATCAAATCAAACTCACATTATTTCTATAAATCTTTCCATTAACACATATAAAAATCACTAAATACAATTGCCCCTTATATTTAAAACAAAAACAAGAAAATATATAAACCTCCTAATCAGCTTCCCCCCTAAAAACATCATTTATTTATTTCCTTCCTACCACTGTTCTATACATTTCTGTCCACTATAATAAAGATCAAACTAAAAAGCATATAGTCTGCTCTTATAATGAATAATACTATAATGATAACAATCTTAATCATATTAAACCTGAAAGCAAGCATTTATTATTATGCTTTATTAATCTTAATCCAAATCCTTAAAGAGAAATGAAGTCAAACAAGCCTTAAAGACAATCCAGATAAACATTCTTAAATCCTTACCCCCACTTCAAAATAAACCAAAGCATTTATATATCTCCACAGTACACACAAGGCATTTTTCATAAAAAATTCAGACAGCCCAACTGCCCCCCTTAAAAACTCCAAGTTCTCAGCAGAAAACCTCCCATAGATAACAACCTCTTCCTTCCCATAACATTCCATCATAGAAACAATTCCATTTATGGTTTGCAATACGATCTGTCCCTTTAATTTCTTCACCCCAACAATCCAATCTTCTTCTGGCATTTCAACAAAAGTCTCAATCTCACTGTCATTAGAAACATTTCTATCATTGCTAAGCACTTCAGTTTCTTCCACGACATCCCCAGCCAGATGACACATTTTAGAGCTGATGTTTTCTACAATGTCCCGAATATCTTGCATAATAGCTTGACAGGAATCAAAGAGAATCTGTTTAAGCTCAGAACGGAAATCTGAGAACGTCTGCTTGAAGTCTTCTGTGTCTCAGGCAGTAGATTATGGCGCCCCCTAGGTATTTAACTAGCAAAAGTAGGAGTTAATAGAAAATTTACAGAAGCTGTTTCCATAAGTATGATAACCAGCAGCTCCCCAGAGAAAAGCGGCAGCAGAAAGCTGAGGATTCAAAACAGCAGATTCAATGTGTAGGAAAATATTAAAATCTTCAAATTCAGTGCAGAAATAATAGCAGGGAGGCAATTATTTACTCTCAGTCCTCCTTAGTATTAGGATGGGAAACAAGCCAAAACTTTAAAAGATTTTTAAAAATTAATCCCAAAAAATAACGATAAGCACCAAGAGAGATCACTTCTCCTTGCTGTAGAAATCCTCTCTTAGGGTACATAAACTTAAAAAGATATAAATTGGGTGATTTAGAAATGGGGTGGCTGGTCTTAGTGTCCCTTTAAGGCTACAGCGTGGCTTGGAAATGGTGACTTCCCAGACTCCCGGCAGCTCTTACCACATTAGTGCAAACACTGCTTACGATCCTCTGGCTGCAAATTGCTGTTCTGGAGGGCAAATGGGATATTCTGAGCATTTTCTGTCTGTGAAAACGCTCCAGGGCTTCAGGAAAAACCTGCTGCATTGTCAGTTCTGCCTGCAGAGCCCGCAAGCACAGCTGTTCAGTCCACCATGTCTCCACCAGAAGTCCGGGAGCCCCAGTTTCAACACACTTAGAGTAGTATTGCATGGATTCCTTGAGCAAAAATCCTCAGGTCAAAGGGTGTGCAGGACTGTTGGGAACTTCTCAGAAATATAACAGCACAACATTCTAGTAAGAAGAAAAAATGGGGGACAGCTTAGGAAATCATTATAGATGCATAGGGAGCTTTTGGTTGAGTCAAACAGTCAAAAGGGGCATGTATAGAAAATGGAAGGTGGGTGCAACCACCAAGGAAGCATATAGGTGATATCTCCAAGGAGTCAGAAAGACTAAAGCATAAATGGACTTTAGGCTCACCAGGAAAGCTTCAAGCAATAAACAAGGGCTTTTTCAGTTATGTCAGTAGTAAAAGAAAAAAGTAGGCGTACTGCTTGGAGAAGATGGCAGGTTAGTACATTTATGGATAGTTTTATTCAAATCTGGTTGCTATTTCTTAGCTATATTTACGAAAGTTCAGTCATCTGTACAAATGTTCTGGTTAGTCATACTTAATATGGATTGATGGACTGGAGCAGCTTCTGTGTCCCCCTATATACTAGTGGCTATATTCAGACATCACACAAAACCATGAAGTCAGTTACAACTAACCTGCATTGAGCCACCACCATGCTTAAGTGTAGGCAGAGTGTTCTTTTCAGCATATGCTTCATTCTTCTTCCTCCAGACATTCCACTGATCCTTTGGGCCGAAAAGTTCCAGTTTTGATTCATCGCTCCACAGAACAGAATCCCAAAACTTCTGTGGCTTATTTATATGATTTTGAGCATATTGGAGCCAGCTTTTCTTGAGCTTTTGGGTCAGTAGTGGTGTACGTCTTGGAGGTCTGTCTTGGAAACCTTTTGTGTTTAATACACGCCTTACTGTGCTCACTGAAACCTCAGTGCCTGTTGCCACCAAGTCTTGCTGCAGGTCTTTTGCAGTCACTCGAGGGTTTCTCTCAACCTGCCTTCTCAGAAATCTGGTTGCAGCCATTCACAGCTTCCTTTTTCTGCTCCATCCAGGTAGTGTAACCACTGTTCCTTTAACTTTGAACTTGCGAACTATGCTTCCAATGGTGTCTCTAGGTACATTCAGTGCCTTCGCTATCTTTTTGTATCCTGTTCCTTGTTTGTGAAGGACGATGATCTCTTCTCTTACCTTACCTTTTTGGATCATTCTTTTGACGTAGCCATATTTCTAACATGCAGTCAAACGTGACACTCAACAAATCCCTAGCCAGTTCAGGCGTTTCATGTGTTCCAGCTCAAGCACACCTGATGCAACTAATGAGGCCCTTGATTAGTTGCATCAGGTGTGCTTGAGACAACACCTGTTTTGCATACTGTACAGTATGTGTGCTGTTGTGACGGATTCTATTCAGGGGGTTGAATAATTTTGAGACTGGAGAAGTCATGATAAGTTGCATTTCCAGTTGAATTTGGGGACACCACTTGAAGCATTCTTTGTGTTGAGCTATTTCAATTGCTTGTTTGATTTGTTCACTGCAAACAGCTGAAAGTCTGTAAATTTTGACAATAAACCTGATTTGCAATGGGGGTTGAATAATTTCTATTACAACTGTATGTGAATGTAGCCAAGGACTAACAATGTACGGAGAAGCCAGAAGGTGAATGATAGGTGGTGGAACATTTCAGCTCAGGGCAAAATGGGGTGGGGAGGATCAGATGGAGGCACCTGGCACCTCTCTAGATGTGCTGGTATTACCCAAACTTCAATGGTATTTGGGAATTCTGAGCCTTGTAATCCTACTGCGTGCAAGACTAGGTTTAGCTGAGTGAAAAAACGGAGAGAGCAGGTGGCAGGCAAGGTAGCTTGAGTCATTGGGATTACTAGGCTCCTGTTTTCACACAACCTCCTGACCCATGGATAACCAAACTATGGTTCATTGAATTAACTCAGCTAGCTAGTTAACTCAGCTAGCTAGTTAACTCAGTTCATACAACACACTAGACCGAAATGCAGCTGGGCATTTATGACTCAGGCTGTCGTGCAAATACAAAGTCTGTTGCTCCAACGAACGTAGGACGCCCAGAAATGGAGATGGAAACGCCTGTCTCAAATCCAAATCCCCTTCACCACAGCTGCCTGGCTCTCTTGTTTTGAACTCTACAGCCCATGGCGGGGAGAGGCGAAACTGTTATTTCTATCCCACTCCGTGGCCGAGATTTCTGGATTGCATTTGGTCGAGAAAATCGAGCGGGCAAGGCTTCCTTTGGCAAAAGGCCGGCGTGGGAGGCCAAGCCGGGGGTCTCACGAAGACCAAAGGCTGTTTCAGCAGGCGGCCGTTCGAGCGCGGGCCGGCACCAATCAAGGGGCTCTAGCCGAGCCGGCTCTTGGAAAGGAAGGGCGGACTGCCGCCGCCGCCGCCTCCCCCGCTTTTACAGGTTTGGCCAGTTCGGCCCCCGAGGGAGAAGCGATCCAAGGCGCCTCATTGGGCGGCCGTTCAGCAGCTGACTGAGAAGGAGGGAGGGGAGAAAAAGAGAACGCGGGGAAGGAAGCCCAGAAGGCGGATGGGATGGCGAGGGAAGAGGAGGCTTACTACGGCAAGCACGGTAAGCCGCAGTCGAGCGCCGCCTTTTGCCCCCCGCCCTCCTCTACTCGGCGCGAGGGACAGCAGCAGGTGGTCTTGGCCGGGGCCGGGGAGGGGAAGAGGCTTCCGCGCGCCCGGAGGGGACGCGCCGCTGCTCCCCGGGAGGCCAGGTGCCTGGCTTGGCTTGGCCGCCCACCGCCTCCTGGTCAGAGGGAAAAAGTAGTTCAACCTTGGCGATCGCTTGGGCGAAGGCAGTTGCTGGTTCTGCCTCGCAGCCGAGGTGCAACCTTTCCTCGGATCTGACCTGGCTCCCGAGGCGGGTCCGGAAGGTATTGCAGAGAACATCTGTGGTGGAGAAACACACCTGCTTTTTGCTTGTCTTTAACCACTAGGAAAGGGAGGAGGAAAGTAATCGAATTCAGCAACCGAGCAGGGATACGATCAACGCAAAGGAAAGGCCTGCCATTCAACTACTTTCGAAGCACTCTTGCTCCCTCCACTCCCGGTTTGTTTAATGTCTGGGTTTGCAAGTACAAACTAGGCTAGGCTAAAATTGGAGTGGATCGTTTGTGGTTCAGCAAGTTGTAAAGAGCCCAGGCAACGTCTTGGCATATTGTGCAAACAGACTCACAATGACCGTTGGGAGTCAGGCGCCATATAAATTTAAGTTGTTAATTATTATTAATAAGGCTAAGGTAGTTCTCTTATTTGGGCATATTCAGCATTTTGTGTACTGCCTGCTTCGAAGGCTGTGGGTGATTTATAACAATCCTGATACATCGGCACATAATGCAACAGTCCCCTACCATAAACAGTCAAAATCCCAATATCATAAAACCAAATTTCATAAAAAGGTCCAGTAAAAAAGCTCCTCCTCCCCACCATGAGCACCAAGTGCTCCCTGGGACAGGAGGGCTTCCCCTGCCCCCTGAACGCCTCAGAGGCTGGGGCTCTTCCCCCCTGAGGAGAAAACGGCTCCCTGGTGCTCTGTGAATGTAGCAGGTTTTAGCCAGGATCGACTTTTCGGGGTGTTGTGATAGATAATCAAGCCTGTTTGTCTCAGAAGGGGTAGGAAAAATATGATGAATCAAACCAGCGTGATGTGGTCATCCCCGTTGATCTGTTGTGGGCTTGTGGGGCCTTAAATCTGATTGAGAGCTCTGAAAATTGGGCAGAGATTTGAAATATATTTAATTTGTTTTGTTAAAAGAAAATTCTATTCTAGTCAAGAGAGTGGACTACAATAAAATAATATAAACTATTATCTTGCCTAAACATCCACTAGAACTACAGTAAGTGAAAGTTTGGGCATAAAGCTTTCAAAACTGATAGCTCGGAGGCAGATTGTTGTTTTTTTCTCCCAGACCCAGCAAAGTGGAAATCCATCTGCAGTAGCTCTTACTACAGGGAGGACATGATATTGTGTGTTCGTTTTCTGTAGTGCAACTCCTGTGCTATCCTGGGAAGGAGGTAGCATCAACAAAAATGGAGTCATTGGCGATCACTCGTAGCCGAGTAAGATTGTCTTCCAAAGGTAAAATTTTAACGGTGGATCCGTAAGTGGCTATAAAGGCCAATTCTGGATCCGCACAACCTCCCACAATGAGTCTGTAGCTTGAATCATGTCAACTGGATTTCTATTTTCTCAGTGGAAACGTTTCGCTCCTTATCCAAGGAGCTTCTTCAGTCTGAGCAAAGTTGGTAAGGGAATCCTTACCAACTTAAATTTCCCCCCCATCTTCCTCCCTGCTTTGTCTTCTGTGCCTAGGAAGATTTAAGACCATTTCACAAGCTCAACAGCAGCATGGTGATCTTAACGATCCTCCTTTAGATGATAAAAGGACTTAAAATAACATCTCAATATAACCATGACCTAGCCCCAGGTGTAAGGTCACACAGCTACCTAGAAACATATTTAGGATTCCCTTACCAACTTTGCTCAGACTGAAGAAGCTCCTTGGATAAGGAGCGAAACGTTTCCACTGAGAAAATAGAAATCCAGTTGACATGATTCAAGCTACAGACAATTCCACCTGGATGACTGAGAACCTTCATAGACATACTCCCACAATGAGGGCATAGGTTTCCGGGTGGGAGACGGTCATGATGAGGGTTTGCCTGACGTGCCTTCCTTTTAGTTCTTTTCTCCCTTTCGCCCTGTACTTGTGCTTCTTCAAAGTCCATAGCGCCATTAATAAAGGCTGACCTCCAATTGAAACGCTCATGAGTTAGGGCTTCCCAGTTCTCAATGCTGATATTACATTTTTTTAAATTAGCTTTGAGAGTATCTTTGAATCTCTTTTGCTGTCCACCAATATTCCGTTTTCCATTCTTAAGTTGGGAGTAAAGTAGCTGCTTTGGAAGACGATGGTCAGGCATTCGAACAACATGGCCGGTCCAGCGAAGTTGATGTTGGATGATCATTGTTTCAATGCTGGTGGTTTTCGCTTCTTCTAATACGCTAACATTAGTCCGCCTATCTTCCCAAGTAATTGCAGAATTTTTCGGAATGGGGCAAACTAATATTTGCATTCAATCACTTTTTTTTAAGGTAGGCTTATTAGAAACATAGTAATATGTTTCTAATATTATATTATAATATAATTATATTATATTATAATTTATATTATATTATATTATAATTATATTTTATATAATTATATACAATTATAGGGGGTGCGATGGCTCAGTGGTTAAGACGCCAGGCTTGTCGATCGGAAGGTCGCAACTTCAGTGGTTCAAGACCCGAGCGCCGCGTGACGGAGTGAGCTCCCACACTCGCCAACCTAGCAATTCGAAAGCATGCAAAATGCAAGTAGATAAATAGGTACCACTTCGGTGGGAAGGTAACAGCGTTCCGCGTGCGTCATGCCGGCCACATGACCGTGGAAGCGTCTTCGGACAGCGCTGGCTCTTCGGCTAAGAAACAGAGATGAGCACCGCTCCCTAGAGTCAGACACGACTGCAGGGCAAAACCTTTACCTTTACCTATATAAAATTATATTATATAAAATTATAATTATATAAAATTATAATTATTTTATATAATTATATAAATTATATTTATTTTATTAAATAAATTATATAATATATATGTTACTAATATAACATAGTAAATGTAGGGACGTGATGACTCAGCGGTTAAGATGCCAGGCTTGTTGATCAGAAGGTTGCATGTTTGGTGGTTCAAGACCCTAGCCCCGCATGACAGAGTGAGCTCCCGCACTCGCCCCAGCTCTTGCCAGCCTAGCAATTTGAAAGCATGCAAATGCAAGTAGATTAGGGTTAGTAGCTAACCCTGGAAGGTGCCCCCTCCTTCCTTGCCTGCGATCTCCATAACATCACCTTCCCCCTCAGAGACACATTCCATCACACCTCTCCTCTCAACTCTCTTGCTTGCCACCTCCTCATGCCATCACCACTCCTGATTCTGAACCTTTTCCTGGGAAGTTTAAATCTTTCCCAAAATTATCTGAAACTCAATTTCCCCAAAGTATAGTCTCTACTTCAGGAAGAGTTTGTCTCATTCTGTGTTTTGAAACATCAGTAAATGAAGGAAATGCAGCAAAGCATATCGCATTTCTTCACCCCCCAGTCATTTGTCGAGATGGGCTGTGAAGAAATGTGATAAATAAAATAAATATTCATTCAGAATATAGGGTGTAAAAGTATATAAAAATAGAACATACTCAGTTGTTAAAATGCATACATCACCAAGCCTTGACAGATTCATTCTCCTCTATCTTAAAAGGTTGATTAGAGAGCTCATTTACAATCTAGCATCAGCCTTTATACACTGCTCAAAAAAATAAAGGGAACACTGAAACAACACAATGTAAGTCCAAGTCAATCACACTTCTGTGAAATCAAACTGTCCACTTAGGTAGCAACACTGATTGACAATCAATTTCACATGCTGTTGTGCACATGGAATAGACAACAGGCGGAAAGCATAGGCAGTTAGCAAGACACCCCCAATAAAGGAGTGGATCTGCAGGTGGTGACCACAGACCACTTCTCAGTTCCTATGTTTTCTGGCTGATGGTTTGGTCACTTTTGAATGCTGGCGGTGCTTCCACTCTAGTGGTAGCATGAGACGGGGTCTACAACCCACACAAGTGGCTCAGGTAGTGCAGCTCATCCAGGATGGCACATCAATGCGAGCTGTGGCAAGAAGGTTTGCTGTGTCTGTCAGCGTAGTGTCCAGAGCATGGAGGCACTACCAGGAGACAGGTCAGTACATCAGGAGACGTGGAGGAGGCCGTAGGAGGGCAACAACCCAGCAGCAGGACCGCTACCTCCGCCTTTGTGCAAGGAGGGACAGGAGGAGCACTGCCAGAGCCCTGCAAAATGACCTCCATTGGGCCACAAATGTGCGTGTGGCTGCTCAAACGGTCAGAAACAGACTCCATGAGGGTGGTATTAGGGCCTGACGTCCACAGCTGGGGGTTGTGCTTACAGCCCAACACTGTGCAGGACGTTTGGCATTTGCCAGAGAACACAAGATTGGCAACTTCGCCACTGGTGCCGTGTGCTCTTCACAGATGAAAGCAGGTTCACACTGAGCACATGTGACAGACGTGACAGGGTCTGGAGACGCCGTGGAGAACGTTCTGCTGCCTGCAACATCCTCCAGCATGACCAGTTTGGCAGTGGGTCAGTAATGGTGTGGGGTGGCATTTCTTTAGGGGGCCGCACAGCCCTCTATGTGCTTGCCAGAGGTAGCCTGACTGCCATTAGGTACCGAGATAAGATCCTCAGACCCCTTGTGAGACCATATGCTGGTGCAGTTGGCCCTGGGTTCCTCCTAATGCAAGACAGTGCTAGACCTCATGTGGCTGGAGTGTGCCAGCAGTTCCTGCAAGACGAAGGCATTGATGCTATGGACTGGCCCGCCCGTTCCCCAGACCTGAATCCAATTGAGCACATCTGGGACATCATGTCTCGCGCCATCCACCAACGCCACGTTGCACCACAGACTGTCCAGGAGTTGGGGGATGCTTTAGTCCAGGTGTGGGAGGAGATCCCTCAGGAGACCATTCGCCACCTCATCAGGAGCATGCCCAGGCATTGTAGGGAGGTCATACAGGCACGTGGAGGCCACACACACTACTGAGCCTCATTTTGACTTGTTTTAAGGACATTACATCAACGTTGGATCAGCCTGTAGTGTTCTTTTCCACTTTAATTTTTGAGTGTAACTCCACATCCAGACCTCCAGGGGTTGCTTACATTTGATTTCCATTGCTTTTTGTGTGATTTTGTTGTCAGCACATTCAACTATGTAATGAACAAAGTAATTAATACGAATATTTCATTCATTCAGATCTAGGATGTCTTATTTCAGTGTTCCCTTTATTTTTTTGAGCAGCTTATAATTTTATTGCTAAGTTAAAAAACTAAGGTTAGTGCATACACACAGCTTTTCTATTCAAATGACAAAAGAATAGTGCAATGATTCTCTTGATTTTAACTTTTATTCTCTCTCTCTACAACAGGAAAGAGTTTTTAGAATTATTGCAGTTTTTAATCTTTTGACTGAAAGATAAAAGTTTTTCTGTTTCTTAAACTTTAAGCTCTTGAAACTGCAAAATATATGATTCATCCCGGAGTTTTCATTACAAGAGATTGGAGTCTGAGTTCCATCTTGACTCACATGTTTCCCTGCTATTAGGGATCTTGGAGATGAGAATTGCTTTCTTGTCCGGGGTGACCTTATTCTTGATGACACAACAATATCTCTTCATACACAACCTCCAGCACTGTCTGTGGCCTCCCAACTCTTACCTCTTCCCCAGCTGCCCCAGTACAATGGAATTCCAGGCTGATAGTTTGTCTCCACTGGTTGTGGTGGTTGTGAGGGACGGGGCCTCCATCTCTGCTCCATTCTTGCTGCTTCTACCACTGTCTGATGACATACAATTTACTCTTTGCCTTCACCATCAATCAGGGTTCTCCTTCCCTACGTGGCCTCTAGATGCACTGCTCCCTTCACCTTCCACCCCAATCACATCCACATGCTATTCCCAAATAGCTGTATACCCAAAGCAACAACAGCCTGGTACTCCACACTACAATAACTCACCCAGATCCATTCTCACGTAAGTCCACTAAAACCAAAAATCAAGTCTTGCTGGACATAGTAGTGGATCTAATTGGGCACCATGTTAAAAAAAAAAGGATGGACTTTAGTTTGTTTTAACTTAAATGAACCCTTTTGAGTGATGTGAAACAGGATGCTATGTTAGAGAGAATAAAATTAGTCTGGCAAGAGTCCATCTCTATTTGTAGCTAAGTAGCAGGGGCGTGGTGGCTCAGTGGGTAAGACGCCAGGCTTGTTGATCGGAAGGTCGCAAGTTCCGAGGTTCGAATCCCTAGTCCTGCGTGATGGAGTGAGCTCCCACACTAGCCCCAGCTCTTGCCAACCTAGCAATTCGAAAGCATGCAAATGCAAGTAGATTAATAGGTACCACTTCGGTGGGTAGGTAACAGCGTTCCGCACATGTCATGCGGCCACATGACCGTGGAAGCGTCTTCGGACAGCACTGGCTCTTCGGCTAACAAACAGAGATGAGCACCGGCCCCTAGAGTCGGACATGACTGCACAAATGTGCGGGGGGAACCTTTACCTTTACCTTTAGCAGGCCCTTACTTCAGAAAGGGAGAGCAGTAGTGCTGGTGACAGAGAAGACCTATTTCTTTATGGACCTCTTGCAAATATGGTTGTGAAAGGACAAAGTAAAAGGATTCTAGGAATTCCATTTTAGTGCCTGTTTGTTTCTCCTAGACCTTGAAGGTCAAGTGGCTCTATTTCCAGGGCTATTATGTTGAAGTTGAAGTTCAATTTATTACGGTCACTGACCAGTACACTATTATGGAGATCCTGTTTGAACAAGCTTATGATTTCTTAGTTGTCCCATGGGTTCTGGACTCTGGGGAAAGAAAACTATTTTGCTTCAGTGGCTGAGGCCCAACTAATAAAGAACGTTTACATAATATGTGGGAAGAGTGGATTAATTGGTAACTGTAGAATTTGGGAGGGGGGTTACTCTTTTAATTTCTAAAAAAAGAGGTACTCTGATTTTGTATCAAAAGGGCAGTGTGCTAGTGCAGCTCCCAACACTCTTGGCCATGCTGCTTAAAAATGATGAGAAATTGACGTTATCTGGCAAGCCACATGTTGCTCCTCCCTGCCTTGGAAGGACTGTTGCCTTTAGTCCCAGATATGTGATGGCATCTATTTGTTTCCACACAAGGAAAAGGAATCCTTTTTTCAGAGGCAATATTTTTATTACTTCCTTCGTTACTTGTGCCCAAGATGGGCAAGGTATACATTTAAATAACGAAGGATACTGTTCCAGAGTAAAAACAGATTCAGAACAAACTCTAGGCTAAGAGCAGGTTCAAATGCACTTACTGTACACTTTCCAGACTATATGTCTGGGGATCTCTGGGTATATATGTTTCTCCTCTATAAAAGTTTCCATTAACGGCCAGGAATCTTGCAGGAACCTGTCCTGCAACTCCTGTAGTCCCTGGGCTGTCTTTTTTCTAGCTTGGAAATCAGGGAGGGGGAGAAGGCAGCAGATCTTCTTTGGTGGGGAGGATAATTATGAGTAAGGCTAGTCTGCCCACCTGTTACAAGTGAACAAGTCTTGTCAATTAAGAAAGGCTCCCCCAAGTATTAATTATGCAAGGAGGAATAAGTCAACAGCTCTGAGCTCTGCAGAAGAAAACACAAGAAAACTTGGAAACTTTGTATTTTTGTGGTGAAACATAAAGGTTGGATGAGTAGGTAGAACAATTCAGTTTTCTTTATTTAGCCTGGTAAATTGCTTACTACCGAGGTTTCTTGGGAGTTTACAGTAAAAAACAAATTTAAAACTGGATGTTAAAAATTGTTAAATAGCACTTGAAGCAAGTAGAACTAATTAAAACTAACCATTAAGATCGACAGTTAAGAGTCTGAACAAAAGATAGGTGTTTTAACGGCTGTTTAAAAGTTGATAAAAATGAAGGAAGTGCGTTCCAAAGGGTGCGGTGGGCAGTAGAGAAAGCGGAGTCCTGAGTCACCGCCAGATGAGCTTGCAACAACTGTGAGCAAACGTGGAGTTCTTAGTACTTAGTAAGTGTGGAGGTTCATATGGAAATAGGAAGGAGCCTGGACCTAAGCCATGTAAGTTTTTAAAGGTAATGATCAGGACTGTGTATTATGCCCGGAAACGAATTGCTGGTTGGTATGGTGCCTTAAGCACAGAGAAAATATGAGATCTTTGCATCTCTGCTGAATTTGTACCTGCTGAAGTTTGCAGATGAGACACAAAGTCACCTCCACATAGAGCACTAGAGTCATGCATGGAAATTGCAGCATGTGCACCACAATTTTAAGAACAACAACAGTCTTTATTGCAGTCATTAACCAGCACAAGGAAATTAGTATTCAAATGTCCAAAACATCCAAAACCAAATTGACAACATCAGGGCAGTCAGGAAAAGTACATAATTTTGGCCAAAAGACAATATTGGATCAAAATATGCTAAGAGGCTTGCTCAGGCTACACATACACAACAACACCACAGTTTTAAGGTCATTACTGCCTGGAAAGGGATGCATGTCATTTGAAGCTGATAGAAGGGACTCCTATCCATTGCCGTAATCTGGGGAACCAGGGAGAGAGTCAGATCCAGAAGCACCCTCAAACTGCCTGATCCCATTCGGAACAGACAGCTCTATCATTCTAGCTTCTTACGATGACTACCTCTGCAGTTTCAATTCCAACCAATCAAGACTACACATAGGGAACCACACACCATTTCTGGGTTAGGGTGGAACACTTGCTCTAAATTGCAGATTGTCTGAGGGCTGGGTTGGTATTGTTGAATGACCAGAGAAGGAAAGAGAAGTGAAACAAGAATGGCTCTGTGATCAAATGTGGTTGTACGTGTTTGGGTATGTTACAGTTGGGGCTGAGAATGGAGGAACAGAGTCAAAAGCTTTGTGGGGTAATCTTATACAGACTATCCTTTGGACACAGATGAGCTAGAGGAGGGATAAATGAAATCCACAGAGAAAATGGATTTGAAGATGAGGAAGGAAAGAGGGTAGGTCTGCTGTTGTTTGCTATGTCTAGGGTTGATTACAGTTTGTATTTCAGCACTTTTGAAAGGCATCAAGTTGGTGAAGAGTGGCAAAGTGTTTTTTTGTGGAGGCATGTCAGAAGGAAAAGTTTATAATGGACATTAATGATAGCACAGAAGTAGACAGTTTGGCAACAGCAGTAATTCTCATCTTTAGTGCTATGATTCTAGGAATGGCTTCTGCTGAAATGTACGGAATAATCATAGGTGTAGGAACTCAGACTTCTTCTCCATTTCCAGGTGTTTTTGTCAAAATACTGCTGGAGACTAGAATTGATCAGAGTTCTGGCTACATCTTTGTGCCTTTAAAGTTATAAAATGGTAGTAATTCTACAAGTGTAGGTTCCTCACTTAATTATCTGTCAGTCATGGAAAGTGGGGATAGTAATAATCCTGTGCTCAAATTGCACAAATGATGCTTCTCTATTCACAGAAACTCAGGCATTTAGAGCAACAAGTTCCTTCTATTGTAAACTTGAAATAATGCTACCATAACTTTGCCCTTCACCCAAATCCCTGACAGTATATCTCAAAAGAAAAAAAGTAGAAGACACAATCCGCCAAGATTGACCCCCATCCCCCAAGACCAGTGCAAACTTAGCAGAAACTCCCCAAAGATCTGGATTAACATGTTAGGAGCTGGAATTTTTTTTATTATATTGGAATCAATGGCAGTCATAACAAGCAGATCACACCCTATGAGCAAATAGAAAGATGGTACAAAGTTATTCACGGTGATACTTCAAATCCTGCATTTTCTTTTATAGCAGTCCACTACCACCATCCTTTTTTCATACTCCCTCATCCCATCCCACCTGCTTGTTTACATTCTCTGCATTCCTGTTCTCCTGACTAGAGAATTCCCACAAGTTAAGCTGGGAACTGTAATGTCACTATTGAACTCTGACAAATAATTTGCCCAGTGATTTTTATCTTAGTGGGATAGTGGAAATAAAACACCCAGTTTACATATTTCTGACTTCTATAATTGTCTAACTCAATGATCTCATTTTTCTAGGGACACCGCAAAAATATGACCCAACTTTCAAAGGCCCCATTTATGACAGGTAAGAGCACCCCATTGGTGAAAGGTTTGAGAGCAGTCTTGCATTGTTATGCTGTTATTTTTCAGTGTACTGTGTCTAGAGTGATGGTTTATTGCCATCTGTTGTTTCTGACTCCCTTGCCTGCCCACCCAAATTTTGGAACTAGTGACAGTGAGAGGATGACTCTATTGAAAATGCTGATCCAGCAGCCCAGAGGTTTTGATCATTTCCTTGGGACACATGGGCTGGACCTAGTAGCTACAGCTCTTTTTCATTCCTTGCTTTGTGCACAGACACAGTTTGTTTTCTAGCTATTATTTAATTATAATACAAGATTGGTAATATACTTTTACTGACATTGCATATGATCAGTGGTTCAAATATTTCAATTCATGTCTTATATTGCAATAATTCATACATAATTTTTATCAGCCAATATTTTACTTTACTTACTGGGCCACATTAGTTGCATCATCTTGATGATCAGACAAATATTTGTTCTGTAGGATCTTGAACAATTATTATGATTAAGTACTGCTACCTCATGACTAGAAATTGAATGGAGATTGTTCTTGTTCTCTGATAATATTTATTTATCTCTGTGTTAGTTTATTGGATTTAAATGTTGCCAACATAATTCAGAGTCATGGTGGCTTACAAACAAATTTAAAATAGCCATCCAACAACAGTCTAACTTACCTCTCTTCTCTAACTTTGCCAAACTTTCCATCTCTTCACACACACACAGAATGGGAATCTACTCATTTGCCATCTTGGAAAACAAAAATGATTGAATTGTGGTATAGCAATGTATTTAATAAATACATTTTATGCAGTCACAAGATATATCTCTTTATGAAAACTAACTAACAGAAGCCTAATAAGGTTATTTGATTTTAGATCTGGATCATTTTGTTTCCTGTTGACTTCTTTGTGTGCAGGACTAGCAGGACTGGGTTTAACATACCATCTTCTCTGAATAACTGTAGTAGTGACCATGTACTTATCTAAAAACTAGAGGTGGTGGTTCCCTGCTTCTGAGTGATTAACCTCCATTCCCCATCTCTTCACTACAGGGCGAAGGAGGAACGTGTTGGTTATATTTGCCTGTCCCTCGTGGTTGAGATGGGCTGTAGTTTATTTGTCACTTGATTAGAGAGTTTTACTTTTTTTAGTCGCAAGTCTGAATTTGAATGATGAAATTTTGATGTCAAACAGTCAACTGACGTGTGATCAGAGACAAATATATTGTTACTTACTCTCATTCAGCTTACTTTCTCTTCCAGGAGCTGCACAGATATCATCTGTTGTATCTTGCTGCTGGTTGCAATCGGGGGCTATGTTGCAGTGGGTATTGTGGGTACGTACCCTACTGTTTATTATTATTTTTTCTGCCTTGAGGTATTATTTTTGCTGCTGAAAGTTGGATATGCTAAGGTTGGATGGAGAAGGAGAATTATAACTGCCAAGAAGGTATATAATCGTAGAAGGATATAGGTGGGATTCAAATGTGGTAATTGGTATTAAATGGTATTGGATTTTAAATGATTGTTGGCTCTTTAATCCTGTTGCCAGTGTCTGCTGCACCCGGGCTTTGTCCCTTCGGGGTAGCCAAGGGTTGGGCTTGGCCCTTTGAGAGGATTGGTGGGGGCCACACTCTAAAAAGTAGTGGCTGGTTTTGGGACATAACCACATTTTATTTCATTTCAATAATATTTAAATGTAATTAAAATATATATAGTTGAAATTATTACCTCTAGTCATGTATTTAATCATTTCCCCCTTCTGTTACATTAAATACTGCTGCTTCTTCTGGTAATACCTAGTAAAAGATGGTTGCCTTGATGTCTTGATTGATTACATGCAGGGCTATTTGTCAGCGGGACTATAGTCGTTTGAGAAGATCCCGGCTGCCACTCTGGATTTTGTGAGCTTCAGTCCCTTAGAGTGCTCCCCACATCTATATGATCTTTTATTGCCATCTGGATTGTTATTTTATATTTATATTTTTATGTTGTATTTGTATGTATATTTTATATATTATTATGACTATTGTTTTTAATCTGTTTTAACTTGTTAGCTGTGTTGTAAACCGCCCAGAGTCCTCTTTTGTGGGGAGATGGGCGGTGGCAAAATTTGAAAAATAAATAAATAACGTATTTGCCTGACTCTTTAACAGAGTTAGTATAATGCAGCAAATAGAGATCTGCGTTTGGGATTAAATGTCAGCTAGTTTAATGAGAGCACAGAGCACACTGCATTTTCAGATTAATTTATCTCACATATTCTAAACATAAAATCACAATGCCATTATCCTAATTTCCTAGGATAAAAATGAAATATAGACATGAATAAAAGGCGTACGTTAAAAGCTTGAAGTAATTGCTTGGAAGCTATGTGGTGCTTCAAGATCTGGAGAGAAGTTACTCTGGAGTTGGGCGATGCCTAAATTGAATGAATTAAATTAAATTAGTCAAATTGTAAATGTTCTCTTCAGCATGGACACAAGGAGACCCCCGCAAGGTGATTTATCCAACAGACAGTCGTGGTCAGTTCTGTGGCCAAAAGGGCACACCCAATGAGTAAGTATCAAAGAGAAATCCTCTTGTTTTCTGCATGGTCTATGCCAAGAGACTGGTATATCTGAAAGACTTCCTGATAGTTTTTTGGGAGCTCATCTGTTGAAGCTCTTGTTGATCTCTAGAACAGTAAAATGATCCTGAGGGTTGAGATGATTGCTTTCTGATATGTGACTGGGTTGCCAGGTTTCCAGGGGAGTTGGAATGGGATGATAATCTGAATTTGAACCACCATGGCACTAGACATATCCAACCAAACAAGGGCTAAAATGTATTTGAAGTCCTACTCAGTGGTGATTATACTTTGGCATTCCAATTGTAGCTTTGCATTAGCCATCTTTGGGAGGTGAACATTTTATGGAGATTCCATGATAGAATGTTATAATCCTTTTGTATAACAGTTTGCCAAATTGCTTGTATTCATGTGGACTTGGATACCAGAATTGATACCGAACCAATTGATATAACTTTGGCCCATGCTGATTTAATGATAATGGACACTTTTGCATTTTGACAGCCTGCAAATGTAGGTAGAACTCTCAAAGAGATGAAACTTAGCACAAGTATGCTTCACCTTGTATTTCCTGGTTTATAAAAGTGGTTGGTGTGATTGGCGAAGTAGATAAGGGAAGTAGTGAACTCTGCTATTATACCTAAAAACTCCAGTTCCAATATAGTGCTTTAGTATATGGTGGCATCTTAACTCCTGGGATTTCTAGATAAGGCAAATAATTTCAGTCAGTGGTCAGGCCTGATTATGGGGTACAGACTATTTCATCAGCTTGTGCATTATCAGTCCCAGGAAATGGGCAAAGGGAATATGTTTCTTAGACATCTCGGAAGCTGTTACTGTAATACCACTGACTGAGCTATCAGGAACTGGAGGGACTGTCTCATAGTGGCTCAATGGGGTGATTTCAGAAAGGGTTCCTGGGAAACTCCTTAAAACAGTGGCCACTGTAGTTATAACACGTTCATTCTTGATCTTCACATTATCCAACATAGCATCTGAGGCAGGCAACTTTTTCACAGGAGGGGCCATTTTTTCATGGTTTCCAAGAGTTGCAGGATAGAGTCCAATTATATGATTACATTACCACCTAGGAGATGCTGGGAGTTATGCAGCATATAAATTTAATTCATCATCATCATCATCTCCATTTCAATTTCCAATATAGACCTTCCACATCCCCATGGGTTTTTCTTGAAAAGGGTATTTGTGGTGTCAGTTGAAATCAGGAAACTGGTTTTGGGATAGGGAAGAAGATGCTTTGGAGAAAAAAAAACCAGCAGGAGGTCAAAGGTTCTGCCTCCATAGAAATGTCAGTTGATCCTTCAACCTTTCCACACACACACACATACTGAAAGAGATGGTAGAGATCAATGAAGAGAGGGTAGGGAAGAGACCACAACAGGGAAAAGAGTGCTTCCCCCATGCACCCTAGTGTCTGTGAAATTTCAGGGCAATTTCTTAAAATAAAACGGTTGTGTTTTGAGCCTTGTTGTTACTGTGGGATAATTGCATTAAGCCTCTACATCAAAGGTCATACAGAATGGCATGCAGATAGGCCTGGCTCAAGTCTCTCGTTTCGAGGATGTACTTCATTGGTTACTATTAAATGTATAGCCTGCTTTTCCACTTAGGTAAGCAGTCAAGGAGGTTTACAGCAATAGCACAAACTACCACGTTGGTAATAATCCTACCATTAAAAGAAATACATCATCATTCAGATCCATTAACAGGATTAGCCCTGGTAAGAGCAAGGGAAATGCTTGATACAGACTTGATTGTAATTCATTTATAAGTGACACCTAAGCCTTAGAGGGAATACCTTCCACATTTTTTCAAGCTTTCTATATCATATGGTTTCACCTGTTGATAGGAACAGTTGTTTGTAATATTTCATTCTGTTTCCAGGCAGAAGCCTTTCTTGTTCTACTTCAATATCATACAGTGTGCCAGCCCTCTGGTGTTGCTGGAATTTCAGTGTCCTACCACACAGGTGAGACTTTCTCTGGACTTTGTCCTTGTCGTTTTCTCCAGGGATGTCAAACTAGAAGAGTGTTGTACTTTTTTGTTTGGGTTGTATTCATGAACAAGCGAATACAGACATAGAATTCTATATTGTTCTTTGATTGTTGGAGTCTGTTTCAGGGGCAGCAGCATTGACTTTGCCTGGGCTGAGAAGCTAAGCAGTACTGGGCCTGGTTAATACTTAGATGGAAGACCACCAGGGAATATATTAGAGGTATAGGCTAGACTGGTGTGAGGAAATGTAGTTGTAATATTCTCCAGCCAGTAGGAAGAACTGGCGTTTATTGGTGGGAAAAGCACTTTTGGCTTTGCTTCAAGTAGTTTCACAAGAATTCAGAAGCTGGAATTCGCTGTCACAGAGCTTCTTCATCTGTAGCTTATCAAACTTTCAGTTTAGCAAACTTCTTTTTTATTGATTTGTTAGATTTCCTCCAAAAACTTAAGATCTCATAAATAGTATTCTTTCCCTCAGTTCTACTCCATAGTAACAACCTTGTGAGATAGCTTAGTCTGAGGGAGTGGGAGAGAGTGTAGAGGGCAGAGAGAATGGCCTTGAAGGACAGGAGGGAGATCCGTTACCAAGGCAATGATGCCCTTCCAAGAAACAGACTTAAGAAAAAGCCTCAGACAGGCCCCTCCCTAATTCACACAAAGATAAAGTGGGGCAGGAGGGAAGCACATTAAGACTTGCAAGATTCTGTTGTTATAGCTGTTTTATTAAAGTATTTTTAGATCCATATGGCATTTGTTTCTTAATCTGGTCTACCGTATAGAGCTGACAGAGACTGGCCCAAATTCATGCCGTAAACTTCCATTGATGAGTGTGGACTTAAACTTTAGTCTCCGCAGTCCTAATTCAACATTTTAATCTCTGTACCACACATCAAAGCAGGATATTTTTTAAATGTATTTGGAGAATTAACATTCCTTTGATTTTTACCACAGCAGAACTTTGGTCAGTAGTTCTTTACTATCACATTCCAAAATTAGTTGTACTGAACTGGACTGGACATTCAAGACTAATTTCTACATGGAAAACCTATTTACAATGAGTATTTCAAAGTATATAAGGGACTGAATTTAAGCCTAGGGTGTTTCCCTTGCTCCACCTTCTTTACCAGCTCTCTGTAAATCCCAAAAGTATTTCACATACTAATGAGGAAAAAAAATGGTGACTTAAATTCCAGATACCTGGCATGAAGAAAAAGTTGAGACCTTGACTGTAACACATCAGGATAATACGTCGAGGGTTGTGTTCTATAGTCTGGGGATGTGAATTATTTAGATGTAGAGTACTCAATAATTAGACTCTAAGACTCAATTTGAAGCAGCTGCTGGAACTATGGTTGCATTTCATTCTCTGTCTTTTCTCTTTCCCTTTTTTGCTTCTTGCTTAAAAGCATGAGGAAAAATAAACTAAATAACAAAAAGATACTGAATTCAATAATATTCAAAATATCAAATCATATAGTTTAGGAAGATGGTAACTACAATTGTATATAATTTGACATTTTTAAAAAGAGCAAAAATATTTGGACATGTGTATCATGAAAAGAGTGATATCAGTGAAGTTTGATTTGATTGCTTGGAAGTCCCCTTCTTGCTCCTCCATTCAATAATAATTCCAGATGTCCAAAATCCACAGGCCAATGATCCACTGCAACTGAACCTTTCTTTTGGCTATGCACTGTGCATGAATACCTATAAATCTCCAATGCTGGGGATATAGCCAAGGAAAGCATATTTTATTGAACAGTCATATTGACAATTCACTGAATCTCAAACTAAAATATGACAATAGTAGGAAAATCTCACAGCATGTTAATGTCACAGTTCCGGAATTGCTTTTCTAACATCAAGAGACCTGTATTCTTTCTTAAGCATTCCCTGAAGTGTGCAATAAATAACATTTTTATTATTAATCATATTTCAAGCTCAAAATATATTTGTTAGTAAAAATACTGTGTGTGTGTGTGTGTGTGTGTGTGTCTACATATATAGTATAACGTACCTAGAGAAGTACAGAACTTAGAGTTTTTATAAAATATCTTCACTAAGAGTTCATGCATGTTGTGAACTAGAGTATCACATTGTCTGGGGATTTCATATTCCATTTAGTTTGTCAAAAATAATGCATTGACTGAACATCCTAAATGGACCTTTTCCTATTATTTTCTTTCTTTAAAATACAAGTACATGAAATTTTGCTGCTCTCTTAAATAAGTCAATTCCTTAAGATCTGTACAGGAGGAAAATAATAATAAATATTATTAATATTAATATTATTAATTATTATTATTATTATTATTATTATTATTATTATTGGATGATGGACATTGCATTACCTGGAGACAGCAAAATAAAAGAGAAAGAACTGGAGAAAATCACAAAATATAAAGACCTGCAAATAGCAGTAGAACGGCTGTGGCAAAAGAAAGCAAAGATAATACCAATAGTAATAGGCGCCTTGGGTGCAATTCCAAAACATCTGGAGCACCACTTGAACACCATCGGCATTGACAAAATCACCATCAGTCAATTGCAGAAGGCAGCTTTACTTGGAACAGCTTACATCCTGCGACAATACCTTTAATATTATTAAACAACAACATCTGCCTATCCCAGGTCCTTGGGAAGGACTCAATAGGTGAACAAAAATGCCAAATCCAGTCTAAACATCTGGCTGACCACGCAACCAACCATAATAATTTATTAAATTTATATGCTGTCTGACTCCCAGTGACTCTGGGTGGTTTACAATTCTTAAAACATGTAAAAAACAAAGAAAAAAAACCCTCTCAAAAACAGCACAAGACAAAGGAACAACAATGGCAAAGAAAATAACCCAGAGGAGAACAAAACGGAAGAAAGGGGCATCAATCTCCCTTGCCAAAGACCTGGGCGAAGAGCCAGGTCTTTAAGGCCCTTCGAAATCCCAGTAGGGTGAGAGCTGTTCGAATTTTGGGGGGAACCTCATTCCAGAGGGCAGGCACTGCTACAGAGATGGCGCACTTCCTGAGTGTCAATAGGCAGCATTGTTTAATTGATGGAACCCAGAGTGCGCCAACCCTGCCAGGTCGAACCAGTCAGGCAGATCCTATGGGAGACAGGCAGTTCCTCAAGTAACCAGGCCCTTTACTGTAAGGAATGAAGGAATTTCATTTATTGTAATAATTCAGCAATAATATTTAGGTTCTGGAGGGAAGATGTATTCTGTAGTTTTACATATGTGATCCGGTACCTGCGTCCAGTACCTTTATCTTTCTTACGTTCTTAGAGAAATAAGAATCCCTCTAGCAGTTTACCTACACTTTTAAAATAATGTAAGGACTTAGATATTGCATTTTTGGCAATAATACATCACATAGGTAAAGGTAAAGGTTCCCCCCGCACATTTGTGCAGTCGTGTCCGACTCTAGGGGCCGGTGCTCATCTCCGTTTGTTAGCCAAAGAGCCAGCGTTGTCTGAAGACGCTTCCACGGTCATGTGGCCGCATGACACGCGCGGAACGCTGTTACCTACCCACCGAAGTGGTACCTATTAATCTACTTGCATTTGCATGCTTTCGAATTGCTAGGTTGGCAAGAGCTGGGGCTAGTGTGGGAGCTCACTCCGCACGCAGGGCTAGGGATTCGAACCTCCGAACTTGCGATCTACAAGCCTGGCATCTTACCCACTGAGCCACCACGCCCCAATACATCACATAGCACACCATAAACAGGTTGATTTTAAAAAAATAAAGCCCATTTATTTTTGTCTGCTATTGTGCTGGAAAAGTGCAAATTTGTGGCAGTATATTAATGAAGTATAGGGAAATAGAAATGGCTAGAACAAATCCATCATCGCGGCAAACCTGAGGAAAATCAGGAAATTTGAAGAATATTGCAGGATAATATATATGCCTGGGGCGCGATGGCTCAGTGGTTAAGACGCCAGGCTTGTCAATCGGGAGGTCAGCGGTTCGAGACCCTAGCCCCTCGTGACGGAGTGAGCTCCCGCACTCACCCCAGCTCTTGCCAACCTGGCAATTCGAAAGCATGCAAATGCAAGTAGATAAATAGGTACCACTTCGGTCGGATGGTAACAGCGTTCCGCGCGCGTCATGCCGGCCACATGACTGCAGAAGTGTCTTCAGACAGCGCTGGCTCTTCAGCTAAGAAACCGAGATGAGCACCGGCCCCTAGAGTCGGACACGGCTGTGCAGGGAAAACCTTTACCTTAATATATACTTATGAAATCCGAAAGAAAGCAGTGTAGTTCCTCAGGAAGTTATCATTATAGCGGTTTTAAAAAATGTATTAAATTTTAATACTATAATATAAATCTTACATTACTGCTGAGATTCACAAGAGGGTAGCCAGTCATAAACAGCAATTTCCCCAAAATCAGCTTGATGATCTTGCTTTCTTCCATGTTCTTAGCCCTCATGATAACCATCAGTTCCCAGTTTACCTTTATCTTGGGGGGGGTGGGGGGTGGCAGGTTGACAATTCCAGACAAAGCATGAGGTGTTATGAATGTGGAATCAAAAAAAATTCATGGAAATTCTTGAGGATGGTTCTTTATTTTAAGGATGACATCTTTTAAATTTTATTTAAAATAATTTTAAAATGAATAGTGGCAGCGATCATGCAGGCACCAAGGGTGGCATCCATAAGCAGATTGACACCCATGAATGCTTTTTTGGGGTTTCCTGAGATACACCATGGATTGCAAACCAGAGAAGTTGTATTACGGTACAGTGCAATGTATAAATTCAGTCAATAAATTACTGTGTACCTTGGGGTTTTTTCAGATCTGTGTGAGCAAGTGTCCAGATCGCTATCTCACCTTCCTACAAGCCTCCACTGTTGACCTCACAGGAACCAAGGAACTAAAATATTATCAACAGTTTTGTGTCCCAGAATTTACAGATCTGAAGAAGGTAAGCGGGCTGGATTGTTGGATAGTTGCCTGTGTTCTTCTTGAAAGATCAGAGAGAGAATCTCCTTTTCTGGGCAGGAATTAACCTTCGATGCATCCTGTCTCTCTCAATCTCTGCTCCAGAGTGCACCTGAAGTGTTGAAAGATGGTGACTGCCCAGCCATGCTTACCCCAAGCAAGCCCTGTAAGTCCTTCTGGAAAAGAAAGCTGGTAGGAGAAACTCTGGGGACTTAATTCTGGTGTCAAGTGCAGCTGAACCACCTTAATGCAGCCACGCAAGGGCTGTGACTGCCAGCTGCTTCCATAGTCATTCCACATACGAACTCGAGATTTTATGGTAATTTTGCTTGTTCCTCACAGGATAGATCTCCGTGAGTTACTTAGCCTAGTCTTTTCCTTGAAGCAAGCTATCTCTAGATTTAAAAAACCTTCAAAAACATCCAAATGATTGATTACCTAAACTCTGTAGCTGGCTTGGATTTAGTTGCGTATTCTTAATTT
Source organism: Charina bottae (assembly GCA_023362775.1). Lineage (NCBI taxonomy): Eukaryota > Metazoa > Chordata > Lepidosauria > Squamata > Charinaidae > Charina > Charina bottae. The sequence continues at coordinate 5,070,574 of JALMGJ010000021.1, read as the reverse complement.
ACTTAACCTTGATGACACTGTGACTATCTAGCTTCAGTGATTCAAAATTGGGCAACAGAAGGTAAAACCTGTGGTAGTTTCCAGATTCTTAGTTTCCAAAACTCAGCAACATGATTTTGTTGTGCAGAGCAGAGCTTGGTCTCTGCTCATTGTTTTAAACCCTGGTACATGTTAGATAGGAAGATCAAAGGTCTTTGATCTTTTGAACTGAGAACCTTCATAGACATCAAAGGTGTTGTTCTTCTTAGCTACTCCCACAACATATATTGAATAGGTGACTGTCGTTCCTGTAAGTTGAAATGAGTACAAGGCTACTTTCTATGTGCCAAATGGTCCCTGTTTCTCTATCTCTTGCTTTCCGTTTTTGAGCCAATTTGTTTTTGAACATTCAGTAGTGGACGAGCCTCTTCCAGCCAGATGTTTGTAATACACATAATTCTAATAATTTCATCTTGAATTTAGATTATGATTTAATACATCCTGAATTGGTAGTCATAATTGGGAATTGCAAGTAGGTCAGTGTGATAGGTATAATCAGCCTACTTCATTAGTAGTAGTAGTAGTTATAGTAGTTGGCATTTCCAAGATGGGAAACAAGTGAGAGAAATAGAGTATACAAAAATTTCATCCAATAAAAATAGTTTACAACTAAACAACAAGACCAATTAAATAAATACTTAAGCGAATAGCAACCAAACCTTACAATCATACGTATTAAGAAAGGTGCTATAATAAACATTTGATTTACAATACAGCCATGTGCAAATACTCTGTAACTTAAGTAAAACAGGGACTAACATGGGAATGCCAATCATAATGAGAGCAGGATGGGACAAGCAAACCCTGCCCTAACTCACCAGTTAAATAAAAGTGTCCCACATTCCATACTCTTCTTTCCCATAACATTGATTGAAATAGTCAACATTTCCCCCGCTTGGCAGTTCCTTTTGCAGTCCTAAGGTTAAACAATCGTTTTAAACCCATAAACACCAGTCCAGAGTTTTCAACTGAGAGTATTCCATTCTCCCCCACAACAGTAAAAAAGCCATCTTTTCCAACGTCGTCATCGTCTTCTATCATAGTATTTTCATGTAGTTGTTTCATTTTAACTAGAATCTCATCTCGAATGTCCCAGTCTGTATAATAATTTGACAACCCTTTGAAAAAATAACTTCTTGCTGACAACGTAATTCTCTGAGATCTTCTTTAAAATCTTCCATTGTTCAAACAGTAAATTATAGCACACCCTAAAAAGTTAACTCACAGAAACAGAGGTTAATGAATTAATCCAAAATTAACCAAAGAAAATATACTAGCAGACAGTTTGGAAAAAAGTAAATAGAAAGCCTAAAGTTTAAAATAAGAAATGTGTAGAAAGAACACTTCAACCTTGAAATTCAGCAACAAAGATAACGGAAAGGCAATGTTACAGTTCTCAATATAACCCAGATGGGGGGGAAAAAGCCAAAACTTTTTTTTTAAATAGTTAAAAATCTCCAAAAATAACTATAATCACCAAGAGATTCCGCTTTTTCTTACTGTAAAAAGCTTATCTTAAGATACAAAACTTAAAAAAACAAATTGGGTGTTTAAGATATGGAAAGGCATGACTTATTTCCCCTTTTTAAGCGGGTGCATACGTGGCTTAGAACAAGATTAAATCCCAGCCTCCCAGTGTAGTCTTACCGCTCAGTCGCAGATGCTGTCTACGATCTCCTGGCTACAACTCACGGTCTGGAGGACAAATGGGTCAATTCTCAGCGTTTTCCTTAATCCGGATAAACACTTGGGGCTACAGAAAAACCTGTCTGTGCCCAAAAAAAACTACCACGCTGCCAGCTCTGCCCATGGAGCTCACAGGCAAAGTTGTTCAGTCGGCCATTTTCCACAGGAAGCTCCTGATTCCAGAGTTCTTGAAAGCCCAGAAACTGGAGATTACAACCCTGGGTGGGGAACAGAAGGGAAACGCTGCCCAGAGAACATAAGAAATGAACCTGATTGTCAGATGACATAAAGATGTATGCGGGGGCAGGGAGGGGAGGGGGGACTGGGAGGCTCAATATACAAGTACCAGTAGTTTAAACTGGGCTGGTTCAAATAGGGAGCTTGTGAATGGCCCTGCAGTGTTGTGAAACACGAGAAGAACGTGGTGCTGTACTCAGGCAGAGGAAGTAGCTGGAGTTAAGTGTTTAGATCTCTCTGATGTCTTGTGAACTGCAGTGGCTCGTAGATGCTTACCTGCAATCAACAGTAAGAAAGGTGTTATCATGGTTGGAAACGCAACAACTTTTGATGATGGAAGTGGAAAGAAAAGGAATGTGACAGAACTTCTGGAAGGGGCCAAGTGAGTTTTATTTGCCTCTTGTGATAAATTTATTTATTTACTTATTTGGTCTACATGGCCAATTAGCAAAAAGTGACTCTGGGTGACTTCCCAAATTGTAGGAACATAAAAACCAAGTATTAGAAAATAAAACACAATAACTGTCTGGAACGGAAAAGAGAACAGAATAATAGAAACAACAAAAATAACACACTTAACCAAGGCCAACCAACACTTATGTTTAAGATCTTTCATTCTGGCCTAATGCTTGAGGGGAAGAACCAGGTTTTCATGGCCTTACAGCGGGACAGAAAGGTGAGAACCATCCAAACCTTGTGGGGAACAGATATCTCCTAGGTCCCACTAGGGGGCACTCTGTCATGGAAGGGTAACCCAAAGCATGCCCACTCTGCCAGATTTCATGGGCCTAGCAGAGATAATTGGAGACAAGGCAAATAATGAAGGACTTTATAGGTTTATAAGCACCTGGAATTGCATCTGAAAGCTTATAGGGAGCCAGTGTGCCTCACCAAGTAGTGATGTTAAATGGGCATACCAAGGTACTTCCATAACTACTTGCACCACTGAATTCTGGATCAATTACAGGTTCTGGTGGTTTTCAAGAGCAGGCCCATGTACAGCGCATGGCAATAGTACAAACAGGAAATGACCAGGGCATGAGGGACTGTGAATAGGACCTCTCAGGTCCTATTCACAATTCACAACAGGCACAATTGTTGCTCAAGATGGAGTTGTCCAAAGGCCTTCTTGGCCACAGCTGCCACCTGTTCTTCCAGCAGGAACTGAGTCCAATAGGACCCTCAAATTGATGCCATTGCCTGGGGGAATGTACCCTCATTCAGGACCAAAACTAGAGAGTCCTCAGAGTCATGAGACTCAAACCCCCAAAGCTACTCAGTCTTGCTCTGGATAAGCTGAAGACTGTTTTTCCTTGTCCAAACTCCCACAATGAAATAGGACTTTGACAGCAACACTTGGTCAGTCTAGGGCGGAGAAAGTATAACTGGGTATTGTTGACGTATCGATGGTACCTGAAACCTGTACCAACAGATGTCCTCACCCACTGGTTTCATGTAGATATTAAATAAGAGTCCTGAGGGATCCTGCAAAGTAGGGTCCTTGGGCTGGATTCCCCACCGCCACCAAACACCAACTGGAAATGGAATTTCTACTGGAGTTTCTACTGGAGGAAGGAGAATTAGTGGAGCACTGTACTTCCCACTCCTAAATCTTGAAACCAGTCCAGAAGGATACTATGATCAATAGTATCAAAAGCTGCTGAGAAATCAAAAAGAGCTAAGGTGGATGTACTAACTCCATCATGGTCCCTTCAGAGATCTTCTGTAAGTGCGATCAGTGCTGTCTCAGTATTATATCCTGGTCTGACATCCAAATGAAAGAGGTCCAGATAATCCATTTCATCTGTAGCTGTAAGATGACCACCTTCTTAACAGCCTTCCCTCAAAATTGTTGGATCCCAGAAAAGGTTCTTGAGGAGGGGACAGACCACAGCCTCTTTAAGAGCTGCAGGTGCCACTTTGATCTAACTGCATGTCATCTCCTGAGAGGCCTTAACCAACCAGGAGGGACGTGGATTTATTATAGTGCCGTGGCTGTACTCACAGCATTGAGGACCCTGTCCACTTTCTCAAGATGAACAGGTTTAAACTCTTCCCAGATCACCATGCTAGACCATGCCCTAGTTATCTCCAAGAGACCTACAAAACCAGAGTTTATCTCAGAGTGAATCTGAGCAATTGTATCTGACAAATGTTTAGAGTATCTTCACAGCACTCTTGCAGATATTCTTCCAGTCCCTTCGTCCCCAAGAGAGATAAGATCATCCTGAATAAAGTCACTGGATGGCAGTCTGCAGATGTGATAAGAGCAGAAAAATAGTCACATTTTGTAGCTCTTATCACAAGGTAATCATTAAGAAAGGTGGTTACCCATGCTCTATCAGGTTCACTCCTTGTTTTTCTCCAGTGATGTTCCAGGTATCTCTTCTGCCTTTCATTTTCTGGAGTTCCTCAGAGAATCAGGGAGCTCTCTGGCATCTACAGACAGGGGCCATGCAGGTGTGATCCAATTCAGGGCCAACAATGCCCCTTCCTCCCTGCAGCAATAAGGCCCTCGGTCAAATGATGCATGAGAGCCTCAGGAATCAACTCTAAGTTCCTTCTGAAACCCAGCTGGGTCCATCAGGTGTCTGGGAATAGGTCCTTCCTCCTTGCAGGGAAGAGTGGCTGCAGAAAACTCTAGGGTTAATGGCAGGAGATTGGCAATATCTCCTAATTCCAGATCATGTCACCACTGCTCTGAGATAAAAACCAGGTGTAATATGTGATCAGTACATTATGTTGGCCACATAACCACTGGAGTCAGGGCAGTGGTGAGCAAGAACTCCTGATTTACTTCCCAACTCTTGCCCCGAGAGGGCAAATTAAAGTCCCCCCAGCACTATTTGTTGGGAAATTCTACTGCCAACCCAGATACGGCCTCTAGTAACTTGGGCAGGGAGGCCTATCTGATCCCTTGAACCTAGTCTTGCCAGCAGAGTCTCACAACCAGCTATCCGCACAGCCGTGTGTCTGAAAACCACCAGGGTCTCTCAAATAACAGTAGCCACTCCACCACTCCTGCCCTGGAGTCACAGCTGGTGTCATATTCAAAACCCAGGTGGGCAGTTCTCTGAGAGGGGAATGCCCTCCTCCGTGCCCAGTTAGGTCTTAGTAATACATGCCAGGTTTCTTCAGGTTTACAACAAGTTGATTTGGCATTTGGAAGCAACAGTCAACACGCTGGGACACTGGGTTAGTAGTGACTGGGTATTGGGATTGAGTGCAGGGGGTTGGGGAGCAGAACTGGGATTGAATACTGAGACCGTGTTCCTTGAGAGTGGCACACCGCATCTGCCCATGACCACAAAAATGGAAGCTAATGAATATACAGATGAAGAGTTCCTAGCTTTCAACATAGAGGAGGAGTTGTGTCCCCCCCCCCAATATGCTATATTCATTGGGTGGTTCATCTTTGTTAACCATCCTTCTCCCCATGTAAACGGAAATGTGCTCATATTACTAAGATGCTCATTAGCCTCAGCCATGAGTGAGTGAAGCGCCTACAGTGCTGATAAATGATTAGGCACAGCAAGAGCAGGTGGAAGAGAGCATCTTGGTATAGCTCAGACACCCTTTTTTACATTTTCAGTGTCCTATATTAAACAGATAATTCAGTGCTTTCCAAACTGCCGCCGTTGGCGACACACCAGCAGCGGCAGCGCGCGTGCACGGCGGCGGCCTCACTAAAACGCAGAAGCGCTGATGGCGCGCTGCTGCTGCCGCTGTGCACACTGCCACCCCCGCACGCACCCCCGCACCGCTGCTTCGTGACACACAGTTTGGAAAGCTATGAGATAATTGTTCTTGTCAAGCTTCTCCTGTGTCACATAGCTTCTAGGGTTTGGCAGTGCTCTGCATTTGGTCTCCAAAAGGTGCTTTGGAGCATATAGGAGCATGAACCTAGTGCCTATCTGTAAGCCTGACTGTAATTCTCAGTTTCCTGTGAATGTGGAGACAGATGGGAACAACTTCCAAAGCCACGCAAGCCTTGGGAAAAAATGTGTCTGCTTTATTGATACAAAAATAGGTGCTCGTGGGCACTCCTGTGCATTCCAACGCACCTCTTTGGATAGATTTACACATTCCTAGAAATTGCATTTTCTTTCCTCCTGTTATTTTCACTTTGTGCTGCTTTTAATTGCAGAAAGGCAAATGTCCTTCTGGAGACAAGACAAGTGGCTATGAAGATCTTTGAAGATTACACCGTTTCCTGGTACTGGATAATAATGTGAGCACAGGACTGAATAGCCCAGCTAATCTATAGAATGAAATCAGGGCCTAACTATCCCAAAAGCAGGGCATTGGAGAAATTAGAAAATGTATTACAACATTTGCATTTATATCTCCTCTTCTCTCAGAGAACTCGAGGTGGGTTATATGGGGATCTCCCCTAATTTTATCCATATCAGCCTGACGAGGAGGGTTGGGCTGAGACAACCACTGGCCCAAAGTCACTCAGTAAGCACCATGGTCAAGTGGGGTTTTGACCCTGGGCCCAAAATTTTAACTTACTACACTAGCAGTCTTGGCACTTTGTCACTGCCCTGGCTGAAGCCCTGCTCCCTTGCCTGTCCATTCGTTCATTCCCTCAATTTTTGGGAGCAGTCTGCACTGAAAGTTCATTTCTTTTACATAATTGACATTGTTCACCCACATTGGCTTGATTCATAATAATGTGTTTTAATTTATTTGGGGTTAGTATGATATGTGTAAATCAGGCCACTGTAGTTTGTTCAGTAAACCATGCTTTTAAAAATCCTGGGTTAGCATTAAGTGTGATTGTAGCTATTTTGTTACTGATTCATGTAATCCAAGCAGTTACAATTGTACTGTAAACATCCTCATGATAATGTAGCGGATGAGAATTTACAGAAGAGGAGAATTTATAAAAGAGAGTTTAATGATAACTAACTGCATATACTTTTAAGTAGATGTAAGATGGTGAAACATGAAAGGGAGAAGCCCATTTCACAAATGTATGAAGAAAATTATAATATTCCTCTAAGCATACAGTACGTACATTTCTCGGGTACCTTTTCTGTTTCATATGCTGCTTGGTTTTCAGTGCAAGAACTATTTCAAAACTTTTTTGTCTTCCCTCTGCAGAGGTCTCGTGATTTCCATGGTGGTCAGTCTTGTATTTATTGTTCTGCTCCGGTTCCTGGCAGGGATCATGATTTGGGTGATTATTGTACTGGTGATCCTGGTGCTTGGATATGGTGAGTTTAATCAAGCCTGGAATCTGATGGGTTGGGGCAAAAGTCTACTGGAAGTTCTCACTCTCATCCTGAAGCTCTAGTTTAGAGGTGGACAGTATATGGGCTTCCAATTCCAAGTATTCCAACTGCTCACCATTGGTGAGCTAACCATGGTGAGCTGCTGGGGATTGGAGTTAACAGTATCTAGAAGACCATATGTTAACAAGATACCCATGATTGACACTCCAGATAAGTACTGTACTGCGCTTACCTGGAGTACAGATAAGTACTGCTATACTGGCTAACAATTCTGCGAGTTGCAGTCAAAACTTATCTGAGAACTTAGGTTGAGTAAGACTCTGCTAAGCCTTTATATTTATATGGTTTGAATTTGCTTTCTGTGCCTTTTAACCACCACTTCCCATTAGGGCTGTCATGTTGTGGGTATAATGGGAATGTTAAACCAAGGCTTTGGGTAATACTTTTCTCTGCCTTTTCCATTATTCTGACTCCTGTCTTTGTCTTCCAGGAATCTTTCATTGTTATATGGAATATGCTCATCTGAAAGGACAGGCTGGTTCTGATGTCTCCTTGATGGATCTTGGATTCCAGACAGACTTCCGTGTCTATCTCCACCTGAAGCAAACCTGGTTAGCTTTCAGTAAGTTCCTGCTCCAGTGTGCTACCCAGTGATGTGGCTTCTTTATTGAGCAGTCCTAGAAGCTATTTAAAAACTGGAGAAGATCTCCTTGAGCCCCCCATGTAGATGAAAGTTTATTCTGAATAGTTCCAAGAATGTTTCTAGTTTGTGGTTTTTACCCTGCTCAGTAGAACCTGTGTAGGGCAGGACTCATCCCATTTCCTTTGGTTTTTTGATCCAGTGATCATCCTGTGCATTATGGAAGTTATCATTATCCTACTGCTTATCTTCTTGCGCAAGAGAATCCTCATTGCCATTGCACTGATCAAGGAAGCTAGCAGGTGAGGCTGACTTGGACTCTTCCCTCCTTGCAAGTGTCATCCACAACCGTCCTCTCATTAATCAGTTTTGTAGTTCTCCAGAGCTGGCTTGCTATTCTGTCTAAATCTGTTGCTGCTGGAAAATCAAGCAGGTCTGCACAGCATCAAAAAACAAAGAGAAAATTCCAAATTCAGAATAAGTATCTCCTTTTGCCAGGGAACAGACTGAATATCCATCTCAAATATAGACTGTTCTTTTCATTTGTGAGGGATCCCAGGCTAGCCATTTCTTCCAGAACTGCTGGGATGAGAGCAATTAAAGTGTGCAGATAGAGTACGTACTCCTGGAATAGAATCTGTTAACTAACCTGGATATAGGTGATTGGAAACCAGGTCCCAATGTGGCCAAAGAACAAATGTTGAAGAGGGCTTTATTGTGGCTGCGAGTGCTAAGGCACTGGAACTGAATCATGGACTTTTTCTTTCTCCCCATTCCCCATCCCTCTTGCAGGGCTATCGGACACATCATGACATCACTTCTGTTTCCTCTCTGCACTTTCTTTCTGGTGTGTCTCTGCATTGCTTACTGGGCCAGTACTGCCGTGTATCCTTCCTCAATTTGTCTTTCTTTCCTGGAGTCTACCACGGTAGAGATGGGCGGGGATAAATCCAAATAATAAATAAATAAGTGGGTCAAGGGGGCAGGTAGGGATAATGCCAAATGACTCAGTTCTCAGATGCTCATCTCAGGCAAGCAAAAATGGTCTTTTTATTACTGTAATGCAGAGTTCCTTGACTGCTTCTAGTTTCTTGTCTACCTCTAATGAAGCTATCTATAAGGTGTTCAATGATACAGAATGCCAGTATGCTGGAACAACCTGCAAACCAGAGGTGAGAAATTTAAAATAGTTAACTAGTGAAAATGTTTTCAGTCAAGCTGTTCAGAAACCACAAGTGGATAAAGAATACAGCAGTCCACTTCCTGCTGGATGTGTGACTGATCCTCTTGCAAGGGCCACTGATGAGGCTCACTCCTTCAGCTGCCAGGCCAACGCAAGTCCTTGCCTTGGGGAGTCTGAGCAAGCAGGTTTCCCTCCGGCTCTGTGTCTTGCCACTTTCGGATGCTCCAGAAAGTGGGATGTTCAAAGGCTTGTACTTTCTCCCAGGAAATGTACCCAAGCATGCACTTTTGTCCTTTAGCCAGCGTAAGTGTAGCTTTATAGGAGAACTAACTCTATGCCTTGTTCATTATTTTAAATTATTTTTTGAAAGGCAAAAGGAACAAATGTTCTAGTTATACCATGTATTCATAATTGGGGCATTCTGGAAATTCTAATTGCACAAGCCAAACTTTCTGTCCTGTCCAGATTTTTGGAAGCCTGCATAGATACTTGGGGGAAAAAAATAGAAAAGCAGCATTATTCTCAAGTAGGAAGTTTTGATGGGACCACCTGGAACTATTTGCTAGAGACAATTTTCTTCCTTCTTTTAGACCTTCAGTGCTTCCAACGTCACCAAGCTGTGCCCAGGAGCACGTTGCCTCTTTGCCTTCTATGGTGGTGAGACCGCCTACCACAAGTACCTCATCATCTTCCAGATTTTCAATGTTTTCATGTTCTTTTGGCTGGCCAACTTTGTAATTGCCTTGGGCCAAGTCACGCTAGCTGGGGCCTTTGCCTCATACTACTGGGCCTTTAAGAAACCTGATGATATGCCAGCGTTTCCCCTCTTCTCTTCCTTTGGACGAGCACTCAGGTAAAGGGACTGGGGTGGAGAGGGAAAAATGTGTTCTGTCCCCTTGATATCAGCAACCTTTACCTTTCGCAGGAATAGTAAATTGTTATTGGGGACCAAGTTCACAGATAGAAAGGAGAGGTGCAAGTGTAGTATAAGATTCTTTGTGATTTGGGTAAGATGAGATGTCCTCACATCTTGGGAAATGGCAAAGTGTTCTGCACTGTGTGGTTTGAAAAAGACTGCTGATTTCTCAAGCTAGTATTACAATTGAAGTTGATATTAGGCTTATTCAAGGCCATTTAGATTCCTCTGGCTGAAAAGATAATGTGCTGCAATTTTCTTTGTCAGAGCAGAGACAACGTGATGTGCTTCAACAGAGCACCGCGTGTGGTTTCGACAGCTTGTGAAAGTCAGAAGAGGCTTCTGCAGAAGCACAGTGCCCACACAGAAGTCTCTTCTGGGCCTGGCAAGTGCTGCTTGGGAAGGCCCAGGACTGTGTTCTGCAGCAGAGCAGCACTTCCCACAGCCCGAAGAGGCTCCGGTGGAAGAACTGTGTGTCCTTCCTCTTCTAAGGAAAAGTGTACAGGTGTGTTGCAGCCTTCGCCAGTGTAATTTCTCTGCTGCTGTTTTCTCCCTGCAGGTATCACACTGGTTCACTGGCCTTTGGGTCTCTGATTCTTGCCATTGTCCAGGTCATTCGAGTCCTTCTGGAGTACTTGGATCATAGACTAAAAGGTACTGTCCCTTCCCCCTCGCTAAAAACTTAAGGCGTTTCTTTTGTAAACCTATCCCCAAGGGTTGGTGCTGTCATGGTTTGTGGGGTATTTGTGTTAGATTTTTTTATTTTAATCTTCATTGTGGTGTTCTGCAGCAGCTTAGGGCCTATAGAAATGTAGCGATGTAAGAGCCTAAGTAAGTAAGCAATCAATGGGATATGATACAGGGTTCTTTCTAATGTAATAGGGAGAAAAATAAAAACCTTCTCCTTTCCTCTTTTGCAATCCAATTAGCTTCTGAGAACATGTTTGCCAAGTTCCTTTTGACCTGTCTCAAATGCTGCTTCTGGTGCCTGGAGAAGTTCATCAAGTTCTTGAACAGGAATGCCTATATTATGGTGAGGAAATGGAACATCTGTGACTTACCTAGGGCATTAATGCTGATTTCTAGATGCTCTGCACAATAAGGGAACTGTTCCAAACCAGTTAGCTGTACCTTTGGCAGAGGTTCACAAGTTTTCCTTTAGATTCTTCGTTACATTTTAAAAGATTTGAAGCAGCCTTGGCTGCCAGATGCACTTATCCTGATCATTTGTACAATGCATTTACTTGCAACCCTGGTGATGTCGTGCCAGTGCTGCAGCAGTTATTCATCATTCTTAGTACTTGTTTTCAGATGAGGTGAGATTTGGACTAGGGGGGTGGTTTGGGGACTCCTTTGAGATGATGGTTTAGCACACCTACCAGCCAGGTGACTGGACCTTTCAACATGTGCTGGTTCATTTACCAGTCCACAGAACGCATAGTGGATACCCGAAAGATGCCCAGAGGGATGGCTTATTTGACCTAAGGCATATAAACTTTGTTGCCTTTGGTGATAAATCTTTTACTTGGGCATTCTATCTTGTTCTCTGGAGTATTGAAGTATGAGTGCAGGAAGCTCATGGTGTTTCAACAGATCAAGATAAAATTGGATATCATGTGAAATACTTGAAAGATACGTTTAAGTTTCTTTTAAGAAAAAGGGTCTCCAAAAGTAAGGATCAAAGAAGAAACTAAAAGACTAGTGTGCTTACTATTAGAGCAAAGACTGAGATAGAAAGCAAGGGAGGATGTGAAGAACTCTGAGTCCTTTTGTCATGCCAAGAATTCTTTTTTGTCTAAAACACCTGTATGAATGCAATTAATGCAGAATACATTATAAGAAACAGATTGTTTGGAAGTAGTGTTTACAAAGGCTGCTGTTAAATCTTTAGGGTATCAATCTCTATTTCCAATAGGACGGACTTTCCTTCAGAGATAAAGCCTTTTTTCTGCACTAGGAAATGGTGGACTTGATATTTCTAGGATCATGAAAATGCTAATACCCATTCATCTTTGTTTCGTATTGATTATTATTGTGAAGTTATAACTCTTGTGAATTTTATGAACCTGGATAAGGGAAGAGGCTTCCGAAGGAAATAAACTGGTGAGAATGACAGACTAGATGGAGCCCCCTGATACCAGATTATTAAATAAAGATCTTTTTGAAAGCTAGCTGAGCTGGGGGTCACATGGGGCATGGTGGGCATAAGAAACAAGATATCCAGGTAGACATATCTTCTTTCTTTTTCCCTTCCCTTCACATTCCCCAAGGCCATGTAAAAGATTGTGTTTGCTTGTTAGTTTTGTTTTATCATAGCACTGATACTGTCCTAATATTCTGTGGCCATTATCTGTATTTGCCTCTTTCTGACTCTTAAGTAATCATGTCTTTGTTAAAAAAAAAACTGTTCTTCAATAGATTTTTTTTCTCCCCTTTGGCAATTTACCTAGATTGCTATTTACGGCACCAATTTCTGCACTTCTGCAAGGAATGCCTTTTCCCTGCTCATGAGGAACATAATCAGGTGAGGGCCTGGCATTGCTTTTGGTTTTACTGTTCTGTTTGGGGGAGCTCTACAGCGGGGACAGCCACGTTCTTTAGATTTAGTATCTGAAAACTCCATGATAAACTATCACTGATGATTGAAGACCCTTTCCCAAGCATCTGCTCCTCTCTCTGTACTGAAAAATCCTCTTGAGATTCACTGGCTCCAGCACACTCTTTTTTTTCCACCCTGGCCAAGGAAGCAAGCATGCTGACCTTAAATGAGGATGTGGCCTGTATCAATAGGTGGAACTAAGTGGTAGAGTCAGGAGGACAAAGTTCGTAACACAGAGGGAGGACTGAGGTTGGGGAAGCACGCCCTCTGCTGGGAAGTACGGCTTTTGGCCCTGGAAGTAGTTTTGTTATCATTCAACAAGTAGTTAGAGCAGGAGGCTGAACGTGGGAGTTGTTAGCTAATAAAGACATTTAGTATAAATGAACCTCAAACTCATTATTATTATTAGAGACTTTGAAACATGGCCTGTGGGCTTCTATGCGTGCCATTGGTGTAAAAAGAAGTTGTGAACAAAACTCAACATAAGAAACTGTCTGCTTCTATAAAGGCCACTCACCTGGGATACGGATGCCTTGCAGAACATGTGGCTTAATCACTTAGCCGTGGTGTGGCAGTGGGCATACTGTGTGGCAATGCCCACCTTGTAGAGCAAACTCGCCCCCCAACTGGGGGAGGGTACAGAAATATGAAAACTTGTGTATTCATCCAGGCGCACTGGATTGTATCACCTCTTGATTGTATCACCTTGCCCTAATTATGGGATTATTTATACATTTTATTGGTTGTATTGTATGCTTTACAGCATAGCTTTCCAAACTGTGTGTCGCAACACTTCAGTGTGTCGCAACACAGTTTAGTGTGTTGCGAAGCAGCGGCGCGGGGGGGGCGGCGGTGTGCATGGTGGCGGCAGCAGTGGCGCGCCATCAGCGCTTCCGCGTTTTAGCAAGGCCACTGCTGCTGCCGCCATGCACGCCACCGCCGTGCGCCCCCCTGTGCCACCGCTGTGCACCCCGCCGCGTGCGCCACCACTGCCGCCGTTAGTGTGTCGCCAATGGCGGCAGTTTGGAAAGGACTGCTTTACAGCAATTCTTATAATCATAAACCTATTTCATATTTTTAAAATGGAAAGTGGCATGAAAATGCTGTAAACATTCATGCAAATATAGAAATTTATTACAAAAGAATCACAAGGTGTGGTCAGTTTGAATGAGATATTTGACCATATAAAAACATTTGTTTCAAAATGGAAACGTAGCAAGAGACAATTGGGTGAAGTCTAGTATTAAGGATAGTTCTATCTAGGAAAGGATAGTTCCTCATGGGGGTGGCTAATTCCTTAATCTTATAATGTCCTTCCTTATTAATTCTATCGTCCATCTGGATTTATAATTAATTATTATTTTTATATATATTGTATAATTTGATGTTTTATATTTTATATTCGATTTTAACTATTTTATTGTAAACCGCCCAGAGTTCCCCGTTGGGAGAGATGGGCGGTTATATAAATTAAATAAATAACAGGAGAAGAGATTGTAGTGTAGCAGTAAGCAACCCAAGATGAGTAAGCTGTGGCCAGCCTATCCAGTTGACTCTGCTTACCTGTGATCTAAAAGAAAAGGTGAAGTCTCCTTTTAGTTGAGCTTGACTCCTGGCAACTGCATGGTCTTTCTGATGATAGTATGGAAGTGGTTTGCACCCCTGGAATTTTCTGGTAGTCTCCCATCAACTGCTAACCAGGCCCAGCTCTGCTTAGCTCCAAAGAAACTAGCCCAGAGAAAGTCATCTGGAGTCCTTGGTGTTCTCTGAGCCTTGTTGTTTTCTTGCAGACGTTTCATTGCCAGACTAGGCAACATCTTCAGTGCGAAAAGGGAGTGGGACTTGCTCTCTGTTTATATACCCTGTCTTGTCCTGCTTGTGTTGGACATCCTCATCAGTAGAGGAAATGATGAGGAAAGGAAATGATGAGGAAATCCTCATCAGTAGAGGAAATGATGGCAAGCTAGAAACACAAGTCTACTGGAAATCTTCCCACACTAAGCAAGTGCTCTGTTACCAAAGCAACAACCCAACCTCCCACAAGAGGAGCTGTGTAAGAACATTCAGATGAGCACTAACGCACTGCAGCAACCCAGAACACCAGAAAAAGGAAACAGCTCATCTATACAGCATCTTCCAGCAAAATGGATACCCACTAAACTTTATCAAAAAGTGCCTGACTACTCAACCCACTATAACACTACCGACAGAAACTATAAAAAGGATAACACTAACATACATTAGAAACATCTCAGAAACTACCAACAGACTGTTACAACCACACGGCATCACCGTAGCATGTAAACCAACCAAAACCCTTCAAAACATCTTAAGTAACCCAAAAGACCCAGTAGCCCAAGAAGAAAAAACAGGAGTTATCTACAACATACAGTGTAAGATATACTGTCTGTCCTACATAACAGCCACTATGTAGGACAGACAGGAAGAAGACTAGCAGAGCGCATCCACGAACACCAACTAGCAGTCAGAAGACACGATGAAAACTCCTTAATCTCACAACACATGGACAGACTCAACCATACTTTCAACTGGGAAACTGTGAGCATCCTAAACCAAGCCAAATCCAAAAACACTAGAGAATTCCTGGAAGGTTGGCACTCAGACAAAGCACTGCTTTGTCAACAGACACATAGAGGTAAACAACATTTACATACATACCATTCAAAAGAGACAATAGAAAAGCCAAAAGACCAGAACACTTCCTCGCCAGCAATCAACACCCAGATATGCAAAGATTAACACCAAAATTAACACCAGATGAACAACAAGGTACATTATTTATTTATTTAATTCATCCCCGCCCATCACCCCGAATAGGGGACTCTGGGCGGTTATAATCAGTTTCCTCGATTATACCTTAATCAAGGAACTATTAACTTATTCAATCAACCAAACAGCAAACAACAGCCCAATCAAGGAACTCCCAAGGAGTGAACAACACCTCCACCAACACAAGCAGGACAAGCCACAATATATAAACAGAAAGCAAGTCCCACTCCCTTTTCGCACTGAAGATGTTGCCTAGTCTGGCAATGAAACGTCTGCAAGAAAACAAGGCTCAGAGAACACCAAGGACTCCACAGTTCAACCCTGAGCTACAAATACTCTCTTCGAAAGTCATCTGGGTTCTGCCACCTGCTGATGCATGATCTAAAGTAGGCATTGCTGTAACATTCTCAGTTATATTTCTATAACTGTTCTATACCTGTTTCCTTATTCAGGGTTGCTGTTCTGGACAAAGTCACTGATTTCCTGTTTTTCCTTGGAAAACTCCTAATTGTAGGAAGTGTTGGTAAGACTTTTGTGATATTTTGGGCCTTCTCTCAAGTCTGGTTCACTTATTGGTTCTCTTTTTGGCCTTTCCATGCAGATTTCTATGCATTTTTCAGTATCTTAGGTCTCTTAGATTCATTTGCATTTGAATACAATTGTATATGCAATAAAGAATGTATTTAAAACAGCTGTCGAAGCCTTTCTTTTTGGCATAGCAGGAAAGGTACCCTAATGTAGCTGGAGGTAAAGGTACTTCTTTTTCCAAAGTATGATTTCTGTACCTTTCCATGTTTTGCTCTACTTCCATACTACTTCTGCTCTTCCAAAAATTTCCAGTTGCAAGTCTCTGGTCATCAGCTTGCCTCAAATCTCAAGAGTTGTAGTCCAGTATATGTAGATGATATAAAGTTAGGGAAGACCACTTCTACATCTCCTTTCCACCTTTGTTTGCATCTTATTTTTCTTACAGTTCATTTCCATAATATGTAGAAGCAAGTACAAGATCCAAACCCCATTTGGGAGTGGGGAGGAAATGGATTCTTTTTTAGACCTAGTTGAAATATGTCAAAGTCAAACTCATTTGTAAAAATGATGGAATTTCAGAATTGGGGCTGGAGATACAGAGTTTTGTTGTTGTTTATTCGTTCAGTCGCTTCCGACTCTTCGTGACTTCATGGACCAGCCCACGCCAGAGCTTTCTGTCGGCCGTCACCATCCCCAGCTCCCCAATGGTTGAGTCCGTCGCCTCCAGAATACCATCCATCCATCTTGTCCTTGGTCGGCCCCTCTTCCTTTTGCCTTCCACTTTCCCTAGCATCAGCTTCTTCTCCAGGGTATCCTGTCTTCTCATTATGTGCCCAAAGTACTTCAGTTTTGCCTTTAATATCATTCCCTCAAGTGAGCAGTCTGGCTTTATTTCCTGGAGATACAGAGAGAAGTTTGAAATTAAATTATTTCCATTTATTTTTTAGGTATCCTTGCTTTCTTCTTTTTCACTCAGAGAATAAAGCTGATTCAAGACACAGTGCCAACTCTCAATTATTACTGGGTCCCCATTCTGGTTAGTATCTCTAAAAATATGGGTGTATTTATTTGTTCTCAATTCCAGCTGTATTGCTTGGCAGCTGTTTTCATGTTCATTTAATCCACTTTCCCAGCATTGACTTTCTTACTCCTTGATAGATGTGTTGCTTCTTGGGGTGGGGGGTGAGAAAAAGTCATTAGTACTTTACTGGAATACTAACATTTATTTTACTATTAATCACTGATTACATTTGATTTCCAT
Organism: Charina bottae; assembly: GCA_023362775.1. NCBI lineage: Eukaryota > Metazoa > Chordata > Lepidosauria > Squamata > Charinaidae > Charina > Charina bottae. The sequence goes on along the minus strand of JALMGJ010000021.1, from coordinate 5,053,455 downwards.
CTTTCTTCAAGGGAAAGAGTATATAGGCTCTATACTGTCCATGTTAGCTTAACTAGCCTGTGAGTTAAATTGTAGAGAATTAGTAGATTCATACATTGCTAAAGTGTGGTTTGTAAAGTGTGTTTGTAGTCTTGTGAGACCATCCATTGTGGTTTATAAACCATGGTTTAGCCTGTTGTGTCAACCTAACCAACTGGTTCCTTCAACCATATTAAAGTTAATCATGACTTAGAATGATCCAAGAACAATAAGTGTATGTGCATGCAGTTCTCAAGTGCTTGGAAGAGAGTTCTGATTCCCAGCCAGGCCCAATTCACAATTATTGCCTAGGTATGATGACACACTGAGGTGACTGTCTGCTTTTTTTTTTTTGTAGACAGTGATTGTGGGCTCCTACCTCATTGCACATGGATTTTTCAGTGTGTATGCCATGTGTGTGGACACACTTTTCCTCTGCTTCTGTAAGTACCCTGCTTCTGTTTGCATATTTGTTTAAACTACTAAATGGTGCCAACCACTGCTACTATACACATGCTTTATCCAAAGGTAGACAGTTCTTTATTGACCACAAGGCTCAGTATTACAATATTATAGTATAGGTAGTCCTCGTTCAGCAACCACTCATTCAGCGACCATTCAAAGTTACGACAGCACTGAACGAAAAGACTTACAATGGATCCTTGTATTTGTCATAGCGTCCCTTTGGTGATCATGATTTCGGTGCTTGCAATTACAACAGTTGCAGTGTCACGATCACCATTTGTGACCTTCACTGCTGGCTTCTGACAAGCAAAGTAAATGGGGAAGCCGGCAGGAGGTCGCAAATGGTGATCACGGGACATCGCGCCTAACGACAGCAACTGGAACTGCCAGAGCTGCTGTTGTAAGTCGGCACAGTCATGTGATGTTGCACTTTATGACGACGTCACGTAGCAATGGAATTCCCAGTCCCAATTACCATTGTTAAGCGAGGACTACCTGTACTTCAGAGTAAGGTTTACTGTGTTTCCATGTCATGGTTCCTATCAGATAGGAACTTCTCTGGCTCAGGGATATTAGAATGGCCAGATGCAAAAGAGACAGAATGTGTGTATACCATTAGTCATTTTATAGAAAAAGCAGACTTAGCAGGTGTAGCTAAAGGAAAGCAGCATAGTAACAAATAATGGACTCTTAGCTTCTGCCCATAATTCTGCTTCTGCATTTCTCATTTGCTATTTAAAAGATGCAAAGTTTCATAGCTATATTCATCAGCAAATGTGGGAAGGCAAATTTTTATCTGTGAAGCTGACAAGAGGCACATTTCCTTATCCTGGAGAGTACTCTGTATTTTGTTGAAATGGCAGGTACAGAAGATAACCAAAAAAACACACCTAATTACTAATTTATAGTGTAGAGTTAATTATATTGAGCATGAGTCATACTATCACTCCCTCTTTCCTTTAGTTCTGCTAGGAAGCGTTCAGTTATAAAACAAATTTACTAGTCCAGTGTTTTTCTAGATGACCATTCCTCCAGTAAGGCTTCCAAAAGGCACCTTTATCTCAGACAGCAGGCTTGAAAGGTGAGGGATTTATGCCCTCCGCCTATAATCAGAAATGCAATCATGGTTGCTGGCATCATTTTTCTGACTGGCAGCAGGCCAGGCAGTGAGAACTCCACTGAATGTTTCCTTATTGTGGCAGAAGCTTCAGCCAAAAAGCAGTTACCATTATGTTCCTTTTTATGAGATAAAGGGGCATTTTGGTGTGAGAGATGTAATAGGACAGTCAGATTAATGGTGGAATAGTGACAATTTTTATTAACTGGATAGGCTAGCTGGAGGAATCTCAGCTTTTTCAATTAATTAGGTGGTATCAACTTGGGCTTGACTCCTAGTGACTTCCTGGACAACATTCATAATCTTGACCTGTCTCTAGTAATAACTAGAAACACTTCCAAGATTACTCCTATAATCTCTTTGATACTGCCCATCTATCTTACATATTGTCATCGTCTACACCCCTCAAGCATAATAGTTTTTTCCCAGTCTGTCACCCATTTGTATCACATGTCCAAAGTAAGGGAGTTTCTGCTTGCTCTTCATCACCTCAGTCTTTATTTGGTAAAGGAATGACTGATGGGTTCTTCTTAGCATCCATCACCAAATCCATAAATCAGAGGTGGCAATCTTCTTTAACTTTTTCTCACTGTCCAGCGTTTACATTTGCACTAAAAAGACAATTGCTCTACTTACTCAGATCTTTGTTGTCTTAGAAGGATCTTTCCTGATCTTGTCTTAAGTTTGTTATTGCCTTCTTCCTGAGGATTCATTTCCTCATTTTTTCTCCAGCATGCTGTCTGTTATTTTAAGCTCAAGAAAATAAAACTATCAACTTTCTTCTTATCCATTAGTTTGAAGCTCATTAGGTTTACATTACCCTTACCTTCTTAATAGTTAATATTAATGTGGTTTTCACTTTCTGTTTTTATTTTCATAGTGAGCTCTTCTAAGTCTTTATTTTCAGCTAACAAAATGGTGGTGTCCACGTATCTCAGATTGTTAGTATAGTATTTCAGTCTCCTAGTGTGATTCCAGCTGTCATCTCTTTCAATCTTGCCATTCTTCTAATATATTTGCTGTATAAATTAAGCAGGTATGGGTACAATATGCATCCTTCTCTTGCTCCTTTCTTTATTCTAACCTCCCTGTTTCTGAGTTTAGTCTTAAAATAGCTTCTCCTTCATTGTAAAAGTGCCTCAGGTGCTTCAGAACAGTCATCAGATATTCTTGAACACTCATTAGCTTTAACATATTCCACTTTGTGCCATAATCTACACCAGGGCTTTCCAAAGTTTTTCCCGCGGCGACACACCAACCGGTGTTGGTGTGTCACCGCGGGAAAACCTGGAAGTGCCGTCCTTGCGGCAGCGCGCAAAAACCTGGAAGCCCTGCTGCCGCTTTCGGGTTGTGCGCGCTGCAGTTGGTGTGTCGCCACGGGAAAACCCGGAAGCGCTGATGATGATCAGCGCTTCCGGGTTGTGTGGCGACACACCAGACTGTGTGTGGCGACACACTTTTGTGTGGCGACACACAGTTTGGAAAGCTCTGATCTACACAATCAAAAGCCTTACTGTAGTCAAGGGAGCAAAAATAACTCTTATATTCTTGTATTATCTCCATTATTCATTTTATATTGGTTCACTTTTGTAGAACTACATTTTTGTTTGATGTTGCATCTACCACTTTTGGCAGTTTTGTCATGGAATTCCTCAGTGTTTTCCACCATTGCAAAGTTCAGTGTTTTTCTCCAGTAACTAGAGAAGTGCCTTCCACCCTTGGAATGTTAACACTTGACATCCAGATTTGTTACAATATTTCAGCCATGTTCATACAGTTCTCTTGGCAATAATACTGAAGTGTTTTACAATAGCCTTCTTCCTGATTTTATTTTTGGAATTTTTTCTGAGTAGAAATTTCTTCCCTCACACCTGCAGAGCCCCACCTGCCCCTACTTTTACTGTGGATTACTTTTAGCTTCATTTAGGTTAAATGGAAGCTAACCACTTGTACATTTGTACGTTAGAAAATCTTGTAGTATTCCCATTTTGGTTATCTATTAAAACACAATTGCAACCATTTAATGAATAGTACTAATCTAAAAGCATTTGAAAAGCAAATTACAGTATAAAGAGTTAGTTGTGGCTGGGAATGCATCTTTTCAAGCTTTTCTACTTTAACAAATTGTTTGAATATATGAAAGAGTGTTTTACTCTGTGAGTGAAAAGAGCCATAGAATACCAGGGATAACAAAAAGCATAAATAAGGATATGGCAGTTTGAGAGAAGATGAAAGGCATGATCAGTCACTGCAGAGAATCATGCGCAATGTTAGGAGATCAGTCGTAATTTGGAAGCAGATGTGAATAAGATTGGACAGGTAAATCAAAAGGGAGGAGCAGGGTCAACGCAAGGTAGAAGCTTTACATGGTACAAAATGAACATGGAAGTGACAGTGCCGATAGTAACTGACAGCTTCCCTTAAAAAGATGTCTCTCATCAGCTATTCGCCTTAATAGCAGAATGAATGAATTTATACGTAGCTGTTACTGAGTATCTGATGCTGGAGACAAAAGAGGGGTGTTGTTGTTGTGCTCTGTTTATTGGCTTCCAAAAGGCACCTATCTTGCTGCTGCTGGAATTGATCGATATGGAGTCTTGATCTAATTCAGCAGGGCCGCTCTTCTTATGGAGGCAAAGGAGAACAAGGAGAGGAAGAACAATACATTGGCTGCATTTGCACAACACGCTAGGCTAAAATGGGGAGGGGTGGTTTTAGTTTTGTGGAAATCCCATTTGTCACCTTCGCATGGTGGGAGAACCAGTCATTACTTTAAGCCATAATATAATTTCTTTATTTGGGCATAGCATGTTATGTGAACCCAGCAATTTTCTTTCATTAACTGGGTTTAGCACACCATGTGAGTCCAGCCACAATGTAGTTGGTTACTTAATTAAGGGCCACGTTGGAAAAAATAATTATTAAGATTTGCATTTAAGAATCCCACCTTTTATTGTCTCTGTCAAAATGTAATGGCTTAAAGCAGCAATTTTAAGTCTGGCGAAACAAAAAACTCAACATAAGAAGCCTTCTCTTGACCTCTTGTTAAGGAATGTTTTTGGGTACCTGTGGCTTAGTTTTCATCTCTATATTTTAAATCTGGCAGTTCTGGTTACTGAGGAGTAACTTACAAATTGACTAAATGCATAAAAAATATTTTGGTTTTTAATATATGTGGGTCAAGTTTAGAAATACAGGCTAGAAAAATGTGAGTTTTTTTTCCTCCAAGGTTTCTTTTTAGTAGAAAAAAGGATTATAAACGTTATAAATGTTTCATTTCAAACAATATAAAATGATGAAGATGTGAAAGAAACCAGTCTGTTTGGAAATACAGTAAATCAAGAAATAAAGTAAACTAGTATGTGAAAGGGTGGAGAAGTTTGTCTCAGTACAGGTAAATTTTAAGATTCAAAATTATCACAAAGAACTAGAAACTGCTGGTAGTGATAATGATTCAGATTTAGAAAATAATACTAAACGACTGAACAACAACAAAAATTAGCAGTTTGCTGTAGCAAAAGCTTTATCCTGAGCCTTGACTCTCCCCTTTTCTTTTCCTCCCCTTTTCCCCATGAAAATTAGGGTTTTCTCTATCTGATCCAATAAAAAACAAAAATCAGAGTACATTATTTTCTTTGCTTTGTTACAGCATTGATGGTTTTATATTATTTTCAACATTAAATTTGTGCTAAACAGACAAATATGAAGAGGTGAAAAATGGAGAATTATTGGTTATTGGAGATGTAGCCGACCAGGCAAAAGGCCGACTCTGCCTCTTAAGTCAGGGCTTAAGATTTCTTCCTGTTCCAGTAGAGGAACCCCCTTGTCTTCAGGCTTCTGCTCAGTAGGTACTTACCTCATGCCCTCTCTTCTAAGAAATACCTATTTTTAGGGCAGTACCTTCTTGGAAGAGGCAAGTGACTTTTTTGTTGGCCCAATTTTGAAAGCTGAGGAGGAAAAAAGAGAATCAAGCAGTGTACGAAAGCAGAGATGACTCCCAGCTGACTGGTGTGCCAATAGCAGGCCATAGCTGAAAAGGATGGTTGAAGGACAGAGGGAAAGAGCAACAGGAATGTAGCCTGACGGATCATTCACAAGGAGGATGGGGTTCTCTGCCTTACTGGAGATGAGTGAGCAGCTGTACCATCTTCCAAAATGTCTGGACATCCTGTATGTCTGAAGGCCTGATACTATACCCAGACCTGAAAACACCTCCTGAGTATTGGTCTTCCAGGTTTGATGGTAGAAACTCATATTGGCTTCAATCATGAACTATTAGCTGACTTGGTGCATCCTTTGAATCATAGTATTAAAAGCTCATGGCATCGGCATCAAGAGGCCTTAAATTATTGGGTTCCTGTAGATGTGCCTGAGGATGGCACTAACATCAAACAGATTGCTTAGACCCGCAGGTGCTTTAAGTTGCATTATCCTGGATGGGCAAGGGGCACCATTTTCAGGCCACACTCTTGTGAGTTCCTTCGTCAGGGGTATGCTCTTTCTCCTACCCCTGATGATTGCTGCTTCCTTATATGGGATCTTTCCTTGCCATCCAGAAACCCTTATGACCCTGATAGTCATACATAATTTTTGATAACCCTAACCTCTGCTAAGAGGATTGGGGAGATGGGGGCCCTTTCAGAGGAGATTAGGATAAGGTGCTGCTAAGACCAGATCAAATTTACCTGAGGGTAAATAGAGCTGATAGTTTGTCTCCTACAGAACAGGAAATCAGAGGAGACAAATTACACACTTTGCTATTAGCTGATGAGTTAGGGAACCCTGAGATACAGAGGCAGCCCCTTTCTGCCATCACAGCACACTCAGTTTCGAGGGCAGCTACATCAGCAGCCTTAATGACAAAAGAACTGGTGGAACCATCTACTTTTATAAAATGTGACAAAATAGATCAGTTCATCTCTGCAGAGATGGTTTTTGGTGGCTGGAAGATAAGGCTCACCATCCCACACTATTTAGGAGGAGGAGAAAGTTAAGAGAGAAACCAAACAGCCAAGGCTCCATATGTAAATTACTGAATTGTGCTAACTAACCATTATATATATTAATATATAATATATTATGTGTAGAGTAGAGTAGAGTAGAGTGTATAGTATATACATTATATAGCCAGTTTGGTCTAGTGGTTAAGGCAACGGGCTAGAAACCAGGAGTTTTCATGAGGCATGAAAGCCGGCTGGGTGACCTTGGGCCAGTCACTCACTCTCAGCCCTAGGAAGGAGCCAATGGGAAACCAGGAGCCTGAGAGTTCTAGTCCCGCCTTAGGCATGAAAGCCGGCTGGGTGACCTTGGGCCAGTCACTCACTCTCAGCCCAGCTCACCTCACAGGGTGGTGGTTGTGGGGAAAAAAGGAGGAGGAAGGAGTATTTGGTATGTTTGCCACCTTGAGTTATTTATAAAAATAATAAAAGCGGGATAGAAAATAAATAAATATATATATATTGTTCTTCCAGTGTCGTGTTTTTGCTAGTGTTGAGTTCTTGTTAGTGAAGTATTCAGTAAAGGAGTTGAACCACACTTAGCTGAAGTCAGTGCATACAACTGAAGGGAGGGGGTTTCCTTCATGGGACTGGAAGAAATCTTAAATCCCACCTTCTAACTAGAAGTGATGGAGTTGATCCTTTCCTGTTGAATCTATCTTTCAGTGGCTAGTAAATTACTGTGAAGTAAATCCAAGTACCATTCATTATAATTCAGCAATTTGCAGCTCCTTATAACAAAAATTAGAAACATTTAATTCAATAAACAGATAATTTATAATTATTGTCTGTGTAAACCACACTTTTCAATTTAGTTTGTTGTATGAGCAAATCAAGTTGTACAAGTTTTGTAAAATAACAAAGTGATTGTATATCTGTAAATGGTGTTAAAAATTAAGCATTGCATATATTTTTGTTGCTCCAGAAATTTTATTTTCTTTTTGAGCAAACCCTAGGGGGGAAAGCCTGTTTTTTTAATTGATTCAAAATTTCTGAAAATGTTCCATCTTGAATCAGGTTGTTAGAAAAGTGCAGGAGCAGGACCAGAAAACACAGTACTTAAACTTACTTGCCATCTGCTTAGCTTGCTAGTGAGTGAATTGTGAGCTTTTGGAAAATTGCTGGATGGTTTTGGTCTGAAAGCCACCAGCCAACAGAACACAGCAAATTAATCTGAAGTGGATACATCTCCATTGGCTAGAATGTACATTCAATTTTAAAGCAGCCTTTTTTTCCTACTGCAGTGTAGTTTTAGTCGTACTGTAGCATGATAGTAGAAGCTAATTTCTTTTGTGATTTTGCAACCATTAACTTTTCATCCTTTCCACATCCATTAATTCACAGTTAGCAATTCCTTTCTGCTGTACTAGCAAGATTATGCTATGATATAGCATAAAAATAGGTGACTGTCTAAGCTATCTTGTTCTTTTCTTGGTGGAGGAATCTTAATTGCAACTAACTTCAAAATTTCCTTTTTCTTTTCTCTCCCCTTTTGCTTTGTATCTCTTTGCCTTGCCTTGTTTATTTTTTGCTTTGCTTTGCTTCCCTTGTTCTTTCTTCTATGGATGCTTTCTCTTGTTTGGGATTCCAAAAGGCGAAGATCTGGAAAGGAACGATGGAACTCCTGAGCGGCCTTATTACATGTCCTCTGCCTTGAGTGAAATCCTCCTGAAGGGAAGCCTAAAATCTTCCAAAAGTGCTGAGAGTCAAGAATAGGGACAGTGCACCAAATGGGAAAGGCGCATGCAGGTGTCCCACTGCAAGCCTTCTGTGTGCAGATGCTTCCTTCATGGCAACACTGGGCAATTTTTGATATTCTGAGAAATGATGGGTGCTCTTGAGTCTCACATCAAGGAAGTGGCAGTTGGTGGTATATAATCTGTTTCTGTCCAGCAGATTTTCCAGCACCAAAGGAGAGGGCCTGAAATTGGAGGGTGAATGTGTTTAATGTTGGGAAAAAAAAAGTCTCAGTATGATTGTACTATTGCTGTCTCAGTTACGGTTGCTCTTGGCACAGATATCCCATCAAGTGTACAAAGAACACCAGAACAATTCAAAACGAAGTAAAATTAATTATCAACAGCAGTATATTAACAAAAAGGTTAAATATTCAAAATATTCAACATTTCAAATACTTTGAATATTTTTCAAAAATTGGACCTTTCTAGATTCCAATTGCCCCCTCCCTATTCCATATACAGCAGTTCATAAGACAGCCCAGTCTAGCAACATCTTGAGGCTTAAGAAAGCAGCTGTTTCGAAATAAATGAAATGCTTTGACAAACATTTGCTCACTTAATAGTACACTTTCCTTTGGTCAAACAGATTTTTGAATTAGTGTACAACTACAATTGTAGTTGTATGCAAGCAGAGGCAAAAAGCAGGAAACACAATTAGCACCATTTCTCTTTCAAATTAGTTTCAGCTCTTTAGAAATCTCTTGCTTCACTTTGAGTGCTTTGTTGCTGGCTCAAACTAGTAACAAGCCCCTCCAGGGTAAGAAGTCCTTGGAGGGGCTTCTTCTGCCTTTCTGTTTCGCTGCATTATATGGGGATGTGGTCAACAAAAGGCATAAAAGATTAACACAACCATTCTAAAGGGGGAATGCTGAAACACAAATCTGAGATCAAGCGAGGTTCTTTTCTGCTATTTGCATATTTCACTTGCAACACTTGGTGTTTTCCTACCTATGAATAGGAAAATGTATTATCTAGAGAAGCGACAGTTCCTGAACAAGGAAGCTATTATCCAGTTTCTTTGTATCTCATGGAAAGAAAAGACCTCAGATTTCATGGACATGCCTGGAATCTTTGAGAATGGCAAGATTTATCCCCTCACTTTAAGACAGGGTTTTAAAAATTCTCCCTAACCAGATCATCTTTGGGGAAAAACTCTACAATCTTTCCTGTTGAATAGCAGAAGGGGCAAATTCTCAAATCAGAATGATTTTCAGTCTAATTATGTATGTATGTCCTATGTACTTATCTGCTCATGGTGAGATCTAATCTCTACTGAAAGCAGTGGTCAAGTTCCCTTTGATTTCCACAAGTCAGGAGTTACTCCTGTGTGCCTAGTCTATCTCCCTTCGGCTAGTCCTGAAGTGATCTTTTCACATCCCTTTGCTTGGGGGATTTGTGTCTCTTTGCAGTGGAAGACCTGGAGCGCAATGATGGCTCTACCGAGAAGCCTTACTTCATGTCATCTAATCTGAGAAAACTCCTGAAGAAGACTAATAAACAGACAGATGCGTGACTTGACATCCTTCTCTTTCCATGAGACAGTATGAAATGAACCCAGTTGAGTTTTGTCAAGAAAGACCAGCATCTGTGAGGTTACATCTGCTTCCTCTTGCTGTGCCAGATAACAGTAACTTGGGCAAATTGGACACCTCTCTTGTGTATTTCAGTTTTGGAGTGTCGAGGTTTTTATTTGTTTTGCCTTTTGTGATAAATTAGCTACAGGTTACAATAGCTATAGCTTAGGAATACAGCATAATAGATCAGACTGAGATATTTGCCACCAGTTAAGAAAGCCATCCTACTGTTGATTGGACCTGGACTGTGTAAGTGTTGGGTTGGCACTTCTCGCTTTCTAATACAGCCAGAGTAAATTGTATAGACAGTGCTAACTGTAAGTGATCCAGTGAAGCTACATTTGATCCAATTTAGTTATTAACCATGTGTTCTAAAAGTTTTTATTTTTCTTGTAATGGCATTTATTTCATGTACATCATTGACCACTTAAGAAGATTACCTTAAAGGTATTGATGACTCCAGGAAGGGTTTTTAATATTATATACTGATGTTTATGGGAAAATGCATTTATTTTCTATAATTTACGTAACCTGTCCTTCACTGCCACTCCACATTCCCAAGACAATTTAATAGTGAAACCAAACACAATTAATAAACAGTAAATCCAGGTAAGAAAAATTTATTCTAGAAAAAGATTGTTGGAACTGGGGAAGGAAAGCTTGGCAATAGCTTTGTTTTTTTAATGAAAATGGTCAAAATCATATTCATGAAAATACATGTAAAACAATAAAATTAGCATGAAATATGAAACAAATCAATACATGACAAGAAAGGAGCCATAATAATCTAAAAGGTTCAAAATTATGTTATTGTATATCAGCAATTTACTTTGAAATTTCTACCAAAAAAGCCATCTATTTTTAAACTGCCCAAGTAGACTTAACTTAATTTTTGCTTTTTTATATTTTATTTCCTATATTGCTGTACTTTTCACAGAAAATATAACTGAAATATTAAACATTTTGTTTTGTAAATTTGTTTAGTATTTTTTATCACACAAAGTACTATAATCAATATAGATTCCTGCAGATTGCCTTTAGAAATGTTTATCTTGTCTTCCTGCCCCTAAACCTAGTCTTCTAGGTTTAAGCTTAGGGAGGACTTAAAGATTTTCCTTCAAAATCATTTCTTTCTTTTAACTGAAACCTAGTATGTATTCCTTGCAAAATAGGCAAGGTGTATCACATAAGTGGGCATAATTATCATTTCAGGAATTCAAACAGATTCAATAATCTTTGGGTGAAATTAACATATTACATTAGCGAACTCCATAAAAACTCGCACAAAACTAATTTTTTAGCCAGGTGTGATATGAGATCTCAGATGCACTGGTTATTTCACCATGGTGACTTGTGCAGACACAACTTGTTTCACCCCAGAATTATATTTGTACTGAATGGTAATATGATTTATCATAATTAAGCTATTAATTATACCGGGAAAACTGTCATGGAACCAGCTTTCAGGAAATATTAGGAAATATTGTATACCATGGTTGGATTTATTAAAGCTATGCTATACTGTACAGAGATGTTCAAGAACTGAGTGGCCCTCCTGTGATCCCATTCTTCTGACTGCCTCCTCTGTGTGATTCCTGTACGAACACTTAATAACATAATAGAGGATGAGATTGGCACTTACAGGCTAGTTTTTGGATGAAATACATGGTCTAATCAAATCCCATTGATGCAAATCATATTAAAGCACATTAATGCAAATGAACACAGACAGCAGATGGTGAAATATTTGGAGCTAGGAACTTCTCTGCTAAAGTGATGCTACAAGCTGCTCTTAATTATAAAGGTAAAGGTTCCCCCCGCACAGTTGTGCAGTCGTGTCCGACTCTAGGGGCCGGTGCTCATCTCCGTTTGTTAGCTGAAGAGCCAGCGTTGTCCGAAGACCCTTCCGCGGTCATGTGGCCGGCATGACGCATGCAGAACGCTGTTACTTACCCACCGAAGTGGTACCTATTAATCATCTTGCATTTGCATGCTTTCAAATTTATTTATTTGTTAAATTTATATGACCGCCCAACTCCCCCAACGGGGGAATTGCTAGGTTGGCAAGAGCTGGGGCTAGTGCGGGAGCTCACTCCGTCACGCGGGACTAGGGATTCGAACCTCCAAACTTGTGATCTTCCGATTGACAAGCCTGGCTCTTACCCGCCGAGTAATATATACATAATTATACATGAGTGCAAATTCTAATTTCACAACCATAAGAAAAACCACCACCAATAGCCATGCAAAATGTGTGCTAAGGTGGTGCTTGCAAGGTCTGGGCATCCATCCAATTTTATTTTTGCACCTGAAAGGACAGTGTACCTATCAATGAAACAGCCACAAGAAAATACCTGAGTTCATTTCCTGACTGTAACATAGTAACCTGCATTTATGCAGCCTACATGCAGCCACTGCATGAACCTGGATTTCAGGAAGGGGGGGTTTGGCGTGAGAGACGTTACAGGCTGTGGTGTGCTCTTGGGTACATCCGCGTATTTAATTCAAAATTATTTTTGACCTTTTGGCTGGTCAGCCTATTGACCTTTAGATGACAGCATCTCTTGGGTACCATCTAGTGATTGTCTGGATTTATGCAGCTGAGATGCAGCTGCTGGGTAAGTGGCGTTGAAGAGCTGGAGTTTAAGAAAGCAGTTTACTGATTCTAGTATTACATGCAGTGATCATTCAAAGAGTGGGAGAGGGAACAAATGGCTGTTGGTTGAAGCCATATCTGTACCAGGTTACGTTCTATGAGTGTACATTATGTTGAGGTGAACTTTTCAAAATAAGAGGAAATGTGTCAGGGCTTCCACAGAACAGTGGCATTGGGAAGGGAGTTCCCCATTGCACAGGCCTCAACAGCATCAGAGCTTAGTTTTTCCAATTAACATGTTAAGCCAGGGACAGGCTCATCAGTCTCAGAGCTTCACACTCGGTCAACCAGTTGACTGATCAATCTTTAAAAAGAAAATGGAAGTAGCTGGGGTTCTGGTCTCCTTTCCAGTGAAAAGAACACTACAGAACAAGCTTGAAGCCCAGGGACCCATCAGAAGGGAGTAGCCTCACAGCAGACCTGCCTAGCCTGCTGTAGCAGAACAGATCACCACTCTTAACCACATCACCTCAAATCATGTGCCATGGATTGTCTGGATCAGGGTTTTCCAAACTTTTGCTGTTGGCGACACACCAACGGCCGGCACGCAAAACCCTGGAAGCGGGGTTTTTTTTCGGGTTTTTGCACGCCGTGGCGGCGGCATCCTGGCGTGTCGCGCGACAACCCGGAAGCGCTGATGGCCCGCTGCCGTGAGCTGCACACGGCAGCGGTGCGCCATCAGCGCTTCCGGGTTGTCGCGCGACACACCTGGTGCCCCCAGGCAACACAGTACTGTGTCGCGACACACAGTTTGGAAAGCCCTGGTCTGGATAGTATATAGTTTTCTATTGTTCCAGTGAAAATGCTAGAACATCTTGCATCAGTGCTTCAGCCTGCTTCATCAGTGGACTGCCTCCAAGACGTCATTGTGAAAACATAACTTCAGTAAATGGTAAGTGTGGCATCTTCACACCACAGAGGCAGTCTGTATCATAGATTTTAAACTTTCTTTATAATTACTGGAGAACTAATGAAATCACTTTGTTCCACCTCTATAAACACTGGCTTCAGACTGTTAGAAGCATTATGACAAGGTTCACAATGGGTTAGTTTCACACACATCTCGAAGCTAAAGCCAAAGAAACTACATTATGGCTTGGTGCAATGTATGAACCCATTACCCGGTTAATCTACTACCAATCCCTTGTGAACCCCACAGGGGTAAAACACTTGCAGGAGATCAAGGGGCTGTGGACATTGGCACTGTTTTAGTTGTAGTGAAACAATCAGAATTGACTCAATTACTGAACAACTATTTTATCAAGGAATGTAATGTACAGCTGGTTACTTGTCATTGCACTAGCAAATAATGTCATTTTCAAGCATAACAGCAACAGTGAGAGAAGGGCAGTTCAAATAGGTTAGTGCAGCTTTGGCCTGAAATCTACAATATACACAGGTTTGGAAGGGTAGTGTCTGCTCCCTTCAACCAGCCCCCCCCGCCCAATTAAATCAGATGACTGAAGAACAGGCAAACCTTACATTTGTCCCATTAAAGCAGAGCTTTTCAAACTCTGTGTCGCGACACAAAAGTCTGTCGCCACACACAGTCTGGTGTGTCGCCACACAACCCGGAAGCGCTGATCATCATCAGCGCTTCCGGGTTTTCCTGCGGCGACACACCAACTGCAGCGTGCAAAACCCGAAACTGCAGCAGCGCTTCTGGGTTTTTGCGTGCTGCCGCACTTCCGGGTTTTCCTGCGGCGACACACCAACGCTGGTTGGTATGTCGCCGCAGGAAAAACTTTGGAAAGCCCTGCATTAAAGGATGGCCATCTGCATGTCAGTGAATTGTGTTCCCACTAAAAAGCTGGATAGTTAGCGAAAAATTACTGGGCTCCTGTAGCATCCCTTTAAAGAAGGAACACTTAAAATGTTGGGGTCACGCTTGTGGTACAAAAACACACGTTTGTTTTCACCTGCAGCACTAACACTGCCACATGAGCACCTGCAGGTGAATATTAAATTGGTAATTAGTCTGCCTTCTCTTTGACAGGATGCTACTTGAGGTACTTGGTCCATCATCTGAGTATGCCGTTATTATTTAAAGGCCATGTTTTCTTCCCTTTACACTCTGGTTAGCATACTAGAAGTCATTATAGGTTTGCCATGATTATAAATGATAACATTTATCATTTAGTTGTGTAGCTAAGTCCTATATGGCTCATATAGTAAGTCTTGTATCTGTTGGTGAATTGGTAGATTGTCTTTGATTTCTGTGTAAGTAGATTTCTCAAGCATCAGGTTTTTTTGGAGTTGGGCAGCCTTAACAATTCTAAATAATAGTAATTATTATTCCTATTAATCCTGATTTCAAATCTTTTTCCATGATCACGTTGATTCAGATGACTATCTCTGTCGAGAATATGAGAAAAAAGAGTGGTGGATTGTGCTTGAAACAAAATGTGTGGTCTAGATATGGAACAAAATGGTTATTTGTTCCAAATACAGATCGAAACATGGTGTTTTGTTGGCAGGGGAGAAGGAGGGAGTGATGCACATCAGCCTTGCCCTACTTTCTCTGTAAAATCATTACAGGATACCTCTGGGTTGTTTTTGTTTGAGACATGGGAGACACAAAAACAGGAATGGTTGATCAGAATCTAGAACACAATATACAGTATTTGTTTCAGGTTTGAAGCAAAACACACTTTCCATTTCGTGCATGCCCCTAAATTCCACTATTCTCATTGATTAAACCTTCATCTCTAGTACCATATCCAATGTTGGCACATTTTAAGAAAAATTCAGGGAAAACAGAACAAGTGCAAAGAAGGACCTTCAGGGTTTTGGGAAGTAAGTTTTAGGAAAAGCAATTGAAGGAACTGCATACATTTTATCTTGAGAAGACAGGACTGAAGGGGAATATGATAGTGCCTTTCAAATAGTTAATGGGAGATCACATAGAAGATGGTCAAGATATATTCTCCGTCACCCAGCGTGCAGGTCATAGAATAATGGATTTAAGTTACAGGAAGGCAAAATTCCAATTAAATATTGGAGCAAACTTCCCAATAGTAAGACCAATGCGACAATGGGACAAATTACCAAGAATACTGGTAATTTCCTTTTCAATTGATTGATTATGTGCCATCAAGTCGTTTTTGACTCCTGGTGACCACATAGATTTTCTCCATGACGATCTATCCTTAACCTGTTCTTTCAAGTTTCCCAATGGTGCGTTCATCGCCACTGTAACTGAGTCCAGCCACCTTGCTGCTGGTCATCCTCTTCTTCTCTGTCCTTCCACCTTTCCCAGCATTAGAGCCTTCTCCAGGGAGCTAGGTCTTCACAAAATTGTGTCCAAAGTAGGATAATTTGAGCTTAGTCTTTTGTACCTCAGGTGAGAACTCTGGGTTGATTTGTTTGATGATCCATCGGTTTGTTTTCTTGGCTGTCCACAGTATTCTCAGGAGTCTTCTCCAACCCCAAAGTTCAAAAGCGTCAATACTCTTCCTATCCTGCTGCTTCGAAGTCTATTCCCTTTCAATGGAGGGGTTAGGAATAACAACAATAGGAGCATGGACAGCAACATTTGGGGGGTGTTTTAATTAGCACATTGAAAAGGGAGTTGAACATAAAAATAAAAAGGGAGTTGAAAGGGCATTCCAAGTGTATGAGTCTATTCATTAAAAATGCAAATAAAGGGGGTAATAATGCTCAGTAAGTTTATAATGGTTAGGATGTAGGTTACTTGAGAATATTGCTTCTTGCAATAACCTTATACTTTGGTTTCTTGATTATAAAGTATTACTGAAATAATTTTGAATAGACAATTTCTCAACATTGGCTATCAAAGGAGTTTTATATCACTACTGGCATTGAGACATTGCAGGATTTTCATTGTGACTGTTATGGAAATTTGCTAAAATTTAGCATATGAAGATTCTCCATGTGACAATTATCAAGTTCCTTTCAATGCAGAATAAAAATGGTTTCAACTACATAATCCTTGAACTACTGTAAGGGCTGGGAATAATCAACATTTCAGCAGTTAACATGCCCCTACTACAGCCTTTCTCAACCTTCTGACCCTGGAGGAACCCTTGAAATATTTTTCAGGCCTTGGGGAACCCCTGGATATTCAGGATCAAATATAGGCCAGAAGTTACAAACTTTTATTTGTTTCATGTGTAGGCCTGTATTAACAGTGTTCTTAAACTAAAAATTATGAAAGTTACTTCTAATGTGAAGTTGCCCGAATTTGAAATAATTTTTTAAATAAATCATTATCTCCCAGGGAATCCCTAGTGACCTCTTGCAGAACCCTAGGGTTCCACAGAACCCTGGTTGAGAAACCATGCTCTATTATATTAATTGCCTATCGCTTCCAAGCACATTTCAGGTCAGTGCTATTAACTTTGAAGGCCTTGGGGGACAGAATAGTATGAGCTATTCCCTGTAGCAACAAAGATCCTTGTTTGTTTAGTGATTGTTGAGTGGTTTAGATTCCATTTAATATAGTATATTTAGATTATTATTATTTATATATATATATATATATATATATATATATATATATATATAATATACAGCTGGCACAGAATGCGGCTGCGCGGGCAATTTTAGGTGCACCAAGATCAGCACATATAACACCTTTGCTCCGCAAGCTGCATTGGGTGCCGGTTTGCTGCCGGGTCCAATTCAAGGTGTTGGTTATTACCTTTAAAGCCCTACATTGCATGGGGCCAGGATACCTGAGGGACCGTCTTATCCCCATATCATCGACCCGCCCCACCCGATCATTCAGAGAGGGCTTGCTACGGACCCCATCGATAAGAGAATGTCATCTGATGGGGTCTAGGAGGCGGGCCTTCTCTGTGGCGGCACCCGCAGTTTGGAACATCTTGCCCCCAGAGCTGAGGCAGGTTTCCTCCCTCCAGACCTTTAGGAAAGATCTAGCGTGGGAGGGGAAAAGTAATAGCTCCTCCTGGGGGTGGTTAATACCATAATGTCCTCCCTTTTATCTGAGATCAATTTGCCAAATTGGATTTTATATTTATTTTTATTATGTTAATAAATTGTAATTTTATATTTGTATTTTAAACTTAATTTTATTGTAAACCGCCCAGAGTCCCCCATTGGGGGAGATGGGCGGTCATATAAATTTAAATAATAAATGTATTTTAATATGTCTCTATATAAAATTCTATAGGCTTTTATATATTGATATTTTTATAACAAGGTTGCTACTATTTTATTGTAATAGCTAGCACCCGTTTTAACCCATTTTACAAAGTCTGGGCTGTATGCCACTCTATTGGCTGCAACTGAGAACTATTTTATAAGCCCTGGAAAAATACACACACAAAATAAATTTTGAAAGCTCACTGGATTGCTGCTTCTAGCATCAGCTTGGGAAAGGTATATGGTGCTGTGAAAGGGAAATGGTTACACACAGAAGGGCCTTCACAGTTTTGGCACCCCCACTACAGATTTCCCTGCCTTTGATGTTTATCAGGCAGTGTTGGAAGTTCAGTTTCATCAACTGTTTGAGAAATACCTCATCACTGGTGCTGTTGCTTCCATTTGATGTTTTATGTATTTAGTATGGGTTTAAAGGTTTGTGGTTTTATATTGATAATTTTACATTTGTGAACACACACACACACACACACACACACTAGATGAATAAGGAGTTATTATTTTGCATTTTTATTTACACCCAATAGGCCTTATTCTGTACATTTTACGGTGTTCTATTAGTTATACTGAGTAACTTGCAGGCTTTAGGGTGCAATCCTGTCCATGGTTTAAGTCAGACTACATAAAGAGAAAACAATACACATGAAATATACAGTACCACTACTTCAATAGAGAATGCTAAAATAAAATCCAGTAAATGATTTGTTTTGTTAAACAGTACATAGTAATTTACCTTCCCAAACTTGCCCCACTAGTTATGTAAGACTTCTCAGCCAGCATGGCTCAGTTGGAAAAGAGAAAACGGGAGGACTGTTAACAAAAGCCTTTTACCGGTTCTAGATGCAACGCTGGTGATGCACAAATAGTGGAATTGTCATCAAATAGACAAGATTGGCAGAATCTGCACATCCTATTAATCTCCGTGAAGTATTTGTCTGACTAAACGTACGTACAGACACATCGGATGCGCTGTTTGTGCACGGACAGCGCGCATTTTTAAGTTTGCAACCGCCTTCAATGCTCCGGATAAAAGTACTATTCGTGAAAAGCATGTCCAATAAAATTAAAGTTAGAGAGACCCCGTTTAGAAAGGAACCGCATCGAAATGAACATTTGCTCTCAACACAATTTCTGCACGCTTGCTTAGAAATAAATTCCCCTCAAATAGAGTGCGACTTATTTCCCAGCGCGCAAAAACTCGCGACAAACGCCTCACATCTGGTCCCTTTATTCTCTTCGCGGCCGTTTCTCTCCTGCATCAAAGCACCCCGGGAAAAAAAGGCCACCCAGCATTCGGCGCGGAATGCTTGAAACCGGCGCGCCGCTCAGAACGAACAGAGACGCACGGCGGCGCCTCCGCGCTCCAAAACGGGAAATAAAATGGCGGCAGAAAAGAGGGCGGGGAGAGAAAGAGAGATGCGCTCTTTTAACCCTCTAGCGCGCGAGGTTTAGTTCACGCCCCCTCTCTCCGCTCTGATTGGAGGAGATGCCTATCTCCGGATCACGTGGGCGGGCGATCTCCCTTTCTCCTTCGTTCCACCCCTCCCCCCACGCTGCAGTTCGAGCCGGACGAAGTCGTCGGTGTCGCCGCTTCTGCGCGGGAACCGAACGCTCGAACGGCTGATCGACCGAACGCTTCGCGTGGGGATAGTTAGTACCGGTCGCCGTCGACGGGCCCTGCCCGGTCGGTAAGTAGGCGGCTGCGCAGCGTAGGCAGGCAGCAGTGAAGCCGAGGATTCCTCAGGGGAATAGGTTGGCCGGGGCGTGCGTGAAACACGCGTGGCGGCCGGGTGGAGTGGCGTGGCGTGCGGATGGATGGATCTGCGGGTCGCGGAGAACCTCCTGCCCGTTTTGCTCGGCACTCGCGCGCGCTCCATTGTGTTGAGGAAACAAAATGGCGGCGGAGGGGCCAGAAGGCGAGGGGTGGAGAGTGAGCGGGGGAGAACGGTAATGGCGCGTGAGCGGCTTAACGGAAAGCGGGCAATAGTTGGAAGTGGGCGCGCTCGCTTGGTCTCCTGGCCTTCCAAACCTTGAATCGCTGTTGGAGTGGCACCTCACAATGACGCCTTTGCTCCTCCTGGTTACCGCAGCCTCCGCCCCCCCTCCCCGGACATCTTTCTCTGGGCTACTGCTTCTGCCCTCGAGTTCCCCTTGAAGGGAAGAAGTGGTCTAGGCCCAGGGCCTGGGACGCTTTACAGGTAGCCGCTAATGATTTAATCGACCCTCCGGCTTCGTATGGTTGCGCCTCTGAGGCCTGTTCCCTCTGGCCTTTCCCGCCTCCTGGTGGTTTCGCCTCTGCCTTTCTGTGGAGAGTGCACGGTATTTTCTCGGTTCCGCATCCGCTAAAGCTGGCTTATGTGTGAGCCCTTTGCCACCCTTCTTGTTGGAAGCCACCTTTAGAGCCGTAAGGCTCCAGACGCGTGGTGAAAAATGCGGCATGAACTTGTTTCCTCTCCCCTTGAGGACACGTTGTCTAGGCCCTGTGGCGGATGTGTGTCTGCGGGCACGAGGAATCTTTCTTTTGGGATCGGAAGGTTTTGCCAGTAACCCCAGCTCCCTCGTGGGGCAACGGCAGGGCTGGAGCTTTCTCTTGCATAATGTTTGCTTATAATTAATATATCAGTCGAATAATCAGGCAAATTGTTCCGGGATTACAATTCTTGTGATTAGTAACCTCCATATTTTAAATGGGCCCAGTGTCCTAATGGTCAAGAGTTCTTTCTGTGATAAACCAATCTATTCTTAGGGTGATATGCATGATGTGCAGTCACATCATTAATATAAATGCTTGATTCTCTTCCAAATCTTCCTGTTCTCTGAAGTTAGTGATTTTTTAAAATTCTTTTCAGAGTACCTGAACACAGTGCTAGTATAGCTTAAAAGAAGCAGATTTCCTTTGGGGAAAAATCATCAAGGATCTGAAGCAAAATGGTAAGGATTTGCCATTCAGAAATGAATTGCAAATACCATGTATTTTTGCTTTACTTACTTTATGTTTTAAATTTCAGCGGCCAATGCGTATTTTTGTAAATGATGACCGCCATGTTATGGCAAAGCATTCTGCAGTTTATCCAACTCAAGAAGAACTGACAGCAGTTCAAAATATGGTCTCTCACACTGAGCGTGCTCTCAAAGCTGTGTCTGACTGGATTAATGAACAAGAGAAAGGTAATAGTGAGCAGCCAGAACCTGAGACCATGGAGACTGTAGCTGAAGAAGAGAACAAAGAAGGAAGGTATGTAACTTTATTCATAACTTGTTCTTAGAGATGCTGACAAGTTTCTCGAAGAGTTTTCATCTGCTTTAGATGTGAACAGCCATATTGCAGTTTACATTATCATTTTTAATAGTAATTTTAGTGAACATTACAATTAAGATAAGAACTAATAAACTAAAAATAAAAAGAAAAATAGTGCAGAAAAGAAGGAAAAAAATAGAAAAGAAAGAAAAAGTAAGAATGTAGTAAAGGAAAGAAGAAATATATAAAGAAATTACTTTCCCCTTCATAACAGCAACTATAAACAATTTTAGTAACTTATCACCTTCCCTTAAAATACAACAAATGATCACTTCTTCCCATATCTCATCTCTTATCTGTAAACAAATCTTTAAAGCCTTGTCATTCAGTCCTGGTCAGCAAAAGTCCATTAAGGGTTACCAGAGATGATAACATATCTAATTTAACCTTGATCAAATAAACCAACTTTATATTCCTTCCTTTTACTTTTAACAATCTTGATCTTTTTATATTCCTTCCTTTTACTTTTAGTAATCTTGATCCTTAATCCCCTCAAATAATGTTCTAGAGCTTGATTACTTCTCATTTTTTCTTTGTCCTTTCTCACAAAATCCTTTCAAACTTTAACAAGGCTCTTTTGTAAATCCAATATAAGAAAGTTATCCAGGTCACCCTTTTGGTTTGTTAAGACATCAGCTGGATTCATTTGTATATCCAGTGTAGCGTCTCCTTCCACAGTACCTACTGTACTGTACACACACTGTATCCCATCATTTTTAAATCCTCTTTCAAAATAGTCTATCCGGTAAAACTTGCTCCTCTTCAATATCATTTTCCAAACACAGTCTATCTATAATGGCGGATACCCATAAAATTGACTTCTGGATCCCTTGTTCACAAATATCCTTCAATAAGTCCAATGTTAAAGTATTTTGATCCATTCTGTATTAGTAAGTCAAACTTTTTTCTTCTCCTTTAATTGTATCCTCCTGGTTCCTTCTAGTGTCCAACCTTCAAAGTTCCAACCTATCTTTTTTAAAGAATTCAAAACAAGCATTTTCCCACAGGAAGGATTCTTATAATTAATTCCAAAATCTTATTTCAAATCCATCTAGACCCTTAGTCCATTTGTAACTTTCCAAAATAAATGTTCTTAACACCCTTTTGCTGTTCGTTCCAAAAAATATTTTTTAAGTCCTTAAATTTGTATTTAAAACTTCTTTCACTAAGGATTGAAGGAAACTCAACCAATGTAGTAAAACTTGCCCTTATGAAGATTCCTAATAACTGAAAAGCACTTAACAAGCAATTTCCAAAAGTGATTAAGAAAGGAAGTATGCAAATCCAGTGTCCTTTGAAGCCTCAACCGCTGTTTGGGCAAAGATGGTGACCCTTGCGGTTCCCAGAGCTCTAAACCTGCTGGAGACCACTGTCTTACAGTCTCCTCAGAAGGAGCAACTGTCTGGAGCACGTGTGGGCGATCCCAAGCCCTCTCCTGTAGAGGAATCCCGAATAGCCAGTCCATTCGCCGCCATGGTCGTTGACTCCGCTATGAGTGAAGCCGTCTTCACTTTGCCATTTCTTCCCTGAAAGCAGTTTACATTAACATTTTTAAAGATTTTCCACCTTTAAAGGGGTAAATGCAATCTTTTCATTTGCGTTTCTGAAATGAAAACTTCATTTATGGCAGAGAAAGAATGCTGTGCTTGTTTGACAATTTAGACGAATATAGCAAGACAGGATGCTTTCAGATGCTTTCAAAGAATTCCACATAGCACAATCATAAGCATATTTGTTCAGTCCCGTTAACAGGAAGAAGAGCTTTAATGGTTTTCCTCTTGTTTGAAAGTATGCATTTTTATTATTTTTGCAAAATAAACACACACACTGTAATTACAGATTTTAAAAATTCACTAATGAGCAAGATTCCATTTCTTTTGATATTGGTGACAGTATATGTGCAATTATCTAATTGAATGTTACTTCCTCTTGCTTTTCCTTTACTGTTTGGCTGAGAAGCAAAAAAGCTTTTCCTCTTTTTCTCCTCCCATGGGGGAGAAAAGGATATTTATGTGGAAAAAACAAGATCCCAGCATGGAAACTAAGTATTTGGTGGGGGAATACTAATGGGAAATTATGGATAGAAGTATAAGAATAGTCTGTAGCTTGAATCATGTCAACTGGATATCCAGTTGACATGATTCAAGCTACAGACAATTCTACCTGGATGACTGAGAACCGTCATAGACAAGTATAAGAATAGGAGTCAATGAATGGATGACAATTAGTGAATTGGGAAAAGGTGTCAGTATGGACTGGGTCATTGTGTGTATGTGAATGCTTCTGAGATGATTGTGAATGGAAGCAAAAATGACTGCATAAGGGATGAAGGAAGGTGAAACTACTCAGTTCTTCATTTAGCTGCATCTCACCAGTTTCTATCAGGCAGGTTGCTTACTCCCAAAAACAGCCTGTTAGGGAGAAGGAGAAACTTAAAGAAAATAGAATGAAAAGAAAGAATAAAAAGTGCAGGAAAAAAGAAAAAATATAATGAAGAGTAATATGTAAAGAAGTGACTTCCAACCTTCATCAATAACTCTTCACCCCCTATAACAGGGCTTTCCGAACAGTGTGTTGCGACACACTACTGTGTCGCCTGGGGCCCCCAAGTATGTTGCATGACAACCCAGAAGCACTGATGGGGCACCGCCGCCACACACAGCAGCGATGTGCCATCAGTGCTTCCGGGTTGTTGCGCGACAGACCAGGATGCTGCTGCCGCCACCACAGCACGCAAAAACCCAAAAGCGTGGCGGCGGCAACCCGGAAGCACCGCCGTCAGCGCTTCCGGGGTTTTGCGCACCAGCTGTTGGTATGTCGCCAACGGCAAAAGTTTGGAAAGCCCTGCCCTATAAGGTTAAACAGATACCACTTCATCCCATATTCCATCCCTTTTCTATAAGCAAATCTATAAAACATAAACTTTTCAATCCTGGTGTCAGCAAAAAGTCCATAAATGGTTGCCAGAACATTGGGAAAAAAAACACCTTATTTTAACCTTGATCAAATAAACCAACTTTATATTCCTTCCTTTTACTTCTAACAGTCTTAATCTTTAATTCAGTCAAATGTTGTAGGATTTGATGTCTTCAATTCTTCTTTATCCCATCGCATAGAATTCTTCAAAGCTTTAACAAGCTTCTTTTGTAGATTCAATAAGAAAACATTTTCTTTGTTTATCATTTGTATTTCCCTTTAAATTTTTAAAACTTCAGCCAGTTTCTTTTGTATATCCAGTAAAGCTTCCTTTTCCAAATCATTATCTTGGCCTGTCATTTGTAGTTCCACATTCTGTACTTTATCTTATCAGATAAAGTTTGTTCCACATCTGTCATTACTTCATTAAATCTTTTAGACATAGTCTCTCCATAGAAGCAGACATAATTACTGACTGTTGATATTGTAGTTTCTAACTTCTGACTCCATTCTTCAAATATCTTTAATATTTCTGATGATAACATTTTGTGTTGTTTTGTAAGTTCCAATAGTAACTGTCATCAGGCTTGGTTTTTTTTCTTCTGCTTAAAACCTTTAATCCGCTCTAGTGTCCAGTTTCTAAAATCATCACTTATCTTTTCTTATCACTTGCAATAACCAGGATAGCCAAAATAAGTCTTGTTTCCTTAGAGAAGTTAATTCCAAAATCTTAAAAAAACTGGAGTGCTCTGAACTCTACATTGGAGAAACCAAACAACCTATGTACAGGAGGATGGCCCAACACAGGAGAAGTAACACCACAGGACCAGAGTCAGCAGTTTATCTTCATCTAAAGGAAAAAGGACACTCATTTGAGGACATTAATGTTCACATTTTAGACAGAGAAGATAGGTGGTTTGAGAGAGGGGTCAAGGAATCCATTTATGCCAACTTGGAAAATCCTTCCTTGAATAGAGGTGGGGGCCTCAGGCACAATCTTTCCCCTATTTTCCTCCTGCTTTGTCTTCTGTGCCTAGGAAGATTAAGACCATTTCGCAAGCTCAACAGCAGCATGGTGATCTTAACATCCTTCTTTAGATGATAAAGGGACTTAGAAATAACATCTCAAAATAACCATGACCTAGCCCCAGGTGCAAGGTCACACAGCAACATATTTAAGGATTCCCTTGCTAACTTTGCTCAGACTGAAGAAGCTCCTTGGATAAGGAGCGAAACGTTTCCACTGAGAAAATAGAAATCCAGTTGACATGATTCAAGCTACAGACAATTCCACCTGGATGACTGAGAACCTTCATAGACATAGGGAGAAGGGGAATTTTGAACTTTCGCAAGTGGAATACGATCTGCTATTCTGCTTGCAGGACTGAGTGCTACCCCTTTTGTTTTGATGATGCCCAGAAATCACACTGATACTCCAGTGAGAAATGGTGGTGTAATTTCTTTCTGATTTTTAACATAATACAACAAAACGGGTATGCTCTGCGAGGGAGAGGCATTTAGTAGGCTGCGTGTGCTGTGCCCTCCCCTCCCCCCATGTGACATAACCCACGTTTAATGGCATAACTTTTTTTTAATGCAGCTTTTCATGGTTTTGAATGGATGTATTAAGTCTCCATCATACTTTGCTTAATGGACCAGTTTTGCTCTTTAAAACTTTAACAAAAAAACCAGCTAAGAATTTCAGGGGCTATCCCATCCATTGCCAGCTGCAGTCTTTAGGGGACTGGAAAAAGAAACACTGAAACCCAAAGATACATCCCACCACTACAGAAATGTTTCTCTGTTCCAATTCAGGCAGATAAATAGGTAGTATTTCCCACCTCAGATCCCTGACATCACACAGCAAGGCTTGCATTGGTTCTCAGCTGCATATAGCCCACAATAAATGTGGAAACTGGATGGAGCACCAACTTTCTGGAAAATTAAAATAAGTATAAAATCTAAACTTTACTAGTTGGGCAGGAAATCCTGTCTGTTGTTCCAGAGAGATCCAATGTTGGAACCTCTAATATGACCAAAGGCCTGCTGGTGCATGTTCTGGCAAGGTAGGTGGGTGTTCATATTTTTTTGTCATGTCCTTCTCTTCAGTTTATTTAAAAGTTTGTACCTCATGCCATTGTGGTTTCATGGTGGATTGCAGTATTAGGAAAGTTATGTACCTCTGAGGCTGGCATTAAGTTTCATCTATGTAGGGCATAGCTTTTCAAACTGTGTGTCGCGACACTTTAGTGTGTCGCAACACACAGTTTGGTGTGTCGCAACACAACCCGGAAGCAGTGGTGGGGATGTGCATGGCGGCAGCGACAGCAGCACTTCCGTGTTTTAGCAGAGGCCGCCGTGCACGCCGCCACTACCACCGTTGGTGTGTCGCCAACGGCAGCACTTTGGAAAGTACTGATGTAGGGGTATGTCTAATGATGGTAAGAAGCTCTGCTTACACATACTTAGTGATCAACCTCAAATCGATTCTGCTTTTCCTCTTCAGAGTTAGATAAAAGAGCTAAAAAAAATTGAGCAGGGTCTGTGAGTATTGTGCCGCATTTAGATGTCTTTCTAACTTCGGAGGAGATCCATTTATCTTGTGGACTCTCAGACCCCATCTGAAAACATGGACCTGTATTGTGACATATAATACTGTATTTAATTTTTAAAAAAGACATTTTTATTCAAACAGCACTAAACAAATACAACTTATGCTAGGGATGAAGCTGCAGCCAAGGGTGCCTAAGCATGGCTTCTAGCCATTTGGGAAAATATTTTGCAGTTTGAAATTGTTGGCCTAGTAGAAAACAGATGGTTTATTGGTATAATTTCATAAATAAATATTGGTGCTGAAAATAATACATTATTATTCAGACTGCTCACTTGAGGGAATGATATTAAAGGCAAAACTGAAGTACTTTGGCCACATAATGAGAAGACAGGATACCCTGGAGAAGATGCTGATGCTAGGGAAAGTGGAAGGCAAAAGGAAGAGGGGCTGACCAAGGGCAAGATGGATGGATGATATTCTGGAGGTGACGGACTCAACCTTGGGGGAGCTGGGGGTGGCGATGGCTGACAGGAAGCTCTGGCGTGGGCTGGTCCATGAAGTCAACGAAGAGTCGGAAGCGACTGAACAAATAAATTCTACTTGAACAGTACAGGCACGATGGCTCAGTGGTTAAGACGGCAGGCTTGTCGATCGGAAGGTCAGCGGTTCGAGACCCGAGCGCCGCGTGAGCTCCCGCACTCGCCCCAGCTCTTGCCATCCTAGCAATTCGAAAGCATGCAAATGCAAGTAGAGTAATAGGTACCACTTTGGTGGGATGGTAACAGCATTCCGCGTGCGTCATGCTGGCCATGTGACCGTGGAAGTGTCTTCGGACAGCGCTGGCTCTTCGGCTAAGAAACGGAGATGAGCACTGCCCCCTAAGAAACGGAGATGAGCACCGCCCCCTAGAGTCGGACACGACTGCAGGGGAAAACCTTTACCTTTTACAGTATTAGCATTGCATAAAGCTTCAGTCCTGTTTCTGTTCACTACAGAAAGATTCAGCAGCTGCTGGACAAAATAATTTTCTTGTTGCAATCCATGTGCAGGATAATAAACAGGAAAAATAATTGCTTGATAAAAATACAATACAAAGTCATGGTCTGATGCTAAATAAATGAACTTGCAAGAACCAAAGCGCACTAATATTGCAGCTGAATCAGCTTAGTATCTTTTCTGTTCGTTGGAAATTTGGTTTAACAATATATAAAGGAAGAGTTGATTTATTTGGTAAAGTTTTTATATATATACGTATATATATATATATTTTTATAGTGAGCAGAAGACTACAGAGCACTTGACTAGGACACTTCGTGGAGTGATGCGTGTTGGTCTTGTAGCAAAAGGCCTCTTGCTGAAGGGAGACTTGGATCTTGAGCTGGTTTTGTTATGTAAAGAGAAACCCACTGTTGGTCTCTTGGAAAAAGTAGCCGACAATCTCAGCACACAGCTTGCTGTGAGTATAAAAATACATACATACTACATGCTTATACATACTATCCTAATGTTATTTTTAATATACAGTACTGTCTTAGGCCACCATTAGATTTATTGTTTTAGCAACGGTATAATGACCATATACATATAATTATTTCTGCCAGTGGTGTTGGCGATATTGTCCGTATTGATGGGAAAAGTACAGACAGGTTTTAATTCATTATGCCATTCCTCCTGGAAAGCGCCTGATTGGGAATGGTTTCATTTTTCAGCATGATAACGATCCCAAGCACACTGCTAATGCAGTGAAATCATATTTAGTGAGAAAAACAGCTGATAAAACACTGACAATCATGGACTGGCCTCCACAGAGTCCAGACCTGAATATTATAGAGGCAGTATGGGATCACCTGGACAGAGAAATAAATAAAAGACAACCTAAATCTAAAGAAGAACTCTGGGAAGTACTGAAAGAAGCCTAGTATAATATACAAGATGATTACTCTCCCCAAAAGAGTTCAAGATGTGCTTAGAGCCAAGGGAGGTCACACTAAATACTGACTTTTGCCTGAGGAAGCCATTTTGTTCTGAAAATTGTGTTTGTTTAAATTTTGTAATTATGGATGGTCATTAAAACTTTGCTAAAACAACAAAGCTGGTGGTGGCCTAAGACTTTTGCACACTACTGCAGGTATATAATGAGCTGTTGGTTCTATGTTACTGGACTAACTATGGAGTTTGGTATGCTAGCAAGCTTGCAGCGTTCATGCCGTTCATATAGTAGGGCCTATTCAAGGTTTTGTGATATCCTCTCATACAGCTATAGTGGACTTAAAATACACCTAGTAGTGCTGTAAAGTATTATTAAAATGTGCTAGATGTTGAATCATTTATGACCCTTTTTTAAAAATACTGCTTAAGAAGTTTTCTGCTTCTGATGTGTCTCCTGGTAATTAACTCTGCTGATTTGATTATATTAGTATACTGAACAAATGCATTTATTATAATGTGTGTGCATATATGTGCATACATATGTGTGTACTTCTTAGCTATTTGGATGTTTAAATCCGATAATTCAAGTTACTCAGACCAATTGAGGGCTTCGGTGTGTCTATAAATATTGTTAACATTATTTTAGAACAATACATACTGCACAATACTTTTAGATTGCTTCTAGGAATATTCTGTCATGGTTATCAATAGTGGTTGATTTACTACTGTGAATATAAATATAATGTAAATCAGCAATGATAACAGTTTTATTAGCCAATCAGTACCTTCCTTAATTTTCTCCAGTATTCATACCACTTCTCCTGGAAGACGGTTAAAAAAACAGCAGAAAATGGCATTTCTTCTTTCTTCTAGTCAGCCTATTTGGCTGCCCTCAATGCCAACAGATTTCCCCCTCTGCTTTTCTAGCTAAGTTGGTAAAGTCACAGAGGTATCATAGTATACTTTTTTAAAAGATTTGGCTGCTGGTGTAGAAGGTGGACATCCCTAACTGATCCTAAATCACTGTTGATTGTATCAGTTATTCTGAAAGGAATGTGTTTGTCCCTGAGCTCTAAACCGCCTAGGGTCCCTCCTTGTGGGGGAGATGGGCGGGATATAAATGTAATAAATAAATAAATAAACTGAATGTTTGGGAGGAGACAGAAAACAGACTCTAAAGTATTTTCTTGTGTTTCAGGCTATTACTGAAGACAAATATGAAATTATTCAATCTGTCAGTGATGCTGCAATTACAATTAAGAATACAAAAGAACCTCCACTGACACTTACCATTCACTTGACATCCCCTGTTGTCAGAGAAGAAATGGAAAAAATGTTAGCTGGAGGTATGGAAGACTGAAAATTGCTAGCAGCCCCAGAATGAGTTTCCAAACTGACTTCGCTATTCATTGTGGTGTTCAGTTTCTTGATTAGGTAGAACAATTTCATGCAAGTCAACTTTGTGTCACAGTGTTACACAGTTTCATGATTATGGACCGTCCGGTACAGGCTTCTAGAATTTGAATGGCATTTCCAAATTAAATGCTTTTTTAAACATTTAGGCCATTTGATCTGGCCTAAGCCTTTATACAAGTGTATTAGTTCACTTGTGTGTAATATTGTTTCTTTATTAAATGTGAGTATTGATTATAGATGATATATGCGCAAACCAAAATCTCTTAAAATATCAACGTTTTAGTTTAAAAAACTTGCATGTTTGTGAAATTCAGTGTATTACATAAAGCAGTTTGTGTTGCAGCAAAAATGATTACTTTTTGTGTTTTTTTTTCTTTAGTTTCAGCCTGTTTAGCTGAATTTTAAAATGCAATGCAGAGTTTTGGATAAAGTTACTATATCTTTTGCTTTATTTAAATGTGGGCTAATTCACATACATATATAATTACAACCTTACAATTTGCAGCTGAGCTTACAGAAAGCAGTTCACATATAGTATTTGATACTACAAAATGTCTGGTATATGATGTTGCAATTCTCATGCATGATTGTCATACAAATCAATTGCTGGATCATGTGAGGTGGAATTCACACTGACATTTTCATGTGTGATTTAAACAGTGAATTTTTCAGTAGCCAGGTGAGCCATGCATACACTACGCTAAAACACTAAAATCTTTCAAATGATTGAACTAGCCTTATCTAAAACCCTGGTTTTTTCCTTTCTTCAGTTTTGCTGCAGCACAGACCTGATATTAATGTGTTCCTTGATTGTTTTATGGTTTGATATCTGACACATCTACCAAGCCTTCTAGTTTGTCGATTTTAGGGACGCTGGACCTTTGACCAACAGGACGCACTCTGTCATGGGCTGGGGCCAGGGCAGTCGAGCCTTGTGGGCGGAGGGGGTTCCTTCTAGAAAAGCTCTTAGTTATGTACTACTACTGGATATAGAGTGGGAATCTAATTTTAACCTTCCATTTTGTAGTTCTATAGCCTGGTTACAATAGTCTAGAAGCTGTCCTTTTCTATAAGGTTTCTCTCCCTGTATAAAAATGAGTTAGTGCCTCATTGTTCTCCTTACTTAGTTGTCACTTCATAAGGATGAAAAAAATATTATGTATTGAGGCTATACTTCCAGGTACAGGGCTTTAGATCAGAGTTCTGGGAGCCTCAGCTGCCCTTTAGGAAACTGCCTCATCCCCTCTCCACCCGACAGAACCCCCTTGGTCAAACTGTACCTTGTCTTCTTATTCCACCCACGAATAGAAACGCTATCAGTCAACGACTCACCGGACGTTCTGGACAGGCAGAAATGCCTTGCTGCCTTGGCGTCACTCCGACACGCCAAGTGGTTTCAGGTTTGCATTTTGTTCTTATATTTGTCTTTAAGTAGAAAACTTGTAAGTTGTAATTGCCTAACTTTGTTAAAATGTTTTAATGTGAGTTGTAGATGTGCAGAACTTAGCATCTGTTAAATGCACAGTTGCTAAAGAAGCACTTGAATGAATTTAATTTTTCAGAGAAATGGCATAATTCCTAGTTGCTGCTTTGTGTTAAGAGTAAGTTTTCATACACAGTAACTAAAATTACAGAAATAAAAAGCTATGGAAATAAATACATAGTTTACCCTTGACAAAGTAGCACTACAAAAATTTGTATTTTGTCTCAGATTGGTTTTGATGTTCATCACTGAACCCTTCTTGCTTATTCATTTATTCTAGGCCAGGGCAAATGGCTTGAAATCATGTGTCATAGTCATCAGAGTGCTGAGAGATCTCTGTACCCGTGTTCCTACTTGGGCTCCACTTAGAGGATGGGTAATCTTATGAGTTATATTTCCTTTTCAGTGTACAAATGTGTAATACGATAAAAAATGTTCTATACATAATGGCAAACTCTTCTAATTTTTTAAATAATAAAGAGCTCTTGTAAAATTAGGCAATCTTAAGATGTCCCCATCTTTTCAGAGCTCTTTAGTAGGACACTGGCTGAATGTGGCCTCTGTCAACAAGTTCTTGTGCAGTGCAGGCTTCTGTAGATGATGGAAGTTGGGGGAAATCTATGATTTGGCTTGAGTGTTAGAAATAGGTTGCTTAACTTAACCAGTCTCAGATATCATTGAACCTCTAGTAAGGCCTGTCTAATAATTGAGTTCTAAAGCTCATGTCCTATGCTTTTAGAAGTGGGCAGTCAATAATACACTATTGTAGAATGTTTCTAGTTTCTTAATTGAAATAAATCTTTACTATATTAATGTGCTTCTATCTAATACTGTATATAATGACTGATATGTCAGTATTTCATGGATGCTGATAGACTTTTCCCCTCTTCCATTCACACACACATTGCAGACCTTCAGTCAAGCTGGTCTGTTACTGCCAAATATGTTCACAAGCAATAAATTAAATCCTAATGTTGTTTTCAACAATGTAAGGTTGATCTGAAGACCATGCACTCATGGACCACCACTTAAAGGTTTGCAATAAACTAAATGCTGATTGCTGTCAAATTGTTTTTGCCATTGCCTTGCACTTGCAAGGAACTTGCAGTTACAAGGAAAATGGCTGTTAAAGAGATTGAATAAGTAAATCAAAATTCACATACGCATCTATGACAGGCAGAAAGACCCGAGAGTTAATGGTAAACTCTGCAACCAAGCGGATAATTGCATTTCTCAGATTCTGCTGGACAAATGACTCAACTTCACTTTGGTAGAATTCAGGCTTTTGTAGAAGTAACATTGCAATCATCTGAAGACTGTAAATTCATTGTTTTGGACACTTGTGAATAGAATTTAAACACTTAATATTACATGTTGCACTCATGCTTCCACATCTGAATATTATGTCATAGAAGTTATTTGGAAGTAGAAATATCATCCACATACATTTTGCATATCTGACATCTTGTTTCTTTCCTACATCTATAATCAGCTAAGATCTTAAGGGTGTATGCTAGCAGTGGCAATTCAAGAGAAGTTCCTGATACAATTATTCTATTTTATTTCTATTTGCAATCAAATGATTTTCTGTACTTCCAAGCTGTATAAACAAAACCAAAACATCCACAGTAAGATTCAAAACAATCACAACAATCTGTTGGGAGGCTGTTCCAAAGTACTGGCACTGCCACAGAAAAGCAGCACCATCTAGCCTCAGCCTTGGAAATGCGGGATTACAAGAAGTTTCTCCCTGATAGTGGTTGGATCAGATGGTCCTGAAGGTATCCACATGACAAGCCATATCTACATGACAAGCCATGGGTCAATACCAGCACCTTAAATTCTACCCAGAATCTAGTCAGTACAAGTGCAGGGCCTGTAAAATCACTGTTAAATGTTCCCAGAAGTGAGCACTAGCAAGCACATAGGCCACCACATTTTGGAACAGTTGCAGTTTCCAAGTAGGCTTTAAGGGCAGCTCTGTGTAAAGCATATCACAGTAGTCAAGACAGGTGGTGCTGAGGGCATGAGTTCTGTAGCCAGGTCCCCTTGCCCAAGGTACAGCCACACTTGGCACACCAGCTGAAGCTTCTCTGGCTATGGCTTCCACGTGCTGATGAAGCAGGACCTCTGAGTCCAGAAGAACCCCTGAATAACAAACACCCTCCTTTCCTGATAGGTGGAAAAATCAAACTTTTTTGGCTAGGACTTGTAACAGTAAAAATAAATATATTACCCAAGATGAATTTCCTATTCCAAATGGCACCACTTCTAATCCCAGATAAAAGCTTGCAGGATTGGAAGAGGAAAATTAACATTTTTATAGTGGGGGAAAAAACCTGAGTAAGATTCAGAATTTTGCAAGAATCGAAAGAAAGAGGTAGGCTTGCATTTCCTAACTTTAAATTTATACTGGTCTTTGACTATAATAAAGATTTATTTGTTTGTTTGTAACTTTAAATTACAGGTAGTCCTTGTTTAGTGACCACAATTGGGACCAGCAACTCGGTTGTTATGTGAAGCGGTTGCTAAGTGAAACCGCACCTGTGCTTATGATCTTACTTCAACTTTCCTTTGCTTTACAGACCTGTGAAGGTTGTAAATGCGAGGACTGGTCGCAAAGTTATTTTTTCATTAGTGTCGTAAGTGCAGATGGTCACTAAACGAGGCAGTCGCTGAACGAGAACTGCCTGTATATTGTTGTGCAAGCTGCCTATCACGGATAACAGAAAGCAATGGTCAGAAAGATCTGTATTTGTATTGTGGATTTTGATAATTGTTCTGTTCTTTTCATTGTTTCGGACATTTCTTTTCAGCCTCTAGAGTTGCTTTGTGAGAAATCAATTGGAACAGCCAATCGGCCCATGGGAGCTGGTGAGGCACTGAGAAGAGTTCTTGAATGCCTTGCATCTGGAATAGTTATGCCAGGTTAGATGGTCCTTGGCTCTTGAGAATTTCAGTGGATATAACAGAAATTTGCTCTCCTAACTAGCACAAGTTAGATTTGATCATCTATTTCGTTTAAGATTCTATAGTAGGGCATGATGACATGTTGAGTAGATGTCCTTTGGACCCACTATTCCAACTCCTGTAATGGGGGATAACAGACCATATAAGAAGTTTCTGGAGCACTTTTATACTTTAGCAAGCTTGCCACGTTGTTGGGCTTAATGGTCTGCAATTTAGAGTAGATCAGATGATCAGCCATTGACTCAAGAACTTCACTTGGGCTGCTTATAGTGTTGAGTGTTAGGTGATACTAAGGGAATATTCAGGTTTACATAGAGATCCTAGGATAATTCTCTGCATATCTTCCTTGTTTCCTGCCTTCAGATGGTTCTGGTATTTATGATCCTTGTGAAAAAGAAGCCACTGATGCTATTGGGCATCTAGACAGACAACAAAGGGAAGATATCACACAGAGTGCTCAGGTATAGTTTTGATTACAGATGTTACAAAACCGCAATGAGTTCTTAATGGTAGCTAGTAACCTCCATGAGGCTGGCTTTTATTAGAAAAAGGGTCCCATTTCAGTAATGTAGGAGGCTTTATTGATTGCCAGAAATGAGGTATCAGGTTTTTAACACTTAACATTAAGTTCCAGAGTACTTAACTATGATTTTCAGAAGATGTTTATGTGAAATACTGGGACTGGGTGTCGTTTTAATAGATGTTGGGAGCAGAGTGGCTCCTCAATAACGCATTATATCTTTCTAGCATGCTCTAAGGCTTGCTGCTTTTGGCCAGCTTCACAAAGTCTTGGGGATGGATCCATTGCCATCAAAGATGCCCAAGAAACCAAAAAATGAAAATCCAGTTGACTACACTGGTAGGTTTTGAAACTTGGGAACTCTACTTCTCACAGATTTATTGGCATTTGTACTAACACTTTGAACTCTTATCTTACCAGTCCAGATCCCCCCTAGCACAACATATGCTATCACTCCATTAAAACGTCCTATGGAAGAAGATGGAGAAGAGAAGTCTCCAAGCAAAAAGAAAAAGAAGATTCAGAAAAAAGGTATTGAGTTGACAAGAGGTAGGTATGCTTAGTTTTTCAGGTGTTCACTAAGATAGTTACTTTGGTTTCCGTGTTACATGTAACTAGATGAATAGTAGAAAGTTCTCATAGAAATGACAGGTCTTTATGCTTTTGCTTGATAGCAGTACAGTTAAGACTGCATTTAGCAGTTGGCAATATTAATGCCTAGGCTCTCATATAAAGGTGTTGTTATCTAAAAACAATTTCTTTTCTTCAGAGGAAAAGTCAGAACCTCCACAAGCTATGAATGCTCTGATGAAACTGAACCAGCTAAAACCTGGACTTCAATATAAGCTAGTATCTCAGACAGGTCCAGTTCATGCTCCTATATTTACTATGTCTGTGGAAGTTGATGGCATCACTTACGAAGCTTCAGGACCTTCCAAAAAAACAGCCAAGTTGCATGTAGCAGTAAAGGTAAAGGGTAGTTGTGAATATGTGCTTTTGCTTTTCTTAAACTGCTTAAATTCTTGAATTTCTTCTCAGAAAATGAATTGGTGTCTTGACTTATTCATTTGATTCTTATCCCAGCTTTATTTTTGGCCAACTCAAGGGGGCATACATACTATATGCTTCCTCCTCCTGTTTTCCCCGCAACAACCACTCTGTGAGGTGAGTTGGGCTGGGGAAAAGTGACTGGCCCAAGGTCACCCTGCCGGCTTTTATATCTAAGGGAGGACTAGAACTCAATAGTCTCCTGGTTTCCAGCCCACTGCACCACCCTGGCTCTTGTATTTCACAAAAGCATAGTGGATGACTGGTTCAGAAGCCAGAATCAAAAATTAATGTATGTGTAAAAATAGCCAATGTACAGTATGTTTGTGTTTGTTATGATTTGGCATTAGCTGAATTAATGAACTCTAGTTCCAACTTGTGGTCTTGCCCATGGGGGCAACTTCTGTAAAAGGAGCCCGCCCAGAATCCCTGTAACATTTACTTTTAAATCATAGTTGAATTAACTTTATTGGAAGCAATTATATTAATGATTTAATTTACGTTCAGTAGAGTTTAAATGTAAATTAAAACAATTTCGTTTTTTACTTGTTCCCTTTAACACCTGGCATTTGCCACTCAGACTAAATACAGCCTCTTAAAGCATTGTGTACTCTGATCTAGTTGAGTGCTGAACAGCCAAAAAATGAAAGATGGATTAATTGTGTTTGTGAGTGAAGTGTGGCTGTTCCTTTCAGGATAGGTAGTAGGATTCTTTTAAAGTTGCTAAGAAGCTGTACAATAGATGGTATTAGAACAATTATAGCTAATTTCTTGTTTTAGGTTCTGCAAGACATGGGATTACCTACAGGTGTGGAAGGCAGAGAGAGAGGTGATGAATCAGCAGAGGAAACAGATCAGAAACCAGTTGCAGTTGCTGCTCCTCCTATAGTGGAAATTATTTGTACCCCTAGTGCTGCTTCTCCTTCAGAGCAAACAGAGGTGAACATTGCTTACTTTTCTCTTAGGTGTTTCATAACTATATTTCATTCCACATCAGTGTCATGTTTCTACTTTATTTTAGAAACTTTTTTATCATCTGTTTTTGTTTGTGTGTGCTTCTCTTCACTCCACCTGTTCTAGTTCCCCTATCACTAACAATGTTCCCCATTGAATTGCATTTTCTAGAAAACTCCTTTCTGTGCAGTTCTCTATGGTCTGTGTTAGGAAATAATTCCTAAACTATATCTTATCACTGTTTCTCTTACTATATTCTCCAACTGTACATGCAAATCTTAGTGATCTGTGCCTACATTAGTTAGCTTCTGCCCAGAGCATGTTGCTGTGCAGAGAGGTTTCTAGCAAACTGGCCACCAGAAATAAGAACAGTGATTTTGGTAAGCCTTTGGGTTAGTCTGTGCTGGTTTAGTTAGATACTTTATTAATTTAGAGCCAGAACAAAGTAAGTAACTGGTTTTGTGATGGAATGTGTCTCTGAGGGAGAAGGTGATGTTATGGACATCGCGGATGAAGGAGGAGGGGGTGCTTTCCAGGGGGAGAAGCGCGTTCACAGTGTGGAGGACCTTGGGCGCCCGTCCAAGAAAGTCAGGCCGGACCCGCCTTAGGGTGCCTGGGCTTTTTCCCCTGAGAACCTGTTAGCTTAGCTTAGTTTGGCAAGATTCTGTGTAAGGTAGAACAATAAAGATCTAGAGCTCAATTCCAGGCTCAGCGTGGTTTCTTACCCTAACCCACAACAGGTTTAGTGTGCACTTAACTTTCTTTAATTTGTAAGTTACACTTTTTAAATGTTGAAGGAAACAGTGCTTTTTAAAAATGTAATCAGACATGTTTTCAATGCAATATTTTTACTTAGAATGTGAAACAACAGGGACCAATACTGACCAAGCATGGAAAAAATCCAGTTATGGAACTCAATGAGAAACGGCGTGGCTTAAAATACGAGCTTATTTCAGAAACTGGTGGCAGTCATGACAAACGGTTTGTGATGGAGGTGAGATGACTTGGTCCACAAAACTGATTTCATAATTGCTGTTATAAGTGCCTTGGCCAAAGTTGCATCTCTTCCTGAAACCATTTCTCCTTTCGAAGGTTGAGGTTGATGGCCAGAAGTTCCAAGGAGCTGGTTCAAATAAAAAAGTGGCAAAAGCTTATGCTGCCCTGGCTGCATTGGAAAAGCTTTTTCCAGATGCCCCCCTTCCAATGGAGCAGAAGAAAAAAAGGGCCCCTATGCCAGCACGAGGTGGACCCAAATTTCCCGTAAAGGTAGGTACATGCACTACACATTTCTCTAGAAACAGAGGGTTAAAGTTTGATTGATAGTTTGGAGCATATTTGAATGTACATTTTTATATATGTATAGAATAAGTGGCCAGGGCCAGGAATAAACGGCTTTCACGTATTTTTCTAATGGGTGGATTTCAATTAATTTCAACAGCATAATCCAGGCTATGGTATGGGAGGTCCTATGCATGCTGAAGTGCCACCTCCTCCAAGCATGCGGGGTCGTGGTAGAGGAGGAAATATCAGGGGCCGGGGCCGAGGCCGAGGCGGATTTGGTGGTGCCAATCATGGAGGTTATATGAATGCTGGTGAGTTGCATTACTTTTAATTACTACTATGACATTTAGAAGCAAATAATACTAAGTTTCCTTATGCAGCTTAATCACCTTTGAAACTTTATAGCACATACGTTTGAGCTTACGCTATTCATAACGTTCGGAATTTGGTTACTCCATTTGGGGTAGGTGGAATGTTGCTGAGCTTGGCATGCACTGGCCCTACTGGGTTTTCTGGAATCCACTTTCTGTGTGTGTCAGAGCATTTACATATTGTGCAAGCATAAAATCCAATGCTAAATCATTCATTTAAGGTAATTCCAAGTGAATAATATTTTCGGTATTTTCTCCTAGGGGCTGGATATGGAAGTTACGGCTATGGTGGCAACTCTGCAACAGCAGGCTATAGTAAGTGTTTAATGGGAAAAAAATTAGACACAACACTCTGGGATAACAAAACTCAGTATTATATTGCATAGTGAAATGAGGAAAGATCTTTTTAAAATTGATTTTAAATTTCTCTGCTTTAAGCCAAGTGAAGCAATACACCATATTCTTGTAAAACAGTTCTCCCTAAAAATACACAATTTTGTTTTGAAAGGCCTTTGATGGGAGGGGGGATGACGGGAGCAGAGAAATAAAAAATAATTTTTAAAAATGTGGCACATTTTGCCATCTTCAAAAATTCTAATTTTTTTTCCTCTGCTCTGTCTCCCCCTTTTGTAGGTGACTTTTTCACAGACTGCTACGGCTATCATGATTTTGGGTCTTCCTAGATCATCTAAAAGTATTGCACATAGAACAGCTTTTTACTCCAATTTTCTCGAACTCCAAAACCAATGTGTTCGTGCTGTGTCCCTGTGCTTCACTGGGTTTCTCAACAGTGGCTTTTCACCGCAGCTTTCTGAAACTTAGCCTACAAACAGTAGCAGTTTTAATTGTGACTTGCCTTTAGTCATATGGATGTACACTATTGGGGAGCAAAAGTTCAAGGAATGTCTTTGTGCGTTATGCACAGTAAGAGCCAACTCTGTTCTGCTTACAAGCAAAAGGCCTCTGTTTGCTTTTTATGGAAAGCATTTTATTTTTACGGAACTTGCAAAAGTGTGCTACCTTTTTGTCTTAAATTTTCAAGAGATTTTGTACAAAACATAAACCTTTTAAGTCCCAAAAAGTGGGTAAATGCTTGTAATAAGGAGAAATACCTTTTAACAGTTCTAAATCTACAACAACCTAATGTTTTGAGCATGCATAATCTTGACTTGTATGTGAAAATAGTATGTGCTGATTTTAATCTCTGCATCTGTAGTGTTTCTTGTATTGGTATAACATGCAGGACGTATAGACTGAGTTACACTTGTTGGGTTGTACTATCTCTAACATTTCAGTTGTTTAACTGCAGTGGGCTTGTTGCAGTTCTTGTAGGATGTGGCTCTTTTTCCTATTCTCCAGTACATGTCCCCAGAAGATGTATGTAGTATCACAAGACATGAAAACTACTGAGCATTGAAAGGCACAAGGAATAAACTAGTCATTAAGATTTTTAATAAATGGATTGTTTGGTTCTCTTTGCTTCAGAAGTCATATTAAATGTGTTTAGTCTGATCGCTGCCTTAGGAACAATTAAACCAGTAGTAAATGAAATAAATGCAAGTACAGTGGAGATACAAGTTTGGATAAAGGCTCTGAATATAAAAATGACACTTGGTAACAATTTAAAAGCAAAACTAAGTAAAAATTAGTTTTTAAATGCTATTATCCTGGAAGAAGCAATAGTGTTGGATGTGTTTTAGGAATAACTTGGATTAAGAAGTAAAGTTACTCCAAGTAACCATGTTTTAAGTTTCCTTGTACATGACTCCTTGCTGAACCACAGCTGTTAGTTCGGTTTTAACTAGAAACAGACAGTTTTTATGTTTTATAAAGCATAATAACTGGTAACATATATGCTAATATTATGTCAGAGAGCAGATTTTTCCTTTAAGAAAAAAATCTGGTTGTAAGTGACTTGAAACATAAACTTCAAATTGAATTCTAAGTGAAGAGCCAAACACTTAAAAATGAATAGGGCTATGGAATGTGCCTTAAATGGATTTTTTTTCCATGCACAAAAGAAGCATGTTGTGGCTCAGAAGTGCACATGTTTACTTTCTCTGGATTTTGGCCAAGACAAAATCTAGAGGGGTCTTATGGGAACGGCTGGTACACTCAGTTCTCTCTCCTCTCCTCTCTATAGCTTGTGCTCTAGCCCACCTGCCAATCCTCCTGTGCATTCCTTCCCATTAGTGCCTTTGCCTTTGCTCTGCTTTGCTCTCCCACACCAGAATGCATGTCTTTCTGCCTGTGCCATTCAGGGAACATTTTTTGCAGAGTATACAGTCCATTCGGAAAGTATTCAGACCCCCTTCACTTTTTTCAATTTTGCTATGTTGCAGCCTGATACTACAATAGTTCAAATTCATGTTTTGCCTCAGTTATCTACACTCGGTACCCCATAATGACAAAGTGAAAACAGAATTTCAGAAATGTCTGTAAATTTTTCAAAAAGGAGAAACTGAAATACCACATGTATGTAAGTATTCAGACCCTTTGCAACAACACTCGAAAGTTAGCTCAGGCGCCTCCCATTTCTCTTGATCGTTGCTGAGCTGTTCCTACACCTTGATTGGAGTCCACCTGTGGTAAATTAAATTGATTGGACATGTTTTGGAAAGGCACACACCTCTCTATAGAAGGCCTCACAGCGGACAGTGCATACTGTATCAGAGCAGAAGCCATGAGGTCAAAGGAACTGCCTGCAGAGCTCAGAGACAGGATTATTGCAAGGCACAGATCTGGGGACGGCTACAAAAAAATTTCTGTTGCACTGAAGGTTCCTAAGAGCACAGTGGCCTCCATAATTCTGAAATGGAAGGAGTTTGCACAACCAGGACCCTTCCAAGAGCAGGTTGCCCGGCCAAACTGAGCAATCGGGGGAGAAGAGCCTTAGTAAGAGAGGTGACCAAGAACCCGATGGTCAATCTGACTGAGCTCCAGAGAGCCTGTGTGGAGATGGGACAAAGGACAGCCATCACTGCAGTCCTCCACCGATCTGGGCTTTATGGCAGAGTAGCTAGACGGAAGCCTCTCCTCAGTGCAAAACATGAAAGCTGGCTTGGAGTTTGTGAAAAAGCACCTGAAGGAGACTCAGATGGTGAGGAACAAGATTCTCTGGTCTGATGAAACCAAGATTGAACTGTTTGGCCTCACTTCTAAATGTCATGTCTGGAGGAAACCAGGCACCGCTCATCACCTTCCCAATACCATCCCAACAGTGAGGCGTGGTGGTGGCAGCATCATGCTGTGGGGGTGTTTTTCAGCAGCAGAGACTGGGAGACAGGGTTGAGGTCAGGGTTGAGGGAGAGCTGAATGGAGCAAAGTACAGAGATACCCTCAATGAAAACCTGTCCCATAGTGCTCAGGACCTCAGACTGGGCCGAAGATTCACCTTCCAACATGACAACAATCCTAAGCACACAGCCAAGACGACACAGGGATGGCTTAGGGACAACTCTGAATGTCCTAGAGTGGCCCAGCCAGAGCCCTGACTTGAACCCTATTGAACATCTCTGGAGAGACCCGAAAATGGCTGTCCACCGACGGTCCCCATCCAACCAGATTGAGCTTGAGAGGATTTGCAAAGAAGAATGGCAGAAAATCCCCAAATCCAGGAGTGCAAAGCTTGTTGCGTCATACCGAAAAAGACTTGAGGCTGTAATTGCTGCCAAAGGTGCTTCAACAAAGTACTGAGTAAAGGGTCTGAATACTTACTTACTTGTGGTATTTCAGTTTCTCCTTTTTGATAAATTTACAGACATTTCTGAAATTCTGTTTTCACTTTGTCATTATGGGGTACTGAGTGTAGATTAATGTGACAAAACATGAATTTGAACAATTGTAGTATCAGGCTGCAACATAACAAAATTGAAAAAAGTGAAGGGGGTCTGAATACTTTCTGAATGCACTGTATACTGTGTACATTGTTGTAAGTGCTCTGATTTTGTTTCCAGCTATCACCATCACTTTATTTTACATTCTAGGATTTTTTCTACATCTTAGGACATGTCACCAACCTGAAGTACATAGCTATTGAATCTAAGCTTTGGGAGAATTTTTAATTCTAACTTGAGAAATTGCTATTTACAGACATTGTGCAAAATGCTATATTAGATTACTTTAAATTACATGCAGCTCAACATGGTGGGACTAATTAATATATAGATAGAGGTTCGTCTGTGAACTGCGCAGCCAGTGATACACTTCATGCCAGAACTACATACTGTACTCAGTCCTTACAGTTGTTAACAGGAATTAGGACGTCTAACCTGAGTCTGTGCCAGGTAGGTGTTCTTTGTTTTTTGTTCTGCAGACAGCCTACCTAATGCAAATGATGTTGCTCAATTGAAAGGGAATCAGTTCAGAGCAATTTCACACACACATCTTTCATGAACATGTCATACTGAACATGAGTGTCACCTTCACAGTGGTTGACCCTGTTCTCTTCTCTTTAGGCCAGTTTTACAGCAATGGTGGCCACTCGGGCAATGCAGGAGGAGGAGGTGGTTCCTCTGGCTATGGTTCCTACTATCAAGGTGGTGACTACAGCTCTCCTGCTCCTCCTAAGCATGCTGGGAAAAAACAACAACATGGTGGACAGCAGAAGCCTTCTTATGGCTCAGGGTATCAGTCCCATCAAGGCCAACAGCAACAATCATATAACCAAAACCAGTATGGCAATTATGGCCCACCACAAGGCAAACAGAAGGGATATAACCAAGGCAACTACGCTGCTTACTCAAATTCCTACAACTCTCCTGGTGGCGGCGGCGGTGGAGGATCAGACTACAACTATGAAAGTAAATTCAGTGAGTTTCTTGTGGGTGGTGGGGTTGGAGTTGAGAAAGATTCAAATAGACATTACATGAGCTTGCTTCTGGTTTGTGCCAAGTAAATACGTTTAAAGCCAGAAAAGAGATGGGAATGGTACAAAAAATAGTTATTGGCTTAGAAAGCACTGCTATTTATGTGTGACTGTAATGGTCAGAAGTTGTCTAATATTGCAATTGTCACGTAAGGACTAATTTAAACTTGTGAAACAGGAGATACCTTTGAGCTGAAAACTAGATGAAGCGATTTGGAAAAATGTATTTTAAGATTTTAGTTTAGTCAGCTTGACAAATTTAACTGAAATGTGGCACCGTGGTCGCCTTCCTCAGCCTGGTTCCCCCTGAATCACAAAGTTGCTGGGAATCAGATCCAACAAAATCTAGATAGCACCGTTTGGGGAAAGGCAGAATGGGCATTCTGTTGTCTAGTGCAGCGGTCCCCAACCTTTTTGGCACCAGGGACCAGTTTCGCCATGCGGGCCGTGCGGCCCAGTTCCTAACAGGCCGCGGCCCGGGGGTTGGGGACCCCTGGTCTAGTGAACTTGAACAGAATAATAGGAAAATGTTCATCTTCGTGTATGCATTTCCAGTTTTTAGCATCTAGGTGCAGAATAGTTTCTCTACTGCAGCTACTGTGTTTTAAGACTGCACAGAGAGAAG
Organism: Charina bottae; assembly: GCA_023362775.1. Lineage (NCBI taxonomy): Eukaryota > Metazoa > Chordata > Lepidosauria > Squamata > Charinaidae > Charina > Charina bottae. Next base: position 5,009,513 of record JALMGJ010000021.1, on the reverse strand, counting down.
TGGTGAGCTCCTTATATACAGAAAGTGGAGAAGGCAAATCGTTAATTCTGGGTGTGTTCAAAGTAGCTTGTATGTGTGGCTTAATATGCATTCTTTGATTGCAGGTTATGGTGGTGGACGTGGAGGTGGTGGTGCAAACAACTATGGTTCAGCAGGTGCCTCCTACAATGCCGGTGGCTATGGGGGAGGAGCTGGGGGAGGAGGGTCATCTTACCAAGGTAAGCAAGGTCAGTATAGAGTTAGACACGCAATCTTAAAACACTTGCGTGTTAGTGAGACAAAATTTCCCCACAGGTCTTGCATTGGCTGAATGGCCAACGCTTACCTGTGGTCACTGTCAATACTCTTGCATCCCTAAGTCTAAGGCGAATGTAGTAAATTAAAAGGGGAAGGTATTCTTGCTCAGCTCTAGGCATTAGAGAAAGGAGGATGGGATGGGATGCTTTGGTACTCTTAATCCTGCAAAGCTTGGGGCTGAGATAGGTCCTGTACTCCAAGTCTGCATGTGTGCCAGAGCACTTGGTCAAGGAGCATGGTAATATTAGTTACTGAACTGACAAAGTAAAATATTCTTAAGTGCTCTGCAATTTAAGCCTATATGTGGCGATGTATATGCCTGTTATTATGTTTAGTTCTGTCTTCTAGATATTTTTATGCACAATAGTTGGGACTTTGTAACGGAAGTAGCAATTACAGTGGTATATTAAAGTGACTGTTTTCCCATTTTTCCCAGGTGGATATTCTCAGTCAAATTACAATTCCCCAGCATCAAATCAGAATTACAGTGGACCTCCCAATTCCTACCAACCTCCCCAAGCTGGATATGGCAGAAATGACCACAGCATGAACTATCAGTATAGATAAACTAGTTTGTTCTTGATGGGTCTGAATCTTTGTTATCTCCTAAACTTGCATAACCTTTGAATATTAAGTTTTATTGCATCACAGTAAACATGTAAACCCTGTTTCCATGTTGCAGTGCTCTTTGTGATATCAGTCACTAATGGTTGAGTACATTGTAATTCCATAATTAGCTGTATTTTGGACATTTAATGGTGTATTTAATGGTTTGTTAGTTTGCCATTTCAATTTTTTTTTTGTCTAAATAGAATTTGAGTTCAATATCCCTCTTCTGTTTAAATTACATTTAGGCGTTAACACACAGGATTGCTTTAAATAGATAAGGGATGTCTTCTGCTTTTGTGAAGTGAGTTTAAGCAAGCTTTCTGTATTTTAATGCTTTAGTGTTTTTCAGTTTTATAAGTGATGATTTATTTTTAAATTTGTGGGAAAGAGTGGGTTTGTATGTCTGGGTCATTCAGACAGCTCCTGGATTATGCTGAATGTAGACAAATAAACATAAACTCTTCATGTGTCTGTCCAGAATGTTATTCTGCCAAATACTATTTCTTAATCAGTAAAAGAATAACATACTTTAAATTTTTAAGAAATGTTAGCCTGTTATGTTTATTTTTACTTATTTCATTAAAATATCCTTCAAAGGCCCTAACTATTATGCCAATAATACTCATGTGGATTTTATTTATTTTTTCCTTGTTGTAGAATTTAAAGTTTTTTATTGGAAAGCTCTGAAATTATCTTAAATCTAACTTCTTTAAAGCAGAGCATTCCAAACTTTTCATGTTGGTGACACACCTTTTAGACATGCATCATTTCGCGACACAGTAATAACAGGGCTCCCTGACCCCCGGCCCACGCGATTGGCTCCCGCCTGCAAACCCCGCCCCCCAGCCCACAATTGGCTCCCACTTGCAAAGCCCGCCCCCGGTTCCCCCCCAATCAGCGCTTCCAGGTTGTCTGGTGACACATCAAGACACTGCTGGCGACACAGTAGTGTGTCGCGACACAGAGTTTGGAAAGCTATGCTTTAAAGAGTGGTAATAAAATGAGAGGCATTGTGGATAATACTAAGTAACGGGACTGATCGAGGAATTCCTCGATCTTTGATTGTGCATGCCATTTCTGCAGATAGGTCTGAAAAGCTGTGGTGGCTTCCTAGATTCTGTATTATGTGCAATATATATTATGGTTGCTTAAAAGGATATGGGTTGATACCAACATTGCAACTCATTGGTACAGGATCTTATAAAGTAGTTATATACTTACTGGGCAATTATACTAAGTTGCGTAGCCTGAAATTTTGCGTGTAAATTTGTTGGCATTACTCTTTAGAAATCTTAAAGCAAGGATCTTAAAAACTGGTGAGGTGACTCATGAAACTTTAGAAATGGTGGGTGTTACCAGAACTGACAAAATAAGCCTGTTGATAATGCTTCATCAGAAAGTTCAAAGCAATTATTTGAAATGCAATGGAAGATTTTTGAAAAAATTGAAGAAAAAAATGAGATTACATTTCTTTGAAAAAGATTAGTAACTTAAAACTTCTATGTCTATGAAGGTTCTCAGTCATCCAGGTGGAATTGTCTGTAGCTTGAATCATGTCAACTGGATTTCTATTTTCTCAGTGGAAAGTTCTCAGAAGTTAAAACTTTTATGTTGCCACTTGGAGAAAATTATTCTGCGGTATAAAAAAGCTGCAGTTCCAAAAAATGCTTAAATAGTGGTGCTTTTAAGATACGTTTGGATTTCTAAAAATTATAATTTTTTTTTTAATTGAAGACGGTATGAGTGATTTGTTTTAAGACATCGGGTATCATAGCTCTGGAATTCTGATCCATAGTAATTCAGTCTAATGAGATGTTCATATAGCAAAACAAAAACCGTAAGCCAAACTGTTAGACAAAACATCTACATCGAAAGTAGGAAATCAGTGTGTTAAGATACACAAAGTATACAAAGCTATAAACTACAGCAGTGCTTTCTAAACTCCCGCCGTTGGCGACACACCAACGACGGCAGCAGCGCAGGGGGCGTGCGGCGGTGTGCATGGCAGCGGCCTTGTGTTTTGCGCTAAAACCTGGAAGTGCTGGTGGTGCGCCACTGCTGTTGGTGACGCGCCATCACCGCTGCCGGGTGTCGCGACAGTAATGCACAGCTTTCCAAACTCTGTCGCAACACACAGTTTGGTGTGTCGCCACACAACCCAGAAGCGGCGGCAGGGGTGTGCATGGTGGTGGCAGCGCGCCATCAGCGCTTCCGCGTTTTAGTGGAGGCCGCCGTGCACACCCCCGCGCCCGCTGCTGCCGTTGTTGTGTCGCCAGCGGCGGCAGATTGGAAAGCACTGCTCTAATGTGTCACGACACACAGTTTGGAAAGCACTGAACTACAGAAAGGAAATTTCAATCGTATTTTACAGCTTGGTGGGGGAAAAATTGGACACTTAGAAATGGAGGCTATAAAGGGTTAAAGTCCCTGTACACAAAAACCTCCTCAATCTGATTTGCCATTTCCTCCTTTTCCTACACCCCCACTCCTCAGGCTCCTCAGCCTGGCCTATGGAGGCGGAGACCTTTCTGCTTTCAGTGAGTTTACTGGTGGCTCTCTGGTATTCTGCACTCTGAGCTGCTAGGTAGAAGCCCTTCCTTGCTTCAGTAAGGGGTTAGGGTTAATTTGTTGCAACAAAAACATTCCTTGCTACATTGTTATTGTTCAGTTGATGCTATCAACTGAAGCCAAGAATTGGCAGAAAGGTCTTTCAGATTAAATTAATATGTAGTGTTTCACATGAGTGCTATCTCAACTTGATTGCATTCTTCCTCTTCTCCGTTGTGGAATGAATTGAAGGAGAGGCAAGAATAGCAATGCTCCTAATTGTCTGGTTTAATCAAGCAGGATGGCTGAAAATGTATGGCTTGCCACAAGGTGTTGCTGCAGCCCTGGAAGCTGTCCTGCCATCCTAATATCCCATCTTCATGAAATAGGCAGAACAAAGCATGCTTATCTATGCAGATGACAGCAGTGGCTACACAAGGAGCAAGTTTTGATGAGATAGCTGGAAGACTCACGGTAGCACTGGAAAAACTAGGACAATATTATACTATTAGTCATCCGAGGCCTAATCTAAGTAAGACTCAAGTGTGCGCTTTCCATCTCCGAAATCGAGACACCGGGGCTAAACTGAATGTTATATGGCAAGGGAACCAATTATAAAATTGCCCTACACCAAAGTATCTTGGTGTGACACTAGATCAAATGCTTTCCTTTAAAATACACTGCCTGAATATTAAGGCTAAGGTTAGTGGGAGGAATATTATTATTAGAAAACTGACAAATTATACATGGGGAGCCCATCCATCCACATTACGAACATCAGTTTTGGCCTTGAATATCGCTGCAGCAGGGGCGTGGTGGCTCAGCGGGTAAGACGCCAGGCTTGTCGATCGGAAGATCGCAAGTTCGGAGGTTCGAATCCCTGGCCCCGCGTGACGGAGTGAGCTCCCGCACTAGCCCCAGCTCTTGCCAACCTAGCAATTCGAAAGCATGCAAATGCAAGTAGGTGAATAGGTACCACTTTGGTGGGTAGGTAACAGCGTTCCACGCGTGTCATGCGGCCACATGACCATGGAAGCGTCTTCGGACAGCGCTGGCTCTTCAGCTAACAAACGGAGATGAGCACCGGCCCCTAGAGTCGGACACGACTGCACAAATGTGCGGGGGGAACCTTTACTATCGCTGCAGCAGAGTATGCCGCTCCAGTATGGAATGCATCTACACATGCGAAACAAGTTGATACCGCCGTAAATGAAGCAGTACAAATAGTGACAGGATGTCTTAAACCTACACCAATTGAGAAAACGTACCCGCTTGTCGGTATTGCACCACCTAAGATCAGGAGAGAAGTAGCAGGTGTTCAGAGAGCAAAAAGAGAATGATCCCCGGCACCCTCTGTATGGGTATGAGCCTCAAACCCGTCGATCAAAATCTAGGAAGAGTTTTATGGTAAGAACAAACACCCTTGAGGGTACGCAAGAACAAAACCGAATTGGCAGATGGAGGAGAGAAATCACTGACCAAGGAATAGTTCCAGAGGAGAATATGGCTGAGGGATCCGATCTCCCTTATGTCATTTGGAGGACTTTGAATAGGTTGAGGGTTGGAGTGCCTAAGTGCAGAACTAATATGCTCAAATGGGGATTGTTGATGGATAATAATACGCAGTGTGAGTCTGGAGAGAGAATTCGGCCCATCTGCTGACCTGCCGATTATTACCAATAGCATACACTGAAAATGATTTGTTTCTGGACAATGATAAAGCTAAGAAGGTGGCATCATATTGGCAGCTTAAGGTTTAATCTGGATACGAAAGAAGAAGCATGTCTTTTTCATCATAGCTTTCTTCCTTTTTAACCTTTGTCTTCCACATTGATTAGATTTTTGGCAATACATTTCAAGTTGTCCTTAGTTTTAAGGGATTTACCCAAGAGTACTATGCCAACCAAATTGACCTGGCAATCTGCTACTAGCAATTGGTAGACTCCTGCCTATCTGGCTGGCATTCCAGTTGCCTTGCCTTTCTGGTGGTTGACTGGTTCACGTGTTTATTTTGAACAACCAAAGAAAAAAGTGCTCAATTAGGATTGGAGCTGCTGAATGGAGAAGGAAGACTAATTTTTCCCCTTGCTCTTTTAATTTTAAGAACCCCCGCCCCCCCCAATGCACTGGAGAAGTTCTACTTTGTGGCTGTTCTTGTGTCCCACATTAATCTGGTTTTATGTGTAGGTTTTAGAAGTTTGAATTTTATTCTCTGCTCTCGTGTGTTTATCACAGCAAAGAGAACAAATTGATCCTTTCTATTTTAATATTCATGTTGTATAGTAATCCATGTAACACAGCTAACAAGCCAGGAATGCAGAATGCTTTCTGATGCTGCAACTAACCACAGTTGTTAGCCACATTAGGGGGGCGCGATGGCTCAGTGGTTAAGACGCCAGGCTTATCGATCGGAAGGTCGGCGGTTCAAGACCTGAGCGCCGCGTGATGGAGTGAGCTCCCGCACTTGCCCCAGCTCTTGCCAACCTAGCAAACACCCCTGGGTAATTGATTTGACGGTTGAATTACTCTTGCTTTAGAACAGAGCTTTCCAAACTGTGTGTCGGGACATGTTCAGCTGCAGTGTCGGTGTGTTCCTGCTGCTGCTGCCTCCGAGCCCTGCCAGGATTCCACGCAGGTCTTAGTGCCTGCCTTGTGCCTTGCTGCCTCCAAACCTGCTGTGATTCTGCGCAGGTCCTAGTGCCTACCTTGTGCCCTGCTGTAAGAGTGTGTTGCGAAATGATGCATGTCTAAAAAGTGTGTCACCAACATGAAAAGTTTGGAAAGCTCTGCTTTAGAAAGTGTTTCCTAACTCAACTGGAATCTTCCTTCCTGTAACGTAAGAGACATTACTCATTATCATTATTCATTGCCCTGAATTCCAGGATAATAGAAAAAAGACTCCTGAACAGATTTAGGATAAGAGATTAGTCCTCTTATGAACAAAACCTGGTTAAACAACAGGAAGCAGAGAGAAGGAATAAATAGCTATTTTACAGCTGAGATATTTTTGTCCCCCCAAGATGTGTCTTAACTTACCTTTACTGCTGATGCCATACTAGTTACGGTGATTAAAATTAAGGAAAATTTAAATGCTTCAAAAACCTTTCTCCAGGCTAGGAAAAGTAGGATCAAAATGATAAATATAATTAATTGTCAGCAAACGTACAATGAGTATTCTGAGGCAAAAATTCAGATGTGTGTTGATGGAATGTGAGCTGGGGATTTGATCAGAAAGGTGTGAGAAGTCCTTATAGGTAATTCAGGTTCTAGACCTTCCACTGTCTTTTTTTTTTTTTTTAATAAATTTTATTAAGTTTTACAATACATAATAAAATTTAAAGTAGAAAAAGAAATAAAAACAGAAATACAAAATAAGAAAAAGATAAAGAAAAAGTGAAGTCAAGAAATAATAAGCAAAGAAAATATACCTTCCACTGTCTTGATAGCCCTCCTTTGAACTTGCTCCAATTTGCCACTGTCCTTTTCGAATTGCTGTGCCCAGAACTGGACTTGGCACTCCCAATGGGGGCTGAGCAGAGGAGAGAAGAGCAATGAACTCTATGTTCCTGTTAAAGGTAAAGGTTCCCCCCGCACATTTGTGCAGTCGTGTCCGACTCTATGGGCCGGTGCTCATCTCCGTTTGTTAGTCGAAGAGCCAGCGTTGTCCAAAGACGCTTCCACGGTCATGTGGCCGCATGATGCGTGCGGAACGCTGTTACCTGCCCACCAAAGTGGTACCTGTTAATCTACTTCCATTTGCATGCTTTTGAATTGCTAGGTTGGCAAGAGCTGGAGCTAGTGCGGGAGCTCACTCCGTCACATGGGGCTAGGGATTCGAACGTGCGATCTTCCGATCGACAAGCCTGGCGTCTTGCCCGCTGAGCCACCACACCCCTCATATGTTCCTGTTAATGCACCCCAAAATAGCAATTGCCTTCAAGTAGCTGCTGACTCATGTTTAACTTGTGGACACAAAGACCCCCAGATCTCATTCGTATGGACCACTGCCAAACCAGGTCTCTCTCATCCTAACTTGTGCCTTTTGTTTCTGCATCCTATCCAGATGCAGAACTTTAATGTTCTCCCTGTTTCAAGGCTGACTAGGTTCTTTCTGAATCTTCTTCCTTTGTTCTAAATATTAGCAACCTCCCAGTTTTGTGTCATCTGCAAGCTTGGTAAGTGTTCCCTGCAACTCCCTCGTCCAACTCTTTGATAAAAATGTTGGAAACCCAGGGCTCAAATCAGAATGCTTTGGCAATCCACTCAGTTTCCGCAAACTATCAGTATAATCTAGTCTATTTTTCACCATTTTATGAAGGAAAATATCATGGGAGGCTCTGCTGTTGGCTTTGCTAAGGTCCAAGTATACTATGTGTTTTTCCTTGAAAACATTCCCCTGATCTACCAGCTAGGAACTCTTTCAAGGAACAAGATAAGGTTACAGGTGGTCCTTGTTTAACGATCACTTGTTCAGTTATTGTTGAAACTTAAAACAACACCGAACAAGGGGTACTGTAGTTATGGCTGGTCCTCATACCTATGGCCTTTGCAGTGTCTCCACAGTCATGTGATCGCAATCCAGGTGCTCAGCGCCTGGCTAGCAATTACGATGTCACAGCGTCACATGGTCATGTGATTGCCATTTGTGACCACCTTCTTTGTTGGCTTCCTACAAGCAAAGTCAATGGGGAAGCCGGAAGAAGGTTGCAAATGGCGACCATGTGACATCCTCACTTAATGACCTGCGGCAACTGGAAGTGCTGGAATTTCTGTCGCTAAGCAGCGTGGTCATGTGATGTCGCACTTTACGACCGCTTCGCTTAGCAATGGAAATTAGTTCTCTCTTACTCTCTCCTTGTCTATCCTGAGTTGCATTTCTCTCCTTCCCCCAGTGGCACAACCATAGTCAGCTAGGGCTCTATTTCCCTTCTGAGAGCAGACAGATGCAAAATTGTAGTTAAGAATTTTTGCCTTCTCACTACTTTTTGTTATTTTTGGTACCTCTCACGAGCCGCAGCTCATTCTGACTTTTGGCTTTCCTGACATACAGTTCTGGAGACCTTTTATTTGGTCCTTTTTTTGGTACCTTCGAGTCAGTCTTGACTCCTGGTGACTGCCTGGACAAGTCCCTGCAGTTTTCTTGGCAAGATTTCAGAAGTGGTTTGCCCTTGCCTGCTTCCTAGGGCTGAGAGAGAGTGACTGGCCCAAGGTCACCCAGCTGGCCTTGTACCTCAGGTAGGACTAGAACTCACAGACTCCTGGTTTCTAGCCTGGGGCCTTAACCACTACATCAAACTGGCTCTTATATTGGTCCTACTCCCCTCTTTATTTTCTATACATGTCCCTTTTTCTCTTCAGCATTTTAGGGAGTTCCATGTTAACTTTCTTCCATTTTTCTTTCTTGTGGGCATTATTTGCAACTACTCCTTCAATATCTCATCTTGTAGAATTTTCCATTCTTCCTGGACTTTTCTCCTTAAGAAGAAATTTGAAGCCATAGGATCTGACCTATCTTCCCTCAGAGTTATCAAAATCTGTTCTTCTGAAGTGCAGTAGGCAGGTCAGACTCTTCTTTCTCCCCTGGATATCCCATTTAAGCACAATAACTTTCCCCAGTCACCTTCACTTCTTTAACCCATTCTGTCCTGTTGGTGAAAATTTGGTCCAGGATAGCAGACCCCCTTTCCTTCACCTCCTGACAAATGAAACTGTCAGCAAGAGAGGACACACATTTCTTGGATCTCTGATTCTTGTCCTTTCTCCAGCAAGAGGACCATCCACTAACTGAATTTTGAGGACATGTTTGCATGCCTCCACCTGCATCTTTTTTATATATATACTCCATACTTTATTTTTATCTATCCATCTATCCATCCATATTATCTATCTATCTATCTATCTATCTATCTATCTATCTATCTATCATCTATCTATCTATCTATCTATCTATCTATCTATCTATCTATCATCTATCTATCTATCTATCATCATATTTATATCCTGCCCATCTCCCTCACAAGGAGGGACCCTGGGCGGTTCATATATATTCTCTTCGATTGATACATTTTATTAAAAGTGTTACAAGAAGATAAAAACTAACACAAACTAATAAAGACTTGAAAGAACAAAGAGAGAAAAAAAGAAAAAAGAAAAAGTGCAAAAAGAAAAAAAACAGAAGCTTCCGATTTCTTCTGCAGCAAATATAAATACAATTACAAAATTAACTCTTACTCTATGATTACAAAAAAGCTTTTTTTCTATTATCCAGGTTACAAATCAATATTATCCAACTACAAATCATAAGTGCATTTTGTTCTGTTTCATGCAAAAAGTCTATAAGGGGTCTCCAGTCAACCATAAATGTAGATATTGTTTTTTCTCTAATAAAAAAAGTTAATTTGGCCATCTTCACAAGTTCCATCTTCACTAGCCATTCCTCCATTGTGAGTGGTATCGAACCTTTCAATTTTTGAACATCTTGCTGTTCATCTTGCTGCAGTTATCATATATGAAAACAAAGTTCCATTATTTTTTTTGAATTGCCTTTCCATTAATCCCAAAAGGAAAGTCTTTGGTTTCAACTGTAATTTAACCTTTAAATTCTTCTGGATTAATATACGTATTTGTATCCAATTTTTTTTTAGTTTTTTTACATGTCCACCAAACAGGGTAAAATGTCCCTTCATATTGTTCACATTTCCAGCAAAGATTCGAAGTACCTTTCTACATTCTAGACAATTTATCTGAAGACAGATACCAACGATGCATCATTTTATAAGAAATGTCTTTAAGGCTAGAACATAATGTAAAATCGTTTCAACCACATATTTTCCCATTGATACATTTGTATATTATAACCAACATTTTTAGCCCACTTTATCATACATTCTTTCACTTGTTCTTCTGTCTCATATTTCAGCAAAAGTTTAAACATTTTAGCAATAACATGGTCATCATTAGTACATAATTCTATTTCAAACTCAGTCTTACTTCGTTCAAAACCATAAAATATTTTATCCACTTTAAACCTTTCTAATAATTTAGCATAAGAAAACCATTGATATGAATATCCTTCTGTTATCAAATTTTCTCTTGATTTCATTTTACAATCCCCTTGAGAAAATTCTAGTACATCATGGTAGGTTAACCATTTATGTTTACTTATCATTTCTTGTCTATAAAATGCTTCTTGCACTGAAAGCCACAAAGGTGTTTTTGGGGAAAACCTAAATTTATATTTATTCCATACTGTGTAGCCTGTCTGACATAATGATTTTTAAAGTCTACATTCACCTTAACTTTGTTATACTATAGATATCCATGCCATCCAAATCTCTGATCATGACCTTCTAAATCTAAGTCTATTTCTTAACAACACCCACTTTCATCCAAACTAAACAGCAGGCAGCAAAATATAGTTTCAAATTTGGTAAGGCCAGTCCTCCTCGTTCTTTCACATCTTGTAATACCTTATAGTATTTAACTCGTGGCTTTTTCCCTTGCCATACAAATTTAGACTTATCCTTCTGTCATTGGTTAAATGGTACACCAATTGTCAAAACAGGTATTGCCTGAAACAAAAATAAAATTCTAGGTAAAACATTCACCTTAATCACAGAAATTCTACCCAACAGTGACAATTGTAGTTTCTCCCATCTTGATGTCTGCCTGATTAGCAAGATGACACCACCTGTAGGTTTAAATGCTACCCTTTGAAGGTGATTTTTTCCTAATGTTCTGCCTCAAAATGCTGTGTGTGGGCAATGTAGGGTGTGTTGATGTGCACTGGGGAAGAGGCCTGAAATGATATGTTCCATGCAGCTATCTTGTGATTCCAATTGGTTCTGGTTGAAAATTGACCAGACTTGCCTGTAAATAAAGGTATTGATTAAAAGGACTTGGCTGTTCTATTTTTGAAGTCTGCCTGCAGGGAATTCCTTCTCAGTGATCTCTACTCCCATGGAAGTGCTGGTTCCTCACTTCCTCACCTCACATTATGTTCTTAGGGTACTTTACAGCTCCTGCACCAAACCTCGGAGCTAAACCCCTTTCTCACACTCCAGCTCTTCAGCAACACTTCTGAACATCTGTTGCATTGTGACAAACCTGAATGACCACAAGATGGCAGCCAAGATTGCCACCAAGTTGAACAGTCAACCAATTGATCCATAGTTTCAAAGATTTAAAAAATGCTACTGGTCAATAGTCCTGTGGGAAAAGGGAAAAAATGCATTGCAGTTGCATTGGCTGGGTATGCCAACTGGAGGAGGCTGTTCATGTGCTAGATGACCCTGCGCAGAGCAGGAAATTCAGCTGAGGGAACCACCAATCACGCCCCTCAGAATGTTGTGCATTAAAACTGTATGGACCGCATGCAGCACATACCCACTTTGCATGCATGGCAATGGCATACTGTGGGAGCAGCAAGTGTTAGGGTGGCATGATTTCATGGCAGCTGTGCTATGGAAGGGAAACAACAAAGCAGCTGGGTGGATGTGCCTCAGATTCCCAGCAGATGTCAAGATAATCAAAATATCTCGTTATCACTATTGCATGCCTGTTTGAAAGATTGGTCATGTGATGCAGAAAGACCTCATCTATGCCTTCTGCCTAGACTGGCAGTTTATAATAAACTCCCACAACAGTACGATTTTTGTTCATTTCTCCTTTTGTTCTTACCCAAATACTTTCTACAGGATTTTCATGTTCTGATTCCTGAATTTCTGTGCAAGTATGTGTGTGTGTGTGTGTGTGTGTGTGTGTGATTTCTCTGCAGTGCAACACCCTCACTCTTTCCATTGGGTGTGTTTCTTTTGAATAAATTGTACTCTTCCAGTGCTGTGTGCCAATTATGAATATCATCCCACCAAGTTTCAGTGATGCCTACCACATCATATTTGTTTTCCTGAGTTAGGAAATTAGGAGTTAGGTTTTGAGTACCACCTCCTAGTGTCTCTCTTGTAATGTCCTGTGCTTCTCCATCCTGGCCTCCTGTGTTTGCTTTCTTGGCCCCAGTCCTTGGCTGCGTACAGTATTTCTTTTAACGTACACTGTCCTTATGAGACTGGGAGAGGTGCATGCGAAATACTTCCTTTCCAGTGTTTGTCAGCTCTATTCCGTCTCTTCCCAGGAGTCCTTCATGAAGTTCATGAACCAGCTAGGCCATTGGCATAGAATCTGAACATGTAGCCAAATTTGGGATCCTGTTCTCTCTTCTTGTGCTGAGATCCTCAACTGGAAGAACTGAGGAAAAAACGACCTATACTCCAGGTTCTTCACCCCTGTGCCCTAGGCTTTGTACTCTCCAGAGATTCATTTGAGATCTCTTCTGTTGATATGTAAGTGGTATATGTAAGTTCTCCAAAGCTGATGTCCAAAGCTGGTCAAACAAGTTGCTAGGGGCAGTCTCAGGAATTCAATGGGAAAGTGGCAGCAGGAGTAAAAACAATACTGAGTAAACACATATTAACTGAAGAAACTTATTTTTGAGATTACAAAGATGGCAGAATAAAAATTATAGCACCTTTTGACAACTCACAGAAACTTCCCACAGAGACCTTCTCTTTTCAATTATTTGTGTATTCAACTTTGATCATATATGTTTGTCCAATGTAAACAAACAAATCTGCACATGTTGTTCCGCACATTGTTAGCCCTCCAAAATGGCAGCATATTTTTTTAAGAGCTCACCTCTTTCATTTTTAATTCTTGCAAATTTTCTTTTGATCCTGGAAGTCAGGCCAAATCTCTAGCAACTCCTGTGGCCCAAAGTGATGCACAACCACTAACTTGGAGAATTTGCACTTCTCATAGCTGATTTTATATACGCTGAAGAGGCCCCAGGGACTGTTTGTCACACTGATGCCCAGTTCATACAAACAGATCCCTATGAAGGCATCTTCCATGTTAATTACCCTAATGGTATGAGCAACCTGGTAAATCTTCTGGGCCAGATCTCCAGAAAATACATACCCAGGGCCCCCACAGTAGGGTGGGTAAGTGTCATTGGGGTATACCTCCCAGGGCACATACCATTTATATGCTTTACTGCGCAATGGCTTTGTGTTCCGATAGATGTATCCTGTCATGTAGGCTTTCTTTGGGGACTGGTGGGGCTGTAGCAGCTGTGACACCATATAGTTCACATTGAGAAAGACGTCATTGTCTACCTTCATCACATAGGTGGCATTGGGACAGAATTTGCTTATCCACTCCATGCCCATTAGAGTTTTCAGGGTAAGGTTGTTGTAAGTGTCCAGGAAGTCCTGCTGGATAATATCTTTGTGGATGGAACTCTCCTCTTCCAAAAGATTTTGGAGCCGGGATCCAAAGACTGGGTGGACAGCAGTCAGAAATAGGCGCACAATGGAAATACCAGCTACCGAGCTCTCATTGCCCCACGTATGCCTGATGGCTTGTCTTTCAGCAAAATCTTCAGGCTTAGTTACTACCAGCAAGACCAAAAAAGGGTTCCTTTCCTGACATTTATCTGGCTCATTGATAAGGAAATTATAGTCTTTAGAGTAAACAACTTCCAAAGGATGTCGGGTGGCTGTTAAAGGTGCAAGAGATTGCAGATCCAAAGAGCTGGCTTTATTTGTCTTCTCAAGTCTATCTTCCCATTCAAATTCCGGGATACTCTGAAATTCCTGCTGGAGATCTGCTGGTGTCTCAGGATGCTCTGTTTCAGTCCTCAGAACAAATAGGAACAGAAAGACGGAACAAAAGAAAAAGAGCACTACAGTTGGCAAAGTTTGCGTCTGGGATAGGAACATGGTGACACCCTCAAAGTCCGGAGGAGGAGGAGGAGGAAGTAGGACAATGTCTAAGAGGGAGGTTGTTGCTTACTTTGTCCTACTTTTCAGAGAGAACCTACAAAAGCGAAGAGAAAGGAATAATGTTACATTTGGTTCATAAGAAAATACTATTTGCTTTCCCACAAATATTTAACAAGCAAGTATCCATCACTCTATTTTATTTTCAGACTTATCTATAATTAAATATTCCCATACATGGTATACATTTTTTAAAATTACATTTTATTTTAAATTTTCCCCCAAATTTCTGAAATTCTTGACATGGTAGATATCTTGAACTTACAAGATACTTAAAAGATATTTTGAGAGCCAGTTTGTTCTAGTGGTTAAAGCTCCAGGCTAGATACCAGGAGACTGTGAGTTCTAGTCCGGCTTGAGGCACGAAGCCGGCTGGGTGACCTTGGGCCAGTCACTCTCTCTCAGCCGACAACATCAGGCTCAGGCGACAAGCCGGTTGGTCAATTCCTGTTGCAACCAACGGATCAGCATTCGGTTGCTCTGAAAAATGGACCCTGCACCTGCGGGAAAACGCTAGGAAGAAAAAAAAAGTAGCTATACTAAACAAATAACTTTATTTCGGTCATTAAACAGTACATAAGTAGATATTTTGTGCTTACATTCTTTGAGAAGGAGATAATTCTTGAGAAAAGTTGCCAAAATACTGACACCACCTCCCTAACGTCTTTGTAATGTTTTCACAGAGTAGCAGAATAGATCATCCATGCTGGTTTAAACGAAGCGTAGAAACAGGACTGAATCAATGCTTCGGTTGCTGGTTTGCTGATCCAACAGCACCATTTGAAAAATTGAAAAAAAATGTGTGTGGTGGGGGTGTCTGGGAAGAACTGGTCCTGCCTCCTAGGCATAGACCAAAGCTAAAGTCTTTTAAATATTTGGGTCACTTACATTTAGAGTGAGGTGCCACTCTCCTAAAACTTTGTAACAAATACTGATGGCCACGTATGACTTAATAAGTAGTTAATTTTGTAGGGACCGAACTGTGAGTAGTTATAATTCCTGGTAATACTTTAAAACCAGCAGATTTTTACATGTTTTAGTTTTAGTAGATAGGTGATTCAGATTACTTGGTTGCTGTCAATGAAGCATCAGCTGACTGATACCACAGTTAAGGCTCTTCTGTCATAGTTGCTCCAGATGTTCCTCAAATCCTACATGCAGGCCAATTTGTGCTGTGCTGTCTCATCAAAAACATTGCAAAAATGCTTAGAGCAGGGGTTGGCAAACTACAGCTGGTGAGCTAAATCCATCCTGCCACCTGTTTTTATATGACCCACGCAGTAAGAAAGGACAGGCAGGTAGGTAGGCAGCAGACTGCCAGACCTGAGCCTCAGCTGAGCTTCTGGGGTAAGGGGCAGGGCTGAAGGCCAGGGGCAGGTTGTCCTAGACGTAACTGTCAGCCTATCAGTGGCCTCCTTGCTGATGGGCCAACACTCTCCAATGGCTGCTGTGCTCTTTGGTCTGCAAACCTTCCAGCCCTGGAGGCTGAGGAGGGGCGGAATCTGCCTCTTTACAAAAAAGGTTTGCCAACACCTGGCTTAGAGAATTAAGATGGAATTTAGTATCCTGTATTATCCCCAAAACAATGGAAGACTGGAATGGGAAAGTGCTGAGATAAAAAAGCAACTTACAAAGTTGTTGGTTAAGAGATTCGACAACCCTTGTCTTAGATGCTTTCTCATGTTATTTTCTTGGCCCAGGCTCAAGCCCCTCTTATCTGACCATTGCCTTGGTAGTGGCTGTTCCTCCTGTCCTTCAAGGCCATTCCCTCTTCCCTATATAGCAGAGCTTTCCAAACTGTGTGTCGCGACACAAAAGTGTGTCGCCACACACAGTCTGGTGTGTCGCCACACAACCCGGAAGCGCTGATCATCATCAGCGCTTCCGGGTTTTCCCGCGGCGACACACCAACGGCGGTGTGCAAAAACCGAAAGCGGCAGCAGCGCTTCCGGGGTTTTGCGCGCTGCCGCAACGGCGGCACTTCCGGGTTTTCCCGCGGCGACACGCCAACGGCGGTTGGTGTGTTGCCGCGGGAAAACTTTGGAAAGCCCTGCTATATAGGCTGTTACCCATAATGGAAAAAAAAAACATAATGGAATTAGCTACCTAGCAACAAAACACCAGCGCAGTAACACTTCACCTCTCTTATCACCACAGAGTAGGCCCATGCTTGGGCAATCACCTGTGCTCAGTCAGATTCAGTCTTTGTTATTCTCCACCTTTGTTTCGCACTGAAGGTGTTGCCTAGCCTGGCAATGAAACGTCTGCAAGAAAACAGCCAGGCTCAGAGAGCACCAAGGACTCCATTCTCTACCTGTGCTGCAGGCATTGCTTCTGCCACTTCACCCTCCAGAGGTCCTCAGAAAACCAATGACTGCCTGAGATTGGCTGACAGGGAGAGGCTGCTTGGGAGCCATTTCATCAATGGCCCACGATGCCATCCCTTGTGAATGGTGGACCAGGTCCTTGACCAGCTCACCCACCAGATTATCAGGGAAATCCCCAAGTGCCTGCCAAAAACCATTCAGATCCATAAGGGATCTGGGCAGGACCATTCAAATGGATCCAGCCCTGCAGAAGGAATGGGTGGTGGTCAATTGCATCTGGAGCAGAAATTGATCTGACTATGAGAAGGATCTCCACCAGCAAGCCAGCAACCAGATCAAGAAACCTGGGAAAGGATCCCAGTCAGTGGCAGGGTGTCAGTACACCAAAAGTACACCTTAACTTGTCCCTACAGCCCAACCTAACCTATGAGCATTCATACCCCACTACCTGAGGAACAGTAACCTTGGACACTGTCCAGATAGGTTGATGCCACTGAATTGCCCTGGCACTGAGGTTGGTACATGACCAGAAACCTGGCCGGACAAATTTCTGAGAGGGTAACGTCCCCAAGAAGGGACAGCCAAGTTGGAAGAGGAGATTGCCATCAGATTGGAGACCTCCCCTCTCCTGGAGTAGCCCACCTAGCACCCCAGCTGTATCTGTCCTGGCCCAACAGCAATAGGATATGACAATTGTGTTCTACCCCCTCCCTACTCTGAGCTCCAACCCCACCTAACACAGGAGATGGTTACCTTCCCTGTCCCTTCCAAACACACCACCACTCCACCCATCCCTAGTGGGGCCAGCAATCTGGTAACAAAACCACTCATGCCAGCCCCTCTCTTATATATCTTGTTGTGTGTGTTGGTGGTAACTGAACTTAATCCAAACATTTTAAAATAAAATAACTTTATTTTCCTAACTCCCTGTGTTCATTATGACCTGAGAAAAATTGAGGAAGGTAAATGGTATAAATTCCAAAGTACTAAAACACCTGGGCTGAGCTACCAAATTAATCTGGAATGCTGCCAAGTGTATGCAGGGGCTAAACTTTCTCCGAACCAATCCTCCTAATTTAATACTGTCATTTACTGCTCACACTTATTGATGTAATAAAACGAAAAAGTTGATTGTTCTGTTAAGATCACCTCCGCTTTTCATTCTGGGAAAACACCTGGTAGCATAACTACTGACTGAAGCAGCCACCAAATCCTGGAAATTTGACTCAAGATCCTGGAACGCCACTGATAAGGACGGAAGCAAGAACGTCATTCCAGTGGCTCCCTTCCAGCGCTGCACTGAATGCCAGGATGCCCTCCCCTCCTCTTACATGGGTTGACAAAATCCCCTCTCTGAGTGCGAGAAAATCGAAATAACTCTATGTTGGTCTTCATTTCTCACATTCAACTGTGGCCCACCTTAGAGGGAACACAGCAAAATTCACAGGCATACCCTTCGTCTCATTTCTGAATCGGACCAGTGGGTTTAATATTAAACAATTGCAACACAATTACTTATTCAGAACAGCAAACTAGTGTCTGGCCTTGACCAGTAGAATCTGAGCACATCTGAACATAAAGGCATCTGGTTTGACCAAAGATAACTTCTCCTCCTCCTCCTCCTCACTCAAGGAAAGTATTTCCTCAAAGGAAGAAAAAAATCTGAATGAGTCACTAAGACTCCTTAGTGTACTTAGTGTAATGAATAACGGTGATTTCCTCACAAGTATTTATTCAAGCAAGAGAAAGACATGGGTGGATGAAACCAGAAGTGCGTCAAGATTTTACAACTTGTATGACAGTATGTAGGGCCAAGTTAACTTTTACCACACTGCCAAGAACAAACAAATAGACAAACAAACCAAAAAAACTTTTTCGGTACATTCAAGTCAGTGTGGACTCCTGGCAACAGCCTGAACAAGTCCCTGCATTTTCTAGGCAAGATTTCAGAAGTGGTCACAACAACAGCTATCAAGAACTTCAAAACTATCTGCTACTGCATAAGGTGATGTGGAATCCCTCATATATAAACACAGGAAGAGCACATAATTTCTATAACCTACTGTGAAATTGTACTCAAGGAAACTCAGTATGAATCAATCAATAGTGCTTTTCAAATTTGGTTGAGATGGTAGTGAATAGTTCTCTGCTAAAGTACTTTAGCAGTGGTGGCTCAGCGGGTAAGACGCCAGGCTTGTTGATCGGAAGATTGCAAGTTCGGAGGTTCGAATCCCTAGCCCTGCGTGCAGAGTGAGCTCCTGCACTAGCTCCAGCTCTTGCCAACCTAGCAATTCGAAAGCATGCAAATGCAAGTAGATTAATAGGTACCATTTTGGTGGGTAGGTAACAGCGTTCCGTGCGTGTCATGCGGCCACATGACCGTGGAAGTGTCTTCGGACAACGCTGGCTCTTCGGCTAACAATCGGAGATGAGCACCGGCCCCTAGAGTCGGACACGACTGCACAAATGTGCGGGGGGTACCTTTACCTTTACCTAAAGTACTTTTAAACCACCCAGATGTTCTCCAGCAAAGGAAGGAAGACTCATGGAACCTGTACCCACTTTACAATCTTGGTCTCATACTCTTACAAGTATGGTGGTAATGATGATGGGGGTCTCCAGGTATGGACAGCTTCTAAATAGGTTAATGGTGCCAATTTGAGAAAGGATAACTTCCAAGTTGGAAGAATATCTCAAAGTTATTGTCTTACTCACTCCTGAATTCCACTAAGCAGAATCTCAGAATGAGCAGGCCTCCAATCACATCTACTACTTAATGAAGTCCAACTACTTCATCCTTCAGACTACAGACTGCTTAGCCAAATCTCCCCAGCTTAATGTGCTTTTTAAAGAGACAAATAGATAAACTTGAAAATGTGTTCATTCCTGTGCTATGTGGGAATTAGTCTTATAAAGGTATTACACTGTTTTTTTATTTTTAATTAAACTATTACTCCTTTTGGGCTTTTATCAAATGAACTAACACAGCTGTCTATATTTTTTAAAATTTGTCTAGCCTATAGAAGATCAACATTTTGATCTAAACCAGATCCACAGGGATGAGTCCTATTCTAAGTTAGCTCTCCATTTTACTACAAAGAACAGATACCCTATTTTATATTGATCGACATGCTGATATTGACAAACTATTTCTTCATTTTGAATTGTCTGGAAGTTTAGGATGGGCTTTCTTTCCTTGCAAATTGGCAAGGAAAGTCTACCTTGGCTCCAAAGAAGGAGCCTCACCTCTCTTCTAGTATAGAGATGAGCATGGCAGCTGGCCAGCTCATCTCTATAAGCTTCTTCTTCCTCCAGTAGCTGATTCACTTTTTTCAGTTGCTCCCTTCTTTTGCTGAAAAAGATTCATGGGGAAATGGTTGTCTGGCTGCTGATTTTTGATTCAATTGTGATGGGAAACCTAATTTTCAGGAGGGGACACAGTATGGGGTGGGAAGCCATGTGACAACATCTCAGCGGGGATAATAAAGGAATCATTTCCTTTTAAGTTAAGAGTCTATTAAAAATGGAAGCTTCCCATGATTTAACACAGCATTAAGAATCCAACCTCTTTTCTAGTTTACTGCCATGCCTTCCTAGCTCAAGAGCTGGGTAGCTTTGATGTGTTTTATTAAAGAGTGAATAGTGGATTATAAATCTGTGTGCCAGCTGGCAATAAAATATTAACAGAATACCAAAACTTTTTAGTATTTACAAACCCTATAATGCTCACCCAACAAGACTTAATCCCAATATAGTCAATCTTTACACTATAAAACAGGGTTTCTCAACCAGGGTTCCGTGGAACCCTAGGGTTCCACGAGAAGTCACCAGGGCTTCCCTGGGAGATCACAATTTTTTAGAAAAATTATTTCAAATACGGGCAACTTCACATTAAAGAGGTACGTTTCATTCTTTATTTTTAGTTTAAGAACACTGTTAGTGCCTATATACAGGCCTACCCATGAAACAAATATAATGATTTTGTAACTTCTGGCCTCTATTTGAGCCTGAATGTGCAGGGGTTCCCCAAGGCCTGAAAAACATTTCAAGGGCTCCTCCAGGGTCAGAAGGTTGAGAAAGGCTGCTATAAGAGAAAGGCAACTTGAGAAAATATTGGGGTTGAAAACTTTTTGGGAAGATGTTTATAGAGAACACTAGTCAAAAGCAGGATCCAATAACTCTTTCCCTTGATGTGGTGCTCTGTTGAAAACCTTGTATTAAAAAAATCTAGTGGGCTTCCAGAACATAGGCTCTATTTTAAATTAAAATAGATTAAATTAAATTAAATTAAAAAATTAAATTAAATTAAAAAATTAAGGTGGGTTCTAGCTTTTTGGGAAGAGACACCCAACAGGCCTTCAGCAGGGCTAAATTCAGAGTTCAGATTAGAATGGAAGAAAGAAAGAAAGAAAGTAAAATTATGGCAAACCAAGTTTGCAAAGATTTAAAAGTTTTTAAAAAGTAAAATGTGTAGGTAACTTTAAAAAGCAGAACTGGTGCAAAGTTTAAATGGATTTAAGCAAGTGGGTTCCTAAGCCTTGGTTGCAGAAAAATAACTTGTTTTAAAAAGATGAAATTAAAAAGTTGCTCCTACATTACAGATGACCTCAAAACGCTGTCTATTGCTTATCTCTACCTTAGTCTTTCAAGTCAAGGGGTTATTTCAAATGAACTACTATATGGAAGTCAAGTCTCTCTTTTGAGCACTCTCTTTCAGAAGAGAGCTATTAAAAATTACAACTCCTGTAAATAGCAGATACCAGTTTAACTAGAAGAGACTCTCCAAAAGAAGAGGAATTTTTTTCTCCTTTATTTTTTATTTTTTGCCTCTTTGGCAAAGCATCCTGTCCATTGAAGGCACGGTTTCATAGCCTTTTAAATAAGTACGCAAAAATATTGGCCTGCAAAACATTTTACTAGCCTGTTTTTTACTCATAAAAGGGACTATTAGACAGCCTCTATCCCACCTCTGCCCCCTCCTCTTGAAAGTAGTAATAGTGCAGATATCAGGACTGCAGACTTGGTTTCCATGCTGGGCACAGAAAGGCAAAGCAGAGAACACATGGAGTGACCAATGGAGCAGCCCACAGCCCTACTTACCAGCATCAAATTCTTTGTTCCCCCTGGTGATCAGCTGACAGCTTCAATACAAGACTGCTATAGAAAGTGCCATTCTCCGCTTTAGACTGGAATTGTAAACTTTATTCAGAGCCCAGCCTCCTTGTTCTCTTCCTGTCTGAAGCAGCTTCTGGCTTTCGTCTCAACCACTTCTCTGACATGCAGGTCTTACCTGTCTGGGGTGCCATTAATCTGAATGTGACTCTCTATATACTGTATGTAACAGCTCAGCTTCACACTTTCCTGAAAGAGGGAGTGGCTGGGATTTGCGTAAGGTGGTAAACCTTTGCAGGTATTGTCTATAGCTTGAATCATGTCAACTGGATTTCTATTTTCTCAGTGGAAACGTTTCCTTATCCAAGGAGTGGAAACGCTCCTTATCCAAGGAGCTTCTTCAGTCTGAGCAAAGTTAGTAAGGGAATCCTAAATATGTTTCTAGGTAGCTGTGTGACCTTACACCTGGGGCTAGGTCATGGTTATATTGAGGTGTTATTTTAAGTCCTTTTATCATCTAATAAAAGCGGAGCCCTCTGCACATGCTCTGCGGCGCTCCCTCCTTCCCGCCGCCTCTCCTGAGCTGAGCTCCGCAGCCGAGCCTGGGCGTGCGTGCGGGAGGGAAGCCGCCATCGCAGGCTTCCTCGCCGAGTTTGTCTGCCGCCTGCAGGGAGGGAGGCGGGGGGGACAGGGCTGGGTGCTGGGGCGGGGGCAGGGCAGGGGCCGCGGACGGCAGGCCAAAGGGAGATGCCAGGGTTACTCTGAGGGAGCCCCCGGGGCCCCTGCCGGGGAGGGGGGTCCCAACCCTAAGGGTGTCCCTGCACCTCTCTCCTTGGCATCCCCCTTGGCACCCCTTTCCCCTCCGCCACTCTGTCCCCCCAGAACGACACGCAGCTCTTTGCTTGCAAGGCAAGCGCGCCCGTCACCCCACCCGCCGCTCCAGCCCGGTCCTCCCGCGAAAGAGTGAGCCAGCGCCCCTCCGGAAGGCTCCCCCATCCCGGTGCGCCTCCCGAGTGGAGCGGGAGAACCTGCAGCGACGGGATGCCGCAGCCCTCGCCTGCTCCGGCCGCGGAAGGGGCAGCTCCACTTCGCTCCCGCAGCCCCTGCCGGCCTTTCCGCTTCCCATCTGGCGGTGGCCGTGGGTTCTGGCCTCCGCTTGCGCCTCCTGTGCCGCGGCCCCACACGCTTTCCTCAGATGAGGTCCAGGGCAGCGAGGCTTGGGGCTGGCGAAGGTGGAGCAGCCCCGCGGATGGGAGCTGGGGGACGCCCGACCCACGGGCCCCTCGGCATTCAGGGGGCCTGGCTCCGTCCCTCCGGCTGGCAAGTGGCCAAACACGGGCGTGCACACGCACAAATGTGTGCGGGGCAGCCGCAGGCAGATGAGACGCCCCGGACTAGAGAGGTTGGAAGAGCCACACTCAAGGGGCCAAAGAGCCGCATGTGGCTCACGAGCCGCAGTTTCCGACCCTTGGTCTAGTATAACCACACTGTATTTTGTATTAATGATTTATGAAC
The DNA here is from genome assembly GCA_023362775.1 of Charina bottae. Taxonomy (NCBI): domain Eukaryota; kingdom Metazoa; phylum Chordata; class Lepidosauria; order Squamata; family Charinaidae; genus Charina; species Charina bottae. The sequence continues at coordinate 4,986,271 of JALMGJ010000021.1, read as the reverse complement.
TGTATTTTGTATTGCTGATGTATGAGCCTTTTTAGAATTGTACTGTTGTATGGATTGATTTATATGCTGTATTAACAGAACCTAATCATGCTCTCAAAACCTGTTCTTGCTTGGCATAACCCGCACCATCTTTGCTTCTGTATCACGCTTGTGCTAGAGACTGCCATTTCACCAGACACGTTCGGACACGTATCAGGAACTAGGAGGCAGATACGTGGTGGGAACATTAACATCCAACACAGAGATAATTGCCCACTATTCAGTAAAGAATGTAGCACCTTCCAGTGAGAGAAGTATCAAAGGGAAAGAACAGGAAGATAGTAAGGGCCATAAGCAATGCCCAAGTACTGGAAGGAGACTAAAAGGCGCCTTTGTTCTTTTTGTTTATGTGACTGTTTATGACCTTGCTGTGATTGAAAGTACAAATGCTTGTGGAACCTTTTTGTGGATATGGTCTCCCTACACGAGCGTTCGCCTGTCACAACGCCCATCTGGGATTCCATCCAGCTCTATTTGATCAAATAAACCTGTTTTTATTTCTTTACTATAACCAAGCCTCGCTCAAGTTTCTTCTTTGGTAACTTTGGTATTTGGGAAATGTTGTAAGCAAGGGAACCTTTCATTTTGGCGCCCAACGTGGGGCAGAAGGCTTTGTTCCCTCGGGTCAGCCGCCCACGGCTCCCTGCAGTGTGACTCCCTTTGTGAGTTACGGCCTTCATGACGGCACACAGAAGAAACTGACACGGACCTCCTTCAATGTTGAGAGCGCTCCCGGTGATTTCACCGGCGACCTTGATCAGATCCGAGATGTCGGCAGACTCTGTTCCAGCCGAACCTGAACACCCAGTGTTAGAGGCTTCGAGTACTCAAGACATTTTTGTTTGGCGCCCTATGAAACTGGAATATTGGAATATTGGTAAATTGGTAGAGTGCACTAGAAAGACTGGTGAGTATAAGTCTTTCCCTGGTGGTGGGTGTTGCCCTGTGTGTGCGAGAGTGAGACGCAGAAATTTCCACTAGGGATTTGCTGCGAAGCGAGTGTTTCTGAGACTGGAACTGCGTTTCCATCCCTCCGCGAGGAGGTTGGCCAGCGAAGGTCGTGCGAAAGAGAGGAGTGTGTGTTGGAATATTGGTATATATTCCCCTGGTAGGTTGGGTGGTTCCTGTGTATGGGAGGATGGTGATTGATCACTGCCTCGAGGTGAAGGAAATCCCTGAGAAATCCCTAGGGAACCACAATGGGCAACAGAAACAGTCGGCAACTGGGTAAAGCCGGCGAAGCTTACAAGCCGTGCACTCCCTTAGAATGTATTTTTATGCATTGGGAGGCACTGAAACCTCAAGTGGCAGTAAAAATCTCTTTTAAGAAGAAAAAATTAAAGACCCTCTGCAGCACCTACCTATTTTTATTGACCCCGAAATAGGATTTTAGCTGCCGGAGGGCACCATTGATGGTGTTTTTATTAACACCTTCACGAACTTCCTAGCTGCAACAGGCAGAACAGGAGGAGGTAGTTTTGCCCTCAGCTTCAGGATGTGGTGAAGGGGAAAGAAAACAGTTTAGATGCTTTCCTAGACTTATACATTGACAGGGAAATATCTGATGAGGCTCTGGAAGTGCAGGTGATCCGTTCCTTTGGAGAGCTTCCAGGTAGTGAACAAGATAAGATATTGAACAAGCTAGACAATTTATGGCAGGCGCTGTTAGCAACACGCATAACAACAGAGCCTCTGCCTTCCCGTGGGGCCACTAACCCTAGAGTGGGGTGAGCTTTTAGAGCCGGGGCCAGAATGGGACCCCCCAAGAATTCAGGGCATGTACAGTTTTCATTATGCCTTGGGACCATCAAGAAACATGAGAAATATTAAAGTAACCATCCAAAATCCTCAACAGCTGGAGGGATGAGGAACAAGGGAATTTGTTGTTTTTATGCATGAAATGTTAAGTCCCCTAAACCAAGCTGCCTAAGGCAGGAGGGGATACTTTGCCCCCCCCCCCCAATATAGTTCTTTTCAAAATCAGGGGGCGGGGAGCTCCTAAAAAGAAGAAAGAGTTTCTGTGTTTTGTCAATGTTAAGGCATTGTTAAGGTGTGTGTTTTCTGTTTGTGAGCATTTGTCCGTCTGGATTTGTGTGTGCATGTAAGGTTGAGAAACTGTTTTGAGTTGTGAAGAGAAAGTTTTAAAATTATGTGTGTCTGTCCCTTTAAAAACTAAATCACTCTATGGTGAGAGTGGATACAGGTTCTGGCCATGCCTGCATCCACTCTAGTGTGTTTTGTGCAGTGTGTTTTGTGCATTGTGATTTGTGTAACTTGAATGCATATTGCAAGGAAGTTGAGAGGTTTCTGTTAATTCTTTGCCATTTATTCTTCATTGTTTGAGGTGTATGTTTGTTGCCCTATTTGCTTAGTCTCACCCAAGCCCCCCTCCTTCAGTCTGCCTCTTGCCTGCTTGTTTCAGGCTTGAAGGTCAGAATGAGGAGGGAGGAAAGGGGGGAGATACAATGCTTCCACAGAAACCCTTTTCTCTCATACCTTTTCAGGATTTTTTCCTTCCTTTCTTTTGCAATATATTCACACACATCAAATACAATCTTTTGGGTCTGTGTCAAAATTATTTGTGAGTTTAGAGAACCTGGGCAGTTAGAAGGGGGGTGGAGGAAACTACTACAATGAAGGCTAGAGTTGACAGACAAAATGCGGATTTAGTTTCGCTTCTCTGCTGTGCCTGCTGTCTGCCTCCCCAGACCAGACAGATACTGGAATAGGCTTGTGATATTGAGATGGCTTGAGAGGAAGTTGTGACAGAGAAAGGACTGCTTTATGTGCAAATGCTAAATGGGAAGTTAGAGTTGTTTTGCGGAAGAGGTGGCGAGGAGTGGCAGCAAAAGTTTCTAGGAAAGGATGGGCTTCAGAAATGAGTGCATGATTTGGTAGAACAAAGGGAAGGCAAGTGCCTGCAGCCAGCTGGGGAAAAATGTATTGTCGAAGGCTTTCATGGCCGGAGTTCAATGGCTGTTGTGGGTCTTCCGGGCTGTGTGGCCGTGTTCTGGAAGTTGTGGTTCCTAACGTTTCGCCAGCATCTGTGGCCAGCATCTTCAGAGGGCAGGAGCACAGATAGAAGCAAAATCTCTGTGCCCAGGTAGAGTGGCAATGTTCTATTTATAGAGCTAAATTATAGGAGATTAGGTGGGGAAAAATGCTTCTCAAGAAAAACTAAACCTTCCTCCCTTGCTCCCCAAGCCCTTGCAGCAAAATTTACAATGGAAAGGTTGTGTGAATTGTCTACACTGAAGGCGGTCAGATCTGTCTTAACAAGGCATTGCCCTTTTAACACAGTGGCACTTGGCAATGCTGGGAGCATGGGGAAAAGTGTGAAAGTCCCGTCTAAAAACATTGGTTTGTGCGGGGTGGAGAGAGCCCTGCTTCCCACTTAATGTACAAGGGGTTTGTAATGAATGGGCTTAACTTTGAACCCCATTCACCTTGACAATATGAACTTTTGTCCATAGTTTCATTCAAATTTCTAGAAATTTAAATCTGCTGTAATAGCAACTAATAACGACAGCAACAGTTTAAAATTTTATAAAATATTTTATGTATGCATAGATAGATATCAAAATTGAAATAAAAGAGTAAGACCCAATATAGTAACTATTACTGTTAGCCTGCAGACTTCATGTCACCCACAAGTTTAACTGTGAGTAAATGTCTTCTAAGATGCATTTCATAAAGAGGCAGGATCCTTTTAATGGGAAAAAATAGCAAAGCAATTCCGCATGCAGTAATTATACTGTGTTAGAAGGAATCTTACCAAGGTTCGTCCCAAGCTGGGAATGAATAGACACAGGCAATTGCTGGAACTGAGGTTTGCTGGTTTATTTCCAAGAGCACATGCAGAGTACAGAAGTACAGAATATGCTGGTTGGAAGGTGGCCACACCTGTATTTCCCCCACAGGCCATTTATATAGGAGAGCTTGGTTGTTGCTATGCAAAGGTGTTCCCGGCCCCTAGGAACTTGAGAGAAGTGTAATTTGCCGGATTTCAGAGAGGAGGCGCTCTGTGGTTGGGCCCCCTGCTGTTTGTGTTTCCTGTCTGTGTTCCCTGCAGGCTGTGGCTTTGTCTACTACTTGGAATGTGCACCTTGGAAGGAATCTTTTGTTATTTGATTATGGAGATCTGTTTGGCTGGGGAAGAAGGTCTACCTGAATGGGCTGGCTAAGTTCTGTGAATGAGCTGACCTTTTGTGTTCCAAGCTTTCCAATTGAATCGGAAGGGAATCCTTTGTCTAAGCAGTTGGGCTTCCTTTACCTGTTCTGGGGGAAGACAACATGGAGGGCAGGGAGAGATCTTAATTTATCCCAACAACTGTAATTATATGGCTTGCTTGAGTCATAAAAAAATGGATGATGACAACACCCTGAGTATACTAAATATTGTTTAACTTATTGAGTATAGACAAAATGTTCTATGCCATTTAGTCATCAATAAATCTATTTGCACAGTACTGGTTGTAGGAAGGACCTCGGTGTTGGGTAACTGACCCCAGCTAGTCTCAAAATAGCTAAGCAGGGTTGGGTCATCAGGAAAACTCAAGGCTATAGAATAGACTGGGAAGTTTTTAAAAAAATCCCAGAAGATGGCAGTAGTAAACTAGTTCCATATGGTTACCAAGAAAACAATACCGGGCTTTCTTTAGGGAAAGGGTATGAGAGAATCCCACACCAGGGGTCTTCACAGAGAGCACAGAGGAGAAAAGCACAGCCAGCTAATATTAAATAAAAATAAAATAAAATTCACACATTCACACTCTACAATAATAAATGAGGAAAAATAAAATATGTAAAAGCTGCCATTCCATCTCTTTAAAACGTCCAACTTACAGAAATGAACGTTTTAGCTTATTGATGAAAAAATATCTGTGTCAATGCCATTAGGGAGGGCATTTCCTAACTAGAGTCCTTGACTAAGTTTTATTTATTTGTTTTTATTTTATTTGTCAAATTTATCACCGCCCATCTCTACAAAGTAGACTCTGGGCGGTTTACAATAAAATATTAAAACTAAAAACCTATAAATCTTAAAATACATCCAATAATAAATAGTAAAAATCCAAATGATGGTAAGATCTTAAAAGGAGGACACCACTAAGCCAACCACCCCCAGGAGGAACTATTACTTCCTTTTTCCCAAGCAAGGCAGCAGAACCAGGTCTTTAAAGACCTCCAGAAGTCCAGGAGCGAGGGCTCCCACCTCACCTCTGGGGGCAAGATATTCCATAGGGCGGGTGCTATCGCAGAGAAGGCACGCCTCCTGGACCCCGCTAGATGAAATTCTTTTGTTGATGGGGTCCAAAGCATGCCCTCCCTGCATGACCGGGTGGGCCGGGTAGATGTGACCGGGATGAGACGGTCCCTCAGGTACCCTGGCCCCATGCCATGTAGGGCTTTAAAGGTGATAACCAATATCTTGAATTGGACCTGGAAGCAAACTGGTACCCAATGCAACTCGCGGAGCAGCGGTGTTATATGTGCTGATCTTATAGCACTCGTAACTGCTTGTGCGGCCACATTCTGGACCAGCTGAAGCTTCCGGATACTCTTCAAGGCAGGGCTTTCCAAAGTGCCACCGCTGGCGACACACCCAGCAGCGGCGGCGGCGCGGGGGGCGTGCGGTGGCACGCGCGCACACAGCGGCGGCACAGGGGGGCGTGCGGCGGCGCGTGCGCGCACGGCGGCAGCGCAGGAGGGGCGTGCGGCGGTGCGGGGGGCGTGCGGCGGCGCACGCGTGCATGGCGGCCGCCGTGCACGCACGCACCGCCGCTTCTGGGCCGTGTGGCGACACACCACGCTGTCTGTCGCGACACACTTTTGTGTCGCGACACACAGTTTGGAAAGCTCTGCTTCAAGGGTAGCCCCATGTAGAGCGCGTTGCAATAATCTATATGAAAGGTGACAAGGGCATGAGTGACTGTTCGGAGGGCATCTCGATCCAGGTAGGGGCGCAACTGGCGCACAACCTGAAGCTGTGCAAAGGCCCTCCTGGCCACGACTGCCACCTGCTCCTCGAGCAGGAGTCGTTTCGGACTGAATCTGAACGGGGCAGTGCCACCCCATCCAGAGTTAAAGATGACAACTTCCTGGAAACCGAGAGGCCATCAATCCACAGCCACTCCGTCTTACCAGGGTTCAGTTGAAGCCTGTTGTTCCCCATCCGGCCCCCTCCAGCCCCCAGGCACTGAGACAGGGTGTCAGGGAGACTAAGTTGTCTTCCTTGTAGCTACTCACCCAATTTAATCTGATGGGGCACTGGAAGGAATCCACCTTGTAGATGGATAGCCTAAGGTTGGCTATCCAAAGTTGCCTGTGAGACACCCACACAGAGAGACAAATAATCTGCCCTTTTTGCATCTGATTTCCTTCTCATCTTACTCCGTATGTTTTTCTCCTCTACAGTTCCTCTAACTCTGTTGAACTTTAATTATTTACCCTTGTTTTGTGAAATAGTTATTAAAATATATTTTACAGCCTGTGTACTTCCTTAATCAGAGCTTTCCAAACTTTTCATGTTGGTGACACACCTTTTAGACATGCATCATTTCGCGACACAGTAATAACAGGGCTCCCCGCCCCCCCGGCCCATGCGATTGGCTCCCGCCTGCAAACCCCGCCCCCCGGCCCATGTGATTGGCTCCCACCTGCAAACCCCGCCCCCGGCCCACGCGATTGGCTCCCGCCTGTAAACCACTTGGCAAGTTCCCCCCTCTTGCAGCTTTCAGGACAGCCTGGGAACAGCTCGAATGCAGCAGTAGACCTGGGTGTCTGAAACCGCCCCTTTCCATCCACCCGGAATATGATGAATTTTGCCACTTTTCATCGTTTTTTGGGGGCACCCGCCGCCTCTCCCGTTGTTGGGGGACCCCCCTGAGGATGATGGGCACCCATTTCCACCACCACCCACCCTCCCCGGAGCGCCAGACTTTTTTTGGCAGCCGTGCCTGTTTATTTTTCGGCGTGGTTTGCCTTTCAGGAGCTCAGCTGAGCCCCGCTGACCTCCCAGCCGCTGATCAGCTGTTTTTGCTGCTTTTTCTGGGGCTTTTTGGCCATTTTCATGCCTAGTCCCACCCTCTCCAGCATCAGGAGAGCTTCCACGGAGCCTCCAGACCCTCGAATTCGGCTCCCCGATCTAGTCAGAGCCTTCGGAGGAGAGGGACAAGCCCTTTTCAGTCCCACGCTGAACAGCTGAGCAGCGCTGAGGGCAACGCCCCCACCCTGGAGCTTATAGCCACACCCAGCAGAGTTCTCTCCGGCTGAGGGCGGAGTGGCAAGGCAGCGGCGCTTACCGGCGGCACGGCAAAGGCTGGGCGGGACTCCAAAGGGGACTCTTCAGTGGCGGCGGGCATCTGCGCTGCTCAGCCTGCCTCTCTGCCCTCCTTCGGCGTGCGCTGATTGGCGGGGGTGCCTCTTCTTCTGGCTCCCCCCCACTCAGCGCTTCCAGGTCGTGTGGCAACACACCCAGACACTGCCGGCGACACAGTAGTGTGTTGCAACACAGAGTTTGGAAAGCTCTGACCTAAGTGTTGTCTCCTGATATAATAGGAACTCTCAAGTTTATTTATATTAGCTTAAATTACTATTTTTGGTGGATGCTATTGCTGACACATTACCTATCACTCTGAAGAAACTTCTGTCACAGGCTGCAGTGTAGCAGCGCCCACCCACAATCACCTGACTTGGCTGTAATCGTAATTCAGCCTGCTGACTGTACACAGACCCTGTATATCAGCGGTCCCCAACCTTTTTGGCACCAGGGACTGGTTTCGTGGAAGACAATTTTTCCACGGACTGGGAGGGGATGGTTTCGGGATGAAACCATCAGAAGTGGTAAATAAAATAATGGGCGGGCCACGCACGGACTAAAATAAGTGTCGGATTCTGACTTCTCATAAGGAGCGCGCAACCTAGATCCCTCGCATGCACAGTTTACAGTAGGGTTCGCGCTCCTATGAGAATCTAATGCCGCTGCTGATCTAACAGGAGGCGGAGCTCAGGCGGTAATGCAAGCTATGGGGAGCGGCTGTAAATACAGATGAAGCCTCGCTCGCTCGCCCACCGCTCACCTCCTGCTGTGCGGCTCGGTTCTGCAGGTTGGGGACCCCTGCTGTATATAGAGAGCAAGACAAAGCATCCCTCCAGCCCTAGTACAATTTGCATATATCCACTGTGAGCTATTTTCATCGTTTGATGGAGACAAAGGCAATTGACTTAACCTCATCATGGACTCCAGTGTTGGGGTGCGTTATAGGGAGGTAACCTTGGCAAGTGCTTCTCCTGTTCGCATGGATTCTTTTCATTTGTAGATTTTGAGGACAAAGACAGGTAATGTGGAAAGATAAGATCTACCACCAGTTTGCTCAAACATTGCCCCTCCTGACTGATGAAATTGACTGGTGGTAGCATTAGACCCACAGTTGAAGGAGGCAATCAATGCCTCCTTGAACGTGGGATGTGTTCCTGCCTGCTTAAAGGAGAAAGTTATATTTTTATTGGGAAAGTCTTCCCTTGACCTGGAAGATCTTTAAAATTATAAGCCAGTATCAAAAAGTCCATTCTTGAGATAAGAAGGTACTGGCACTTCTTGTGATAAGGTGCTACTGGCCTCCCAGCCTTTGACACATTTGGATAAAACTGATTATCTAGTCCCGTATCAATTGGGATTCCATCAAGGAAATGGTATTGAGACTGCATTGACTGCCTTGGTGGGTAACCTATGCTGGAATCTAAAAGAGGGTGCTGTAATATGACTCAGGAGAATATGAGTTCTCCTGGACCTCAGAGAGTTTTCAGTAGTTTTCATCTACTGGATTATCTGGTAGGGTTGGGTCTTGTGGGCACTGTTTTGCAGCAAGTTGACCTTTGTGTTGGGCTGTGTCCAGAAGGCGGTGCTGAGGGATTCTTACTCCAGACTCCTCTCTTGCCCCTATGCACAAAACCTCCATAGCAACAACACATCTCTTTTGCCACATTTTAACTGTTGGTTGTACTTATACTGATTTTAATGTTGTTTTATATCTTCATTGAAACTGTTGTACGTGCCTTAAGCATTTATATTAATAGAAAGGTGGGGTATATGTTTAGAAAAGATAATAGGATTTATTTAGAAATGGAAATTTGATGTATAGTAGTGTAAGTCGCTTCTCAGAAGCAAACGTTTCTCCCAAATAATGACTTCAGCTCAGGTATTAGAGAGTAAACGATTTATTGCTTTACATGAGTGAGCCTTGCAAAGGTACGGATGGTTCCCTGTTTCCTGGCTTGGGTTTTTATACCCTCCCGCCGGAGCATCCACCCCTCCCTGCTGTGGTTTTCCCTTTGGTCCGCTTCAGGCTTCCCTCTGGTCCTCTTGTTGAGGTCATGTTGAGGTCAAGCCCTTGAGTTCTTTGTTTCCCTTATCCAGGAGGTGTAGTTAATAGTTCCTTTCCTGAGTCGTTTGTGTCTTTTGTCTATTTCGTTATCCCTTTCTGCTGCTTGATGTGTTTGGGAAATGGCAGGACCCTGGGGGCATGCCAGGGTTCTGACAAGTAGTGGCTTCAACAGATCCACCAAAGTTAAGCTTTCTCTTCATTTTCCTGGCATCGGCTCTGATTTTCTAGCAATATGCTGTACAAAACAGTAGCTTTGTTGGATTGCACCCAATAGAAAAAAGACAAATACTAGATTGTCTTAGTTTAGGCTGTGACACTCTTTCTAACTTAGAACCAGTGTAATAGATTGTCTTACTTTGCACCATAACTCACTGAGGTCTAGAAGATTTAGGGATGAAAGTTCTGCTTATGGTAGTCTGCGCTCCACTGTGTGGGAATGTCAAGGAATCAGCTCAGTAACAAAACGGAAGGTCTACAGAGCCGTGGTACTTACTATCCTTCTGTATGCCTGTGAAACGTGGACTGTGTATCGAAGGCATGCAAGACCATTTCCACATGACTCGTCTTTGCAGGATATTAGGCATCAGAAGGGAAGACGAAGTACCAGACACTGAAGTTTTATCTAGAGCATGTCTACCATCAGTCCACACACTGCTGATGAGAGCACAGACCCAGTGGGCAGGTTATGTCATTCGTATGCCGGATGAGCGCATACCCAAGCAGCTCCTTTTTGGGGATGCTGGAAGACGCTCACATGGAGGGCAGAAGAAATGTTTTAAAGACACACTAAAGGCCCCCCTGAAATTGCTTGACATAGACACAACCACCTGGGAAATGCTGGCACAAAACCGCCCTACCTGGCATGGCCTCCTCCACAAGGGCTGCCAAGCTTACGAAGCAAGGCGCACTGCTGAAGCACTACATAAGCGTGAGCTACATAAGACCAGAGCCACTTGCGCAGCAACTGCAGGGCCTACACACGTCTGTCCAACACGTCCGAGAACATTCTGTGCCTGAATTGGCCTGATCAGTCGACTTTGGACACACCACATCTAGTCTTAGCGTGATAAAAAAAGTGGTGTCAAGGTCTTCATTGACTATGATGGATGAACAACAACAACAACTTTGCACTATGACTAAGGTCTAGAAGATTTAGGGATGAGGTAAAAAATGTAAACAGCATTGAATTCCTGCCATTTCCTCCTATGAACATGATAAACTTGCCTGTTTCATATTCTCTAATACCCCAAATTCAGTTGTTCAGTGGCTGGCTGCTTTACCCTTCCACTCTCCATGAGATTATATCCATCTCCTGCCACAGACGAGAGGTTTCCACACAGATTGATAATCCACTCCTTAACTTAATCAGAAAAAGCTTCAATTAAAATAATAGAAAGGGAATTCCCATATTTTGGACTAGGTTCATTATTTGATCAGCAAACCAAGTGATCTATTGAAGATTAACATTCTGGAACGATTAATATATACAGTAAGTAATACAAGACCCATCATGTAGTAATGTGCTCCTCCACATTACTACATAAAGTACAATCCACCAGTTCTTGAGCAGGCAGAAGACCAGGTCAGCATACAATTTGACCCCCTGGGTGGTCAAGCCCCCTGTTCTGCCTCATTAACAAGGCTGGCAAGTGGTGTTATCCTTACAGATTTAATGTGGGACAGTTTGGTGTGCTGGTTAAGGCATCAGGCTAGAAACTGGGAGACCATGATTTCTAGTCCACAAAGCCAGCTGGGTGACCTTGGGCCAGTCACTCTTCTCCCAACCCTGGGAAGGAGACAAGGGCAAACCACTTCCAAAGAAAAACTAACAGCCAAACTAGACCGGGGGCAATCCGGCTATCAACTTTTTGGTGCAGCTATGACCGCAGATCTAGAGGTATAGAGATCTAGCCCAATTGCTTTTTGAATGCCTCAAATAGGCATTAGTACATTAAAGCCAAAGTAGGCTTCAAGGGATTTTCAAATCATTTGCAAAAGGGGAGGGCAAAAATCCCCTAAGGCAGTTGTTTACTTCACCAACTGCCTCCCCCAACCATTCAACATTTTCCAGAGGGGCTGTTGGAAGAGTGTGCTCATCATGATTCAGGCCAGTTCGGGAGGCGGCTGGCCAACTTTTTGAACTCTAGAGCGTATTCTGCCACTGTACGGTGGCCTTGTCGAAGTCTTTGTATTTCTGTTTTTGCTGACATCCTGGACAGGGTGTCTTCAAACCTTTTGCGCAGGGCTCTCATGAACCAACTAAAGTTGTGTAGTTCTTTTGCCCTGGTGTCATGTAATGTCGCCAGCCATTTTGCAGCTTCCCCGATTAAAAAGTTTGATACGTATCGGACCTTAGCCTCTTCGTTTAGGAATAGTCTTTCTTATTCTTCCATGAACCCCCGCACATGGTTCAGGAAGCAGGCTAATTTTTCAGGGTCCCCATCGAATTTAGTCTTTAATTTTGTCACCATGGTGGGCTGGTGGATTTGATAGGGCTTCCAAAAATGTGACTTGAAGGACACACAAACATTAAGAAAACCAGTTAGTAGATCCCCTGGTTTCATTTCTGAACAAGATCAGCCGGGAGGAAAATATCCTTCAGTCACCATGGCCTCGTGCTGAGGATGGGGAGGAGGCAAGTTTTGGCAACTGGCTGGACCCATGGGATTAGCCAACTAGAAAAGCCTAAGAGTGCTGATGCAGGGTGGCTGCTGATTTGAAGGGTGCTGCTTTTCTGGGGAGCCATCTCCTTCCACCCAATAATCCATAGGGAGCAGAACTGCCGGGTCCCATCTGCTGTGTTGAAAAGCAGCTGATTGGGGCTCGTAGGGAAGTACAACAAAGAGATCTTTCAGTCTTTCAGAAGACTGCTAACCCCGAGTTTAAAAATAACTCTGAAACGGCTGACAGCAGGGAGGGGATGTTGCCCAATACAATGGGAGAGCTCTCCCTCTCTTCACCTTGCAACCGACCTCGGCACGCCTATTTGGCTTTGTTAATTCAAGGAAGAGGAAGGCACTCAAGGAAAGGAGCAGAAAGGGCATCCTAGCCAAGCAGAAGGCATAAACTGCCCACTAGACCTGCAGGCACAGGAATGCAGACTTCTTCGGATGGGCAAGAACATTCCACAGGACAAAAGTCAAGTTCTGTAATGCCCCACCCCATAGTCACAAAACAACATGATACAGTCAGCAGGCTGAGTCCTCCATTCCTGTGATGTCAGCCGCAGAGGACAGCTGACTCTGTAGAAACCAGATTTCTGGTCTCTCCTGTAGCCCAAGCCAAAATGGCCACGGGAAACCATGTCCAGGGAGAGGAGGCCAGATCTGCTTGTAGCAGCCCAAAGTGGCCAATAGGAACTGGGCAGATCCCACCCATGACCACTTCATCAACTGTGTAACACAGGGCTTTCCAAAGTGCCGCCGCTGGCGACACACCGGCGGCGGCGGCGACACGCGCGCGCACGGTGGCGGCGTGGGAGGGGCGTGCGGCGGCACGGGGGGCGCGCGGCGGGGCGCGCATGCATGGCGGCCGCCGTGCATGCGCGCGCCGCCGCTTCCGGGTGGTGTGGCGACACACCACGCTGTGTGTGGCGACACACTTTTGTGTGGCGACACACAGTTTGGAAAGCTCTGGTGTAACAGATGAAGCACCCACAGCAAAAATTGTATCAGGAGAAGAGGGAAGACACTCTTTTAAAACCAGAGGAGTTAAAAGCAACTTTAAGCTGCCTCACCCATAGGCTGGAGGTGAGATGAAGGCAATGTCATAAGAACATGTATTTTAAAAATGATTCACAGGACATTGTTAGCAGGACATGAGGATAAACCCTAGCTAACCCAACTGGTTTGTGGTTTAAAGCTCCCCACCCCACCCAGTTAGTGGAGCATAAATGCTATAAAATGGCAGAATAGCAGTTAGGCATTGCATTCAGTAAAAGAATGAACTTTTCTCTTACAGAAATCATTGCGGGGCTAATCCTATTAACCCCAACCCTAACTATCCCTATTACCGACAGTTGTTTTCTTCATAGCAAAAGTAATGAGTTTGAATTTAATGGGCTCCAATTATCAAGATCCTTAATCAGTAATTTCAAATGGAAACTTTGTTGATGTATGGCAACCTTCTGGTTAACTGTAGTGTCTTGAGAAAATGAGGTCCTAACAGAAGACAAGTGTTCATTGATTTGCACATCAGCCATGTCCTTCCACCACTGAAGGTTGGCTTCTGTTTAAGGCACAATTATGATGTGAGCATAGATCAAAGCAGTTTGTTTATTTATTTATTTATTTATTTATTTATTCATTCATTATTTCAATTTCTATCACCGCCCCATCTCCCCCGAAGTGGACTCTGGGAGGTAGTTATCTTAATTTCAGTCTCTGCAGAGATCTGTGCCAGCTGCTTTGATCTCTCTCAAAAGTTTCTGTCGGGCCTTTCCTGGCAGTCTGGACCGGAACCAGATAAACAGGCACTCAAAGACTCAAGAATGTTTCACAAGTGGATTTATTGCAGTACTGTAAAGCTAAAGAAGCCATTATGAAATAATTCCAGTTGTAGCAAGATAGTAAATGGAGCATTGTGATGCAAGCCTTACGCTCTTATCAGTTTGCTGATAAGACACACATTCTGGATGCTATTGGACTGCGGTTGCAAGACCTATTTATAGTGAAATCAAGGTTCAAATGCTTGTACTTCTTTCTCGACTTCCAGTGGGAAAATGGAGGACTGAACAACCTTGCTCGCAAGATCCGTGGGCAGAGTTCGCAGCGTGGCGGTTTTTCTTTTTTCTTTTTAATTTTTTTAGGATTTTAAAATACATAGTTAAAAGTTAGAAACAGAAAAAGAAATAGAAATACAAAATAAAGAAAAAGAAAAGAAAAAGTGTAGTAAAGTAAGAGAAAGAAAAATATGAAAAATAGGTAACTTCCAATCTATCTCTGGTCATGTAGATAAAAGAATCTGCCTTAAATGTTGGTTTTTCATACAATAGATAGAAATAATTCTTTGTCTAATATACTCTATTATATTTAATCTAATCTTCAAAACCCCATGTAAGCTCGCCCCTCCTGCATTTCGCAAATAGTCCATCAATGGTTTCCACTCTTTGAGATATTGATAACTTGAGTTTTATTTCAATAAACAAGTCCATTTATCATTTTCTGCCATGTCCATCAATTTTAACATCCACTCTTGTACTGTTGGTAAAGTCTGAGTTTTCCAAAATTGTGCATAAAGAAGTATTGCTGCTGTTATCATATATTGTATAATTCTAACAAAATGTTTTTCTATTTGTAAATCCAATATTCCCAACAGAAATAATTCTGGTTTAAACAGAATCTGTATTTGTAGTATACGTATGTATTTGGGTCCAAAATTTCTTTGCAATCTTACATGTCCACCACATGTGGTAAAACGACCCCTCTTGTTTATTACATTTCCAGCAAATGTTAGAAACAGTCCCATATATTTTCGCAAGTTTTTTTGGGGGGTCATGTACCATCGATACATCATCTTATAGAAATTTTCTTTCAAATTATAACACAGAGTAAACTTCAATCCTTTAGACCACATATTTTCCCATTGCTGCATATGTATGTTATGACCGATATTTTTTGTCCATTTAATCGTACAATCTTTAACTTGTTCTTCCACCATTTCCCCTCTCAACAGTAGTTTATACATTTTAGCAATTAAATGTTCGTCTGTTTCACAAAGTTGCATTTCAAATTCCGATTTACTCTGTTCAAATCCAAAATCTTTTTTATCTAACTTGAATTTCTCTATAAGCTGCATATAGGAAAGCCATTGAAAAGTATATCCTTCTGAGGCAAGTTGTTCTTTTGATTTAATTTTGTATTCTCCTAATATAAGCAATAGACAGCATGGCAGTTTTTCTGGGCACAGGCAGGTTTTTCCTGTAGCCCAAAGCATTTTTCTGGAGTAAGGAAAATGCTGGGAATCGACCCATTTGTCCTCCAGACGGTGAGTTGTAGCCAGGAGATCGTGGACGGTGTGCGCGATTGAACAGTAAGACTTTGCTGGGAGGCTGGGATTTCATCTTTTTCCGAGCCGTGCTGCAGCCTCTTAAAGGGGCAGTACATTTTGCCTTCCCATTTCTAAAGCACCCAACTTTTTTTTTTAAGTTTTGTACCCTAAGAGCAGATTTTTACAATAAGAAGAGGTGGAATCTCTTGGTGTTTATAGTTATTTTTGGGGATTATATTTCTAATTTTTTTTAAAAAAAGTTTGGCTTGTTTTCCTATCTAAAGTGTAATGAGGGCTGAGAATATACAATTGCCTTTCCATTACTATTTCTTGTACTGAATTTGAAGGATGGATTGTTCTATACGTTGGATTTGAAGTTTTAAATTTCCAGCTTTCTGTTCACTTTCTCTGGAATTTGTTTGCTAGTATACTTTCTCTTGTCAATTTCAGATGGAAGTTTTTTATTAAGTTATTAACTTCTATTTCTGTGAGTTTGTTAGGTGATGGTTAACTACGCGGGGTTCCAGGCTTGAAGTAATCCAAACAACGTGTTGTAAGGCTAACAATATCTTTATTGATAGCATAAGGCAATAATGGATGTATAGTGCATTATTGCAAAAAGGTAAAATCAAAGCATAAGCAGAGTTCCATCACCAGAAGTGAGGAAAGAATAACATCATGGTCTGTGCAAAGACCAGGCAAAGACCAGGCATGGTTACAGTTCAGATACAAGTACATGCAGATAGCAGCCTACATAAAGAACAGAAGACATATATGTAGAACATAAGTATAAAGGACTACCCATGGTTCATAGCTCACATGTGATTGGTTTAAACATGAGCATCTCTTTCAGTATAGCATTTCTGGTAGTAATTGTACTTACTATAAAGCATCACACGATGGCAGTGTTGTGTATTGGCCTTTCTTTGAGCTATAGTTGTTTTGAGAACAGTCCTGATTACGGGTTTATTTTGTCTAGCTAGAGATATCTCAGCACCTGCCATCTACGTCTCAGATGTTTTGAGAACCAAACTTACAATGCGGAAAACAATGTAGATTGTTTTCACTTGTATTTTTCCACTCTCTGGCCAGACACAGTGGAAGAAAATGCCATGCGTTTAATTCTGCATAGAATGCTTTAACCAAATAACCTTAACACCCCTTCCGCATGGATTTTTTGAAACACTGTGGGGGAAAACTGTTATTTCAAAAGCACACAGAGACACAAATGATTTTATTTCAGACACATTTGTTCCAATCCCAATCTGGTTACCATGGTTATATGTTTTGTAGGAGAAAGTGCTTTCGTGAGAACGTCTGCGATATTTAGTTCAGATGGACAATACTCTAATTGTATAAATTTTTCCTGAATTGCATGCCTCACATTTTGGTATTTTACATGGATGTATTTCGTGCGATTATTGACATTTTCCGAAGCAGCTAGAGATAGACAGGATTGGGAATCTTCATACATTGTTATTGGTGTATTTATATTTACAGATAAATCTGTAAACAATTGTTTTAACCAATACGTTTCATTGATTGCCTCACTGAGGGCCGAGAATTCGGCTTCGCAGGTAGAAACGGCAATTAATGTTTGTTTTCTTGCTCTCCAGGCAATGGGTGTATTTGCAAACAAACAAACAAAACCACTCACAGACTTTCTGTCTCTCTCTTCTGCAAAAGAGCTGTCAGCATAAATCACAGGCATTTCAGCCTTGGTGGCTGATATTTTGAGACAAAGATCAGCTGTGCCTTTTAGATAGCGTAGGACCCTCTTTAAACCTGTCCAATCCCGCATGGATGGTTTGGCAACCTTACGACTAAGCACTCCAACTGAGTAAGCTAAGTCAGGGCGTGTCCATTGTGTTAAGTGTAGCAAACTTCCTACAGCTGAGTGATACAATGCAGGTTGAGGACAAGGTTCCTCACATGCATCACCCTTTAGGAAATCAAGAGTCATTGGTGTTTTGGTTGGTTTTGCATTTGACATTTCAAGTTGACTCAACAATTGGTCAATTTTTCTTTTCTGACTCAGATAGAACTCACCACTCTGAGCTCTAGTGACTTCAACACCTAGATAGTATTTCAGCTCACCTAGGTCTTTCAATTGAAAGTACTGTCTCAATTGTGTTGCAAACTCTTGTACAAGGTGCAAAGAACCAGTTGCTAGGCAAAAATCATCAACATACGTTAGCAACACTGTGTAATCACTTCCAGAACCTCTTACATACACACAAGGATCAGCAACAGACTTCTTAAACTTTAGCTCTAACAAAGCCTTATCTAAACATTGATGCCAACAACGTCCGGCCTGCTTCAGTCCGTACAGCGCCTTGCGCAGTCTGTACACCTTCTGAGAATTGTCACAAGCATAGCCAGGAGCCTGCTTCATGTACACAGTTTCAGGGAGCTCTGCATTCAAATATGCTGTGTCAACATCAAAATGATGGACAACAAGTCCACGCTGTGCAGCCAGAGAAAGTACCATACGTAAAGACTCTGGTCTAGCTGTGGGTGCATATGTGAGATCATAGTTCAAAAACCTCTCCTGTGCAAATCCCTGAGCAACAAGCCTGGCTTTGTACTGCACTGTATTATCAGGAAGAAGCTTCTTTCTGAAAACCCATCTGGAACCAACAGCTTTCTGGGATGGGGGCAAATCAGTGACCTCAAACACCTTTTGACTCACTAATGCCTCAAACTCCTTATCCATCGCTGTGTTCCACTTCTCTTGCTCTTCAACAGGCAGATGCAACATCTCCTGGAAAGACTGAGGTTCACAGGTAATCTGACACACTCTCACCTGCTGAATCACAAATCTGTCAGGCTTCACACCCTTTGTGGAGCGTGCAGACCTACGAGGAATTACCACTGCCTCTTCCTCATCACTGTCCTCTGCCTTTTCACTACCTGAATCCCCCTTCAGATCCTGAACCTGCTCAGGTGAAATTTCCTCTTCCTTCACCTGAGGGGATCCTCTCACCACACTAGGAGACTGGGAACCAGAAGGCAGCTGAACTGGTTGTTGTCCAGCCACAGGAGCATGGACAGTTGGCTGTACACTAGATTGCAACAATACTTCTGAACTAGCATTCAACCTATCCCAATCAGTAGGGTGCTCAAAATTAGCACTTCTAGAGATTACTACACGACCATAGCCTGCAGAAAAACGGTAACCCTTAGATCTAGATGAATAACCAACAAACCTTAAGCGTTGTGCTTTTGGCTGGTTCTTCCTTCGCTGAGACTTAGGAATATGCACATATGCAAATGTTCCAAAAACACGCAGATGCTTCAGCGAAGGGCGCTTGCCAAACAAAAGGAAATAAGGAACTTCATTTACAGCTGAATTCCACACCCTGTTAGTCAGATACACTGCAGTCATGGTAGCCTCACCCCAAAAACGGGCTGGCACCTGGGCATCTAACATCAGGCTATTTCTAATGGTATTAACAACACCAATCTTCCTTTCAGCTATTCCATTCTCAGCAGGAACACCAACATTGGCAAGTCTATGGGAGATTCCTTTTCTACGAAGCCAATTCTGAAACTCATGGCCTAGAAACTCTCCTCCACAATCTGATTGAAATTGACCTACTTGATAGCCATAATTTCTTTCCACCATTGCAACAAACTCCTTAAAGCGAGCAAAAGCCTCCGCTTTAGATTTGAGCAAATAACAAAACGTATAGCGAGTATGGTCATCCACCAAAAGGAACATGAAACGCGCCCCCCCCTCACTAGGAGCATTGGGGCCGGCTAAGTCTCCATGAACCAACTGAAAAGGCCTAGTTGACACTCTGTCACTTTTTCTAGCAATAGGAGCAGCCTTAATTTTAGATTGTTTGCACACAGTACAATCAAGAAAGTCATCACACTTTTTGGATCCTAACTCAGGATACACCTTGGCCAGTTGGGACAAACTTCCCCACCCGGGATGTCCCAAAACTCTGTGATAATAGTGAATGCATTTGTTATGTGGGGGAACATTGGAAATACAATTTCCTGACACAATCCCCTGCTTAGGAAGCATTTCATACAATTGATTCACTAACTTCCCCCTAGCACATTCTATCCCATCTTTTTCAATAGAACATCCAGTACCCTTGAACACAACAGTATAACCAGACTTTACCAGGGCTGGAACGCTAAGGAGGGAAAAGTCAAGTGTAGGTACACACAACACATTTTGCATATTTACCCCCAAACAAGGAATGTATACTTCACCCTGAAAGGACACATCAGCCATAGATCCATCAGCCAGAGCAACCTGTTGGACTTTAGGCTTGCTTTTTGATCACAACAACTGTTCATTGTTGACAATGATTTGACTACAGGCTGAGTCCAAAAGCCAAGTCTCTGGGGAACGTCTACTCACAGCCGTGAGCAAAGCAGACACCTGGGTACGTTGTCTAGGCGCTTGTTTCCCCTTCTTTCGTACGAACCTCTTTCCACTGGCTCCACCGGCTGGGCGAGGTGGCTGGGGACAGTCTCTCATGAAGTGTTGGGTCGAGTTGCACCGGAAACATCTCCTCACAGCACACGCAGCCTCTGTTCCAACTGGAAAACGCTGAGCTGAAGCCTCAGGAACAGCAACAGATGACTTACTCTGCATCTTCTCCAAATCACGAGCTTGCTGGATTTCTTGCAGGCGATTTGTAAGATAATCCACAGTTAGGTCTTGGGGCCTCAACGTCTGAGTTGCCTCGATGAGCATGTCAAAGCTCTTGTCCAAGCTTGACAGGATGATACAAGCTCTCTGGGTATCAGGGATCACAACATCCCGGTCCTCAAGTTCAAGAAACAAAGTCTTGACTTTATGGAGGTGGGTCATCACGTTTCCACCGGGCTGCAGCTTCAAGTTGTAAAGCTGACGTGATATACCAACAATGGCAGCAGAGGTTTGCTTGGAATAAAGGGCTTTAAGAGCTTCCCAACAGGCATGTGCGGTCTCCAAATTACTGATATGCAGTAGCTGTGATGATTCTAGTCCCAGAATCAAGTTGCCATAAGCACGATCCAAACACAACTGCACTTCTTCAGTAATAGCACCGGTTGGAGGTGCGTCTTTCACATACTTCCACAAACCTTCTTTTAGGAAGAAAGACTTGATCTTCACACACCAGGTCCGATAGTTTGTGCCATTCAAACGCTCAAAGGGCAGACTGGTTAGCCCTGCAGCAGCAGCCATGCTGACCACTCAAAGAAAAACACGTTTACTTCAAAATGCAGCCTTAAAAACAAACCCCGTTGTTACAGCTAGATCCAGCGCAGCAAAGAAAAACACAAAATTCTCTCTGGGCCCATAACCTGTTAGGTGATGGTTAACTACGCGGGGTTCCAGGCTTGAAGTAATCCAAACAACGTGTTGTAAGGCTAACAATATCTTTATTGATAGCATAAGGCAATAATGGATGTATAGTGCATTATTGCAAAAAGGTAAAATCAAAGCATAAGCAGAGTTCCATCACCAGAAGTGAGGAAAGAATAACATCATGGTCTGTGCAAAGACCAGGCAAAGACCAGGCATGGTTACAGTTCAGATACAAGTACATGCAGATAGCAGCCTACATAAAGAACAGAAGACATATATGTAGAACATAAGTATAAAGGACTACCCATGGTTCATAGCTCACATGTGATTGGTTTAAACATGAGCATCTCTTTCAGTATAGCATTTCTGGTAATAATTGTACTTACTATAAAGCATCACACGATGGCAGTGTTGTGTATTGGCCTTTCTTTGAGCTATAGTTGTTTTGAGAACAGTCCTGATTACGGGTTTATTTTGTCTAGCTAGAGATATCTCAGCACCTGCCATCTACGTCTCAGATGTTTTGAGAACCAAACTTACAATGCGGAAAACAATGTAGATTGTTTTCACTTGTATTTTTCCACTCTCTGGCCAGACACAGTGGAAGAAAATGCCATGCGTTTAATTCTGCATAGAATGCTTTAACCAAATAACCTTAACAGAGTTAACTCTCTAGGGGGTGCCTTAATCTACTGCCTAAAGTATGGAAGATTTTAAAGAAGATTTCTTAGAGTTCTGTGAGCGTAAACAGACTTTTAAAGAGATCCTTTCAGAGTGTTGTCAAGATATCTTGCAGAGTGTTCGGGACATTGCAGAAGAGATTGTTGCTAAAATGTGTCATCTGGCTGAAAAGGAAGATGAAGATTTTGGTAAAGTTGAGGACTGTTTTCCTGTTAACGAGATTGAAGTAATGCCAGCTGAAGATCGTGGTTTGGTGTTGAGGGGGTTAAAATGACAGTCCAAGTTTAAGACTGCACAAGGAATTGCTATGTTGGGGAAATGTTATGACTATCCGAATCAGTGTTATGTGGGAGTTTTTCTTTTTCTTTTTGCTGAGAAATCTGCATTTCTGGGGGCAGTAAGGTTGTTGCACTTTTATTTAAAAAATGCCTTATGTGTAATGGGGAAATATGTAAATGCCCTGGTATATTTTGAGGAGGGGTAAATAATTAAGAATATGTTAACTGGACTGATAATGAGGTTATTATGATTTCATTTTTTTAATGACTTGGACTAAGATTTACAGGATTCTTGATTTTTAAGATTTAAAAGGTATGGATAAGATATATTTTATATTGTTTTTTAGGTTTAATAGACCTAAGATTGTTGTAGTTTTATTAATTATAAAGGCAGACAATTTATTTGTTTTTATAATTGGATGTTTATTATAGTAGACAGAAATGTATAGAATAGTGGTAGGAAGAAAATAATTAAATGGATGGTGTTTTATGGGGGAGGGAAGTTGAATTAGAAATTTATAAACCTATCTTTTTTATATATAAGGGGAAGGAGCAAATGTATTAGTGATTAGTGCTAACAGAAGGATTTATAGAAATAATGTGATCTTGGTTTGATATAGAGGAAGGGTTTGATTATGGAAATTGCTGTATATTCTTGCTGTTGGAAGTCGGAAGTCACCTTTGTATGTAATCTTTAAAATTCTTTTTTTTCTTCTATTTTACACTTTTTAGTTTCTTTTTCTTTTTGTAGTTTTTTTGTTTTTCTGTAGTTTTTATCTTTGTTTCAAGTATAATAAAAAAATTACATCTTAAAAAAATGCTTGTGCTTCTTTCTCCTGTCTCACGATGACATGGGCTGGAAGTCAGCTTCTTTGGAGCAGGAGAGACAGTTTTGGTAATGAACTGATTTACACATTCAAGTCCCTGCTCTGAAGCGCAGTAGCTTTACTGCTACCCATTTGGCAGAAGTCTTGAGTCCTCTGAAGAGACTGACCTGATAGGCAATATTGTGGATGGTGATGTGATGCTTGGCAGCTGAATCGAAAGGGTAGAGAGCATTCAAGAAAGCTCGACTGTATCTGTTAAGAGACAAATGAACAAGGGAATCCTCTTGTGACCTGAGGTTTAAGGAAGGCTTTTGATACATCCAGGGCTGAAGAATAGAAGAAGTTCCCTGAAGGTGTTCCCTGTGGAACATCTCGCCCCCTGAGGTGAGGTTGGCCCCCACTCTTCTGGCCTTCAGGAAGAGCGTCAAGACCTGGCTCTGCCAACTAGCGTGGGGATCCAAGAGTGGTCGGCAGCCCTGGGGGTGGTCGGTGGCTTAAAGATGCTCTCTCCACCTTTTAGTTTCCCTCTTTTATCATCTTCTATTTTTGTACTTTTTCTATTTTTATAATGGTTTTTGTAACTTTTATTTGTAAGCCGCCCAGAGTCACTTTTATAGTGAGATGGGGGGTATATAAATTTAATAATAAAATAAAATAAAATAAAAAAATAAGGAGAAAATGCCTTTTGTTCCTTTACAACAGAATCTAAATTAAACATTTTACTGCATTTTTATCCCACTCAGTATGATGTCACCACATTTTATCCTCACAAACAATGGGTGAGATTAATTGGTTTGAGAAAGAGCATGCAGCTGATAAAGATTATGTACTGAGTTTTGTGACTAAATGAGGGTCTGAATTTAAATTTTCCTGGGTCCTAGTTCTAAACAAGAGCTCTTTTCTCCATTTCCATTGTTAAAAAATCCACTCCGACCCAGGCACACAAACCTCTGGCAGGTGGGGCAGGTACAGTTCTCATCAATGGGCCGGAAATCCTTGGCATATTGCTTGTTCTTCAGCTGTAGGGAGCCCCAAGGGACCAACGCTGAACCAAAGCGCTGGAAATGGAAAGAGGTGTGCATATTTCAGGAGACGCTGCCAAAAACAACACTGCTTCCCTGGGGGTGGGGGTGGGGGTGGGGTGGGTATTTCAAATCCCTACATAATCCCCCCCCTCCTTTCATTTTACAGTCTTTCCATGCCAGTCTATGTTTCCTTGCATCAACTGGTGAAACATCCCCCCACGTCCAACCTGCCACTCCATTTTATGCCCAGCATAAAATGATAAAATTGTGTATATTAGCATGCAACCACAAGTTCTGCTGGATAAATTCCTCTAAACTCCAGCCAGCATAATCAACAATTATTCTGCTGGCTGGGGGACAACGGGAATTGATGCCCAACATCTCTGGAGGGCACCAATTTGGATAAAGCAGGTGCAGTAACCTTTTGCAGCCATCAGTTATACATTTTTGGTGTACTCTTATTCGGTCATGGAGGGTACCAGGGATGTGGCAACAGTGCAGCATTGGCATATTTGTCTCCCTTCTTCCTTGTTTTCATGTTTATTTATTTGTTTATTTATTTATTTATATGTTAACTTGTATTACCGCTCCATCTCCCCCGAGGGGGACTCTGGGTGGTTTGTTGGGATTTGGGAGATTTTGTTCAGCAAGGGTTCAGCAAGTTCCAAGGCAACACTGCATGATAGTCATCCTCTAATGCAGAGCTTTCCAAACTGTGTGTTGGGACACGTTAGTGTGTCAGCTGCAGTGTCTGTGTGTGTCACGACTGCTGCTGCCTCCGAGCCCTGCCAGGATTCCGCGCAGGTCCTAGTGCCTGCCTTGTGCCTGGCTGCCTGCAAACCTGCTGTGATTCCGCGCAGGTCCTAGTGCCTGCCTTGTGCCCTGCTGTAAGAGTGTGTCGTGAAATGATGCATGTCTAAAAAGTGTGTCACCAACATGAAAAGTTTGGAAAGCTCTGCTCTAATGCATGTTCTCCATGAATATCTTCTGGTATGTACGGCAATCTTTCTGGCCCTGTGAGCTGAATCATAGAACATGCATAATCTATTGTCCTCACAGGGATCATTAGCAGAGCCTCTTGTTTGGGGTTTGATAAACCCAGGAATTTACTTCTAGATATAAAGTGTACAGAGAGGCTTGATTTCTAGGTAAAAGGTGAAATATTCTGCACAGTCACCCAATTAGCAGCCATTGTTGTAGGAATGATGTGTCATGTGTGACTCATAACAACAGGTGCTTAGAGTTAGGTTGGGTGTGGTGAATAACGAGAGTGACCTATAATGTGATTGGTCAGGTTCACTATATATGCAGAGACATTCTCATTTCCCATTATTCCCATTTTACCTCGTGAAAGCTGTATCGTTGATGGTGTATCATTTGTTACTTGTGGAAGTGATCTGTAAATACGTATGTATATAAAGTAAATAGGATATTTGATATAACATCTGTTTGGAATCTATTTACTGCATAGTACGTGGATCACTGGTGCCTAGGAGAGAGGCAGGCCACTCCATCTCCGCGCGCTCCCTCTGACAGGGTTACGGGCCCAGAGGCGGCAGAGAAGCCATAGACGACGGAAGGCTTTGCACTGGCTGTGGATCAGTGGATCATGTGCAGTCTGTGAGCTGGAAGCTTTGGAGGCCTATCCAGGAGTCGTGTGGCTATTTGGAGTGATTTGGAGCTTTAACAGGTTCCGTGCCTGTGTGTGTGTGTTTTCTCTCCTACGCTTGTTTTACAGCTGGAGGACATTCTGATAAGGTCTGTGTCTTTAATCATCGGTGTCTGCTCAGAAGGGGCTGAAGACAGATGAGCACAGCGAAGATGTTGCCGGCAGTCGGGGGAGGTTTTCCTCTGGAAAGACTGAATGACAGTAATTATTCGTCATGGGCATATAAAATGGAAATGTATCTTCGGCGTGAAGGGCTTTGGAGGAGTGTACTTTGCCCTGAACCAGACCTGGAAGATGAAGAAGTTGCTCTAAAGGACGATAGAGCATTGGCAAGCATAATTTTATGTCTGGAAGATAGCCAGTTGTGTTATGTTAGAGACTGTCAGTTAGCCTATAAGTGTTGGGAAGCTTTAAAGAATGTTTATCTAAGAAGCTCACCGTTATGTAAGGTTTTACTAACAAGAAAACTTTATCACGCTAGATTAGGGGTATCTGATAATATAAGGGATCACCTGCATTTTATGACAGAGTTGTTCCAGGAATTGGCTCAGAGA
The DNA here is from genome assembly GCA_023362775.1 of Charina bottae. Classification (NCBI taxonomy): domain Eukaryota; kingdom Metazoa; phylum Chordata; class Lepidosauria; order Squamata; family Charinaidae; genus Charina; species Charina bottae. The sequence continues at coordinate 4,960,507 of JALMGJ010000021.1, read as the reverse complement.
GATATGCAATTTACAGAAGCTAACAAAGTGTATATAATTCTCAGTTCTTTAAATGAAACGTGGGATAGTTTGGCAATGAGCTTCGGGTCGTTATCTGAGGAGGATTTAACCATAAGATACTTATCTAGCAGGCTTTTAGAAGAAGAACAAAGGAGGCAGCAGTGTTCTAATGTAATTAGTGCTAAGCAAAACAGTGTTTGTGTTCAGGAATATTCTGAGAATGTTTTGTATGTACGCAAATGTTTTAACTGTGGGTCGAAAAGGCATTTGTTGAAATATTGTGATAAGAAACGGAAGCTGAAGGCCAAGCTGAAAATTTCCAAGCCGGGAGAAGCTGCACAGCTGTCTTTAATTAGTTCAAGTGAAGAACAAAATTTAAAGGGACCATTTTTAATTGACAGTGGGGCTTGTCAGCATATAGGAAATAACAGACAGATGTTTAAGAGTTTTAGGCAGGCTGATAGAGATCATGTTACTCTAGCTAATGGAAGCATTGCATCTGTGACTGGTAAGGGATTTGTATATGTACCAGGGTTAAATATTGAATTATCAATGTTGTGTGTGCCTGAACTGGAGTACAATATAATTAGTGTGTCACAATTGGATAAACAGGGTTATACTGTACAGTTTGGTAATAATGAATGTATTGTTATGAAAGATAACAATGTTTGTGGCAAAGGTATTTTGCAGAACAATTTATATGAAATTGTACAAGCCAGGACAAGCAGCAGCCATCATGGTTTAGCTACAATTAATAAGCCAACACATGATTCATGTGCACACCTGTGGCACAGAAGGCTTGGGCATCCGAGTTTCAAAGTGATTGAAAAGATGTCAGAAGCAAGTTCTGGAATGGAATTGAAAAAGTGCCAAGTGTATTTGGATTGCACAGATTGTAAGGTTGCAAAGTCAAAGGTGTTTCCTGTGAGCAAATTCAGTGATAGGAAGTCACATAAATGTTTTGAATTAGTTCACGCTGAATTAATTGGTCCATTACCAGCTACAATAGGGGGTGCTAAATATGTTTTAGTCATTGTAGATGATTACACTAGATTTGGGTTCTGTTACCTATTGAAAGCTAAAAGTCAAACATTTGAAAAGTTTAGAAACTGGGTGCAGTTTGTGGAACGAAGGTATAGGACAAAGGTATGTAGTTTACAAACTGACCGGGGTACAGAGTTTCTGAGTGGGAGTTTTCAGCAATGGCTCCGTAGAAGGGGCATTGTGCATAGGAGAACTAACCCACATAGTTCAGCTGAGAATGGCGTGGCTGAACGTAGGAATTTGGCATTGCAGACAGTGAAGGATTCACTCATTGCTGACTCAGGGTTATCAAGAGGATACTGGGGAGAGGCAATATTAACTGCTAATTATTTAATTAACAGGTTATGGAATGTATCTGTAAACCAAACTCCATATTATATGTTATATGGCAAGAAGCCACCATTAGCTCATTTGAAGGTGTTTGGGTGCACTGCCTATGTTCACGTGCATAAGGAAGTACGTAGGAAAGGACAGGCAAAAGCACAGAAGATGACGTTTGTGGGGTATGAGCCAGGGACCAAGGGATATAGGTTCACTGATGGCAGGAAAGTTGTTATTTCTAGATCAGCAGGTTTTAGTGAGCATAGCAATTGGCAGAGATTACACGGGAGTAGTGAGGTATATCTTCCTAGTCAGGGACGTTTTGAGTTTTCAGAGCGGAGAGAGGCCACTGATGTGATTAAGAAGGAAGAGGAATTAACTCCTAGTGTGCCAATGATGCAGGATGCTACAGTGTTGCGCAGATCTGAGAGAGTTAACAAGGGCATACCACATCAGCGTTATACACCAGGTGATGTAAAAGTGTGTTTTATTGATTATGAACCTCGTAATTACAAGGACGTATTGAAGTTGCCACAACACGAGCAGAGTAGATGGAAAGCTGCTATGAATGTGGAAATGAAAGCCATTAATTCTCATAAGGTTTTCAAATCTACTAGGCTGCCTGAGGGGCATAGAGCAGTAGGCTGTAGATGGGTGTATAAGAAGAAATCCTTAGTGAATGGTGATATTCAGTATAAGGCTAGGTTGGTAGCACAAGGATTTTCCCAGATAAAGAATCAGACTTATGATGAAGTTTTTGCACCAACGCTAAGAGGGGAGACATTTAGGTTTGCCTTAGCAATGGCAGCAGCTGGGAATTGTGTAGTACAGCATTATGATATCACAACAGCATATTTGCATGCTGATTTGAATGAAGAGATCTATATGACTGAAGCCCCAGGGTATGAATCAAAGATTGCAGGAAGGGTATACAAGTTGCAGAAAGCATTGTATGGACTCAAGCAGTCAGCACGTTGCTGGAATCTAACTTTAGATAAGGAATTACAAAGAATGGGATTCAAGTGTAGTATAGCTGACCCATGTCTGTATGTAAAGCAATGTGAAAATGATGAACAGATTTTGCTTTTGATTTTTGTAGACGATTTGTGTCTTATAGCGAAAGATCAAAGCAGGGTAATTGAATTTACTGAAAATCTGAAACAGCACTTTGATGTCAAAGATCTGGGAGAAATTAAGAATTACCTAGGCATGGGTATTCAGAAGGTTGATGGGGGTTATGTTCTAGAGCAGCGGAAGAAGATTGAAGCACTGCTAAGACAGAACAATATGGAACAGTGTAAAGAAGTTTCAACCCCGATGATTTTGTCATGACAGAGATTGGAGACGATGAACAAACTTCATGTGATCAAGAATATGTGATCAGTCAATAATTGGAAGTGTATTGTATTGTATTGATTTGCAATATTGTCCATCTGAGTGTAATGTAGCAGATGTGATGACAAAGCCTCTAAGCATAGATAGACATAGGATGTGTATATCTCAAATGTGTATGTCTTCTATTCTGTACACATGAATGTAATATCTATTGTAAATTGAAGGGGTGTTGGGGTTTGATAAACCCAGGAATTTACTTCTAGATATAAAGTATACAGAGAGGCTTGATTTCTAGGTAAAAGGTGAAATATTCTGCACAGTCACCCAATTAGCAGCCATTGTTGTAGGAATGATGTGTCATGTGTGACTCATAACAACAGGTGCTTAGAGTTAGGTTGGGTGTGGTGAATAACGAGAGTGACCTATAATGTGATTGGTCAGGTTCACTATATATGCAGAGACATTCTCATTTCCCATTATTCCCATTTTACCTCGTGAAAGCTGTATCGTTGATGGTGTATCATTTGTTACTTGTGGAAGTGATCTGTAAATACGTATGTATATAAAGTAAATAGGATATTTGATATAACTTCTGTTTGGAGTCTATTTACTGCATAGTACGTGGATCACTGGTGCCTAGGAGAGAGGCAGGCCGCTCCATCTCCGCGCGCTCCCTCTGACACAAATAATACTAAGTTTCTTTATGCAGCTTAATCACCTTTGAAACTTTATAGCACGTCTTACGTTTGAGCTTACGCTATTCATAACGTTCAGAATTTGGTTACTCCATTTGGGGTAGGTGGAATGTTGCTGAGCTTGGCATGCACTGGCCCTACTGGGTTTTCTGGAATCCACTTTCTGTGTGTGTCAGAGCATTTACATATTGTGCAAGCATAAAATCCAATGCTAAATCATTCATTTAAGGTAATTCCAAGTGAATAATATTTTCGGTATTTTCTCCTAGGGGCTGGATATGGAAGTTACGGCTATGGTGGCAACTCTGCAACAGCAGGCTATAGTAAGTGTTTAATGGGAAAAAAATTAGACACAACACTCTGGGATAACAAAACTCAGTATTATATTGCATAGTGAAATGAGGAAAGATCTTTTTAAAATTGATTTTAAATTTCTCTGCTTTAAGCCAAGTGAAGCAATACACCATTCTTGTAAAACAGTTCTCCCTAAAAATACACAATTTTGTTTTGAAAGGCCTTTGATGGGAGGGGGGATGACGGGAGCAGAGAAATAAAAAATAATTTTTAAAAATGTGGCACATTTTGCCATCTTCAAAAATTCTAATTTTTTTTCCTCTGCTCTGTCTCCCCCTTTTGTAGGTGACTTTTTCACAGACTGCTACGGCTATCATGATTTTGGGTCTTCCTAGATCATCTAAAAGTATTGCACATAGAACAGCTTTTTACTCCAATTTTCTCGAACTCCAAAACCAATGTGTTCGTGCTGTGTCCCTGTGCTTCACTGGGTTTCTCAACAGTGGCTTTTCACCGCAGCTTTCTGAAACTTAGCCTACAAACAGTAGCAGTTTTAATTGTGACTTGCCTTTAGTCATATGGATGTACACTATTGGGGAGCAAAAGTTCAAGGAATGTCTTTGTGCGTTATGCACAACAAGAGCCAACTCTGTTCTGCTTACAAGCAAAAGGCCTCTGTTTGCTTTTTATGGAAAGCATTTTATTTTTACGGAACTTGCAAAAGTGTGCTACCTTTTTGTCTTAAATTTTCAAGAGATTTTGTACAAAACATAAACCTTTTAAGTCCCAAAAAGTGGGTAAATGCTTGTAATAAGGAGAAATACCTTTTAACAGTTCTAAATCTACAACAACCTAATGTTTTGAGCATGCATAATCTTGACTTGTATGAGAAAATAGTATGTGCTGATTTTAATCTCTGCATCTGTAGTGTTTCTTGTATTGGTATAACATGCAGGACGTATAGTCTGAGTTACACTTGTTCGGTTGTACTATCTCTAACATTTCAGTTGTTTAACTGCAGTGGGCTTGTTGCAGTTCTTGTAGGATGTGGCTCTTTTTCCTATTCTCCAGTACATGTCCCCAGAAGATGTATGTAGTATCACAAGACATGAAAACTACTGAGCATTGAAAGGCACAAGGAATAAACTAGTCATTAAGATTTTTAATAAATGGATTGTTTGGTTCTCTTTGCTTCAGAAGTCATATTAAATGTGTTTAGTCTGATCGCTGCCTTAGGAACAATTAAACCAGTAGTAAATGAAATAAATGCAAGTACAGTGGAGATACAAGTTTGGATAAAGGCTCTGAATATAAAAAGACACTTGGTAACAATTTAAAAGCAAAACTAAGTAAAAATTAGTTTTTAAATGCTATTATCCTGGAAGAAGCAATAGTGTTGGATGTGTTTTAGGAATAACGTGGATTAAGAAGTAAAGTTACTCCAAGTAACCATGTTTTAAGTTTCCTTGTACATGACTCCTTGCTGAACCACAGCTGTTAGTTCGGTTTTAACTATAAGCAGACAGTTTTTATGTTTTATAAAGCATAATAACTGGTAACATATATGCTAATATTATGTCAGAGAGCAGATTTTTCCTTTAAGAAAAAAATCTGGTTGTAAGTGACTTGAAACATAAACTTCAAATTGAATTCTAAGTGAAGAGCCAAACACTTAAAAATGAATAGGGCTATGGAATGTGCCTTAAATGGATTTTTTTTCCATGCACAAAAGAAGCATGTTGTGGCTCAGAAGTGCACATGTTTACTTTCTCTGGATTTTGGCCAAGACAAAATCTAGAGGGGTCTTATGGGAACGGCTGGTACACTCAGTTCTCTCTCCTCTCCTCTCTATAGCTTGTGCTCTAGCCCACCTGCCAATCCTCCTGTGCATTCCTTCCCATTAGTGCCTTTGCCTTTGCTCTGCTTTGCTCTCCCACACCAGAATGCATGTCTTTCTGCCTGTGCCATTCAGGGAACATTTTTTGCAGAGTATACAGTCCATTCGGAAAGTATTCAGACCCCCTTCACTTTTTTCAATTTTGCTATGTTGCAGCCTGATACTACAATAGTTCAAATTCATGTTTTGCCTCAGTTATCTACACTCGGTACCCCATAATGACAAAGTGAAAACAGAATTTCAGAAATGTCTGTAAATTTTTCAAAAAGGAGAAACTGAAATACCACATGTATGTAAGTATTCAGACCCTTTGCAACAACACTTGAAATTTAGCTCAGGCGCCTCCCATTTCTCTTGATTTGCTGAGCTGTTCCTACACCTTGATTGGAGTCCACCTGTGGTAAATTAAATTGATTGGACATGATTTGGAAAGGCACACACCTCTCTATAGAAGGCCTCACAGCGGACAATGCATACTGTATCAGAGCAAAAGCCATGAGGTCAAAGGAACTGCCTGCAGAGCTCAGAGACAAGATTATTGCAAGGCACAGATCTGGGGACAGTTACAAAAAAATTTCTGTTGCACTGAAGGTTCCTAAGAGCACAGTGGCCCCCATAATTCTGAAATGGAAGGAGTTTGCACAACCAGGACCCTTCCAAGAGCAGGTTGCCCGGCCAAACTGAGCAATCGGGGGAGAAGAGCCTTAGTAAGAGAGGAGACCAAGAACCCGATGGTCAATCTGACTGAGCTCCAGTGAGCCTGTGTGGAGATGGGACAAAGGACAGCCATCACTGCAGCCCTCCACCGATCTGGGCTTTATGGCAGAGTAGCTAGACGGAAGCCTCTCCTCAGTGCAAAACATGAAAGCTGGCTTGGAGTTTGCAAAAAAGCACCTGAAGGAGGCTCAGACGGTGAGGAACAAGATTCTCTGGTCTGATGAAACCAAGATTGAATTGTTTGGCCTCAATCCTAAACGTCATGTCTGGAGGAAACCAGGCACCGCTCATCACCTGCCCAATACCATCCCAACAGTGAGGCGTGGTGGCAGCAGCATCATGCTGTGGCGGTGTTTTTCAGCAGCAGAGACTGGGAGACAGGGTTGAGGTCAGGGTTGAGGTAGAGCTGAATGGAGCAAAGTACAGAGATACCCTCAATGAAAACCTGTCCCACAGTGCTCAGGACCTCAGACTGGGCCGAAGATTCACCTTCCAACATGACAACGATCCTAAGCACACAGCCAAGACAACACAGGAATGGCTTAGGGACAACTCTGTAAATGTCCTAGAGTGGCCCAGCCAGAGCTCTGACTTGAACCCTATTGAACATCTCTGGAGAGACCCGAAAATGGCTGTCCACCGACGGTCCCCATCCAACCAGATTGAGCTTGAGAGGATTTGCAAAGAAGAATGGCAGAAAATCCCCAAATCCAGGAGTGCAAAGCTTGTTGCGTCAAATGTGTAAGGCACCAAAACTTACCACGCGCCTTTAGAGAAAGCCAAATACACGAAGGAGACTTTGTAAAAAGGAACAGCAGCAAGATTTATTTGGCCAAGCAAAGGTTGCCGGGTGGCAGCCAGACAGTTGTCACGTGCAAGTGACCTCTGAATGAAACCACCACCCCGAGCATAAGGGTGCACAAACCTTTATACAGGGAATACAAGCAGGAAGTGAGGATGAGGAGGGTATGCCCATATGTGGGTGAGGTGTCTGATGACCATTCCCTGGGATTGGCTAGTTCTTGGGGTCAGGGTCCCTCCCAGAGCTGAAGGATTCTGGGATTCACCAGGTCAAGGGGTGACGTGGGTCATCAACATAGTTACAAAGGATAGAATTGGGAACATTCACACCAATTGTTGGAACATTCACACCAAAGAAATACTTGCATCTTACAGAGACACTTGCATCTTACAGAGACAATAGTAATACTTACAGAGACATTGGGTTATACAAGCAGGCTGAATCACAAAGGGTCAGAACCATAAAATCATAGTTTAACATATTTACATCTCAGGAGAGGGGAAGCAAGGCATTTATTACAAGAAGGTTAGGTAAACATGTTAGCTTGTCTCAGGAAGAAGATGCTGATCAGATAGATGGTCCCAGACTGTTATGCATTCCTGAGAGAGGTGGAATTGGTTTCAGAGCTTTACGCTTAACATTTCTTATGCAGTATTCTTTGGGGCTTGCTGAGGCCCATCTCAAGGGTCATCCTTGGGTAACAATTCTTTGGTTCAGGCACAATCTTTGGTTCAGTAATGTTGCATCATGGGGAAATGTTACAGCATAGTGTTTTCCAGGCCAAGGTTTGTGAGCCGGGTTTCCCCATATCCCTTCAATACCCTCAATGAAAACCTGTCCCACAGTGCTCAGGACCTCAGACTGGGCGAAAGATTCACCTTCCAACATGACAACGATCCTAAGCACACAGCCAAGACAACACAGGAATGGCTTAGGGACAACTCTGTGAATGTCCTAGAGTGGCCCAGCCAGAGCCCTGACTTGAACCCTATTGAACATCTCTGGAGAGACCCGAAAATGGCTGTCCACTGACGGTCCCCATCCAACCAGATTGAGCTTGAGAGGATTTGCAAAGAAGAATGGCAGAAAATCCCCAAATCCAGGAGTGCAAAGCTTGTTGCGTCATATCGAAAAAGACTCGAGGCTGTAATTGCTGCCAAAGGTGCTTCAACAAAGTACTGAGTAAAGGGTCTGAATACTTACATACATGTGGTATTTCAGTTTCTCCTTTTTGAAAGATTTACAGACATTTCTGAAATTCTGTTTTCACTTTGTCATTATGGGGTACTGAGTGTAGATTAATGTGACAAAACATGAATTTGAACAATTGTAGTATCAGGCTGCAACATAACAAAATTGAAAAAAGTGAAGGGGGTCTGAATACTTTCTGAATGCACTGTATACTGTGTACATTGTTGTAAGTGCTCTGATTTTGTTTCCAGCTATCACCATCACTTTATTTTACATTCTAGGATTTTTTCTACATCTTAGGGCATGTTACCAACCTGAAGTACATAGCTACTGAATCTAAGCTTTGGGAGAATTTTTAATTCTAACTTGAGAAAATGTTATTTACAGACATTGTGCAAAATGCTATATTTTTGTTGTTTATTCGTTCAGTTGCTTCCGACTCTTCGTGACTTCATGGACCAGCCCACGCCAGAGCTTCCTGTCGGCCGTCACCATCCCTAGCTCCCCCATGGTTGAGTCTGTCACCTCCAGAATATCATCCATCCATCTTGCCCTTGGTCAGCCCCTCTTCCTTTTGCCTTCCACTTTCCCTAGCATCAGCTTCTTCTCCAGGGTATCCTGTCTTCTCATTATGTGGCCAAAGTACTTCAGTTTTGCCTTTAATATCATCCCTCAAGTGAGCAGTCTGGCTTTATTTCCTGGACTATGGACTGGTTTGATCTTCTTGCAGTCCAAGGCACTCTCAGAATTTTCCTCCAACACCACAGTTCAAAAGCATCTATCTTCCTTCGCTCAGCCTTCCTTATGGTCCAGCTCTCACAGCCATAGGTTACTACAGGGAATACCATTGCTTTAACTATGCGGACCTTTGTTGTCAGTGTGATGTCTCTGCTCTTAACTATTTTATCAAGATTTGCCATTGCTCTCCTCCCAAGAAGTAGACGTCTTCTGATTTCCTGGCTGCAGTCAGCATCTGCAGTAATCTTTGCGCCTAGAAATACAAAGTCTGTCACTGCCTCCACTTTTTCTCCCTCTATTTGCCAGTTATCGATTAAGCTGGTTGCCATAATCTTGTTTTTTTGGGGTTTAACTGCAACCCAGCTTTTGCACTTTCTTCTTTAACCTTCCTCATAAGGCTCCTCAACTCCTCCTCGCTTTCAGCCATCAAAGTGGTATCATCTGCATATCTAAGATTGTTAATGTTTCTTCCAGCGATTTTAACTCCAGCCTTGGATTCCTCAAGCCCAGCACGTAGCATGATGTGTTCTGCGTATAGGTTGAATAGGTAGGGTGAGAGTATACAGCCCTGCCGTACTCCTTTCCCAATCTTAAACCAGTCCGTTGTTCCGTGCTCTGTTCTTACCGTTGCTACTTGGTCGTTATACAGATTCCTCAGGAGGCAGACAAGATGACTTGGTATCCCCATACCACCAAGAACTTGCCACAATTTGTTATGATCCACACAGTCAAAGGCTTTAGAATAGTCAATAAAACAGAAATAGATGTTTTTCTGAAACTCCCTGGCTTTCCCCATTATCCAGCGGATGTTGGCAATTTGGTCTCTAGTTCCTCTGCCTTTTCTAAACCCAGCTTGTACATCTGGCAATTCTCGCTCCATGAATTGCTGGAGTCTACCTTGCAAGATCTTGAGCATTACCTTACTGGCATGTGAAATAAGTGCCACTGTTCGATAGTTTGAACATTCTTTAGTGCTACCCTTTTTTGGTATGGGGATATAAGTTGATTTTTTCCAATCTGATGGCCATTCTTGTGTTTTCCAAATTTGCTGGCATATGGCATGCATCACCTTGACAGCATCATCTTCCAAGATTTTAAACAGTTCAGCTGGGATACCGTCGTCTCCTGCTGCCTTCTTATTAGCAATGCTTCTTAAGGCCCATTCAACCTCACTCTTCAGGATGTCTGGCTCTAACTCACTGACCACACCGTCAAAGCTATCCCCGATATTATTATCCTTCCTATACAGATCTTCCGTATATTCTTACCACCTTTTCTTGATCTCTTCTGCTTCTGTTAGGTCCTTGCCATCTTTGTTTTTGATCATACCCATTTTTGCCTGGAATTTACTTCAGATGTTTCTAATTTTCTGGAAGAGGTCTCTTGTCCTTCCTATTCTATTGTCTTCTTCCACTTCCGTGCATTGCTTGTTTAAAAATAATTCCTTATCTCTTCTGGCTAACCTCTGGAATTTTGCATTTAATTGGGCATATCTCCCCCTATCACTGTTGCCTTTTGCTTTCCTTCTTTCTTGGGCTACTTCCAGTGTCTCAGCAGACAGCCATCTTGCCTTCTTGGTTTTCTTTTTCTTTGGGACGTTTTTTGTTGCTGCCTCCTGAACAATGTTGCGAACCTCTGTCCATAGTTCTTCCGGGACCCTACCTACTAAATCTAGTCCCTTAAATCTATTCTTCACCTCCACTGCATATTCCTTAGGAATATTAGTGAGCTCATATCTAACTGATCTGTGGGTCTTCCCTATTCTCTTTAGTCTGATTCTAAATTTTGCAATAAGAAGTTCGTGATCTGAACTACAGTCAGCTCCAGGTCTTGTTTTTACCGACTGTATAGATGTCCGCCACCTTTGGCTGCAAAGGATGTAGTCAATCTGATTTCGGTGTCGACCATCTGGTGAAGTCCATGTATAAAGTCGTCTTTTAGGTTGTTGGAAGAGAGTGTTTGTTATGCACAGTGAGTTGTCTTGGCAAAATTCTATCAGCCTATGTCCTGCTTCATTTTGTTCTCCCAGACCATGCTTGCCTGTAATTCCAGGTGTCGTCTGACTACCCACCTTAGCATTCCAGTCTCCTGTAATGAAAATAACATCTCTTTTTGGTGTGTTATCCAGTAGGTGCTGCAGATCCTCATAGAACTGATCTACTTCTGCTTCTTCAGCATCTGTGGTTGGGGCGTATATTTGGATCACTGTGATGTTAAATGGCTTACCCTGAATTCGAATTGAGATCATTCTATCGTTTTTTGGATTGTATCCAAGCACTGCTTTAGCCACTTTATTATTAATTATGAAGGCTACTCCATTTCTTCTGTGGTCCACTTGTCCACAGTAGTAGATCTGGTGGTCATCTGATGTGAAGTGGCCCATTCCAGTCCATTTCAGTTCACTGACACCTAAAATGTCTATATTTAATCTTGACATCTCACGAATAACCACATCCAATTTGCCCTGGCTCATAGATCTTACATTCCAGGTTCCTATGGTGTGTTTATCTTTAGAACATCGGATTTGTCGTTCACCACCAGCACCATCGGCCGCTAGCCGTCCTTTCTGCTTTGAGCTAGCTGCGTCATCACATCTGGGGCTAGTTGAACGTATCCTCTGTTCCTCCCCAGTAGCATTTTGACCATCTTCCGACCTGGAGTCCCATCTTCCGACGGTATACCGACATATCTCTGGTTGTACAGATCCATTTAGTTTTCACGGCAAGAATACTGGGGTGGGTTGCCATTACCTTCCCCAGGGATCGTATTTAGTCTGACCTCTCTGCCACGACCTTCCCGTCTTGGGTGTCCCTTCACGGTTTAGCTCATGGTTTCATTGAGGTGCTCAAGCTCCAGCACCACGACAAGGTAACGATCTCCTTTGCTGGAGAAAATGCTATATTAGATTACTTTAAATTACATGCAGCTCAACATGGTGGGACTAATTAATATATAGATAGAGGTTTGTCTGTGAACTGCGCAGCCAGTGATACACTTCATGCCAGAACTACATACTGTACTCAGTCCTTACAGTTGTTAACAGGAATTAGGACGTCTAACCTGAGTCTGTGCCAGGTAGGTGTTCTTTGTTTTTTGTTCTGCAGACAGCCTACCTAATGCAAATGATGTTGCTCAATTGAAAGGGAATCAGTTCAGAGCAATTTCACACACACATCTTTCATGAACATGTCATATTGAACATGAGTGTCACCTTCACAGTGGTTGACCCTGTTCTCTTCTCTTTAGGCCAGTTTTACAGCAATGGTGGCCACTCGGGCAATGCAGGAGGAGGAGGTGGTTCCTCTGGCTATGGTTCCTACTATCAAGGTGGTGACTACAGCTCTCCTGCTCCTCCTAAGCATGCTGGGAAAAAACAACAACATGGTGGACAGCAGAAGCCTTCTTATGGCTCAGGGTATCAGTCCCATCAAGGCCAACAGCAACAATCATATAACCAAAACCAGTATGGCAATTATGGCCCACCACAAGGCAAACAGAAGGGATATAACCAAGGCAACTACGCTGCTTACTCAAATTCCTACAACTCTCCTGGTGGCGGCGGCGGTGGAGGATCAGACTACAACTATGAAAGTAAATTCAGTGAGTTTCTTGTGGGTGGTGGGGTTGGAGTTGAGAAAGATTCAAATAGACATTACATGAGCTTGCTTCTGGTTTGTGCCAAGTAAATACGTTTAAAGCCAGAAAAGAGATGGGAATGGTACAAAAAATAGTTATTGGCTTAGAAAGCACTGCTATTTATGTGTGACTGTAATGGTCAGAAGTTGTCTAATATTGCAATTGTCACGTAAGGACTAATTTAAACTTGTGAAACAGGAGATACCTTTGAGCTGAAAACTAGATGAAGCGATTTGGAAAAATGTATTTTAAGATTTTAGTTTAGTCAGCTTGACAAATTTAACTGAAATGTGGCACTGTGGTCGCCTTCTTCAGCCTGGTTCCCCCTGAATCACAAAGTTTCTGGGAATCACATCCAACAAAATCTAGATAGCACCGTTTGGGGAAAGGCAGAATGTGGGCATTCTGTTGTCTAGTGCAGCGGTCCCCAACCTTTTTGGCACCAGGGACCAGTTTCGCCACGCGGGCCGTGCGGCCCAGTTCCTAACAGGCCACGGCCCGGGGGTTGGGGACCCCTGGTCTAGTGAACTTGAACAGAATAATAGGAAAATGTTCATCTTCATGTATGCATTTCCAGTTTTTAGCATCTAGGTGCAGAATAGTTTCTCTACTGCAGCTACTGTGTTTTAAGACTGCACAGAGAGAAGTGGTGAGCTCCTTATATACAGAAAGTGGAGAAGGCAAATCGTTAATTCTGGGTGTGTTCAAAGTAGCTTGTATGTGTGGCTTAATATGCATTCTTTGATTGCAGGTTATGGTGGTGGACGTGGAGGTGGTGGTGCAAACAACTATGGTTCAGCAGGTGCCTCCTACAATGCCGGTGGCTATGGGGGAGGAGCTGGGGGAGGAGGGTCATCTTACCAAGGTAAGCAAGGTCAGTATAGAGTTAGACACGCAATCTTAAAACACTTGCGTGTTAGTGAGACAAAATTTCCCCACAGGTCTTGCATTGGCTGAATGGCCAACGCTTACCTGTGGTCACTGTCAATACTCTTGCATCCCTAAGTCTAAGGCGAATGTAGTAAATTAAAAGGGGAAGGTATTCTTGCTCAGCTCTAGGCATTAGAGAAAGGAGGATGGGATGGGATGCTTTGGTACTCTTAATCCTGCAAAGCTTGGGGCTGAGATAGGTCCTGTACTCCAAGTCTGCATGTGTGCCAGAGCACTTGGTCAAGGAGCATGGTAATATTAGTTACTGAACTGACAAAGTAAAATATTCTTAAGTGCTCTGCAATTTAAGCCTATATGTGGCGATGTATATGCCTGTTATTATGTTTAGTTCTGTCTTCTAGATATTTTTATGCACAATAGTTGGGACTTTGTAACGGAAGTAGCAATTACAGTGGTATATTAAAGTGACTGTTTTCCCATTTTTCCCAGGTGGATATTCTCAGTCAAATTACAATTCCCCAGCATCAAATCAGAATTACAGTGGACCTCCCAATTCCTACCAACCTCCCCAAGCTGGATATGGCAGAAATGACCACAGCATGAACTATCAGTATAGATAAACTAGTTTGTTCTTGATGGGTCTGAATCTTTGTTATCTCCTAAACTTGCATAACCTTTGAATATTAAGTTTTATTGCATCACAGTAAACATGTAAACCCTGTTTCCATGTTGCAGTGCTCTTTGTGATATCAGTCACTAATGGTTGAGTACATTGTAATTCCATAATTAGCTGTATTTTGGACATTTAATGGTGTATTTAATGGTTTGTTAGTTTGCCATTTCAATTTTTTTTTTGTCTAAATAGAATTTGAGTTCAATATCCCTCTTCTGTTTAAATTACATTTAGGTGTTAACACACAGGATTGCTTTAAATAGATAAGGGATGTCTTCTGCTTTTGTGAAGTGAGTTTAAGCAAGCTTTCTGTATTTTAATGCTTTAGTGTTTTTCATAAGAGCAGAGACATCACACTGACAACAAAGGTCCGCATAGTTAAAGCAATGGTATTCCCTGTAGTAACCTATTGCTGCGAGAGCTGGACCATAAGGAAGGCTGAGCGAAGGAAGATAGATGCTTTTGAACTGTGGTGTTGGAGGAAAATTCTGAGAGTGCCTTGGACTGCAAGAAGATCAAACCAGTCCATAGTCCAGGAAATAAAGCCAGACTGCTCACTTGAGGGAATGATATTAAAAGCAAAACTGAAGTACTTTGGCCACATAATGAGAAGACAGGATACCCTGGAGAAGAAGCTGATGCTAGGGAAAGTGGAAGGCAAAAGGAAGAGGGGCCGACCAAGGGCAAGATGGATGGATGGTATTCTGGAGGTGACGGACTCAACCATTGGGGAGCTGAGGATGGTGACGGCCGACAGAGGGCTCTGGCGTGGGCTGGTCCATGAAGTCACGAAGAGTCGGAAACGACTGAACGAATAAACAACAAAGTGTTTTTCAGTTTTATAAGTGATGATTTATTTTTAAATTTGTGGGAAAGAGTGGGTTTGTATGTCTGGGTCATTCAGACAGCTCCTGGATTATGCTGAATGTAGACAAATAAACATAAACTCTTCATGTGTCTGTCCAGAATGTTATTCTGCCAAATACTATTTCTTAATCAGTGAAAGAATAACATACTTTAAATTTTAAAGAAATGTTAGCCTGTTATGTTTATTTTTACTTATTTCATTAAAATATCCTTCAAAGGCCCTAACTATTATGCCAATAATACTCATGTGGATTTTATTTATTTTTTCCTTGTTGTAGAATTTAAAGTTTTTTATTGGAAAGCTCTGAAATTATCTTAAATCTAACTTCTTTAAAGCAGAGCATTCCAAACTTTTCATGTTGGTGACACACCTTTTAGACATGCATCATTTCTCGACACAGTAATAACAGGGCTCCCTGACCCCCGGCCCATGCGATTGGCTCCCGCCTGCAAACCCCGCCCCCCAGCCCACAATTGGCTCCCACTTGCAAAGCCCGCCCCCGGTTCCCCCCCAATCAGCGCTTCCAGGTTGTCTGGTGACACATCAAGACACTGCTGGCGACACAGTAGTGTGTCGCGACACAGAGTTTGGAAAGCTATGCTTTAAAGAGTGGTAATAAAATGAGAGGCAGTGTGGATAATACTAAGTAACGGGACTGATCGAGGAATTCCTCGATCTTTGATTATGCATGCCATTTCTGCAGATAGGTCTGAAAAGCTGTGGTGGCTTCCTAGATTCTGTATTATGTGCAATATATATTATGGTTGCTTAAAAGGATATGGGTTGATACCAACATTGCAACTCATTGGTACAGGATCTTATAAAGTAGTTATATACTTACTGGGCAATTATACTAAGTTGCGTAGCCTGAAATTTTGCGTGTAAATTTGTTGGCATTACTCTTTAGAAATCTTAAAGCAAGGATCTTAAAAACTGGTGAGGTGACTCATGAAACTTTAGAAATGGTGGGTGTTACCAGAACTGACAAAATAAGCCTGTTGATAATGCTTCATCAGAAAGTTCAAAGCAATTATTTGAAATGCAATGGAAGATTTTTGAAAAAATTGAAGAAAAAAATGAAAACATTCATTGCCCTGAATTCCAGGATAATAGAAAAAAGACTCCTGAACAGATTTAGGATAAGAGATTAGTCCTCTTATGAACAAAACCTGGTTAAACAACAGGAAGCAGAGAGAAGGAATAAATAGCTATTTTACAGCTGAGATATTTTTGTCCCTCCAAGATGTGTCTTAACTTACCTTTACTGCTGATGCCATATGGTGATTAAAATTAAGGAAAGTTGAAATGCTTCAAAAACCTTTCTCCAGGCTAGGGAAAGTAGGATCAAAATGATAAATATAATTAATTGTCAGCAAACGTGCAATGAGTATTCTGAGGCAAAAATTCACATGTGTGTTGATGGAATGTGAGCTGGGGATTTGATCAGAAAGGCGTGAGAAGTCCTTATAGGTAATTCAGGTTCTAGACCAGAGGCAATAATGGATGTATGGTGCATTATTGCAAAAAGGGAAAAACAAAGTATAAACAGAGTTCCATCACCAGAATGGAAAGAAAACATCATGGTCTGTGCAAAGACCAGGCATAGTTACAGTTCAGATACAAAAGTACATGTAGATAGCAGTCTACATAGAGAAAGCATAGGAAGAACATAAGTGAGATGAATACCCATGGTTCATAGCTGAAATATACCCATGGTACACAATTCTGATTGGTTCATATGGGCTGGGTAACTTTTCAGTTTACAGTTGTTGTACTTACTATAAAGCGTCACACGATGGCAGTGTTGCGTATTGGCTTTCCCTCGAGATGCTTTTCACATGGGAAAAAGGCTGATAAGGTTTTGTTTTGGCTAGATAGACAAGCACCTGTTATTTACGAGCTATAGCAGAGAGGCTTGGAATTTTCCACTTTCAGGCCAGGTTCATAGTGAAGGAAATGCCATGTGTTTGATTCTGCATAGCATAACAACCAAATAACTTTAACACCCCTTCCACATGGATTTTCGAAACGCTGTGGGGGAAAACTGAAGCACACAGAGACACAAATTATTTTATTTCAAGCACATTTTCTCTAGTCCCAAGCTGGTTACCATGGTTGCATGCTTCTCAAGAGGTAAAGCCTTCGTGAAGATATCTGCCACGTTTAGTTCAGAAGGACAATATTCTAACTGGATAAATCCTTCTTGAATTGCATGTCTTACATTTTTGTATTTCACATCGATCGCTGTTTGAAAGTACTGTCTTAATTGTGTTGCAAACTCTTGTACAAGGTGCAAAGAACCAGTTGCTAGGCAAAAATCGTCAACATACGTTAGCAACACCGTGTAATCACTTCCAGAACCTCTTACATACACACAAGGATCAGCAACTGATTTTTTAAAGTTTAGCTCTGATAACGCCTTATCTAAACACTGATGCCAACAACGTCCAGCCTGCTTCAATCCATACAGCGCCTTGTGCAGCCTGTACACCTTCTGAGAATTGTCACAAGCATAGCCAGGAGCCTGCTTCATGTACACTGTTTCAGGGAGCTCTGCATTCAGATATGCTGTGTCAACATCAAAGTGATGGACAACAAGTCCACGCTGTACAGCCAGAGAAAGTACCATACGTAAAGACTCTGGTCTAGCTGTGGGTGCATATGTGAGATCATAGTTCAAAAACCTCTCTTGTGCAAATCCCTGAGCAACAAGCCTGGCTTTGTACTGCACTGTATTATCAGGAAGAAGCTTCTTTCTGAAAACCCATCTGGAACCAACAGCTTTCTGGGATGGGGGCAAATCAGTGACTTCAAACACCTTTTGACTCACTAATGCCTCAAACTCCTTATCCATCGCTGTGTTCCACTTCTCCTGCTCTTCAACAGGCAGAAGCAACATCTCCTGGAAAGACTGAGGTTCACAGGTAATTTGACACACTCTCACCTGCTGAATCACAAACCTGTCAGGCTTCACACCCTTTGTGGAACGTGCAGACCTACGAGGAATTACCACTGCCTCTTCCTCATCACTGTCCTCTGCCTTTTCACTACCTGATTCCCCCTTCAGGTCCTGAACCTGCTCAGGTGAAATTTCCTCTTCCTTCACCTGAGGGGACCCTCTCACCACACTAGGACACTGGGAACCAGAAGGCAGCTGAACTGGTTGTTGTACAGCCACAGGAGCATGGACAGTTGGCTGTACACTAGATTGCAACAACACCTCTGAACTAGCATTCAACCTATCCCAACCAGTAGGGTGCTCAAAATTAGCACTTCTGGAGACTACCACACGACCATAGCCTGCAGAAAAACGGTAACCCTTAGATCTAGATGAATAACCAACAAACCTTAAGCGTGCTTTTGGCTGGTTCTTCCTTCGCTGAGACTTAGGGATGTGAACATACGCAAATGTTCCAAAAACACGCAGATGCTTCAGCGAAGGGCGCTTGCCAAACAAAAGGAAGTAAGGAACTTCATTCACAGATGAATTCCACACCCTGTTAGTCAGATACACTGTAGTCATGGTAGCCTCACCCCAGAAACGGGCTGGCACCTGGGCATCTAACATCAGGCTATTTCTAATGGTATTAACAACACCAATCTTCCTTTCAGCTATTCCATTCTCAGCAGGAACACCAACATTGGCAAGTCAATGGAGATTCCTTTCCTACGAAGCCAATTCTGAAACTCATGGCCTAGAAATTCTCCTCCACAATCTGATTGAAACTGACCTACTTGATAGCCATAGTTTCTCTCCACCATTGCAACAAACTCCTTAAAGCGAGCAAAAGCCTCCGCTTTAGATTTGAGCAAATAACAAAACGTATAGCGAGTATGGTCATCCACCAAAAGGAACATGAAACGCGCCCCCCCTTCACTAGGAGCATTGGGGCCGGCTAAGTCTCCATGAACCAACTGAAAAGGCCTAGCTGACACCCTGTCACTTTTCCTAGCAACAGGAGCAGCCTTAATTTTGGATTGTTTGCACACAGTACAATCAAGAAAGTCATCACACTTTTTAGATCCTAACTCAGGATACACCTTGGCCAGTTGGGACAAACTTCCCCACCCAAGATGTCCCAGAACTCTGTGATAATAGTGAATGCATTTGTTATGTGGGGGAACATTGGAAACACAATTTCCTGACACAATCCCCTGCTTAGGAAGCATTTCATATAATTGATTCACTAACCTCCCCCTAGCACATTCAATTCCATCTTTTTCAATAGAACATCCAGTACCCTTGAACACAACAGTATAACCAGACTTTACCAGGGCTGGAACGCTAAGGAGGGAAAAGTCAAGTGTAGGAACACACAACACATTTTGTACATTTATCCCCAAACAAGTAATGTATACTTCACCCTGAAAAGACACATCAGCCATGGATCCATCAGCTAGAGCAACCTGTTGGATTTTAGGCTTGTCCTTTGTCAATAGCAACTGTTCATTGCTGACAATGATTTGGCTACAGGCTGAGTCCAAAAGCCAAGTGTCTGAAGACTGTCTGCTCACAGCCGTGAGCAAAGCAGACACCTGGGTACGTTGTCTAGGCGCTTGCTTCCCCTTCTTTCGCACGAACCTCTTTCCACTGGCTCCACCGGCTGGGCGAGGTGGCTGGGGACAGTCTCTCATGAAGTGTTGGGTCGAGTTGCACCGGAAACATCTCCTCACAGCACACGCAGCCTCTGTTCCAGCTGGAAAACGCTGTGCAGAAGTCTCAGGAACAGCAACAGATGGCTTACCCTGCATCTTCTCCAGGTCACGAGCTTGCTGGATTTCTTGCAGCCGATTTGTAAGATAATCCACAGTTAGGTCTTGGGGCCTGTCAGAGGGAGCGCGGATAGAGCAGCCTGCCTCTCTCCGAGGCACCAGTGATCCACGTACTATGCAGTAAATAGACTCCAAACAGAAGTTATATCAAATATCCTATTTACTTTATATACATACGTATTTACAGATCACTTCCACAAGTAACAAATGATACACCATCAACGATACAGCTTTCACGAGGTAAAATGGGAATAAAATGGAATACAGAATATCTCTGCATTTATAGTCAAACTGACCAATCACATTATAGGTCAATCTCGTTAACTACCACACCCAACTTAACTCTAAGCACCTGTTGAATGAGTCACACATGACACATCATTCCTACAACAATGGCTGCTAATTGGGTGACTGTGCAGAATATTTCACCTTTTACCTAGAAATCAAGCCTCTCTGTATAATTTATATCTAGAAGTAAATTCCTGGGTTTATCAAACCCCAACACCCCTTCAATTTACAATAGATATTACATTCAATTGTACAGAATAGAAGACATACACATTTGAGATATACACATCCTATGTCTCTCTAAGCTTAGAGGCTTTGTCATCACATCTGCTACATTACACTCAGATGGACAATATTGCAAATCAATCAGAGACTCTTTAACAGCATTCCTAACATTATGATACTTGATATCAACATGCTTGCTTCGTGCTCTGACCTTATCACTCTTTGCAATCTGTATACATGCCTCACTATCATCGTATACACATATAGGCCCCTCAATTGTTATATTTACATCCATTAACAATTGCCTATACCAAATTAATTCTGAACACAAATCAGATAATGCTGCATACTCCGCCTCTGCCGTTGACACAGCTACTGAACTTTGTTTACAAGACCTCCACCCAACCAAGGTGTTACCAAACATTATTATCAACCCTGTCATTGATTTTCTGTCATGTACATCATTACCCCAATCACTATCTACATAGCATTTCAATTCCAATGGCTTACATGGTTTTATCAATAAACATTTATCAATAGTCCCCTTCAGATACCTAAACACACGTTTGATACCTTGCCAATGCCTCTTGAGTAGGTTTGGTTACATATCTACTCAGAACATTTACTGCGTTCCCGATATCAGGACGCGACCATTGTGCTATATACAATAAACTTCCAATTATTGAATGATCACATATTCTTGATCACATGAAGTTTGTTCATCGTCTCCAGTCTCTGTCATGACAAAATCCGTTGTCATCGGGGTTGAAACTTCTAACCCCCATCAACCTTCTGAATACCCATGCCTAGGTAATTCTTAATTTCTCCCAGATCTTTGACATCAAAGTGCTGTTTCAGATTTTCAGTAAATTCAATTACCCTGCTTTGATCTTTCGCTATAAGACACAAATCGTCTACAAATATCAAAAGCAAAATCTGTTCATCATTTTCACATTGCTTTACATACAGACATGGGTCAGCTATACTACACTTGAATCCCATTCTTTGTAATTCCTTATCTAAAGTTAGATTCCAGCAACGTGCTGACTGCTTGAGTCCATACAATGCTTTCTGCAACTTGTATACCCTTCCTGCAATCTTTGATTCATACCCTGGGGCTTCAGTCATATAGATCTCTTCATTCAAATCAGCATGCAAATATGCTGTTGTGATATCATAATGCTGTACTACACAATTCCCAGCTGCTGCCATTGCTAAGGCAAACCTAAATGTCACCCCTCTTAGCGTTGGTGCAAAAACTTCATCATAAGTCTGATTCTTTATCTGGGAAAATCCTTGTGCTACCAACCTAGCCTTATACTGAATATCACCATTCACTAAGGTTTTCTTCTTATACACCCATCTACAGCCTACTGCTCTATGTCCCTCAGGCAGCCTAGTAGATTTGAAAACCTTATGAGAATTAATGGCTTTCATTTCCACATCCATAGCAGCTCTCCATCTACTCTGCTCGGGTTGTGGCAACTTCAATACGTCCCTGTAATTACGAGGTTCATAATCAATAAAACACACTTTTACATCACCTGGTGTATAACGCTGAGGTGGTATGCCCTTGTTAACTGTAGCATCCTGCATCATTGGCACACTAGGAGTTAATTCCTCTTCCTTCTTAATCACATCAGTGGCCTCACTCCGCTCTGAAAACTCAAAACTTCTCTGACTAGGAAGATAAACCTCACTGCTCCCGTGTAATCTCTGCCAATTGCTGTGCTCACTAAAACTTGCTGATCTAGAAATAACAACTTTCCTGCCATCAGTGAACCTATATCCCTTGGTCCCTGGCTCATACCCCACAAACGTCATCTTCTGTGCTTTTGCCTGTCCTTTCCTACGTACTTCCTTATGCACGTGAACATAGGCAGTGCACCCAAACACCTTCAAATGAGCTAATGGTGGCTTCTTGCCATATAACATAAAATATGGAGTTTGGTTTACAGATACACTCCATAACCTGTTAATTAAATAATTAGCAGTTAATATTGCCTCTCCCCAGTATCCTCTTGATAACCCTGAGTCAGCAATGAGTGAATCCTTCACTGTCTGCAATGCCAAATTCCTACGTTCAGCCACGCCATTCTCAGCTGAACTACGTGGGTTAGTTCTCCTATGCACAATGCCCCTTCTACGGAGCCATTGCTGAAAACTCCCACTCAGAAACTCTGTACCCCGGTCAGTTTGTAAACTACACACCTTTGTGCTATACCTACGTTCCACAAACTGCACCCAGTTTCTAAACTTTTCAAATGTTTGACTTTTAGCTTTCAATAGGTAACAGAACCCAAATCTAGTGTAATCATCTACAATGACTAAAACATATTTAGCACCCCCTATTGAAGCTGGTAATGGACCAATTAAGTCAGTGTGAACTAATTCAAAACATTTATGTGACTTCCTATCACTGAATTTGCTCACAGGAAACACCTTTGACTTTGCAACCTTACAAACTGTGCAATCCAAATACACTTGGCACTTTTTCAATTCCATTCCAGAACTTGCTTCTGACATCTTTTCAATCACTTTGAAACTCAGATGCCCAAGCCTTCTGTGCCACATGTGCGCACATGAATCATGTGTTGGCTTATTAATTGTAGCTAAACCATGATGGCTGCTGCTTGTCCTGGCTTGTACAATTTCATAAAGACAGTTTTGCAAAATACCTTTGCCACAAACATTGTTATCTTTCATAACAATACATTCATTATTACCAAACTGTACAGTATAACCCTGTTTATCCAATTGTGACACACTAATTATATTGTACTCCAGTTCAGGTACACACAACATTGATAATTCAATATTTAACCCTGGTACATATACAAATCCCTTACCAGTCACAGATGCAATGCTTCCATTAGCTAGAATAACATGATCTTTATCAGCTTGCATAAAACTCTTAAACATCTGTCTGTTATTTCCTATATGCTGACAAGCCCCACTGTCAATTAAAAATGGTCCCTTTAAATCTTGTTCTACACTTGAACTAATTAAAGACAGCTGTGCAGCTTCTCCCGGCTTGGAAATTTTCAGCTTAGCCTTCGGCTTCCGTTTCTTATCACAATGTTTCAACAAATGCCTTTGCGACCCACAGTTAAAACATTTTCGTACATACAAAACATTCTCAGACTTATCAGAATATTCCTGAACAGAAACACTGTTTTGCTTAGACCTAATTACGTTAGAACACTGCTGCCTTCTTTGCTCTTCTTCCAGTAATCTGCCAGATAAGTAATTTATGGTCAAATCTTCCTCAGATAACGACCCAAAGCTCATTGCCAAAGTATCCCACGTTTCATTTAAAAAACTGAGAATTATATACACTTTGTTAGCTTCTGTAAATTGCATATCTCTCTGAGCCAATTCCTGGAACAACCCTGTCATAAAATGCAGGTGATCCCTTATATTATCAGATACCCCTAATCTAGTGTGATAAAGTTTTCTTGTTAGTAAAACCTTACATAACGGTGAGCTTCTTAGATAAACATTCTTTAAAGCTTCCCAACACTTATAGGCTAACTGACAGTCTCTAACATAACATAACTGGCTATCTTCTAGACATAAAATTATGCTTGCCAATGCTCTATCGTCCTTTAGAGCAACTTCTTCATCTTCCAAGTCTGGTTCAGGGCAAAGTACACTCCTCCAAAGCCCTTCACGCAGAAGATACATTTCCATTTTG
This sequence comes from Charina bottae, assembly GCA_023362775.1. NCBI lineage: Eukaryota > Metazoa > Chordata > Lepidosauria > Squamata > Charinaidae > Charina > Charina bottae. The sequence goes on along the minus strand of JALMGJ010000021.1, from coordinate 4,936,422 downwards.
TATGACCATGACAAATAATTAGTGTCATTCAGTCTTTCCAGAGGAAATCCTCCCCCGACTGCAGGCAACATCTTTGCGTCGCTCATCTGTCCACAGCCCCTTCTGGGCAGACACCGATGATTAAAGACACAGACTTTATCAAAATGTCCTCCAGCTGCAAAACAAGCGTAGGAGAAAAAAACACATGCAGGCACAAAATCTTTTAAAGCTCCAAATCACTCCAAATAGCCACACGACTCCTGGATAGGCTTCCAAAGCTTCCAGCTCACAGACTGCACACGATCCACCGATCCACAGCCAGTGCAAAGCCTTCCGTCGTCTATGGCTTCTCTGCTGCCTCTGGGCCCGTAACCCTGTCAGAGGGAGCACGGATAGAGCGGCCTGCCTCTCTCCGAGGCACCAGTGATCCACGTACTATGCAGTAAATAGACTCCAAACAGAAGTTATATCAAATATCCTATTTACTATATATACATACGTATTTACAGATCACTTCCACAAGTAACAAATGATACACCATCAACGATACAGCTTTCACGAGGTAAAATGGGAATAAAATGGAATACAGAATATCTCTGCATTTATAGTCAAACTGACCAATCACATTATAGGTCAATCTCGTTAACTACCACACCCAACTTAACTCTAAGCACCTGTTGAATGAGTCACACATGACACATCATTCCTACAACAATGGCTGCTAATTGGGTGACTGCAGAATATTTCACCTTTTACCTAGAAATCAAGCCTCTCTGTATAATTTATATCTAGAAGTAAATTCCTGGGTTTATCAAACCCCAACAGGGCCTCAATGTCTGAGTTGCCTCGATGAGCATGTCAAAGCTCTTGTCCAAGCTTGACAGGATAACACAAGCTCTCTGGGTATCACAACATCCCACTTCTCAAGTTCAAGAAACAAAGTCTTGAGTTTATGGAGGTGGGTCATCACGTTTCCACTGGGCTGCAGCTTCAAATTGTAAAGCTGACGTGATAGACCAACAATGGCAGCAGATGTTTGCTTGGAATAAAGGGCTTTAAGAGCTTCCCAACATGCGTGTGCAGTATCCAGATTGCTGATATGCAATAGCTGCGATGATTCCAATCCCAGAATCAAATTGCCATAAGCACGATCTAAACACAACTGCACTTCTTCAGTAATAACACCAGTTGGAGGTGCGTCTCTCACATACTTCCACAAACCTTCTTTTAGGAAGAAAGACTTGATCTTCACACACCAGGTCCGATAGTTTGTGCCATTCAAACACTCAAAGGGCAGACTGGTTAGCCCTGCAGCAGCAGTCATGCTGACCACTCAAAGAAAAACACGTTTACTCCAAAATGCAGCCTTAAAAACAAACCCCGTTGTTACAGCCAGATCCAACACAGCAAACAGCGATCCATCCAGCCTGGGCCCGTAACCTGTTAGGTGATGGTGGCCTTTGGGGTTTCAGGCTTGAAGTAATCCAAACAACGTGTTGTAAGGCTAACAATATCTTTATTGATAGCATAAGGCAATAATGGATGTATGGTGCATTATTGCAAAAAGGGAAAAACAAAGTATAAACAGAGTTCCATCACCAGAATGGAAAGAAAACATCATGGTCTGTGCAAAGACCAGGCATAGTTACAGTTCAGATACAAAAGTACATGTAGATAGCAGTCTACATAGAGAAAGCATAGGAAGAACATAAGTGAGATGAATACCCATGGTTCATAGCTGAAATATACCCATGGTACACAATTCTGATTGGTTCATATGGGCTGGGTAACTTTTCAGTTTACAGTTGTTGTACTTACTATAGAGCGTCACACGATGGCAGTGTTGCGCATTGGCTTTCCCTCGAGATGCTTTTCACATGGGAAAAAGGCTGATAAGGTTTTGTTTTGGCTAGATAGACAAGCACCTGTTATTTACGAGCTATAGCAGAGAGGCTTGGAATTTTCCAATTTCAGGCCAGGTTCATAGTGAAGGAAATGCCATGCGTTTGATTCTGCATAGCATAACTTAACCAAATAACTTTAACATTAGGCAGGCACGAGGACCTGTGCGGAATCACAGCAGGTTTGGAGGCAGCCAGGCACAAGGCAGGCACTAGGACCTGCATGGAATCCTTGCAGGGCAGGTTTGGAGGCAGCAAGGCACAAGGCAGGCACTAGGACCTGCGTGGAATCCTGGCAGGGCTCAGAGGCAGCAGCAGCTGCGACACACCCAGACACTGCAGCCGACACACTAATGTGTCCCGACACACAGTTTGGAAAGCTCTGTATTAGACCTTCCACTGTCTTGATAGCCCTCCTTTGAACTTGCTCCAATTTGCCACTGTCCTTTTCGAATTGCTGTGCCCAGAACTGGACTTGGCACTCCCAATGGGGGCTGAGCAGAGGAGAGAAGAGCAATGAACTCTATGTTCCTGTTAAAGGTAAAGGTTCCCCCCGCACATTTGTGCAGTCGTGTCTGACTCTATGGGCCGGTGCTCATCTCCGTTTGTTAGTCGAAGAGCCAGCATTGTCCGAAGACACTTCCACGGTCATGTGGCCACATGACGCGCGCGGAATGCTGTTACCTGCCCACTGAAGTGGTACCTATTAATCTACTTGCATTTGCACGCTTTCGAATTGCTAGGTTGGCAAGAGCTGGAGCTAGTGCGGGAGCTCACTCTGCACGCAGGGCTAGGGATTCAAACTTGTGATCTTCCGATCGACAAGCCTGGCGTCTTACCCGCTGAGCCACCACACCCCTCATATGTTCCTGTTAATGCACCCCAAAATAGCAATTGCCTTCAAGTAGCTGCTGACTCATATTTAACTTGTGGACACAAAGACCCCCAGATCTCATTCGTATGGACCACTGCCAAACCAGGTCTCTCTCATCCTAACTTGTGCCTTTTGTTTCTGCATCCTATCCAGATGCAGAACTTTAATGTTCTCCCTGTTTCAAGGCTGACTAGGTTCTTTCTGAATCTTCTTCCTTTGTTCTAAATCAGAGCTTTCCAAACTGTGTGTCGCGACACAAAAGTGTGTCGCCACACACAGCATGGTGTGTCACCACACCACCTGGAAGCAGCGGCGCACGCGTGCACGGCGGCCGCCATGCACGCACGCGCCGCCGCACGCCCCCCGCGCCGCCGCACACACCCCCGCGCCGCCACCATGCGCGCGCGCACCGCCGCACGCCCCCCCATGCCGCCACCGTGCGCGCGTGCCGCCGCCGACACGCCAGCAGCAGCACTTTGGAAAGCCCTGTTCTAAATATTAGCAACCTCCCAGTTTGGTGTCATCTGCAAGCTTGGTAAGTGTTCCCTGCAACTCCCTCCTCCAACTCTTTGATAAAAATGTTGGAAACCCAGGGCTCAAATCAGAATGCTTTGGCAATCCACTCAGTTTCTGCAAACTATCAGTATAATCTAGTCTATTTTTCACCATTTTATGAAGGAAAATATCATGGGAGGCTCTGCTGATGGCTTTGCTAAGGTCCAAGTATACTATGTGTTTTTCCTTGAAAACATTCCCCTGATCTACCAGCTAGGAACTCTTTCAAGGAACAAGATAAGGTTACAGGTGGTCCTTGTTTAACGATCACTTGTTCAGTTATTGTTGAAACTTAAAACAACACCGAACAAGGGGTACTGTAGTTATGGCTGGTCCTCATACCTATGGCCTTTGCAGTGTCTCCACAGTCATGTGATCGCAATCCAGGTGCTCAGCGCCTGGCTAGCAATTACGATGTCACAGCGTCACATAGTCATGTGATTGCCATTTGTGACCACCTTCTTTGTTGGCTTCCTACAAGCAAAGTCAATGGGGAAGCCGGAAGAAGGTTGCAAATTGCAACCATGTGACATCCTCACTTAATGACCTGCGGCAACTGGAAGTGCTGGAATTTCTGTCGCTAAGCAGCGTGGTCATGTGATGTTGCACTTTACGACCGCTTCGCTTAGCAATGGAAATTAGTTCTCTCTTACTCTCTCCTTGTCTATCCTGAGTTGCATTTCTCTCCTTCCCCCAGTGGCACAACCATAGTCAGCTAGGGCTCTATTTCCCTTCTGAGAGCAGACAGATGCAAAATTGTAGTTAAGAATTTTTGCCTTCTCACTACTTTTTGTTATTTTTGGTACCTCTCACAAGCCGCAGCTCATTCTGACTTTTGGCTTTCCTGACATACAGTTCTGGAGACCTTTTATTTGGTCCTTTTTTTGGTACCTTCGAGTCAGTCCTGACTCCTGGTGACTGCCTGGACAAGTCCCTGCAGTTTTCTTGGCAAGATTTCAGAAGTGGTTTGCCCTTGCCTGCTTCCTAGGGCTGAGAGAGAGTGACTGGCCCAAGGTCACCCAGCTGGCCTTGTACCTCAGGTAGGACTAGAACTCACAGACTCCTGGTTTCTAGCCTGGGGCCTTAACCACTACATCAAACTGGCTCTTATATTGGTCCTACTCCCCTCTTTATTTTTTATACATGTCCCTTTTTCTCTTCAGCATTTTAGGGAGTTCCATGTTAACTTTCTTCCATTTTTCTTTCTTGTGGGCATTATTTGCAACTACTCCTTCAATATCTCATCTTGTAGAATTTTCCATTCTTCCTGGACTTTTCTCCTTAAGAAGAAATTTGAAGCCATAGGATCTGACCTATCTTCCCTCAGAGTTATCAAAATCTGTTCTTCTGAAGTGCAGTAGGCAGGTCAGACTCTTCTTTCTCCCCTGGATATCCCATTTAAGCACAATAACTTTCCCCAGTCACCTTCACTTCTTTAACCCATTCTGTCCTGTTGGTGAAAATTTGGTCCAGGATAGCAGACCCCCTTCTTTCCTTCACCTCCTGACAAATGAAACTGTCAGCAAGAGAGGACACACATTTCTTGGATCTCTGATTCTTGTCCTTTCTCCAGCAAGAGGACCATCCACTAACTGAATTTTGAGGACATGTTTGCATGCCTCCACCTGCATCTTTTTTATATATATACTCCATACTTTATTTTTATCTATCCATCTATCCATCCATTATCTATCTATCTATCTATCTATCTATCTATCTATCTATCTATCTATCATCTAACTACCTACCTACCTACCCACCCACGCACCCACCATTTTATTAAAAGTGTTACAAGAAGATAAAAACTAACACAAACTAATAAAGCAGAGCTTTCCAAACTGTGTGTGGCGACACAAAAGTGTGTTGCCACACACAGCGTGGTGTGTCGCCACATCACCCGGAAGCAGCGACGCGCGCGTGCACGGCGGCCGCCACGCACGCGCGTGCTGCCGCACGCCCCCGCGCCGCCGCACGCCCCTCCCGCGCCACCACCGTGTGCGCGCGTGCCACTGCACGCCCCCACGCGCTGCCGCCGTGCACACGTGCGCGGCCGCACACCCCTCCGCGTCGCCGCCGTGCGCGCACGCCGCCGCGCGGCCCCGCGCGCCGTCACCGTGCGCGCGCGTGTTGCCGCCGCCGGGTGTGTCACCAGCGGCGGTACTTTGGAAAGCCCTGTAATAAAGACTTGAGTCAACCATAAATGTAGATATTGTTTTTTCTCTAATCAAAAAAGTTAATTTGGCCATCTTCACAAGTTCCATCTTCACCAGCCATTCCTCCATTGTGAGTGGTATCGAACCTTTCAATTTTTGAACATCTTGCTGTTCATCTTGCTGCAGTTATCATATATGAAAACAAAGTTCCATTATTTTTTTTTAATTGCCTTTCCATTAATCCCAAAAGGAAAGTCTTTGGTTTCAATTGTAATTTAACCTTTAAATTCTTCTGGATTAATATACGTATTTGTATCCAATTTTTTTTTTAGCTTTTTTACATGTCCACCAAACATGGTAAAATGTCCCTTCATATTGTTCACATTTCCAGCAAAGATTCGAAGTACCTTTCTAAATTCTAGACCAGGGCTTTCCAAAGTGCCGCCGCTGACGACACACCAGCAGCGGCGGCGGCAGTGCGGTGGTGGCACGCGCGTGCATGGCGGTGGCTAAAACGCGGAAGCACTGATCCCGCCCCACTGCTGTTGCCGCCGTGCACGTGCGCGCCGCCGCTTCTGGGTGGTGTGGCGACACACCACGCTGTGTGTGGCGACAGACTTTTGTGTCGCGACACACAGTTTGGAAAGCTCTGTTCTAGACAATTTATCTGAAGACAGATACCAACGATGCATCATTTTATAAAAAATGTCTTTAAGGCTAGAACAAATTTCTTTAAAATGATGTATAGATGGTATCTCACTCCATATATATTGTCTAAGGCTAACCCGGTAATACCAAATCATTGTTGGAAATGCAAAAAAGAGACTGGTACCTTTTTTCATTTATGGTGGACATGCCGGAAAACAAAGACTTATTGGGACAGAATTCACAAAATTATTTGTGAAATTATACAAGAAAATTTCATCAAAGAACCGGATCTATACCTATTGGGATTTATAAAACCAGAACTACATAAAAAATATGGAAAACTGTTATTTTACATCATAACCGCAGCTAGAATCATATTTGCTAAATATTGGAAAGAAGAATATATACCCACGACCGAAGAATGGACTTTAAAAATAATGGACTTGATGCAAATGGCAAAATTAACTGATGAAATTAACGACAGAAATATGGATGAATTTAAGAAAGTTTGGAGTCCTTTTTTTAAATATATTCAAAAAACGCAAAATATACAATTAGAAATTTAATATTTAAAACATAATATGTAAAGTATTTATCAGGAACAAATTAGTATATAAATATATAATGGAAAATTGGACGGAAAGTAAGAAGTCTCTTTTTTTTTTTTGTTGGGGGGGGGGGAAGAAGTATGAAGGTAAAGTAAAGTAGAACAGAAAGAGTAAGGAAGTGGAAGTAAAAGAAGGGAAGAGAGGGAAGAGGAAGAAAAGAAAGAAAGAAAGAAAGAAAGAAAGAAAGAAAGAAAGAAAGAAAGAAAGAAAGAAAGAAAGAAAGAAAGAAAGAAAGATTGAGTAAGTAGGAAGTTGGTTAGGTTGGGCGATTTAGTTAGAGAAGGTTTTAAATAAATTAAGTTAATGTTGTTTTTTGTATTTTTTTTTTTTTGGTTAGAAAAGTTTAGATTAGGCAAAGGTTATATAGTATATAAAAGGTTATAGTTTAGGATATTAGTTTAATGTTAGGTTAAATTCTTATGTATTGTGCGTCTTTGTATTGTATTGTATTGTATTGTGTGCTGTATTATGTATTGTATATAATAAAATTTATTTTAATATATAAAAAAAAGGCTAGAACATAATGTAAAATCGTTTCAACCACATATTTTCCCATTGATACATTTGTATATTATAACCAACATTTTTAGCCCACTTTATAATACATTCTTTCACTTGTTCTTCTGTCTCATATTTCAGCAAAAGTTTAAACATTTTAGCAATAACATGGTCATCATTAGTACATAATTCTATTTCAAACTCAGTCTTACTTCGTTCAAAACCATAAAACCTTTTATCCACTTTAAACCTTTCTAATAATTTAGCATAAGAAAACCATTGATGTGAATATCCTTCTGTTATCAAATTTTCTCTTGATTTCATTTTACAATCCCCTTGAGAAAATTCTAGTACATCATGGCAGGTTAACCATTTATGTTTACTTATCATTTCTTGTCTATAAAATGCTTCTGTTTTGAGAAGTGTTTATTAGGGCATTGTTGTTGAGATCATCACAGCTTCTTGCACTGAAAGCCACAAAGGTGTTTTTGGGGAAAACCTAAATTTATATTTATTCCATACTGTGTAGCCTGTCTGACATAATGATTTTTAAAGTCTACATTCACCTTAACTTTGTTATACCATAGATATCCATGCCATCCAAATCTCTGATCATGACCTTCTAAATCTAAGTCTATTTCTTAACTACACCCACTTTCATCCAAACTAAACAGCAGGCAGCAAAATGTAGTTTCAAATTTGGTAAGGCCAGTCCTCCTCGTTCTTTCACATCTTGTAATACTCGTATTTAACTCGTGGCTTTTTCCCTTGCCATACAAATTTAGACTTATCCTTCTGTCATTGGTTAAATGGTACACCAATTGTCAAAACAGGTATTGCCTGAAACAAAAATAAAATTCTAGGTAAAACATTCACCTTAATCACAGAAATTCTACCCAACAGTGACAATTGTAGTTTCTCCCATCTTGATGTCTGCCTGATTAGCAAGATGACACCACCTGTAGGTTTAAATGCTACCCTTTGAAGGTGATTTTTTCCTAATGTTCTGCCTCAAAATGCTGTGTGTGGGCAATGTAGGGTGTGTTGATGTGCACTGGGGAAGAGGCCTGAAATGATATGTTCCATGCAGCTATCTTGTGATTCCAATTGGTTCTGGTTGAAAATTGACCAGACTTGCCTGTAAATAAAGGTATTGATTAAAAGGACTTGGCTGTTCTATTTTTGAAGTCTGCCTGCAGGGAATTCCTTCTCAGTGATCTCTACTCCCATGGAAGTGCTGGTTCCTCACTTCCTCACCTCACATTATGTTCTTAGGGTACTTTACAGCTCCTGCACCAAACCTCGGAGCTAAACCCCTTTCTCACACTCCAGCTCTTCAGCAACACTTCTGAACATCTGTTGCATTGTGACAAACCTGAATGACCACAAGATGGCAGCCAAGATTGCCACCAAGTTGAACAGTCAACCAATTTGTATTGTCGAAGGCTTTCACGGCCGGAGTTCAATGGCTGTTGTGGGTCTTCCGGGCTGTGTGGCCGTGTTCTGGAAGTTGTGGTTCCTAACGTTTCGCCAGCATCTGTGGCCAGCATCAGTCCTGGTGGTTGGACTGAGTTCGTTGACCTTTTGCAGGCTGTGTTTTTCAGGACTGGTAGCCAGGTTTTGCTAATTTTTAAACTTTCTTCTTTTTTATTGTAACTGTGCTGGTGTTTGTGAATTTCAATGGCTTCTCTGTATAATCTGGTGTAGTGGCTTTTGGTGTTGTCCAGTATTTCTGTGTTTTCAAATAGGATTTTGTGTCCCGTTTGCTTGAGAGCATGTTCAGCTACTGAAGATTTTTCTGGTTGCTGTAGTCTGCAGTGTCTTTCATGTTCTTTTATCCTGGTGTGAATGCTTCGTTTTGTGGTTCCGATGTATACTTGTCCACAGCTGCATGGTATGCGGTATACTCCTGCAGCGGTGCAGGGGTCCCTTTTGTCTTTTGCTGATTTTAGCATTTGTTGTATTTTTCTGGTGGGTCTGAAGACTGTTTGAAAGTTGTGTTTTTCCATCAGTTTTCCCATGCGGTCAGTGACTCCTTTGATGTAGGGCAGGAATACTTTGTTTGTGGGGGGCTGTTTTTCTTCAGTTGGATGTTGTTTTCTTGGTTTGATGGCTCTTTTTATTTCATTCTTGGAATAGCCATTTGCCTGTAGGACCCAATTCAGATGGTTAAGTTCATTGTTGAGAAATTGGGTTTCACAGTTTCGATTAGCACGATCCACCAAGGTTTTGATCATGCCTCTCTTTTGTCGTGGGTGGTGATTGGAATTTTTGTGTAGATATCGGTCCGTATGGGTGGGTTTTCTGTATACTTTGTGTCCTAGTTTGAGGTCCGGATTGCGTATGACCAGCGTATCTAAAAATGGAAGTTTGCCATCAGTTTCTTTTTCCATAGTGAATTGTATATTGGGGTGGATGCCATTTAGGTGGTCCAGAAACGTTCCTTATAGTTTTTCAAAATAGTGGAGTTTGTCCGATGTGGGTCTGTAAAAGGGTTGCCAAATGTTTGGATAATTCATATGTCGGGGAGCCAATGGCACTTACAATGGGTCTGAGTGGGATCGAGTCTTTGTGGATTTTGGGGAGTCCGTATAGTCTAGGTGAGAGAGCTTCTGTCTTGCAAATACGTTGTAGTACGTTGGGATGCAGGGAGGAGCTCTTTATCAGTGTGTTGGTTTGCTTCATGATTTTGCTGGTCGGATCCTGTCTTATTGTTCTGTATGTGGTGGGGTCTAGTAATTCTCTGATTTTGTCTTTGTATTCATCTATGTTCATAATTACCGTGGCATTGCCTTTGTCCGCTGGAAGGATGATGATGTCTGGGTCCGAATTGAGGGTCTCTATGGCGTTTCTCTCCTTCTTAGTAATGTTGCTGGTGGGGGGCTTTGCTTTCCTTAGGATTCTTGCCACTTCACCCCTTATTTCTTCTGCTTCTTCCTCTGGACGTTGGTGAATGGCTGATTCCACATTGGCAATGATATCTTCCACTGGAATTCTGGTGGGTGTAATTGCAAAGTTTCCTCCTTTGCTTAGGATGGAGGTTTCTTCAGGAGAGAGCAGGCGTTCTGTCAAATTGATGACAATGCGTGAAGTATCCAGTGCCGGTTTTGGTTGACTGTTTTGGCATTTGTTGAATTTTTGCTTTTGTCTGTTTGTGTAGTCAAAGATGTCCTTTTCCATTTTTCTGTAGGATATGGTATCAATCTTGTCCCAATCCTGGCTTCTCATTTTGTGACTAAGGCTCATATGTGTGTCGAATAGATCTTTTTCTGTGATGGCAAGGTTTCGGCGGGTTGTGTGAATTCTCTCGCGCAGGAGGGCTTGTTCAAGGCGGTCATAAATGCGGCTGGCTTGTGATGATTTAAAGGTCCTTTTCGTTCTGAGAAAAGCTGGAATGGTCCTGGTATCTCTGCATCGCACTAGGAAGGTTAAGGAGCAGAGAAGGTGTGCTTTTCTGTTCCGGAGTGTTTCCAGTCTCCGTGTCTGTCGGAACGTTTCCTCCCCGTAGAGGTGTTCAATGTATTGTCGAAGGCTTTCACGGCCGGAGTTCAATGGCTGTTGTGGGTCTTCCGGGCTGTGTGGCCGTGTTCTGGAAGTTGTGGTTCCTAACGTTTCGCCAGCATCTGTGGCCAGCATCTTCAGAGGGCAGGAGCACAGATAGAAGCAAGATCTCTGTGCCCAGGTAGAGTGGCAATGTTCTATTTATAGAACTAAATTATAGGAGATTAGGTGGGGTAATCGCACTAGGAAGGTTAGTCTCACCTAGACTATACGGACTCCCCAAAATCCACAAAGACTCGATCCCACTCAGACCCATTGTAAGTGCCATTGGCTCCCCGACATATGAATTATCCAAACATTTGGCAACCCTTTTACAGACCCACATCGGACAGACTCCATCCCACATCAAAGACTCAGGACACTTCATCAACAAAATCAGCACCCTAAAACTCAACCACACGGACAAACTGGTCAGCTTTGACGTGGTCTCCCTGTTTACCAAGGTGCCAGTAAGGGACACCCTGGCACTCATCAAGCAAATCTTCCCAGAAGACATTACAGCTTTATTTCAACACTGCCTAACAACTAGTTACTTTCAATGGGAGAATGAGTTCTACGAACAGATGGATGGCGTTGCCATGGGAAGCCCCCTGAGCCCAGTCATAGCAAACTTTTACATGGAACACTTTGAAAAACAGGCTTTGGAATCGGCACCCATTACACCAACAGTCTGGTTCCGGTTCGTGGATGACACCTTCGCAATTTGGAGTCATACTGAAGAAGAACTGGAGAAATTTCTGGACCACCTAAATGGCATCCACCCCAATATACAATTCACCATGGAAAAAGAAACTGATGGCAAACTTCCATTTTTAGATACGCTGGTCATACGCAATCCGGACCTCAAACTAGGACACAAAGTATACAGAAAACCCACCCATACGGACCGATATCTACACAAAAATTCCAATCACCACCCACGACAAAAGAGAGGCATGATCAAAACCTTGGTGGATCGTGCTAATCGAAACTGTGAAACCCAATTTCTCAACAATGAACTTAACCATCTGAATTGGGTCCTACAGGCAAATGGCTATTCCAAGAATGAAATAAAAAGAGCCATCAAACCAAGAAAACAACATCCAACTGAAGAAAAACAGCCCCCCACAAACAAAGTATTCCTGCCCTACATCAAAGGAGTCACTGACCGCATGGGAAAACTGATGGAAAAACACAACTTTCAAACAGTCTTCAGACCCACCAGAAAAATACAACAAATGCTAAAATCAGCAAAAGACAAAAGGGACCCCCGCACCGCTGCAGGAGTATACCGCATACCATGCAGCTGTGGACAAGTATACATCGGAACCACAAAACGAAGCATTCACACCAGGATAAAAGAACATGAAAGACACTGCAGACTACAGCAACCAGAAAAATCTTCAGTAGCTGAACATGCTCTCAAGCAAACGGGACACAAAATCCTATTTGAAAACACAGAAATACTGGACAACACCAAAAGCCACTACACCAGATTATACAGAGAAGCCATTGAAATTCACAAACACCAGCACAGTTACAATAAAAAAGAAGAAAGTTTAAAAATTAGCAAAACCTGGCTACCAGTCCTGAAAAACACAGCCTGCAAAAGGTCAACGAACTCAGTCCAACCACCAGGACATGGGAATACTTCTCACAATGAACATGCTAATCACGCTCATCAGCCATTCGTTAACATTTCAACACAACAAAAAACCCCACCTAATCTCCTATAATTTAGCTCTATAAATAGAACATTGCCACTCTACCTGGGCACAGAGATTTTGCTTCTATCTGTGCTCCTGCCCTCTGAAGATGCTGGCCACAGATGCTGGCGAAACGTTAGGAACCACAACTTCCAGAACACGGCCACACAGCCCGGAAGACCCACAACAGCCAGTCAACCAATTGATCCATAGTTTCAAAGATTTAAAAAATGCTACTGGTCAATAGTCCTGTGGGAAAAGGGAAAAAATGCATTGCAGTTGCATTGGCTGGATATGCCAACTGGAGGAGTCTGTTCATGTGCTAGATGACCCTGTGCAGAGCAGGAAATTCAGCTGAGTGAACCACCAATCACACCCCTCAGAATGTTGTGCATTAAAACTGTATGGACCGCATGCAGCACATACCCACTTTGCATGCATGGCAATGGCATACTGTGGGAGCAGCAAGTGTTAGGGTGGCATGATTTCATGGCAGCTGTGCTATGGAAGGGAAACATAACAAAGCAGCTGGGTGGATGTGCCTCAGATTCCCAGCAGATGTCAAGATAATCAAAATATCTCGTTATCACTATTGCATGCCTGTTTGAAAGACTGGTCATGTGATGCAGAAAGACCTCATCTATACCTTCTGCCTAGACTGGCAGTTTATAATAAACTCCCACAACAGTACGATTTTTGTTCATTTCTCCTTTTGTTCTTACCCAAATACTTTCTACAGGATTTTCATGTTCTGATTCCTGAATTTCTGTGCAAGTATGCGTGTGTGTGTGTGTGTGTGTGTTATTTTGTAAGACACCAAAATGTACCACGTGCCTTTTGGAGTAAACCAAATACACAAAGGAGACTTTGAAAAGGGACAACAGCAAGTTTATTTGGCGCCAAGCAAGGTTGCCGGATGGAGGACCATACAGCTGTCACGCGGGAGTGACCTCTGAGTGGAACCACCATCCCCAAGAACAAAGGAACACAACTTTTATACTAGAAATACAAGCAGGAAATGAGGATGATGATGGTATGCCCATATGAGGGAGAGGTGACCTCTGACCATTCTCTGGGATTGGCTAGTTTTCGGGGATCAGTGTCTGCCCAGGGTCCTTGGGTTCACTGTGGGTTTCTGGGATACATTAGGTCATGGGGAGAATGTTTATCACAAAAGTAACAAGGAAGATGGTCTGAGAATATTCACACCCTTTGTCCCTTGAGGGCACATCCTGCTGGCCAAAGAATTTACGTTTGTTTCTATAGATAAGAGTGACACTTCAAGGATACTTGGGTTATGCACACACAAAGCTGGCCACAGCAATCACACTATATACTACAGAAAGATCATGTAAACTGTTTTAGTTAATAGCTTTACCTTAGGAAAAAGCGTTTGCCCAAATGGCCCTAGGTCAGTATGCCTTCCTGAGAAAGGTAAGTCACAGGGGAAGAGAGGTTGGGGCCCAGCAACTGGCATTGTTATGCAAAGGATTCTAGGCCTGGCAGGCAAACAAGGTTAACTTTGGTTTAGGGTGAGAAATCTTTGGTACAGCAGAAGACCAAGGCAATAAAACATTATGGGAAATACTACACTCTTGTACTTTTTAAGCCTAATTCCTCAGTCCAATTTGTCCAAGATCCCTTCATTTCTCCCTTTTCTTTTCTGGCGGCAAAATGCCTTTTGCCCAGTTTTGAGACCGGATGAAGAGTGAGCAATTTAGCCGGCCTACCTTCAGAGTGGGTTACCACAGTCAGTCCTTTGAGGGAGGACAATACAATTCGGCGAACTAGAGGGATAATGCAAGGCAGAACAGCAAGCCCAGTGAGGCCACAGATAAGAATAAAAACAAGTTGTTTAACCCAGGCTGCCCCTGGGATCCAAGAGAAAAGCTGGCCTGAGTCAGTGGTCCAGGAAGACTGGGCACCCAGCCGGGTGGCCTGATCTTTTAGATCCTGAACAGCTTCTCTGACTAGGCCGGATTTATTCATATAAAAACAACATTCTTCATTTAAGAAAGCACAAAGGCCCCCTTTTTCAGCAGTGATAAGGTTCAAGCCTCGCCTGTTTTGCATAACTACGGATGCTAAGGAGTCCAGTTGGTCTTGGACATTTGCGAGGCTCTGGGCTATCTTATTCAGGCTATCCTGAAATTCTTGGGAGAGCTGATGGAATCTTATCTCAGCATTAGCAATGCCGGCTACTCCGTTGGTAACGCCGGTGGTTACCCCTAGGGCAACTAGGAGGGGGATAAGGAAAATTGCTCGCTTCTGTACATGAGAAGTAAGCGGCACAGGAGGTGCTTCCCCCTTTGGAAGGATGGAAATTTGGGGCAAAAGGTGGACAAGAGAGCACGTACCGGTCCAATTAGCATGTAAACACAGGTAAGCATTAGTTCCACAAAGAAAAAACATACCTTCTTCAAGGCATATACTTAGATCGATAGAGAAGATTGGTTTCTCCCTTTTCCATGGGTTCCAAACCCCAATTGACCCTGCAAGGAACATTCCCGTAAGGGGCTGCAAGGCCTTACGAAGTTGGGGTGGACCTTTGACTATTGGAATGGAAGGGAACATGAAATAGTCAGAGTTATTCCCTTCAGCATGGGGTAAGGGGGCACAAGAAATATCTTCGCCATCTCGCAGGCCAAGCCAAGCTGGCATGGAACCTTTTGTGACAGCGGGTAGCCTGAGCCAAGGGGGAAGCAGGGGGCCCTGGGACGAAGCAGCTAACAAGAATTTCGCTGCCAGATTGCAGGAGGGTCCCTCCTTTCCTTCCCCAGAGATAGAGACTGTAGGCCGGGCCGAGAATGTTACTTGGCTCCTATATCTTCCAGCAGCTGCTGAAAACAATGGAGGCTTTATGTAGAAGTCCTCGAAGATGTCAGAGGCAGAGATAACCACTTATTTTAAGCACTGGTGTTTTTGAAGCTTTCCAAGCCTAACCCCTTCCTTGGGTTGCGTTCTAGTAACACACAAAGGAGCAGAGCCAATTAAGGGGACCAGAGAAGGCACTGGGCTAAAGATAGGGATAGATGGGTTCAATCCCAAGGTCTTAAGCCGTGACTCAAAGTCCGAGTAGAGTCGGCTGTCTGGATGTTCTCCTTCCTTGAAAGCAGGGGGAGTTTTGTGGTTTAACACAATTCTAGAACTGGCCCAAACATGGGGGCTAGCAGGGATGGCTTGGTGCATGGAGGCAGTGGTAGACATGCAGAGCCAGCAGTTTTCAGTTAAATCTGGCCTGCTTTGGTTTAGTAGTTTGTAGGCAGAGGTGAGGCTTTGCTCAATGTAATCGGAGCTAGTGGGCTCGCGCGTGAGGGTCTGATGGTTAAGGGGGTGTCCATTGATCTTACTGAACCACAAGAGCCCCAAGAGGAAAATTATAAAGGGGCACATTTTCCCACCCTGTTTTAGCACTAACCTCTCACTAACCCTCTCTCCCCCCTTCTTCTTTCTTCCATTTTCTTAACAGAGAAAAGACAGAAAGGAGAGGTAAGGGAGAGTACTGTATAAAGAAACAAGTAGAGAAATACTTGGCAGCTATCTTCCGGGGCAGTGATGACCTGATCTTCCCTGTGAGTCGCTGTTTCTGTGGTTGCCTGCTCTGGCGTCTCTGCGACTGAGCCTGAAAGAGAGTTTAGCAAGAAAGCTGTGCAAAGTACATTAAAACAGCATTGGCAACCACAGGAAAATAACGGGTTTAAATGTCCTGTTGGGAAGATTCTTCACCCGTGTCCCTGCCTGCGTCCGGAGAGGCGGGGAGCAAGGGGTCGAGGTGCTCCTCCTGAAGATCTTGTTCCGTGCCTCCACCCGCTTCCGGAGGGGCGGAGAACAGGGAGTTGGGGAAGGTGTGCGTCCCACTACCGGTGGGATGGCGGGCAAAGAGTTGGCAATCAAAGAGTCCAGGTCCGCTGGGGAGGACTTTCGGGATAGTTTAAGCTTAAGGCCATTCAATGTTTCGCATTGCCAGGTAACAGGGGGTTTGATGACTTTCTTGATTCTAGAAGCGTGGATCCATGGTTTGATGCCTTCGACTTTCACCATGGTTGGCGTGCTGAGTAAGACCTGGCGGGGCTCGGACCAGCGGGGCTCGGTGCAAGAGGGGTTAAGTTCCTTTACGCGGACCCATGAGCCGACATCGGCGAGGGGCGGGAGGGGCAGAGCCAGAGGCAAGGCAGAGCCAACCTGTTTGGAGATAGAAGATAGAATGTGCGCCAGAGACTGCAGGTATGCAGTAATATTTAGCTCCCCTGCGTTTATTGAAATCTCTGTGTAGGCGACAAATGGATGGCTGTAGAGCATTTCAAAAGGAGACAGTTCGAGTTTTACGCCTGGCATGGCTCGAATACGAGTGAGCGCCAGAGGGAGGATTTTTGGCCAAGGGAGGTGTGTTTCCTGGCATAGTTTTGCCAATTGGCCCTTTAGAGTTCTGTTCATGCGTTCGACCTCTGCAGAGGATTGTGGCCGGTAACTACAATGAAGGTGAAAAGGGATGTCTAAAAATTTACTGACTCCCTGGATTATGCTGGAGACGAAGTGGGGGCCATTATCGCTTTCTAGCCCGTGCGGGAGGGAAAATCTCAGAATGATATTGTCTATGAGGGCTTTTACAACCTCTGTGGCCGTTTGAGTAGCGGTCGGGATTGCCTCAGGCCAACCAGAAAATAGGTCGATGAAGACAAGTAGATTGCGTTTGAGTCCCGTTTTGGAGAGCTCTGTAAAGTCTATTTGCCAGAACTCTCCTGGGTAGGACGGAGTACGGAGATGTCCATGGGTGATTTTTGTGCCCTGCGGGTTATTCCTTTGACAAATATCGCAGCGACTCAAAACATCCTCACAGGCGGCTTTCAGCCCGGTATTATGATATCTGGCAGAGAGCCAGGTGAGCATTGGTTTAACCCCACTGTGAGACATTAAGTGGACACGGCGAACCAGGGGCCAAAGAAGGCGGGATGGTAGCTGAATTTTGTGTTTGACGAGCCACCAGCCTTGCATTGACCAGTGGCCCGCTGGATCCAGGGAATCGGAGGTGTCGTACAGAGGGCAGAGTTCGACGTCAATGGCTGACGGAACAAGTGCAGGGCATAATGTGTTTGGGCTGAGGACAAGTCTAGCTGTCATAGCGGCGTGCTTGGCCCAAAAGTCGTCTGATCTGTTTCCCCTGGTAATTTCCCCTTGATCTGTTTGGTGGCTTTTACAGTGGACGACCGCTAGGGCCATAGGGAGGCAAATGGCTTCTGCTAGTTCTTCTTAAAGAGGTTTCATGATTAGCGTTTTGCCGTCCGTCCCTACATAGCCCCTAGCCTTCCATAAGGTGGAATGTGAGTGGGCGGCAAGGAAAGCGTATCGGCTATCTGTGAAGATGTTAGCGGTCACGCCGTTGGCAAGATAGCAGGCTTCGATAACAGCCATAAGCTTGGCCGCCTGGGCAGAGTGGTGTGGGGGCAGTTTTTGGAGTAATATTGGGCCGGCTTGATTGACTACAGAAAAACCTGTGTATCTTCGGCCGGCATGTACAGAAGAGGAGCCATCAGTCCATAAGTTTAAACTTGCATCCGGTAGGGGCTCTGACATCAGGTCGGGACGTATGCCGGCTACTATTTCTAGGGTGTTCAGGCAGTCATGTGGTTCAGATAAGTTGTCAGGGACAGGAAGCAGCGTTGCTGGGTTTAGCTGCTTGCAGCGCTGCAGAGTAACAGAGGTGTTTTCTAGAATCTGACTAGCGTACGATGAGACCCGGGTGGCGGTCGCCCATGCAGGGAGTTTTTGTTGCAGTAAAGTTTGTACAGAGTGAGGGCTGTAGACTGCAAGCGGGGCTCCCAGCGTTAGCTTAGTGGATTTGCTAATCAGAGTGGCGGTTGCTGCGACAGAGCGAAGGCAGGCGGGCCACCCACAAACAACAGGGTCCAAGGTTTTAGATAGATATGCAACAGGAACCTCCTCGGGACCTAATTGTTGTAGTAAGACCCCGAGCGCTGCTCCCCCTTTTACAGTGATAAATAGCTTGAAGCCTTTGGAGTTGTCTGGCAATGTCAGGGAGGCTGCTCGTGCCAGGGCAGCTTTTAGGGCCTGCCAGGCTTGGCAATGGAGCCCTGTCCAGTCCCAAGGTTCATTTAGCTTGGTAAGGGTATATAGTGGTTTGGCAATACTAGAAAAGGCCGGAATCCAGAGTCTGGCGTATCCGACGATGCTGAGGAAGGTTTGTAGCTGCTTTACGTTCGTGGGTTCAGTCATGAGAGCAATGGCTTTAAGCTGGCTTTCATGTAGTCTACGTTTTCCTTGATCGAGGACGAATCCTAAGTATTGTACGGTCTGAGAAACCCATTGAACTTTGCTTTTTGAAACCGTGTAGCCATGAGCAGCGCGATAGTTAAGGAGTTCAATGGATGCTTCACGGACGGACGCCGGGTTTTTCCCTGCCAGTAAAAGATCGTCTACGTACTGCAATAGAGAAACATCTTTGCAGGAAAAGTTTTTAAGGTCCTGTGAGAGAGCATGGGCAAACGCCATTGGGCTGTTGCGGTACCCTTGGGGAAGCCTCGTCCAAGTTAGCTGGCGGATGGAATGTGTCTCTGGGTCTTCCCATTCAAAGGCAAAATATTCCTGGCATTCCTTGGCTAGGGGTATACAAAAGAACGCATCCTTAAGGTCTATGACGGTATAGATGGTTTGGTTACTAGATAGCGTTGTCAAAATGGTGTACGGGTTAGCTACTGTTGCATGTAGGCCAACAATACGTTCATTGCATTCCCGCAAATCATGGACAAAGCGGTATGAATTGTCTGGCTTGGGTACAGGAAAAATCGGGGTGGACCATGGTGACTGTACAGGGACCAACAGGCCTTTTTCCAGAAATAGATCAATTTGTTGTTTGATGCTCCAGCGGGCTTCACTAGAGATGGTATACTGCCGGAGATCGCTTCCGGGTGTTGAGACTGTCGGTGCGCTGAACCGAGCTCTCTGTCTCGGCTCCGCGGTTTTCCTGCTTGCAGCGGTTTTTTTAAAAAAAACCGCTGAAATTTCCTCTCTGAAGAAAAGAGGATCAGAAGATTGACCAAGAAGGGTCGCTGGAATCGCCGCTCTTTCCCGATCCCTGTATTTCCACCACGGGGAAAAGGAAATTGACGTGGCGAAAGCGACTGGAAGGGACATTGTTGCTCTGCAGGAAGCCGTGAATTCTTTAAAGATAAGTAGCACCTAAAACTCAACCCTTTATTCACTAGTTTATGATTGTTTTTTGTTAATTAAAATTTGCCTATTATCAGCTAAGATCTTTCTATGGACATGATTAATAATGCTGGTGTTTTTATAACTTTCTTGCCAAGAAGATTTGGGAAAACGGTGGAAGCTTAAAGATCAATTGACTTTACTTGGAGCTAAAGTGACATTGCCTATTGATGAATGGTTCAATTGCTTAATTGGATTTATTTTGCCTTCTCTGGACTTTTGAATTTTAGTGGATTAATGGTTTGCTGATTTAAATTCCCTTTCTTTTACTTTGAGGCTGTATTTTTTGTTTTTTGTTTTGTTGGAAGCTGTCTGAATATTATCTGGAATATGGGAGATGCTTTTTGAATGCCTGTGTCTTGTGTATTATTTGGATTTTTTCTATTCTTTTGGGATTGTAATTGCTTGCTTTTTGGAGAACAAAGACAGTTAGAGAATTGAAGCCTTTCCTCCCCTTTTTTTTCTCTCTGGTTGGATTTGTGGACATAAACTTGCCTGAGAAATCCTGGACTGTACTGTTTTCAAAGATATTTTGACTATAATTGAAGAGAACATCTGCAGTATTCTTATCTTCTATTTTCTTTATGTGAGGACTCTTGAGTTAACTAAAGTACAATTTGTTTTTTTCCTATGACAACTACTATGAAAAGGCAGTTTTATTTTTACTTTTTGTATTTTTTACTTAATACATTTTTTTCTTGAATAATTCCTACTCCCTTTTCCCTTTTCCCCTTTCCTTTTTTTTTTTTGGTAGCTTGTTGTTGTTTCCCTTTTCCTCCTGTCTTTTTTATCTTTACAGGAATACTATATACAGCATGGCGACTGTGGCTGCCAGGGTGAAGAGAGACAGAGACAAGGAAAAGGAGAAAGAGACTGGAAGGATGTCCACAGAACCCACGACAACGTCTTCAGAACCACCAACATCAGATATGAAAAAAATATTGGATGTGATTACAGCATTGAATAAAAAAATTGATGATTCAACTGCTACTTTAGAAAAAAAGATGGAAGACTCTATTGTTACCTTAGAGAAAAAGATGGAAGACTCAATTGCTTCCCTAGATAAAAAAATGGACAAAAAAATAGACAATCTAGGGCAACAAGTAGACAAGAAAATGGAAGCTATGAAAGAAGATTTGAAACAGGAATTCAGAAAAGAAATACAGAATGTCAAGGAGGTAGTGAATAATCTATCAGGGGAACTTAAAGAGACACAAGGACAGGTTCAAAAACTAGAGACTAAATCAGAATCTATTACTAAAGATATGGAATATAATTTAGATGCTATTGCACTAGTAGAAATGAGAGAGAAAGAATTTATTTTGAGATTGAGAGGAGTTCCAGAAAAATCAAATGAGAACACGAGAGAAAATATAGTTGGTGCTTTAGCCCATTTTTTAGAGATGGTAGAACAAGATCTTGATTCTGAAATAGATAAAATCTTTAGAGTCAATTCACGTTATGCTAGAGAAAAGAAGGTGCCAAGAGATATGTTGATATACTTTGTGAGGAAAGTTACAAAAGAGCAAATCCTGAAGAAACACTACAACACCAGATTGAATATAGCAGGGAAGGACATAATTGTTTTAAAAGAAGTCCCCCTAAGAATATTAAGAAAAAGAAAAGAATACTCTTTCTTCACAGATAAATTAAAACAAAATAATATACCATTTAGATGGGAAAGAGTAGAGGGAGTATCTTTTATTTTTAAAGAGCAAAGATTTAAAATAACTTCCATTTTAAAGGCAAAAGCGTTTTTAGATAAATATAAGACAGACCTGAGTGCTGCATCCAAAGTCTTGGAGGAAAAGAGAGAGATACCTGAAGATAAGGAAAAGAGTGAAGATTTATCAGAGATGGGAGCTTCTGGAGTGGATTTAAGAAAGAACTTTTAAATACCAAAACACTATGGACTATAAATATTTAACATGGAATATAAATGGGGCAAATTCCCCCCAAAAAAGAAAGAAAATTTTTCATTTTTTGAAAAAATTGAGATTGGATATAATTTGTTTACAAGAGACTCATATTTGTAAAAAAGACATTAAGTATTTGATTCAAAAACAATTAGGAGAAGAATTCATTTCAGCTGGATCAAAAAAAACTAAGGGGGTAGTTTTGTATATACAACAAAAATTGAATCCAAAGTTAATATTGACTGATGATGAAGGAAGATATATAGCAGTGGAAGTAAATATACAAGGGACTAAAACATTGATGGTTGGAATTTATGCTCCAAATTTTGATAAAGGACTATTTTATAAGAATTTGATGGATAAACTTTTGGACTTATATGAGAATTGGTGTCTTATGGGTGAGTGGAATGGGGTGATTCTCCCAATGGAAGATAGACATTCGCAAAAAAATGTGAAACCCACTCAGGGAAAACTACCCCAAACATTGTTTGATTTGAAAGACATGTTGGATTTACAAGATATTTGGAGACTTATGAATAGGAACTCTAAAGAATATACATATTACTCAGAGAGATATAAATCATTTTCTAGAATAGATATGTTTTTGATTTCTAAAAGTTTAATGATGGATGTCAATAAGGTTGAAATATTACCCAAAACTTTATCAGACCATAATCCTGTATTGTTAACTATCAAAGGGAAAAGGAATATATTCCGATGGAGATTAAATGAGTCAATCTTTCAGAAAAAAGACGTTGTTGATACATGTAAGAAAAGGTTAAGAGAATATTTTCTATTGAATTTAAATAAGGACACTAGTACTCAAATTGTTTGGGATGGAAGTAAAGCCTATATGAGGGGTTATTTCATTCAATATAATGCTCAAATGAGGAGAAAGAAGCGAGAAAAAATTCAATTGATTTTGGATGAAATTAAAAGAAAAGAAATGTCTGAGGGATAAACCAATGGATAATACATTGATAACTCAAATTAAATTTTTACAAAAAGAAATATTGATGATCTTGGTACAGGAAATAGAGACTCAAATGAAATTGACGAAACAGAAATATTTTTAATTTGCAAATAAACCAGGAAGATGGTTAGCCCATAAATTAAGAAAACAAAGACAAAAAAATATAATTTCTAACATACAACATGAAGGGAAAACTCTAGTGAATAATGTAGACATACAAGAAGCTTTTCATTCTTATTATACATCACTGTATAAAAAACAAGATGTTCAATTAGCTGAAATTGATGAATATATGAGTAAGCAAAGATTAACTGTTTTAAATGATCAACAAAGAACAATACTTAATAATCCTATAACAAAAGAGGAAATGACAATGGCTTTTAAGAAAATTAATAGTGGAAAAGCGCCAGGACCGGATGGTTTATCGGCAGCTTATTATAAATATTTCGAAGCTGAACTATGTATACCTCTTCAGAAAACTATAAATTTGATTTTGGAAACAGGAATTATGCCAGAAACCTGGAAAGAGGCCCATATTACATTGATTCCGAAGGAACAGCTAAATTTGAATTCAACAAAGAATTATAGGCCAATATCATTATTGAATAATGACTACAAGATATTTACAACTATATTGGCAGAAAGAATGAAAAATATACTCAAGGATTTTATTCATCAAGACCAAGCTGGTTTTCTACCTAAGAGACAAATTAGAGACAATGTTAGAAATGTCCTGGATGTTTTGGAGTATTTGGAACAACATTATGAAAAACAAGCTGCTTTGATATTCATAGATGCCGAAAAAGCGTTTGACAATTTAAATTGGTCTTTTATGTTTAAGGTATTGGAGACTATGAATTTTGGAGGAAATTTTATTAAGTGGATTAAATCAATATATACACCACAACATGCAAAAATAATTGTTAATGGAGAATTTAGTAAACCATGTGAAATACAAAAAGGTAAAAGACAAGGTTGTCCTTTATCTCCACTTCTGTTTATATTGGTTCTAGAAGTCTTGCTTAGAGATATTAGACAAGACAATGGTATTCATGGCATTAGAGTCAAAAAGGAAGTTTATAAATTAAGAGCCTTTGCTGACGATCTAGTCATTACCTTAGAGAATCCACTGGATGGAATTGAGTTATTGATGCAGAAATTGAAAAACTTTGGGTCGTTAGCAGGGTTCAAAGTTAATTTACAGAAAACAAAAGTTTTGACTAAGAATATGAATTACCATCAACAAGAGAAACTGAGAGAAATGACGGGATACTCTATGGAGAAAAAAGTAAAATATTTGGGAGTTTATTTAACATCGAAGAATGTTAAACTATTTCAAAATAACTATGTTCCACTTTGGACAGACATTAAAAAAGATTTAGATCGATGGGGAAAGTTGCAACTATCATTATTGGGTAGAATATCAGCAATCAAAATGAATATATTACCACGAATTTTATACCTTTTTCAAACACTACCTATATTGACATCAGAGGAACCATTTAAACAGTGGCAGAAGGATATTTCTAACTTTATTTGGCAAGGGAAAAAGCCAAGAATAAAATACAAAGTCTTGCAAGATTCAAAAGAAAGAGGAGGTTTAGGTCTCCCGGATTTGAAATTATATCACGCAGCCTGTGGTTTGGTATGGCTTAAAGAATGGATTGTTTTGAAAAATGAAAAATTATTAAATTTGGAGGGACTTGAATTAAGATTTGGATGGCATGGATATTTGTGGTATGACAAAGCTACAGTTAATGTGGACTTTAAAAATCATTATATCAGAAGATCTTTGTTGAGAATTTGGAATAAATATAAACCAACTTTATGTTATAAGAGACCTTTATGAATTTCTACACAAGAAGCATTTTATTGAACAGAAGTAAAAAATAAGGACAAGTGGTTGACTTATAAAGACTTTTTAAAAAAGGAACAAGACCATTATGTAATAAAATCAAAAGAAGAACTTGCTCAAGAAGGATATACTTTTCAATGGCTTTGCTATATGCAACTTACAGAGAAATTTAAATTAGATTTAAAAAATTTAGAATTTGAAAAAAACCAAATCAGAATATGAAATACAACTATGTGAAACCGATGAACATTTAATTGCTAAAATGTATAAATTATTGTTAAAAGGAGAAATGGTGGAGGAACAAGTTAAAGATTGTATGGTTCAATGGGCAAAAAATATTGGACATAATATACAACTCCAACAATGGGAAGATATGTGGACTAAAGGATTAAAATTTAATTTGTGTTATAATTTAAAAGAAAATTTTTACAAGATGATGTACCGATGGTATATGACCCCACAAAAACTTTCAAAAATGTATGGGAATATTTCCAACCTATGTTGGAAATGTAAAAAACAAGAGGGGTCTTTTTACCATATGTGGTGGACATGTAAAATAGCAAAGAAATTTTGGATTGAGATACATTCACTGATGCAAAGTATATTACAAATACGAATACCATTTAAACCAGAATTTTTCTTACTCGGAATTTTGGATGTACAAATAGAAAAACATTTCTTCAGAATAATACAATACATGATTACAGCAGCAAGACTTTTATATGCACAAAACTGGAAAAACCAAAGTGTACCAATGATACAGGAATGGATGTTGAAATTACTAGATATGGCAGAAAATGATAAATTGACATGTTTATTAAAAGAAAACTCAAACCGTTATTTTCTTAAAGAGTGGAAACCTTTGATGGACTATTTGCAAAAAGCAGGAGGAGTAAAGCTTGCATGGGGTTTTGATGATTAGATTATATATAAATAGAATATATTAGACAGGAAATGTATATGAATGTTATATGAATAGCCAGCATGTAAGAACAAACTATTTTTCTTTATTCTTATGACCATAGACGGATCGGAAGTTATCTAATTTCTATGTTTGTTTTTTCCCTTTTTCTTTTACTTTACTACACTTTTCCTTTCTTTCTTTTTTAATTTGTATTTCTATCTCTGTTTCATTTTCAACTTTTAACTTTGTATATTTAAAATCTTAATAAAATTTATAAAAAAAAAAAAGATGGTATACTGCCGGATAGAAATTGGTTGGGCACCGGGGAGTAGTTGCGCCATGTGAGGTGTTGCATAGATCGCAAACCCCGGCGTTCCCTGATACCAGACCGTGGGGGCTATGCGGTCCGTTGGAAAGTCCACGGGGCTATCTTGTAAATAACATAGGTAGGCACGTTCTGGAGGAATCCTGAGGGTGAGTCCCTTTGGAGTAACGTGGATCTCGGCCTGCAACTTTCCCAAGTCTCTTCCCAGTAAGTTAACTGGACACTCCGGCATAACTAAAAAGGAGTGTGTAAGCAACGGACCCCCAGCCGGGCAAACTGCAAGGGTATGGCTGACAGGTACCATTTGCTCGCTGCCAGTGGCGCCAACTACAGGCGTGGTTAGGGTCTCAACGATGGGGATGGTCGGGTCATTAAGAACACTAAAGGTAGCCCCTGTATCTACCAAAAAAGAAAGTTGTTTTCCTCCCACTGTCATCTCAACCAGGGGCTCCGGGGAAGCAGGGAGACCCCTAGAGCCGCATCAGTAGAGTTCTGGTGTTTCCGGGTAGAATTCCGGGGCCTGAGCACTCATAATGGGGTTAGGGGGTGGTCTAGGAGCTCGGCTAGGCAAATCACGTGGAACAATGGGTTCTCAGTTGAAGCGGACCCTGCGGATGTCCGGGCGTCGGGGAGGCTGTTCTCTTTGCTGGCTCCAGAATCTCGGGTGGTTACGGTAAGAAGGAGCCGGACTATAGGGAGCCGGATTATAGGGTGGTGCCTCAGGGCAGTCCCGTCGCCAGTGGCCCGGTTGATGGCAGTAAGCGCAGGAATCCTGGCGGAAGCGCAGAGGTCTGGGGTCCCTGTCTCCACGGGAATAGGGTTCAGGCTCGGGCCGGTCGAGTCTGTCAGTTATAGCTGTGGCTATGATATTTGCCTGAGTGCGGGCTTGGTAATACATTTGGTTGTCTTCTCGCTGGGCGTAAACAGTTTGTGCTGTTTGCATCAAAGTCTCTAGGGACTCAGCAACAGGGGATTGCATTTTTTGTAATTTGCGATGGATATCCGGGGCACTTTGACCAATGAAAGAGATCTTAAGGGCGGACTCAGTGGTTGGTGCATCCGGATCTAAATCAGTATGTCTCTGAAAAGCGTCTTTAAGGCGTTGTAAGAACTCGGTGGGGAATTCTTTAGGTTCCTGTGTAAGCTGATGAACTTTGTGAAAGTTAACTGTTCTGGGGACCCCCTTCTTGAATCCCACAAGGAAGGCTTTGCAAGCCTGCTGGAGCGCGAGCCGGTCATTAACCACATTGGGGTCAAGATTAGAAGCGGGCGAAAAAAGTTCGGCAGCTGGGGGCCATCCTGCCTGATCATTTTGATCACCGTGGCCTAGTCTGTTGTCCTCATAGAATGTCATGGCTTCCTTAAGGACGTGAGTCTTTTCTTCTATGGTTAGGAAGGAAGACAGCAGTGTAAACATGTCTGGAATAGAGGGCTTATGCGTGCCAATTATGCGTTGCACTAAGTCGACATACTGCTGCGGGGATTCTCGATATGGTGGGAGACCATGGCGCCAATTATGGAGGTCCGTGGTGGTGAATGGGGTGTGGACGTACACCAGGCCCTGTGGCCCGGGGACCTGTCGGAGCGGTGCCTGGATTGCCGGAACATGAGTGGCAACTCCATATGGAGTATTCAGGCGAGTATGTGGAGGGCTTAGCACCGATGCTGAATCGGGTGGCAAGGGGCTCAAAGGGTCTATGATTTTCTTGTAGCTCTCACCCCCAGATGCGGTAGCAAGTGTAGGGGGCTCGTCATCCGGTCCCCGAGGGGTTTCTGGGACTTGGGGCTTTGTGGAGATTGTGTCCAGTACTTTCTCCATAAGGTGCACCATGTCATGCAGCACTGCGGCACTGGTTGTTGCATTTTCCTTTATTTCAGGGCACGTCATCGGGGCATTCAAAACATTGTAGGGGGTTCCTGCTTGGGTAGCAGCGGCTGCCGGTTGTGCTGCGGCGGCCAGTTGAGCTGCGGCGGCAGGCTGAGCTGCGGCGGCAGGCGGGGCTGCGGTGGCCAGCTGGGCTGCGGTGGCAGGCTGAGCTAGGGCGGCAGGCAGGGCTGCAGCGGCCAGCTGGGCTGCGGCGGCAGGGTGAGCTGTGGCGGCAGGCAGGGCTGCGGCGGCCAGTTGAGCTGTGGCAGCAGGCTGAGCTATGGCAGCAGGCAGGGCTGCGGCGGCCAGCTGGGCTGCGGCGGCAGGCTGAGCTGCGGCGGCAGGCGGGGTTGCGGCGACCAGCTGGGCTGCAGCGGCAGGCTGAGCTGTGGCGGCAGGCGGGGCTGCGGCGACCAGCTGGGCTGCGGCGGCCAGCTGGGCTGCGGCGGCAGGCTGAGCTGCGGCGGCAGGCTGAGCTGCAGCGGCAGGCAGGGCTGCGGCGGCCAGCTGGGCTGCAGCGGCAGGCTGAGCTGCGGCGGCAGGTGGGGCTGCGGCGACCAGCTGGGCTGCGGTGGCAGGCTGAGCTGTGGCGGCAGGCGCTTGGGCAGCCGGAACTACTGGCGGGGCTGCAGCGGCAGGCGCTTGGGCAGCCAGAACTACTGGCGGGGCTGCAGCGGCAGGCGCTTGGGCAGCCGGAACTACTGGCGGGACTGCAGCGGCAGGCGCTTGGGCAGCCGGAACTACTGGCGGGGCTGCAGCGGCAGGCGCTTGGGCAGCCGGAACTACTGGCGGGGCTGCAGCGGCAGGCGCTTGGGCAGCCGGAACTACTGGCGGGGCTGCAGCGGCAGGCGCTTGGGCAGCCGGAACTACTGGCGGGGCTGCAGCGGCAGGCGCTTGGGCACCCGGAACTACAGGCGGGACTGCAGCGGCAGGCGCTTGGGCAGCCGGAACTACTGGCGGGGCTGCAGCGGCAGGCGCTTGGGCAGCCGGAACATAGGGTGGAGGAAAGAAGATCCCTTCAATTTCTCTGCAGTGCAACACCCTCACTCTTTCCGTTGGGTGTGTTTCTTTTGAATAAATTGTACTCTTCCAGTGCTGTGTGCCAATTATGAATATCATCCCACCAAGTTTCAGTGATGCCTACCACATCATATTTGTTTTCCTGAGTTAGGAAATTAGGAGTTAGGTTTTGAGTACCACCTCCTAGTGTCTCTGTTGTAATGTCCTGTGCTTCTCCATCCTGGCCTCCTGTGTTTGCTTTCTTGGCCCCAGTCCTTGGCTGCGTACAGTATTTCTTTTAACGTACACTGTCCTTATGAGACTGGGAGAGGTGCATGCGAAATACTTCCTTTCCAGTGTTTGTCAGCTCTATTCCGTCTCTTCCCAGGAGTCCTTCATGAAGTTCATGAACCAGCTAGGCCATTGGCATAGAATCTGAACATGTAGCCAAATTTGGGATCGTGTTCTCTCTTCTTGTGCTGAGATCCTCAACTGGAAGAACTGAGGAAAAAACGACCTATACTCCAGGTTCTTCACCCCTGTGCCCTAGGCTTTGTACTCTCCAGAGATTCATTTGAGATCTCTTCTGTTGATATGTAAGTGGTATATGTAAGTTCTCCAAAGCTGATGTCCAAAGCTGGTCAAACAAGTTGCTAGGGGCAGTCTCAGGAATTCAATGGGAAAGTGGCAGCAGGAGTAAAAACAATACTGAGTAAACACATATTAACTGAAGAAACTTATTTTTGAGATTACAAAGATGGCAGAATAAAAATTATAGCACCTTTTGACAACTCACAGAAACTTCCCACAGAGACCTTCTCTTTTCAATTATTTGTGTATTCAACTTTGATCATATATGTTTGTCCAATGTAAACAAACAAATCTGCACATGTTGTTCCGCACATTGTTAGCCCTCCAAAATGGCAGCATATTTTTTTAAGAGCTCACCTCTTTCATTTTTAATTCTTGCAAAAATTTTTTTGATCCTGGAAGTCAGGCCAAATCTCTAGCAACTCCTGTGGCCCAAAGTGATGCACAACCACTAACTTGGAGAATTTGCACTTCTCATAGCGGATTTTATGTACGCTGAAGAGGCCCCAGGGACTGTTTGTCACACTGATGCCCAGTTCATACAAACAGATCCCTATGAAGGCATCTTCCATGTTAATTACCCTAATGGTATGAGCAACCTGGTAAATCTTCTGGGCCAGATCTCCAGAAAATACATACCCAAGGCCCCCACAGTAGGGTGGGTAAGTGTCATTGGGGTATACCTCCCAGGGCACATACCATTTATATGCTTTACTGCGCAATGGCTTTGTGTTCCGAAAGATGTATCCTGTCATGTAGGCTTTCTTTGGGGACTGGTGGGGCTGTAGCAGCTGTGACACCATATAGTTCACATTGAGAAAGACGTCATTGTCTACCTTCATCACATAGGTGGCATTGGGACAGAATTTGCTTATCCACTCCATGCCCATTAGAGTTTTCAGGGTAAGGTTGTTGTAAGTGTCCAGGAAGTCCTGCTGGATAATATCTTTGTGGATGGAACTCTCCTCTTCCAAAAGATTTTGGAGCCGGGATCCAAAGACTGGGTGGACAGCAGTCAGAAATAGGCGCACAATGGAAATACCAGCTACCGAGCTCTCATTGCCCCACGTATGCCTGATGGCTTGTCTTTCAGCAAAATCTTCAGGCTTAGTTACTACCAGCAAGACCAAAAAAGGGTTCCTTTCCTGACATTTATCTGGCTCATTGATAAGGAAATTATAGTCTTTAGAGTAAACAACTTCCAAAGGATGTCGGGTGGCTGTTAAAGGTGCAAGAGATTGCAGATCCAAAGAGCTGGCTTTATTTGTCTTCTCAAGTCTATCTTCCCATTCAAATTCCGGGATACTCTGAAATTCCTGCTGGAGATCTGCTGGAGTCTCAGGATGCTCTGTTTTAGTCCTCAGAACAATTAGGAACAGAAAGACGGAACAAAAGAAAAAGAGCACTACAGTTGGCAAAGTTTGCGTCTGGGATAGGAACATGGTGACACCCTCAAAGTCCGGAGGAGGAGGAGGAGGAAGTAGGACAATGTCTAAGAGGGAGGTTGTTGCTTACTTTGTCCTACTTTTCAGAGAGAACCTACAAAAGCGAAGAGAAAGGAATAATGTTACATTTGGTTCATAAGAAAATACTATTTGCTTTCCCACAAATATTTAACAAGCAAGTATCCATCACTCTATTTTATTTTCAGACTTATCTATAATTAAATATTCCCATACATGGTATACATTTTTTAAAATTACATTTTATTTTAAATTTTCCCCCAAATTTCTGAAATTCTTGACATGGTAGATATCTTGAACTTACAAGATACTTAAAAGATATTTTGAGAGCCAGTTTGTTCTAGTGGTTAAAGCTCCAGGCTAGATACCAGGAGACTGTGAGTTCTAGTCCGGCTTGAGGCACGAAGCCGGCTGGGTGACCTTGGGCCAGTCACTCTCTCTCAGCCGACAACATCAGGTTCAGGCGACAAGCCGGTTGATCAATTCCTGTTGCAACCAACGGATCAGCATTCGGTTGCTCTGAAAAATGGACCCTGCACCTGCGGGAAAACGCTAGGAAGAAAAAAAAAGTAGCTATACTAAACAAATAACTTTATTTCGGTCATTAAACTATTGGGTGATGGTTAACTATTTGGGGTTTCAGGCTTGAAGTAATCCAAACAACGTGTTGTAAGGCTAACAATATCTTTATTGATAGCATAAGGCAATAATGGATGTATAGTGCATTATTGCAAAAAGGTAAAATCAAAGCATAAGCAGAGTTCCATCACCAGAAGTGAGGAAAGAAAAACATCATGGTCTGTGCAAAGACCAGGCATGGTTACAGTTCAGATACAAGTACATGTAGATAGCAGTCTACATAAAGAACAGAAGGCATATATAAAGAACATAAGTGAGAACATAAGTATGAAGGAATACCCATGGTTCATAGCTCACATCTGATTGGTTCAAACATGGGCATCTCTTTCAGCATAGCATTTTGGTAGTAATTGTACTTACTATAAAGCGTCACACGATGGCAGTGTTGTGTATTGGCCTTTCCTCGAGCTACAGTTCTCTTGAGAACAATCGTGATAAGGGTTTATTATGGCTAGCTAGAGGGACATCTGCCGATTACGTCTCAAATGTTTTGAGAACCAAACTTTCACTGCAGAAAACAATGTAAATTGTTTTCACTTGTAACTTGTACTTTTCCACTCTCTGGCCAGACTCAGTGGAAAAAATGCCATGCATTTAATTCTGCATAGAATACTTTAACCAAATAACTTTAACACCCCTTCCGCATGGATTTTTGAAACGCTGTGGGGGAAAACTGTTATTTCAAAAGCACACAGACACAAATGATTTTATTTCAGACACATTTGCTCTAGCCCCAATCTGGTTACCATGGTTGCATGCTTTGTAGGAGAAAGTGCTTTCGTGAAAATGTCTGCAATGTTTAGCTCAGACGGACAATACTCTAATTGTATAAATTTTTCCTGAATTGCATGTCTTACATTTTGGTATTTCACATGGATGTATTTGGTGCGATTATTGACATTTTCCGAAGCAGCTAGAGATAGACAGGCCTGGGAATCTTCATACATTGTTATTGGTGAGATTATATCTACAGATAAATCTGTAAACAATTGTTTTAACCAATACATTTCATTGATTGCCTCACTAAGCGAGGCAAATTCAGCCTCACAGGTGGAAACGGTGATTAAATTTTGTTTTCTTGCTCTCCAGGCAATGGGTGTATTTGCAAACAAACAAACAAAACCACTCACAGACTTTCTGTCTCCCTCTTCTGCAAAAGAGACGTCAGCATAAATCACAGGCATTTCAGCCTTAGTGGCTGATATTTTAAGGCAAAAATCAGCTGTGCCTTTAAGGTAGCGTAGGACTCTCTTTAACCCTTTCCAATCTCGCATGGATGGTTTGGCAACCTTACGACTAAGCACTCCAACTGAGTAAGCTAAGTCAGGGCGTGTCCATTGTGTTAAGTGTAGCAAACTTCCTACAGCTGAGTGATACAATGCAGATTGAGAACAAGGTTCCTCACATGCATTACCCTTTAGGAAATCAAGAGTCATTGGTGTTTTGGTTGGTTTTGCATTTGACATTTCAAGTTGACTCAACAATTGGTCAATTTTTCTCTTCTGACTCAGATAGAACTCACCACTCTGAGCTCTAGTGACTTCAACACCTAGATAGTATTTCAGCTCACCTAGGTCTTTCAATTGAAAGTACTGTCTCAATTGTGTTGCAAACTCTTGTACAAGGTGCAAAGAACCAGTTGCTAGGCAAAAATCATCAACATACGTTAGCAACACTGTGTAATCACTTCCAGAACCTCTTACATACACACAAGGATCAGCAACAGACTTCTTAAACTTTAGCTCTTATCTAAACATTGATGCCAACAACGTCCGGCTTGCTTCAATCCGTACAGCGCCTTGCGCAGTCTGTACACCTTCTGAGAATTGTCACAAGCATAGCCAGGAGCCTGCTTCATGTACACAGTTTCAGGGAGCTCTGCATTCAAATATGCTGTGTCAACATCAAA
Organism: Charina bottae; assembly: GCA_023362775.1. Taxonomy (NCBI): domain Eukaryota; kingdom Metazoa; phylum Chordata; class Lepidosauria; order Squamata; family Charinaidae; genus Charina; species Charina bottae. The sequence goes on along the minus strand of JALMGJ010000021.1, from coordinate 4,903,295 downwards.
ATGATGGACAACAAGTCCACGCTGTGCAGCCAGAGAAAGTACCATACGTAAAGACTCTGGTCTAGCTGTGGGTGCATATGTGAGATCATAGTTCAAAAACCTCTCCTGTGCAAATCCCTGAGCAACAAGCCTGGCTTTGTACTGCACTGTATTATCAGGAAGAAGCTTCTTTCTGAAAACCCATCTGGAACCAACAGCTTTCTGGGATGGGGGCAAATCAGTGACCTCAAACACCTTTTGACTTACTAATGCCTCAAACTCCTTATCCATCGCTGTGTTCCACTTCTCTTGCTCTTCAACAGGCAGAAGCAACATCTCCTGGAAAGACTGAGGTTCACAGGTAATCTGACACACTCTCACCTGCTGAATCACAAATATGTCAGGCTTCACACCCTTTGTGGAGCATGCAGACCTACGAGGAATTACCACTGCCTCTTCCTCATCACTGTCCTCTGCCTTTTCACTACCTGATTCCCCCTTCAGATCCTGAACTTGCTCAGGTGAAATTTCCTCTTCCTTCACCTGAGGGGATCCTCTCACCACACTAGGAGACTGGGAACCAGAAGGCAGCTGAACTGGTTGTTGTCCAGCCACAGGAGCATGGACAGTTGGCTGTACACTAGATTGCAACAATACCTCTGAACTAGCATTCAACCTATCCCAACCAGTAGGGTGCTCAAAATTAGCACTTCTGGAGACTACCACACGACCATAGCCTGCAGAAAAACAGTAACCCTTGGATCTAGATGAATAACCAACAAACCTTAAGCGTTGTGCTTTTGGCTGGTTCTTCCTTCGCTGAGACTTAGGAATATGCACATATGCAAATGTTCCAAAAACACGCAGATGCTTCAGCGAAGGGCGCTTGCCAAACAAAAGGAAATAAGGAACTTCATTCACAGCTGAATTCCACACCCTGTTAGTCAGATACACTGCAGTCACGGTAGCCTCACCCCAAAAACGGGCTGGCACCTGGGCATCTAACATCAGGCTATTTCTAATGGTATTAACAACACCAATCTTCCTTTCAGCTATTCCATTCTCAGCAGGAACACCAACATTGGCAAGTCTATGGGAGATTCCTTTTCTACGAAGCCAATTCTGAAACTCATGGCCTAGAAACTCTCCTCCACAATCCGATTGAAATTGACCTACATGATAGCCATAGTTTCTCTCCACCATTGCAACAAACTCCTTAAAGCGAGCAAAAGCCTCCGCTTTAGATTTGAGCAAATAACAAAACGTATAGCGAGTATGGTCATCCACCAAAAGGAACATGAAACGCGCCCCCCCTTCACTAGGAGCATTGGGGCCGGCTAAATCTCCATGAACCAACTGAAAAGGCCTAGTTGACACCCGGTCACTTTTTCTAGCAACAGGAGCAGCCTTAATTTTAGATTGTTTGCACACAGTACAATCAAGAAAGTCATCACACTTTTTGGATCCTAACTCAGGATACACCTTGGCCAGTTGGGACAAACGTCCCCACCCGGGATGTCCCAGAACTCTGTGATAATAGTGAATGCATTTGTTATGTGGGGGAACATTGGAAATACAATTTCCTGACACAATCCCCTGCTTAGGAAGCATTTCATACAATTGATTCACTAACCTCCCCCTAGCACATTCTATCCCATCTTTTTCAATAGAACATCCAGTACCCTTGATCACAACAGTATAACCAGACTTTACCAGGGCTGGAACGCTAAGGAGGGAAAAGTCAAGTGTAGGTACACACAACACATTTTGCACATTTATCCCCAAACAAGGAATGTATACTTCACCCTGAAAGGACACATCAGCCATAGATCCATCAGCCAGAGCAACCTGTTGGACTTTAGGCTTGCTTTTTGATAACAACAACTGTTCATTGTTGACAATGATTTGACTACAGGCTGAGTCCAAAAGCCAAGTCTCTGGGGAACGTCTACTCACAGCCGTGAGCAAAGCAGACACCTGGGTACGTTGTCTAGGCGCTTGTTTCCCCTTCTTTCGCACGAACCTCTTTCCACTGGCTCCACCGGCTGGGCGAGGTGGCTGGGGACAGTTTCTCATGAAGTGTTGGGTCGAGTTGCACCGGAAACATCTCCTCACAGCACACGCAGCCTCTGTTCCAACTGGAAAACGCTGAGCTGAAGCCTCAGGAACAGCAACAGATGACTTACTCTGCATCTTCTCCAAATCACGAGCTTGCTGGATTTCTTGCAGCCGATTTGTAAGATAATCCACAGTTAGGTCTTGGGGCCTCAACGTCTGAGTTGCCTCGATGAGCATGTCAAAGCTCCTGTCCAAGCTTGACAGGATGATACAAGCTCTCTGGGTATCAGGGATCACAACATCCCGGTCCTCAAGTTCAAGAAACAAAGTCTTGACTTTATGGAGGTGGGTCATCACGTTTCCACCGGGCTGCAGCTTCAAGTTGTAAAGCTGACGTGATAGACCAACAATGGCAGCAGAGGTTTGCTTGGAATAAAGGGCTTTAAGAGCTTCCCAACAGGCATGTGCAGTCTCCAAATTACTGATATGCAGTAGCTGTGATGATTCTCGTCCCAGAATCAAATTGCCATAAGCACGATCCAAACACAACTGCACTTCATCAGTAATAACACCAGCTGGAGGTGCATCTCTCACATACTTCCACAAACCTTTTAGGAAGAAAGACTTGATCTTCACACACCAGGTCCGATAGTTTGTGCCATTCAAACGCTCAAAGGGCAGACTGGTTAGCCCTGCAGCAGCAGCCATGCTGACCACTCAAAGAAAACACATTTACTTCAAAATGCAGCCTTAAAAACAAATCCCGTTGTTACAGCTAGATCCAGCGCAGCAAAGAAAACGCAAAATTCTCTCTGGGCCCATAACCTATTGGGTGATGGTTAACTATTTGGGGTTTCAGGCTTGAAGTAATCCAAACAACGTGTTGTAAGGCTAACAATATCTTTATTGATAGCATAAGGCAATAATGGATGTATAGTGCATTATTGCAAAAAGGTAAAATCAAAGCATAAGCAGAGTTCCATCACCAGAAGTGAGGAAAGAAAAACATCATGGTCTGTGCAAAGACCAGGCATGGTTACAGTTCAGATACAAGTACATGTAGATAGCAGTCTACATAAAGAACAGAAGGCATATATAAAGAACATAAGTGAGAACATAAGTATGAAGGAATACCCATGGTTCATAGCTCACATCTGATTGGTTCAAACATGGGCATCTCTTTCAGCATAGCATTTTGGTAGTAATTGTACTTACTATAAAGCGTCACACGATGGCAGTGTTGTGTATTGGCCTTTCCTCGAGCTACAGTTCTCTTGAGAACAATCGTGATAAGGGTTTATTATGGCTAGCTAGAGGGACATCTGCCGATTACATCTCAAATGTTTTGAGAACCAAACTTTCACTGCAGAAAACAATGTAAATTGTTTTCACTTGTAACTTGTACTTTTCCACTCTCTGGCCAGACTCAGTGGAAAAAATGCCATGCGTTTAATTCTGCATAGAATACTTTAACCAAATAACTTTAACATAAACAGTACATAAGTAGATATTTTGTACTTACATTCTTTGAGAAGGAGATAATTCTTGAGAAAAGTTGCCAAAATACTGACACCACCTCCCTAACGTCTTTGTAATGTTTTCACAGAGTAGCAGAATAGATCATCCATGCTGGTTTAAACGAAGCGTAGAAACAGGACTGAATCAATGCTTCGGTTGCTGGTTTGCTGATCCAACAGCACCATTTGAAAAATTGAAAAAAAATGTGTGTGGTGGGGGTGTCTGGGAAGAACTGGTCCTGCCTCCTAGGCATAGACCAAAGCTAAAGTCTTTTAAATATTTGGGTCACTTACATTTAGAGTGAGGTGCCACTCTCCTAAAACTTTGTAACAAATACTGATGGCCACGTATGACTTAATAAGTAGTTAATTTTGTAGGGACCGAACTGTGAGTAGTTATAATTCCTGGTAATACTTTAAAACCAGCAGATTTTTACATGTTTTAGTTTTAGTAGATAGGTGATTCAGATTACTTGGTTGCTGTCAATGAAGCATCAGCTGACTGATACCACAGTTAAGGCTCTTCTGTCATAGTTGCTCCAGATGTTCCTCAAATCCTACATGCAGGCCAATTTGTGCTGTGCTGTCTCATCAAAAACATTGCAAAAATGCTTAGAGCAGGGGTTGGCAAACTACAGCTGGTGAGCTAAATCCATCCTGCCACCTGTTTTTATATGACCCACGCAGTAAGAAAGGACAGGCAGGTAGGTAGGCAGCAGACTGCCAGACCTGAGCCTCAGCTGAGCTTCTGGGGTAAGGGGCAGGGCTGAAGGCCAGGGGCAGGTTGTCCTAGACGTAACTGTCAGCCTATCAGTGGCCTCCTTGCTGATGGGCCAACACTCTCCAATGGCTGCTGTGCTCTTTGGTCTGCAAACCTTCCAGCCCTGGAGGCTGAGGAGGGGCGGAATCTGCCTCTTTACAAAAAAGGTTTGCCAACACCTGGCTTAGAGAATTAAGATGGAATTTAGTATCCTGTATTATCCCCAAAACAATGGAAGACTGGAATGGGAAAGTGCTGAGATAAAAAAGCAACTTACAAAGTTGTTGGTTAAGAGATTCAAAGACCTGTACCCATTAATCTCACAAGCTTTAATAATTTTTCCCAATTCAATACAAAAATAATACTTTATGAAATGTTTGGCGCTTCATTATATTTTTCCTCTCCAGTCACAACTGACATCTCCAGAAGAGACCAGTTGTTCACCAAGTGTGAACTTTGTTAGGGCATCATAGATGAAAACCAGCACTTTAAATTGCATTGGAAGCTAATAGGGAGCCAGTGCTCAGCCTGCAATGCAAGTGTAATATGATCCCACCAGCAACTGGCAGCAGCACTTGTGCCACTGCATTTTGCACCAGCTGAAACTTCCAGATGGTCTTTAAAAGCAACTCCGTGTAGACTGTGTTGCAGTAGTCTAAGCAGGTGGTGATGAGTGCATGAGCCACTGTAATGTCCTCATGATAAGGCCACAACTCGTGCACCAGCCAAAGGTAAGCCAAAGCTCCCCTGGCCACAGTTTCTACCTGCTGATCCAGCAGCAGCCACAAGTCCATGAGGATCTGGAGAATAGTGCAACCCCATCGAGAGTCCTCGCTGGGACCATGGAGGTACCCTGATGTATAAATAGTAACTCTATCTTGCTTCAATGCAAGCCTGTTTTCTCCCCATCTAGACCCAGTCTCCAGGCATTGAAACCAGACTTTGACAACATCTTCAATGCAGCCCAGGGTTGTGATATAAAGCTGGGTATCATCAGCATACTGATGACTTCCCCCAGTGGCTTCATGTAGATGTTAATTAGCCGGGGAGAGATAACTGAGAGGGAAATATCACCATACCGATCTCTCCTCCCTGACTATCACTTCCTGGAAGAAGTGGAACCACTGCACCACAGTGTTTCAAATCCACAACCCCTGCAAATGGTCCAGAAGGATACCATAGTCAAAGGTATCAAAGACCACTAAAAGGTCTAAAAGAACCAGGACGCACACACTTCCCCCATCCAGGTCTCAACACAGGTCATCCCCTAAAGCGACCAGTGCTGCCTCTATCCCATACCCATGCCTGGACCCTGACTGATAAGAGTCCAGATAGTCTCCTTCCTCTATGGCACTCTACAGTTGGTCCTGAACCACCAACTCAACAATCTCACTAAAAAAGGAAGGTTGGTGACCAGGCAGTAATTGTCTAATACTTCTGGGTCCAAGGAGGGCCTCTTAAGGAGGGGGGATGCACTATTGCCTCTTCAAGGACTGCCAGCATCATCCCCTCCCACAGAAAAGCATTCAGAACCTCCCAAATCCAGAGAACTACCCTCCTTCCAATTCCCCAAAGGAGCCAGGAGGGTCAAGGATCCAGGCCACAGGTGGCAAGGACATCCCAGAGAGCTCTATTTCTTCATAGAAACGGGGGCAAAAAAGAATCCCAGATAACACAGCAAGATTATGCCCCAGTCACCACACAAGACCCCGTCTAAGTGGAGTCCAAACTTGAGCTACTTTTAGCAACTTTCATGGGAAAATGTTGTGCTAACTGTTGTCAGCCCTGTAATGTAGACCAGACTAGGAAACCAATGCCATATAGGTAGTCCTCGCTTGACTGCCTTGTGCAGCAACTGTTCGAAGTTACAACAGTGCTGCCACTTCTGGGTGTCGAGCTGAGCAGAGCGCTGAAATGAGGCTCTGAGCTTCGTTTCCACGGCTTCCAAATAGCGGCGATTAACAAGGAAGAGAATCGCCGAAAAATCACCCTTGGAGAAAGGGGGAGCAGGAGATTTACCACAAGGGCTGCCGGATTTGCTGCTCTCTGCAGATCCCCGTTTCCACTGCGGGAAAATGCAGATTGAAGCGGCGAAGGGTGGCTGGGATTGTCAATAAGCTCTCTGGAAGCCGCGAAGCTGGAAAAGTTAAGTAGCTCTCTACTCGACCTTTTAGTTGCACTATTTAGTTTTCTTTTAAATGTTAATTGCCTAATTAAGTGCTAAGGTTTATCTCTGGACTTGTTAATTAATTGCTAGAAGTGGTCTTTTCTTTCCTGTCAAAGACTGTTAAAAGGTGGGAAGGAAAAGTTAATTGACTTTACCATGAAGGAAGGTGATCTGCCTATTATTCTCACTTTTACTTGGATTTAAAGTTTCTACTTATTGGCTACTATATATATATTTTCACTTTGGGAATATTTTATTTTAATTTTGTTTCTATATGGAATAATTAATACTCTGCCTTCTATTTTTCTTGGTGAAGATTGTTGGGAAAGAAAAAATATTCTTTTTTCTTTTACAAGCCTTGTATTAATTTTTTATATACTGTTTGGATTTATTATATTTGGATTATTATTGCCTCCTTTTCTCTTTTTATATATTGCAAATAACTCTATTATAAAATTTTTTTTTACTTCAGTAACTTTTGGCTGGACTGAAGAGTACTAGTGGGCGTGAGAAACCTTGGATCTGTTTACTTTACTTAGGACTGTTTTGACTATAGTGAGGGGAGGAAAAAAAAGGCTGCCATCTGTTGCTTCTTACTTTTGAGATTATATAGACTTATTCACCCAATGGATTACAAATGAACTTTGAAGACAATTATTTTTAAAGGATTGTTTTTATTTTTAGGGGGGGGGAAATTTTTCCCCTCTTTTTTTAGTTCCGTTTTGGCTGGAACTACTGCCTTTTGTATCTTTTATTTTTTTGGTATTGTTTATTTTCTTTCCCTCCCTTCCTTTTTTCCCCTTTCTCCTCTCTTTTTTTCTCTTTTACAGGAAAACTATTTACACCATGGCGTCTGTGGTATTGAAGAGGAGAGATAAAGATAAGGAAAAAGAGGCTGGAAGAGCATCTACTGAACCCGTGTCATCTGTTCCAACAACAGAAACTCCACCATCGGAAATGAAAAAAATCCTTGAAGCAATTGCAGCATTAAACAAGAAAGTGGAAGATTCATCAGCCAATTTGGGCCAGCAAAACAAGCAGATGGAAGAACAAATTGCATCCTTAGATAAGAAGATATACCAAAAGATGGAAGATATGAAAAAAGAAATTACCCAAGAGATAAAACTTGAGTTTAAAAGAGAAATACAAACGGTTAAGGAGGTTGTGAATTCTCTGTCAGGAGAACTTAAAGATACACAAGGTCAGATACAAAAATTAGAAGACAAATCAGAATATGCCATTAAAGAGATTGAACATAATCTAGATATCACAGCCTTAGCAGAAATGAGAGAGAAAGAACACATCTTGAGATTTAGAGCAGTTCCAGAACAAGTAGATGAAGATGTGAGAGAAAGGATGATTTTTGAATTGGCTAAATTTTTGGAGATAAAAGAACAAGATTTAGATTTGGAGATAGACAAGATATTTAGAGTAAATTCACGTTATGCTAAGGAAAGAAAAGTCCCTAGAGATATATTGATATATTTTGTAAGAAAAGTGACAAAAGAGCAGATCTTAAGGAAACATTATAATACTAGATTAAATATAGAAGGGAAGGAAATAATTGTATTAAAAGAAATTCCTTTGAGAATATTAAGGAAAAGAAAAGATTATTCTTTCCTTATAGACAAATTAAGGTAACATAGCATTTCATTCAGATGGGAAAAATTGGAAGGCGTATCGTTTGAGTTCAAAGGACAGAGATTCAAAATAACTTCCATTTTAAAAGCAAAAGCTTTTTTAGAGAAATATAAGAAATGGGTTTACCAGAAGGAGAATTGACAAAAGGAGGAGAAACATCGAAAGACAAAGAGAAGACTGAAGATCTATCTGAGAAGGGAGCTACAGGTGTGGACTTAACAAAGGGATTTTAAAGAATAAAATGCCAATGGAATTTAAATATCTGACATGGAACATTAATGGAGCTAATTCTCCACAGAAAAGAAGAAAGATATTTCACTTTTTGAAAAAACAGAAATTGGACATAAGTTGTTTACAAGAGACTCATATTTGTAAAAAAGACACTAAATATTTGATTCAAAAACAGCTTGGAGAAGAATTTATTTCGGCTGGATATAAAAAAACTAAAGGGGTAGTCTTATATGTACAACCAAAGTTAAACCCAAAATTGATATTAGCTGATGAAGAGGGTCGATACATTGCAGTAGAAATCAACATACAAGGAACTAAAACACTGATAGTTGGACTTTATGCACCGAATATGGATAAAGGAGTATTTTATAAAAATTTGATGGATAAACTTTTGGACTTAACTTATGACAATTGGTGTTTGATGGGGGATTGGAATGGGGTAATTTACCCCAGACTAGATAGACAGTCACAAAAAGAAGTGAAGCAAACACAGGGAAGACTGCCACAAACATTTTTCGACTTGAAAGAGATGTTGGATTTACAAGACATTTGGAGATGTATGAATGGGACTTCCAGAGAATTTACATATTATTCAGAGAGATTTAAATCACATTCTAGAATAGATATGATTTTGATATCTAAAAATTTGATGATGGATATTAGCAAAGTTGATATATTACCTAAGACCTTATCAGATCATAATCCAGTAATGTTGACTCTTAAAGGGAAACGGAGTGTATTTAGATGGAGATTGAATGAGTCGCTACTACGGAATAATGATGTAGTTGATGTATGTAAAAAAAAATTAAGAGAATATTTTCAATTTAATTTGAACAAAGGCACTAATATTCAAACTGTATGGGAAGCCAGTAAAGCATATATGAGGGGTTATTTTATTCAATACAATGCTCAAATGAGGAAGAAAAAACAAAAAAGAATTCAATTGATTTTAGATGAAATTAAAAGTAAAGAGTTAGATTCGAGAGATAAACCAATGGATGACACTTTGCTCACTCAAATTAAATTTTTACAAAAGCAAATATCAATGATATTAACTCAAGAGATAGAGACTCAAATGAAATTTACAAAACAAAAATATTTTGAACATGCAAATAAACCAGGTAGATGGCTGGCTTATAAATTGAGGAAACAAAGACAAAAGAATTTGATTACTAATATTCAACATGAAGGAAAAACTCTGGTGAATAACACGGATATTCAAAAAGCCTTTCATGACTATTATTCTAAATTATATAAAAAACAAGATGTCAGCTTGGATGAGATTGAAGAATATTTGAACAAACAAAAACTAACTGTTCTTAATGACCAACAAAGATTGACATTAAATAATGTTATAACAAAAGAAGAATTGACAAAAGCTTTTAAGAAAATTAGTAGTGGAAAAGCTCCTGGACCAGATGGATTGTCAGCAGCCTATTATAAATGTTTTGAAGAGGATTTATGTCTACCTTTGCAGAAGACTATGAATTCTATTTTGGAAACAGGAACTATGCCTGAAACTTGGAAAGAAGCACATATAACATTGATCCCCAAAGAACAACAGGATTTAACATTAACTAAAAATTACAGACCAATATCTCTATTGAATAAAGACTATAAGATATTCACAACGATATTAGCAGAAAGAATGAAGAATATACTTAAGGATTTTATTCATCAAGACCAAGCTGGTTTTTTACCCAAGAGGCAAATTCGAGACAATGTTCGAAATATATTAGATGTAATTGAATATTTGGAACAACACTATGATAAACAAGCTGCCTTGATATTTATTGATGCGGAAAAAGCTTTTGACAACTTAAATTGGCTTTTTATGTTTAAAGTACTGGAAAATATGAATTTTGGAGGAAATTTTATAAAATGGATTAAATCAATATATACTCCACAATTTGCCAAAATAATTGTTAATGGAGAATTTAGTAAGACATGTGAAATCCAAAAAGGTACTAGACAAGGTTGTCCATTATCTCCACTTTTGTTTATATTGGTATTAGAGGTTTTACTTAGAGATATTAGACAGGATGATGATGGTATCAAAGTTAAAAAAGAAGTTTATAAACTAAGAGCCTTTGCTGACGACCTAGTCATTACCTTGGAGAATCCACTAGAAGGAATTGAAATATTAATACAGAAATTAAAAGACTTTGGTTCGCTAGCAGGGTTTAAAGTGAATTTACAGAAGACAAAAGTTTTGACTAAAAATATGGATTACCACCAACAAGAGAAATTGAAAGAAATAACAGGATATTCAATGGAAGAAAAAGTAAAATATTTGGGAGTATACTTAACAACTAAAAATGTTAAGTTGTTCAAGAATAACTATATTCCACTTTGGATGGATATTAAAAAGGATTTGGAACATTGGGAAAGACTGCAATTATCATTATTAGGTAGAATTTCAGCAATCAAAATGAATGTTTTGCCAAGAATTTTATATCTTTTTCAAACACTACCTATATTGGCATCAGAAGAACCTTTCAAACAATGGCAGCGAGATATTTCTAGGTTTATTTGGCAAGGGAAAAAACCAAGAATAAAATATAAAGTCTTGCAAGATTCAAAGGAAAGAGGCGGACTGGGTCTACCGGATCTGAAATTATATTATGCTGCTTGCTGTTTGGTATGGATAAAAGAATGGATAGTTTTGAAAAATGAAAAATTATTGAATTTGGAGGGACATGAATTAAGATATGGATGGCATGGATATTTGTGGTATGACAAAGTGAAAGTTAATGTGGATTTTAAAAATCATTATATCAGAAGATCTTTGTTAAGAATTTGGAATAAATATAAATTAATTTTATGTTATAAAAGACCTTTATGGATTTCTACACAAGAAGCATTTTATAGAACAGAAGTAAGAGTTAAAGATAAATGGTTGACTTACAAAGACTTTTTAAAAAAAGAACAAGGACAATATAAAACTAAATCAAAAGAAGAACTGGCTTTTGAAGGATATACTTTCCAATGGTTTTCATATATGCAACTTGTAGAAAAATTTAAATCAGACAAAAAAGACCTTGAATTTGAACAAAGTAAATCGGAATTTGAGATACAACTATGTGAGACAGATGACCATTTAATTGCCAAAATGTATAAATTATTGTTAAAAGGTGAGATGGTAGAGGAACAAGTTAAAGATTGTATGATTAAATGGGCAAAAAATATTGGTCATAATATTCAAATGCAACAATGGCAAGATATGTGGACTAAAGGATTAAAATTTACTTTGTGTTATAATTTGAAGGAAAATTTCTATAAAATGATGTACAGATGGTATATGACCCCACAAAAGTTAGCTAAAATGTACGGGAATGTTTCCAACTTATGTTGGAAATGTAAAAAAAAAGAGGGGTCATTTTATCATATGTGGTGGACTTGCGAGATTGCTAAGAAATTTTGGACTCAGATACATTCATTGATGCAAAATATTTTACAAATTCAAGTTCCACATAAACCAGAATTATTTTTATTGGGAATAACAGAAGAACAAATAGGAAAGAAATTTACAAGAATTATGCAATATATGGTTACAGCAGCAAGACTTATATATGCACAAAATTGGAAAAATCAGACTATACCTACAATACAGGACTGGATGTTAAAAGTAATGGAAATGGCAGAAAATGATAAATTGACATGTTTATTAAAAGAAAATACAAATTATTATATTCTTAAAGAGTGGAAACCATTAATGGACTATTTACAAAATGCAGGAGGGGTAAAGCTTATATGGGGTTTTGAAGATTAAAATATATATAAATTGATATATTAGACAGGAAATGTTTTACAATGTTATATATAGACCTAGCATGTAAGAGACTATTTTTTAAATCACTATGACCAGAGATAAATCGGAAGTTCTAATTTCTGTTTCATCTTTCTCTTTTTCTAGTTAATTTACTACACTTTTTTCTTTCTTTCTTTGATTTGTATTTCTATTTCTTTTTCCTTTTCAAACTTTTATCTATGTATATTTAAAATTCAATAAAATATATTATAAAAAAAAATAAAAAAAAGAAGTTACAACAGTGCTAAAAAAATAACTTTGCAACCAATCCTCATATTTACGACCATCACAGTGTCCTGCAGTCACGTGATCGCCATTCGCCTGCTTCGCAACCAGCTTGCAACAAGCAGAGTTAATACAGAAGGCGGAAGTAAAATCTTGCAAGTATGAATCTGCTTTCCCCTCGCTCACTTTATCTTCATGTGAAGTAGGGAGTGCTTGTCTTAGATGCTTTCTCATGTTATTTTCTTGGCCCAGGCTCAAGCCCCTCTTATCTGACCATTGCCTTGGTAGTGGCTGTTCCTCCTGTCCTTCAAGGCCATTCCCTCTTCCCTATATAGCAGAGCTTCCCAAACTGTGTGTCGCGACACAAAAGTGTGTCGCCACACACAGTCTGGTGTGTCGCCACACAACCCGGAAGCGCTGATCATCATCAGCGCTTCCGGGTTTTCCCGCGGCGACACACCAACGGCGGTGTGCAAAAACTGAAAGCGGCAGCAGCGCTTCCGGGGTTTTGCGCGCTGCCGCAACGGCGGCACTTCCGGGTTTTCCCGCGGCAACACACCAACGGCGGTTGGTGTGTCGCCACGGGAAAACTTTGGAAAGCCCTGCTATATAGGCTGTTACCCATAATGGAAAAAAAAACATAATGGAATTAGCTACCTAGCAACAAAACACCAACGCAGTAACACTTCACCTCTCTTATCACCACAGAGTAGGCCCATGCTTGGGCAATCACCTGTGCTCAGTCAGATTCAGTCTTTGTTATTCTCCACCTTTGTTTCGCACTGAAGGTGTTGCCTAGCCTGGCAATGAAACGTCTGCAAGAAAACAGCCAGGCTCAGAGAGCACCAAGGACTCCATTCTCTACCTGTGCTGCAGGCATTGCTTCTGCCACTTCACCCTCCAGAGGTCCTCAGAAAACCAATGACTGCCTGAGATTGGCTGACAGGGAGAGGCTGCTTGGGAGCCATTTCATCAATGGCCCAAGATGCCATCCCTTGTGAATCGTGGACCAGGTCCTTGACCAGCTCACCCACCAGATTATCAGGGAAATCCCCAAGTGCCTGCCAAAAACCATTCAGATCCATAAGGGATCTGGGCAGGACCATTCAAATGGATCCAGCCCTGCAGAAGGAATGGGTGGTGGTCAATTGCATCTGGAGCAGAAATTGATCTGACTATGAGAAGGATCTCCACCAGCAAGCCAGCAACCAGATCAAGAAACCTGGGAAAGGATCCCAGTCAGTGGCAGGGTGTCAGTACACCAAAAGTACACCTTAACTTGTCCCTACAGCCCAACCTAACCTATGAGCATTCATACCCCACTACCTGAGGAACAGTAACCTTGGACACTGTCCAGATAGGTTGATGCCACTGAATTGCCCTGGCACTGAGGTTGGTACATGACCAGAAACCTGGCCGGACAAATTTCTGAGAGGGTAACGTCCCCAAGAAGGGACAGCCAAGTTGGAAGAGGAGATTGCCATCAGATTGGAGACCTCCCCTCTCCTGGAGTAGCCCACCTAGCACCCCAGCTGTATCTGTCCTGGCCCAACAGCAATAGGATATGACAATTGTGTTCCACCCCCTCCCTACTCTGAGCTCCAACCCCACCTAACACAGGAGATGGTTACCTTCCCTGTCCCTTCCAAACACACCACCACTCCACCCATCCCTAGTGGGGCCAGCAATCTGGTAACAAAACCACTCATGCCAGCCCCTCTCTTATATATCTTGTTGTGTGTGTTGGTGGTAGCTGAACTTAATCCAAACATTTTAAAATAAAATAACTTTATTTTCCTAACTCCCTGTGTTCATTATGACCTGAGAAAAATTGAGGAAGGTAAATGGTATAAATTCCAAAGTACTAAAACACCTGGGCTGAGCTACCAAATTAATCTGGAATGCTGCCAAGTGTATGCAGGGGCTAAACTTTCTCCCAACCAATCCTCCTAATTTAATACTGTCATTTACTGCTCACACTTATTGATGTAATAAAACGAAAAAGTTGATTGTTCTGTTAAGATCACCTCCGCTTTTCATTCTGGGAAAACACCTGGTAGCATAACTACTGACTGAAGCAGCCACCAAATCCTGGAAATTTGACTCAAGATCCTGGAACGCCACTGATAAGGACGGAAGCAAGAACGTCCTTCCAGTGGCTCCCTTCCAGCGCTGCACTGAATGCCAGGATGCCCTCCCCTCCTCTTACATGGGTTGACAAAATCCCCTCTCTGAGTGCGAGAAAATCGAAATAACTCTATGTTGGTCTTCATTTCTCACATTCAACTGTGGCCCACCTTAGAGGGAACACAGCAAAATTCACAGGCATACCCTTCGTCTCATTTCTGAATCGGACCAGTGGGTTTAATATTAAACAATTGCAACACAATTACTTATTCAGAACAGCAAACTAGTGTCTGGCCTTGACCAGTAGAATCTGAGCACATCTGAACATAAAGGCATCTGGTTTGACCAAAGATAACTTCTCCTCCTCCTCCTCCTCACTCAAGGAAAGTATTTCCTCAAAGGAAGAAAAAAATCTGAATGAGTCACTAAGACTCCTTAGTGTACTTAGTGTAATGAATAACGGTGATTTCCTCACAAGTATTTATTCAAGCAAGAGAAAGACATGGGTGGATGAAACCAGAAGTGCGTCAAGATTTTACAACTTGTATGACAGTATGTAGGGCCAAGTTAACTTTTACCACACTGCCAAGAACAAACAAATAGACAAACAAACCAAAAAAACTTTTTCGGTACATTCAAGTCAGTGTGGACTCCTGGCAACAGCCTGAACAAGTCCCTGCATTTTCTAGGCAAGATTTCAGAAGTGGTCACAACAACAGCTATCAAGAACTTCAAAACTATCTGCTACTGCATAAGGTGATGTGGAATCCCTCATATATAAACACAGGAAGAGCACATAATTTCTATAACCTACTGTGAAATTGTACTCAAGGAAACTCAGTATGAATCAATCAATAGTGCTTTTCAAATTTGGTTGAGATGGTAGTGAATAGTTCTCTGCTAAAGTACTTTTAAGCCACCCAGATGTTCTCCAGCAAAGGAAGGAAGACTCATGGAACCTGTACCCACTTTACAATCTTGGTCTCAAACTCTTACAAGTATGGTGGTAATGATGATGGGGGTCTCCAGGTATGGACAGCTTCTAAATAGGTTAATGGTGCCAATTTGAGAAAGGATAACTTCCAAGTTGGAAGAATATCTCAAAGTTATTGTCTTACTCACTCCTGAATTCCACTAAGCAGAATCTCAGAATGAGCAGGCCTCCAATCACATCTACTACTTAATGAAGTCCAACTACTTCATCCTTCAGACTATAGACTGCTTAGCCAAATCTCCCCAGCTTAATGTGCTTTTTAAAGAGACAAATAGATAAACTTGAAAATGTGTTCATTCCTGTGCTATGTGGGAATTAGTCTTATAAAGGTATTACACTGTTTTTTTATTTTTATTTTTTATTAAACTATTACTCCTTTTGGGCTTTTATCAAATGAACTAACATAGCTGTCTATATTTTTTAAAATTTGTCTAGCCCAGGGGTCGGCAAACTTTTTTTGCCGGGAGCCATTTTGACATGCTCGTGCACATTTTGAAGTGCTCGAGAGCCAGGGGGCGGGGTTTGCGGGCGGGGGCCAATCGCGTGGAAGGGGGCGGGGGAGGTTTGGAAGAAGAAGGGAAAGAGAGGCTCGACTGCTTCGGCGGCGGTGCTTCCAGGTTGTCGCTGCGGCGGCAACGGCTGCCCCTTCGAAAGGGCAGGCTCCGGGGACCCCGAAAATGCCCTCAGTTTAGGCAGGGAGGCTGCGCGCAAGCTGCGCTCAGCTGTTCTGCGGGGAGAATTTCCACCCCAGGGCAGCGTGTGCATGTGGGGAGGGGAGGTTTCTGCCTCCCTGCCGGAACTGAGGGCATTTTCGGGGTCCCCGGAGCCTGCCCTTTCGAAGGGGCAGCGGCAGCAGCAGCAGCAGTGCTGCCCCTTCGAAAGGGCAGGCTCCGGGGACCCCAAAAATGCCCTCAGTTTAGGCAGGGAGGCTGCGCGCAAGCGGCGCTCAGCTGTTCTGCGGGGAGAATTTCCACCCCAGGGCAGCGTGTGCATGTGGGGAGAGGAGGTTTCTGCCTCCCTGCCGGAACCGAGGGCATTTTCGGGCATTTTCCATATAGTTACTACTATATGGAAGTCAAGTCTCTCTTTTGAGCACTCTCTTTCAGAAGAGAGCTATTAAAAATTACAACTCCTGTAAATAGCAGATACCAGTTTAACTAGAAGAGACTCTCCAAAAGAAGAGGAATTTTTTTCTCCTTTATTTTTATTTTTTGCCTCTTTGGCAAAGCATCCTGTCCATTGAAGGCACGGTTTCATAGCCTTTTAAATAAGTACGCAAAAATATTGGCCTGCAAAACATTTTACTAGCCTGTTTTTTACTCATAAAAGGGACTATTAGACAGCCTCTATCCCATCTCTGCCCCCTCCTCTTGAAAGTAGTAATAGTGCAGATATCAGGACTGCAGACTTGGTTTCCATGCTGGGCACAGAAAGGCAAAGCAGAGAATACATGGAGTGACCAATGGAGCAGCCCACAGCCCTACTTACCAGCATCAAATTCTTTGTTCCCCCTGGTGATCAGCTGACAGCTTCAATACAAGACTGCTATAGAAAGTGCCATTCTCCGCTTTAGACTGGAATTGTAAACTTTATTCGGAGCCCAGCCTCCTTGTTCTCTTCCTGTCTGAAGCAGCTTCTGGCTTTCGTCTCAACCACTTCTCTGACATGCAGGTCTTACCTGTCTGGGGTGCCATTAATCTGAATGTGACTCTCTATATACTGTATGTAACAGCTCAGCTTCACACTTTCCTGAAAGAGGGAGTGGCTGGGATTTGCGTAAGGTGATAAACCTTTGCAGGTATTCTTGAAATGGTAAGGGCAACATTGCTGTGTTCAGTTGGATGTAATTAAAGTGTCTGAGCCAAAGTATCCAAAGATGAGCAGCCAAAGTTCAAAGAACATGGTGAGCCTGAAACCATGTTGCATGGTTTAATGTGCAGGGAGCTAAATATGGCAGCACACGTGTTCTACCTGGCTAAGGTTTATAATTATGTGCCATGTGATCATGGCCTGTAAAATACTTCTGAAATATACACTATCCTCCTGAAAGGCAAGTACTAAAAACAGAACCCCATGAATGTATTATGTCAACACATCCTCACAACTCACGTACTATGGCTTGAATGGGCCTCAGTAACCATTTTTAAGGGACATGTTCTCAGAGGTTGCCTCTGCCTCTCTCTCCAGGGCCACTGTGAAGGTAGCTTAAATAGTTCTACTGTTGAAGTAGTGATTTCCCTCTTCTTCCTTTTTTTTTTATAAATTTTATTAAATTTTAAATATACAAAGTTAAAAGTTGAAAATGAAACAGAAATAGAAATACAAATTAAAAAGAAAAGAAAAGTGTAGTAAAGTAAAAGAAAGAAAGAAACAAACAAACATAGAAATTAGATAACTTCCGATCTATCTATGGTCATAAAGATAAAATAGATAGTTTGTTCTTACATGCTGGCTAATCATATAACATTCATATATATTTCTTGTCTAATATACATTATTTATATATATATATTTAAATTATTTTATTATTTAAAATATATATTAAACACATATAAACAATTATACATATACTTACAATGTATACAACATATTTACATTTCAGACATTTTCACATACAAAAAGGACAATAAAAAGAGAAGAAGCAAAAAAAAAAAAAGGGAGGAGAAAGGAAAGGAGAGAGAAAGAAAAAAAAAGAAATAAATGACAACATATAAACTTTTAAAATACTTCCAGTTTTCTTCACGAAATTTTTTTTTGTTTCATATTGATTTACATAGCTTTTCTTATTCCGTTCCCCCCCTTTCCTTTTTTCCCCCCTTTTCATACTTCCTTTTTATAATTATTTCATTATATTTCATAAGTTTCAATATCTTATTCATTTCAGATATTCTAATAAATTTGCTTTTCTCTTATTTTTTCTTTTACTTATAATTTTATATAATTAAGTTGATCATGTATTCCTTTTGTATATACTTTAGGAAGGGGTTCCATATCAATTCATAGTCCTCCAATTCTTCGTCTTTCATTAAGTTTGTTAATCTGTCCATTTGAGTAATTTCCATTAGTTTTATGATCCATTCTTCTATTGTCAGAGTGCATTCTTGTTTCCAGTATTGTGCAAAAATGATTCTTGCTGCTGTTGTTAGATATAATAATAGTTTTTTGCTGCTATTGTTCATCTTTTTTTCCATTAATCCAAGTAAGTAGATTTCTGGGTTTTTTTCCATATTAGTTTCCAAAATTTTACAAATACACAGATGTATTTTGTCCCAGTATTTTTTTGTTTTTTTACAAGCCCACCACACATGATACATTGTACCCACTTTTGTTTTGCATTTCCAAAATAAATTTGAATTAATATGCTTCATTTTAAACAACTTCTCAGGAGACATGTACCACCTAAACATCATTTTGTATATATTTTCTTTTAGATTATTGCTCAATGTGAATTTAATATTTTTGTCCATATATTTTGCCAATCTTCATAGCTAATTTCATGCCTTAAGTTTTCTTCCCATTTAATCATATGATTTTTTATTTTTATGTCGTTGGTTTTTATTTCTAATAATTTTTTATATAATTTAGAAATCAAATGGTCGTTTTCGTTCCATAATATATTGTCCCATCTATTTTCTCTTTTCTCAAATTTAAACATTTTTTTATCTAATTTAAATTGTTCTTTTATTTGAAAATATGTAAACCATTGACATATGGAACCCTCTTTTTCCAATTCTTCTCTTGTTTTCAATTCATAATTTTGTTCATTAAATTTTAATAAATGTTGGTATCTCAACCATTTATTGTCACTTCTATTTTCTTGCCTGGCAAATGCCTCCTGAGGCGACATCCACAATGATATAGTTGGTAATAAAGACTTTTTGTATTTGTTCCATATTTTTAATAATGATTTTCTTATAATATGGTTACTAAATGCCTTATTAATTTTACTTTTGTTATACCACATGTATCCATGCCAACCGAATCGAATATCATGTCCTTCTAAGTTTAATAATTTTGTATCTTCCAATGTTATCCAGTCTTTTAGCCATACTAATCCACATGTTTCGTAGTATAATTTTAGATCTGGCAATCCCAATCCTCCTCTTTCTTTAGCATCTTGTAAATATTTTAATTTTATTCTGGGTTTTTTCCCTTGCCATATAAATTTTGCTAAGTCTTTTTGCCATTTTTGAAATGTTTGATCTATTATTACAATTGGTATCATTTGGAACAAATACAAAATTCTTGGTAATATATTCATTTTAACAGTAGCTATTCTTCCCAATAAAGATAACTGTAGCGATTTCCATTTTTCTAGATCTTTTTTAATTTCCATCCATGTTGTATTATAGTTATTTTTAAATAAATCTATATTTTTCGAAGTTATCTGTATTCCCAAGTATTTTATTTGTTTTACGTTTTGAAATCCTGTTTTTTGTTCTAGTTCAATTTGATCTTTCTTTGTCATATTTATATTTATCATTTTAGTTTTTTGTTTGTTTATTTTAAATGCTGCTAGTTCGCCATATTCTTGTATTTTTTGGTTTAATTTATCAATTGAATCTATAGGATTTTGCAGTGTTATAACCAAATTGTCTGCAAACGCTTTTAGTTTATAAGTTTCTTTTTTAATTTTAATTCCTTTTAAGTTTTCATTTTTTCTGATTTCTTCCAATAGACATTCTAATACTAATATAAATAATAGTGGAGATAACGGACATCCCTGACGGGTGCCTTTTTCTATGTTACAGTCTTGTGTTTCTTCTTCATTAATTATAATTTTGGCTTTTTGTATTCTATATATAGCTTGTATTGCCTTTATAAATTTATCTCCAAAATTCCTGTATTCTAGCGTTTTGATTAAGAAATCCCAATTGATGTTGTCGAAAGCTTTCTCTGCATCTAAAAATAGTAGCATTATTGTTTTTTCGTTAAAAATATGTGCGTATTCTACCAAATTTATAATTGTGTATATATTTTCATTTATTTGTCTACTTGGAAGAAATCCGTTTTGGTCTTTGTTTATTAGTTCTTGCAAGATTTTCTTTAATCTTTCTGCTAGTATCATAGTAAATATTTTGTAATCATTATTTAATAGGGAAATCGGTCTGTAATTTTGACAGCCCGTAGGATCTTGGTTTTCTTTTGGGATTAGAGTAATTCTAGCTTTCATCCATGATTGCGGTATTTTGTTTCCTTCTAGTATTAAATTAAATAGATTTTTAAGTGGTATTATAATTTGTTCTTTGAATTGCTTATAATAGCCTGCAGATAGTCCATCTGTACCTGGAGTTTTTCCTGTTTTTAATTTTTTAATTGCATCCTCTATTTCTTGCGTTGTAATCAAATTTTCTGTTATTTCTTTTTGTTCATTAGATAATTTTTTTAAATTACATTTCTGAATATATTCTTCAATTTTTTCCGATGATATTTGTTGTTTTTTATATAGTTTTGTATAATAGGTATGAAAAGCTTTTTTAATTTCCTCATTGTGAATTAAATCCACATTATTTTCCTTTATTTTAGAAATTATTCTTTTTTCTCTTTCTTTTCTTAATTTATACGCCAGCCATCTGCCTGGCTAATTTGCTTGTTCAAAATTTCTTTGTTTTATATATTTCATTTTTTTATCAATATCTTCTGTCATGTAAATTTTAGTTGTAATTGTAACATTTTAATTTGTTTTAGAATTTCCTCTTTTTTATTTTTGTTTTTATTCTGGAGTTCTTCTTCTTTTTCCTTAATTTGATCTAGAATTGTTTGTAATTTTCTTTGTGCTGATTTTCTTTGATAATTATTTAGGGATATAAAATGACCCCTCATAAAGGCTTTACTAGCCTCCCACACCGTTTCTAATTTTACTTCTGTATTTAAATTCCATTGGAAAAATTCTTTCAATTTCTTTTTTAAATCTTTCAGATTTTCCTTATTTTTCAGGATATTTTCATTTAATCTCCACCTATAATTTCTTAAATTTATCTTCAGGATTATTTGTACTGGATTATGGTCAGATAATGTTTTTGGTAAAATTTTCACTTCTTTAATTTTATTTTCTAAGTTTTTTGATATCCATATCATATCGATTCTTGATAATGATTTGTGCCTATTGGAATAAAATGTATAGTCTCTAGTTGTTCTGTTTTGGCTTCTCCAAGCATCTACCAATGTTAAGTTGTTTATCATTTCAAAAAATTCTTTAGGTAGTTTACCTTGATACTTATTTGTTTGATTATTAGTTTCTCTATCTATTTTTGGTGAGACTACTCCATTTAGGTCTCCCATCATAATCCAATTATTTTGAGTATATTCTACGAGGACATTTGATAAATCTTTGTAAAAAATTTTTTGGTTATTGTTTGGAGCATATATACCAATTACCAAAGTTTTAGAATTTTGATTTTCAATTTCGACTATAATAAATCTTCCTATATCATCTTTTTTTATTAATTTAGGTTTTAGATAGGATTTTATATATATAACTACTCCATTTTTTTATTTTCATTCGCTGTTATAAATTCTATTCCTAATTTCTTATTTATTAAATAGTTTAAACTATTTAATATACATTATTTATATATGATCTAATCATCAAAACCCCATGCAAGCTTTACTCCTCCTGCTTTTTGCAAATAGTCCATCAAAGGCTTCCACTCTTTAAGAAAATAATGGTTTGAATTTTCTTTTAATAAGCAAGTCAGTTTGTCATTTTCTGCCATCTCTAATAATTTCAACATCCATTCCTGTATTGTTGGTACACTTTGATTTTTCCAATTTTGTGCATATAAAAGTCTTGCTGCCGTAAACAAAATATATCAATATATCTCTTGGCACTTTCTTCTCTCTAGCGTAATTTGAGTTAACTCTAAAGATTTTATCTATTTCAGAGTCCAGATCTTCTTCTTCTATCTGTAAAAATTGAGCTAAGGCACCAACTATGTATTCTCTCGTATTCTCATTTGATTTTTCTGGAACTCCTCTCAATCTCAAAATAAATTCTTTTTCTCTCATTTCTACTAGTGCAATAGCATCTAAATTATATTCCATGTCTTTAGTAATAGATTCTGATTTAGTCTCTAGTTTCTGAACCTGTCCTTGTGTCTCTTTAAGTTCCCCTGATAAAATATTTACTATCTCTTTGACATTTTGTATTTCTTTTCTAAATTCTTGTTTTAAATCTTCTTTCATAGCTTCCATTTTTTTGTCTACTTGGCCTAAATTGTCTATTTTTTTGTCCATTTTTATATCTAAGGAGGCAATTGAGTCTTCCATCTTTTTCTCCAAAGTAGCAGTTGAATCATCCATTTTTTTATTCAGTACTGTAATCGCATCCAATATTTTTTTCATATCTGATGTTGGTAATTCTGAAGATGGCGCAATGGAGTCAGTAGACATCCTCCCAGTCTCTTTTTCCTTTTCCTTGTCTCTGTCTCTCTTCACCCTTGCAGCCACAGTAGCCATGCTGTATATAGTATTCCTGTAAAGAGAAAAAAAGAAACGGAAGAAAAAGGGAAACAACAACAAACAGCAAAAAAGGGGGGAAAAAGGGAAAGGGGGAGGGAGGAATAAAAATTATTCAAAAAGAGGAAAGAAAAAATTAATAAAAAAAATACGAAGAATAAAAATAATACTGCCTTTTCTTAATAGTTGTCAAAAAAAAAAAGGGCAGGATGTACTTTGGTAAACTCAACAGTTCTCACATATAGGAAATAGAAGATAAGAATACGGCAGATGTTTTCTTTAGCTGTAGTCAAAATATCTTTGAGAACATGAAAACAATCCAATTTCTCAAGCAAACTTGTATCCACCAATCAAAAAAAAAAAAGAAGGGAGAGATTCAGCTCTGACTGTCTTTATTTTCCAAAGAAAAATCAATTAAAATCCCAAAATAGCAAGGAAACTCCAAAAGATATTCAAGACAAAAGAATTCAAAAATTATCCTTTATAATCCAAATAGTGTTCAAACAGTTTACAGGAAAGAAAAAAGAGAAAAGTGCAGCCTCAAAATGATAGAAAGGAAAAGCAGACCATTAATCCATTCAAATTCGAAGTCCAGAGAGGAAGACAAATTAATCCCAAGTAGGTAAATAAACCATTCATCAATAGTCAATGTCACTTAGCTCCAAGTAAAGTCAATTATTCTTTAGGTTCCCACCGTTTTCTCAAATCTTCTTGGCAAGAAAGTTATACAAGCACCAGCAGTATTATTCATGTCCATAGAGAGATCTTAGCTAATAATAGGCAAATTTAAAATAAACACAATTATAAAATAGTGACTAAAAGGCTGAGTTTAGGTGCTACTTATCTGTAAAGAATTCACGGCTTCCTGCAGAGCAGCAACGATGTTTCTTCCAGTCGCTTTCGCCACTTCAATTTCCTTCTCCCCGTGGTGGAAAGACGGGGATTAAGAAAGAGCGGCGATTCCAGCGACCCTTTTGGTTTATCTTCTGATCCCCTTTTCTTCAAAGGGGAAATTTCAGCGGTTTTACTTCTTTAAAAACCGCTGCAGGCAGAAAAGCCGCGGAGCCGAGACAGAGAGCTCGGTTCAGCGCACCGACATTCTCAGCACCCGGAAGCGATCTCCGATTTCCCTCTTCTTCCAACACAAACCTTATGGACAATCTACGCTGGCTCAGCAACAATGCTGATGACCTTATGGGCAGAGGCTGGGACCTGCCTCGCTCCTATTGATTGCTAAGCCTGGTGAGGGCAGACCCATTCCCTCCAGGCACCAGGCCCTGCCTTCCCTTTGGCTTGGGCTGCACAAGAGAGGGGACATTTGGCTTGAACAAAGGCGTGTGCCTGCTTAAAACCTAAACAGTGCTTTGGGAAAGGCATCTGTACAGGGAACTTTTATTGCTGTGATATTTAGATGTTTCATTATCTGTTGTTTAATCCTTTGTAAACTGCCCAGAGTCTCTTGTGAATGGGTGGTCCTAGAAATTGAATAAATCATAAATAATTAGAAGTTAATAGGTTAGTTCAGGATAGATAAGCAGTGGGAAATTGTGTTAGAGAACTGGAAGATCTCAGACAATGGATAGGTAGATTGGTAGCAATTTCCTTGGCGTTTGGTTTTATTTTTCTTAAGCAATGGAAAGAAATACAAATAACAATTAAGAGTAGGTCTGCTGACGTCTACAATGGCCTTTTGCTCAGCAGTATCAAGCTACCTAAACTTGAGTAATCATGAGCAATGTACATTATGGTCATTGGATGATCAAAATATACTGGCAAAATGTAATACCTTTGAAGGGGTCTAGTATAACCACACTGTGTTTTGTATTAATGATTTATGAACTGTATTTTGTATTGCTGATGTATGAGCCTTTTTAGAATTGTACTGTTGTATTGATTGATTTATATGCTGTATTAACAGAACCTAATCATGCTCTCAAAACCTGTTCTTGCTTGGCATAACCCGTGCCATCTTTGCTTCTGTATCACGCTTTTGCTAGAAACTACCATTTCACCAGACACATCCGGACATGTATCAGGAACTAGGAGGCAGATACGTGGTGGGAACATTAACATCCAACACAGAGATAATTGCCCACTATTCAGTAAAGAATGTAGCACCTTCCATTGAGAGAAGTATCAAAGGGAAAGAACAGGAAGATAGTAAAGGCCATAAGCAATGCCCAAGTACTGGAAGGAGACTAAAAGGCGCCTTTGTTCTTTTTGCTTATGTGACTGTTTATGACCTTGCTGTGATTGAAAGTATAAATGCTTGTGGAACCTTTTTGTGGATATGGTCTCCCTACACGAGCGTTCGCCTGTCACAACGCCCGTCTGGGATTCCATCCAGCTCTATTTGATCAAATAAACCTGTTTTTATTTCTTTACTATAACCAAGCCTCGCTCAAGTTTCTTCTTTGGTAACTTTGGTATTTGGGAAATGTTGTAAGCAAGGGAACCTTTCATTTTGGCACCCAACGTGGGGCAGAAGGCTTTGTTCCCTCGGGTCAGCCGCCCACGGCTCCCTGCAGTGTGACTCCCTTTGTGAGTTACGGCCTTCATGACGGCACACAGAAGAAACTGACACGGACCTCCTTCAATGTTGAGAGAGCTCCTGGTGATTTCACCAGCGACCTTGATCAGATCCGAGATGTCGGCAGACTCTGTTCCAGCCGAACCTGAACACCCAGTGTTAGAGGCTTCGAGTACTCGTGACATTTTTGTTTGGCACCCTAGGAAACTGGAATATTGGAATATTGGTAAATTGGTAGAGTGCACTAGAAAGACTGGTGAGTATAAGTCTTTCCCTGGTGGTGGGTGTTGCCCTTGTCAGATTTCTCATATGAAATTGGTAAATTGGGTTTCTCTACAAAGCAAAAGTGTTTTGGCAAATTGCATCCTTTACAAAGCAAAGGCTTCTCATGGTGACATGAAGTGCAGGTGCAAGATAACAACGGTCATGTGTGTATTGTTTTGGCTAGATTGCATGGGAACAAGGTCTCCTGAATCCTTCCGTGGGAAGCCTGCTCCAGGGAGGGAGCAGAGGGGGGAGGAGATCACGTGCTCGCTTAGATGCAGCACTGCTACCCAATAGCAGGTCATGCTATGTGCTTTAGGCCTTGTGTGTGTCACAGCTAACATCCAGCCAATCAGAAAGCTAGAAGAACTGGATATCTAACCATGCAAAATGGTGTTCTATGCTTCTTGATTTCTAGTGTCTTTTAGCCATGTAGTTCTTCATGTGTATTCTACTTTTGAGGACTGAGCAGTGCATAGCTATGGGAGGCTATGCATGGCGTGAGCTCTGGCCCTGGGATCAATACACGGAACTCTGCTTATAAGTTTGTTTTTGTTTTCCTTTTGCAATGCTGTACCATGTATATTCAACTTTCATTTTTGCGATAATGTACTGTATATACATTATTGCCTTATGCTACTAGTAAACACTGTTAGCCCTACAAGCTGCATTCTTGTCTGTTTATTCTCAAGCCTCGAGTTTTTCCCCTTTAAGCCAACGTATATCCCATCAGCCCTGTGTGTGCGAGAGTGAGATGCAGAAATTTCCACTAGGGATTTGCTGCGAAGCGAGTGTTTCTGAGACTGGAACTGCGTTTCCATGTCCGCCATGAGATTCGGGGTTGAATTATGCCTTGGGACCATCAAGAAACAGGAGAAATATTAAAGTAACCATCCAAAATCCTCAACAGCTGGAGGGATGAGGAACAAGGGAACGTGTTGTTTTTATGCATGAAATGTTAAGTCCCCTAAACCAAGCTGCCTAAGGCAGGAGGGGATACTTTGCCCCCCCCCCCTCAATATAGTTCTTTTCAAAACCAGGGGGCGGGGAGCTCCTAAAAAGAAGAAAGAGTTTCTGTGTTTTGTCAATGTTAAGGCATTGTTAAGGTGTGTGTTTTCTGTTTGTGAGCATTTGTCCGTCTGGATTTGTGTGTGCATGTAAGGTTGAGAAACTGTTTTGAGTTGTGAAGAGAAAGTTTTAAAATTATGTGTGTCTGTCCCTTTAAAAACTAAATCTCTCTATGGTGAGAGTGGATACAGGTTCTGGCCATGCCTGCATCCACTCTAGTGTGTTTTGTGCAGTGTGTTTTGTGCATTGTGATTTGTGTAACTTGAATGCATATTGCAAGGAAGTTGAGAGGTTTCTGTTAATTCTTTGCCATTTATTCTTCATTGTTTGAGGTGTATGTTTGTTGCCCTATTTGCTTAGTCTCACCCAAGCCCCCCTCCTTCAGTCTGCCTCTTGCCTGCTTGTTTCAGGCTTGAAGGTCAGAATGAGGAGGGAGGAAAGGGGGGAGATACAATGCTTCCACAGAAACCCTTTTCTCTCATACCTTTTCAGGATTTTTTCCTTCCTTTCTTTTGCAATATATTCACACACATCAAATACAATCTTTTGGGTCTGTGTCAAAATTATTTGTGAGTTTAGAGAACCTGGGCAGTTAGAAGGGGGGTGGAGGAAACTACTACAATGAAGGCTAGAGTTGACAGACAAAATGCGGATTTAGTTTCGCTTTTCTGCTGTGCCTGCTGTCTGCCTCCCCAGACCAGACAGATACTGGAATAGGCTTGTGATATTGAGATGGCTTGAGAGGAAGTTGTGACAGAGAAAGGACTGCTTTATGTGCAAATGCTAAATGGGAAGTTAGAGTTGAAGAGGTGGCGAGGAGTGGCAGCAAAAGTTTCTAGGAAAGGATGGGCTTCAGAAATGAGTGCATGATTTGGTAGAACAAAGGGAAGGCAAGTGCCTGCAGCCAGCTGGGGAAAAATGTATTGTCGAAGGCTTTCACGGCCGGAGTTCAATGGCTGTTGTGGGTCTTCCGGGCTGTGTGGCCGTGTTCTGGAAGTTGTGGTTCCTAACGTTTCGCCAGCATCTGTGGCCAGCATCTTCAGAGGGCAGGAGCACAGATAGAAGCAAAATCTCTGTGCCCAGGTAGAGTGGCAATGTTCTATTTATAGAGCTAAATTATAGGAGATTAGGTGGGGAAAAATGCTTCTCAAGAAAAACTAAACCTTCCTCCCTTGCTCCCCGAGCCCTTGCAGCAAAATTTACAATGGAAAGGTTGTGTGAATTGTTTACACTGAAGGCGGCCAGATCTGTCTTAACAAGGCATTGCCCTTTTAACACAGTGGCACTTGGCAATGCTGGGAGCATGGGGAAAAGTGTGAAAGTCCCGTCTAAAAACATTGGTTTGTGCGGGGTGGAGAGAGCCCTGCTTCCCATTTAATGTACAAGGGGTTTGTAATGAATGGGCTTAACTTTGAACCCCTTCACCTTGACAATATGAACTTTTGTCCATAGTTTCATTCAAATTTCTAGAAATTTAAATCTGCTATAATAGCAACTAATAACGACAGCAACATTTTAAAATTTTATAAAATATTTTATGTATGCATAGATAGATATCAAAATTGAAATAAAAGAGTAAGACCCAATATAGTAACTATTACTGTTAGCCTGCAGACTTCATTTCACCCACAAGTTTAACTGTGAGTAAATGTCTTCTAAGATGCATTTCATAAAGAGGCAGGATCCTTTTAATGGGAAAAAATAGCAAAGCAATTCCGCATGCAGTAATTATACTGTGTTAGAAGGAATCTTACCAAGGTTCGTCCCAAGCTGGGAATGAATAGACACAGGCAATTGCTGGAACTGAGGTTTGCTGGTTTATTTCCAAGAGCACATGCAGAGTACAGAAGTACAGAATATGCTGGTTGGAAGGTGGCCACACCTGTATTTCCCCCACAGGCCATTTATATAGGAGAGCTTGGTTGTTGCTATGCAAAGGTGTTCCCGGCCCCTAGGAACTTGAGAGAAGTGTAATTTTCCAGATTTCAGAGAGGAGGCGCTCTGTGGTTGGGCCCCCTGCTGTTTGTGTTTCCTGTCTGTGTTCCCTGCAGGCTGTGGCTTTGTCTACTACTTGGAATGTGCACCTTGGAAGGAATCTTTTGTTATTTGATTATGGAGATCTGTTTGGCTGGGGAAGAAGGTCTACCTGAATGGGCTGGCTAAGTTCTGTGAATGAGCTGACCTTTTGTGTTCCAAGCTTTCCAAGGGAATCCTTTGTCTAAGCCAAGGGTCGGCAAACCGCGGCTCGCGAGCCACATGCGGCTCTTTGGCCCCTTGAGTGTGGCTCTCGGGGAAACACGGCTCCCGCCTTGGATCCAAATGCTCTCAGATGCTTTACACTTGGTTTGTGTTCATGCCACAGTTCAAAAGGTGTTACCTTGTTGGCTTTGATTGGCAGTCTATTCTGTAAGTATGTAGCTGTCAAAACAGCATGTGCCCAGTGTTTGTCAGGCAGATCTGCTTCTAAAAGCATACATCTTACCATGTCCGTTAGTGAGCAATTATTCCTTTCTGCAACTCCATTTTGTTCACTGTCTATTGGCTTCCTCCCCATCCTCTGGTTTAGGTTCAGGTAAATCCAGAACATCCAAACAATCTTCAAAATCTAGCTGCATCCTCAATCTGAATAGCCATGCTGAGTAATTATCCCCAGTCAATTCTGGTACGGGAGGAGCTCCCTCATCTTTCTCCATTGTTCAGAGAGAGGAAATTTTTTTTCTGAACTTTGCTTTTTAAATGTGCAAGCAGCTTCTCTTATTGGCTGTGAGGCCAAAAAAAACTTTTCAAAAATCAGTTCCTGGTCAGTATACTGGACTCTGCTGGGCTGCACTGGTTTTCTACTGGGCCCATAACACTTGATGGACTTTTGAAGGTTAATAAAAGAACTCCAAGCAGCTAACAACAATCTTGCAAAGGAGAAGCGTGAACCAAAAAAAAAGGACTTGCACATTAAGCTTAATTACATTCAGAAATAAATTCAGTCTTCACACAGTAGTTAGATGAAGAAAAAAATAGAGATTTATTTATTTATTTTATTTATTTATTATTCAGATTCATCACCGCCCATCTCTACAGCAGTAGACTCTGGACGGTTTACAATAATATTATAAAAATTAAAACCTATATATCTAAAATACAATATAATAATAAATAGAAAAATCCAGAAGATGGTGAGATCTTAAAAGGAGGATATTACTAAGCTAACCATCCCCAGGAGGAACTATTGCTTCCTTCATTCCAAGCAAGGCAGCAGAACCAGGTCTTTAAAGACTTCCTGAAGGCCAGGAGCGAGGGCGCCCGCCTCACCTCTGGGGGCAAGATATTCCACAGGGCAGGTGCTATTGCAGAGAAGGCATGCCTCCTGGACCCCGCTAGATGAAATTCTTTTGTTGATGGGGTCCAAAGCATGCCGTCCCTGCATGACCGGGTGGGCCGGGTAGATGTGACCGGGATGAGACGGTCCCTCAGGTACCCTGGCCCCATGCCATGTAGGGCTTTAAAGATGATAACCAACATCTTGAATTGGACCCGGAAACAAACTGGTACCCAATGCAACTCGCGGAGCAGCGGTGTTATATGTGCTGATCTTATAGCACCCGTAACTGCTTGTGCGGCCACATTCTGGACCAGCTGAAGCTTCCGGATACTCTTCAAGGGTAGCCCCATGTAGAGCGCGTTGCAATAATCTATATGCGAGATGACAAGGGCATGAGTGATTGTTCGGAGGGCATCTCGATCCAGGTAGGGGCGCAACTGGCGCACAACCTGAAGCTGTGCAAAGGCCCTCCTGGCCACGACTGCCACCTGCTCTTCGAGCAGGAGTCGTGAGTCCAGGAGGACCCCCAAGTTTCGGACTGAATCTGTACGGGGTAGTGCCACCCCATCCAGAGTTAAAGATGACAACTTCCTGGAAACCGAGAGGCCATCAATCCACAGCCACTCCGTCTTACCAGGGTTCAGTTGAAGCCTGTTGTTCCCCATCCAGGCCCCTACAACCCCCAGGCACTGAGACAGGGTGTCAGGGAGACTAAGTTGTCTTCCTTGTAGCTACTCACCCAATTTAATCTGATGGGGCACTGGAAGGAATCCACCTTGTAGATGGATAGCCTAAGGTTAGCTATCCAAAGTTGCCTATGAGACACCCACACAGAGAGACAAATAATCTGCCCTTTTTGCATCTGATTTCCTTCTCATCTTACTCCGTATGTTTTTCTCCTCTACAGTTCCTCTAACTGTGTTGAACTTTATTTATTTATTTATTTATTTATTTATTTATTTATTTGTCTTATTTATACCCCGCCTATCCCCTCCCTACTGGAGGACTCTAGGCGGCTTACAACATTACATATCAATTATCCAATTATACATCATCATTACAATTTTTACCGCGCGATAGGGAGAGGGGAAGAGAACCGGCTCTTCAGCTGCAGGCATTGGACTGCATGTCCCAGAATGCCTCGCTCCGCGCCGGCTGCTGACGTCCAGGAAGCTGGTATTTCCGGATCCGTCGTCCTCCGCCGTCATCACCGTTCTCCAGGTCTTTCTTGGATCGAGGACGACCCAAGGATAATTATTTATCCTTGTTTTGTGAAATAGTTATTAAAATATATTTTACAGCCTGTGTACTTCCTTAATCAGAGCTTTCCAAACTTTTCATGTTGGTGACACACCTTTTAGACATGCATCATTTCACAACACAGTAATAACAGGGCTCCCCGCCCCCCCGGCCCACGCGATTGGCTCCCGCCTGCAAACCCCGCCCCCCGGCCCATGTGATTGGCTCCCACCTGCAAACCCCGCCCCCGGCCCACGCGATTGGCTCCCGCCTGTAAACCACTTGGCAAGTTCCCCCCTCTTGCAGCTTTCAGGACAGCCTGGGAACAGCTCGAATGCAGCAGTAGACCCGGGTGTCTGAAACCGCCCCTTTCCATCCACCCGGAATATGATGAATTTTGCCGTTTTTCATCGTTTTTTGGGGGCACCCGCCACCTCTCCCGTGGTTGGGGGACCCCCCTGAGGATGATGGGCACCCATTTCCACCACCACCCACCCTCCCCGGAGCGCCAGACTTTTTTTGGCAGCCGTGCCCGTTTATTTTTCGGTGCGGTTTGCCTTTCAGGAGCTCGGCTGAGCCCCGCTGACCTCCCAGCCGCTGATCAGCTGTTTTTGCTGCTTTTTCTGGGGCTTTTTGGCCATTTTCATGCCTAGTCCCACCCTCTCCAGCATCAGGAGAGCTTCCACGGAGCCTCCAGACCCTCGAATTCGGCTCCCCGATCTAGTCAGAGCCTTCGGAGGAGAGGGACAAGCCCTTTTCAGTCCCACGCTGAACAGCTGAGCAGCACTGAGGGCAACGCCCCCACCCTGGAGCTTATAGCCACACCCAGCAGAGTTCTCTCCGGCTGAGGGCGGAGTGGCAAGGCAGCGGCGCTTACCGGCGGCACGGCAAAGGCTGGGCGGGACTCCAAAGGGGACTCTTCAGTGGCGGCGGGCATCTGCGCTGCTCGGCCCGCCTCTCTGCCCTCCTTCGGCGTGCGCTGATTGGCGGGGGTGCCTCTTCTTCTGGCTCCCCCCCACTCAGCGCTTCCAGGTCGTGTGGCAACACACCCAGACACTGCCGGCGACACAGTAGTGTGTCGCAACACAGAGTTTGGAAAGCTCTGACCTAAGTGTTCTCTCCTGATATAATAGGAACTCTCAAGTTTATTTATATTAGCTTAAATTACTATTTTTGGTGGATGCTATTGCTGACACATTACCTATCACTCTGAAGAAACTTCTGTCACAGGCTGCAGTGTAGCAGCGCCCACCCACAATCACCTGACTTGGCTGTAATCGTAATTCAGCCTGCTGACTGTACACAGACCCTGTATATCAGCGGTCCCCAACCTTTTTGGCACCAGGGACTGGTTTCGTGGAAGACAATTTTTCCACGGACTGGGAGGGGATGGTTTCGGGATGAAACCATCAGAAGTGGTAAATAAAATAATGGGCGGGCCACGCACGGACTAAAATAAGTGTCGGATTCTGACTTCTCATAAGGAGCATACAACCTAGATCCCTCGCATGCGCAGTTTACAGTAGGGTTCGCGCTCCTATGAGAATCTAATGCCGCTGCTGATCTAACAGGAGGCGGAGCTCAGGCGGTAATGCAAGCTATGGGGAGCGGCTGTAAATACAGGTGAAGCCTCGCTTGCTCGCCCACCGCTCACCTCCTGCTGTGCGGCCCGGTTCTGCGGGTTGGGGACCCCTGCTGTATATAGAGAGCAAGACAAAGCATCCCTCCAGCCCTAGTACAATTTACATATATCCACTGTGAGCTATTTTCATCGTTTGATGGAGACAAAGGCAATTGACTTCACCTCATCATGGACTCCAGTGTTGGGGTGCGTTATAGGGAGGTAACCTTGGCAACTGCTTCTCCTGTTCACATGGATTCCTTTCATTTGTAGATTTTGAGGACAAAGACAGGTAATGTGGAAAGATAAGATCTACCACCAGTTTGCTCAAACATTGCCCCTCCTGACTGATGAAATTGACTGGTGGTAGCATTAGACATTTATATTAATAGCATTAATATTAATAGAAAGGTGGGGTATATGTTTAGAAAAGATAATAGGATTTATTTAGAAATGGAAATTTGGCTTCAACAGATCCACCAAAGTTATGCTTTCTCTTCATTTTCCTGGCATCGGCTCTGATTTTCTAGCAATATGCTGTACAAAACAGTAGCTTTGTTGGATTGTACCCAATAGAAAAAAGACAAATACTAGATTGTCTTAGTTTAGGCTGTGACGCTCTTTCTAACTTAGAACCAGTGTAATAGATTGTCTTACTTTGCACCATAACTCACTGAGGTCTAGAAGATTTAGGGATGAAAGTTCTGCTTATGGTAGTCTGCGCTCCACTGTGTGGGAATGTCAAGGAATCAGCTCAGTAACAAAACGGAAGGTCTACAGAGCCGTGGTACTTACTATCCTTCTGTATGCCTGTGAAACGTGGACTGTGTATCGAAGGCATGCAAGACCATTTCCACATGACTCGTCTTTGCAGGATATTAGGCATCAGAAGGGAAGACAAAGTACCAGACACTGAAGTTTTATCTAGAGCATGTCTACCATCAGTCCACACACTGCTGATGAGAGCACAGACCCAGTGGGCAGGTTATGTCATTCGTATGCCGGATGAGCGCATACCCAAGCAGCTCCTTTTTGGGGATGCTGGAAGACGCTCACATGGAGGGCAGAAGAAATGTTTTAAAGACACACTAAAGGCCCCCCTGAAATTGCTTGACATAGACACAACCACCTGGGAAATGCTGGCACAAAACCGCCCTACCTGGCATGGCCTCCTCCACAAGGGCTGCCAAGCTTACGAAGCAAGGCGCACTGCTGAAGCACTACATAAGCGTGAGCTGCATAAGACCAGAGCCACTTGCGCAGCAACTGCAGGGCCTACACACGTCTGTCCAACACGTCCGAGAACATTCTGTGCCTGAATTGGCCTGATCAGTCGACTTTGGACACACCACATCTAGTCTTAGCGTGATAAAAGAAGTGGTGTCAAGGTCTTCATTGACTATGATGGATGAACAACAACAACAACTTTGCACTATGACTAAGGTCTAGAAGATTTAGGGATGAGGTAAAAAATGTAAATAGCATTGAATTCCTGCCATTTCCTCCTATGAACATGATAAACTTGCCTGTTTCATATTCTCTAATACCCCAAATTCAGTTGTTCAGTGGCTGGCTGCTTTACCCTTCCACTCTCCATGAGATTATATCCATCTCCTGCCAGACGAGAGGTTTCCACACAGATTGATAATCCACTCCTTAGCTTAATCAGAAAAAGCTTCAATTAAAATAATAAAAAGGGAATTCCCATATTTTGGACTAGGTTCATTATTTGATCAGCAAACCAAGTGATCTATTGAAGATTATTTATTTATTTATTTATTTATTTGTTTATTTATCATATTTATACCCCGCCTATCCCCTCCCTATCGGAGGACTCTAGGCGGCTTACAGCGTTACAATTCATATATATATAATTATACAACAATTCATATATTTATCATCGCGCACTCAGGAAGGGGGTTGGGGAACCGACTCTTCTTCCATAGGTATTGGACTACATGTCCCAGCATACCTCGCTTCTGAGTCGGCTGCTGACGTCCTGGGTGTTCAACCAATAGGGTTCCGTCGTCCTCTGTCGTCCTCCGTCGCCATTTTCGGGATTTCCGGGATCTTCTTTCCGATTCCAAGGGCGACCCCCGAATTACAGGACGTCGGCAAATTGACCCACTTTAACGTGGTACCCATTTATCTACTCACTTTCGCTTTCGAATTGCTGGGTTGACAGAAGCTGGGGCGAATGGCGAGAGCTCACCTCGTCACGCGGGATTTGAACTGCCGACCATTAGATGCCGGCACAGTTTACAGAGTTTACAAGATTAACATTCTGGAACGATTAATATATACAGTAAGTAATACAAGACCCATCATGTAGTAATGTGCTCCTCCACATTACTACATAAAGTACAATCCACCAGTTCTTGAGCA
The DNA here is from genome assembly GCA_023362775.1 of Charina bottae. Lineage (NCBI taxonomy): Eukaryota > Metazoa > Chordata > Lepidosauria > Squamata > Charinaidae > Charina > Charina bottae. The sequence continues at coordinate 4,867,904 of JALMGJ010000021.1, read as the reverse complement.
GGCAGAAGACCAGGTCAGCATACAATTTGACCCCCTGGGTGGTCAAGCCCCCTGTTCTGCCTCATTAACAAGGCTGGCAAGTGGTGTTATCCTTACAGATTTAATGTGGGACACTTTGGTGTGCTGGTTAAGGCATCAGGCTAGAAACTGAGAGACCATGATTTCTAGTCCACAAAGCCAGCTGGGTGACCTTGAGCCAGTCACTCTTCTCCCAACCCTGGGAAGGAGACAAGGGCAAACCACTTCCAAAGAAAAACTAACAGCCAAACTAGACCAGGGGCAATCCGGCTATCAACTTTTTGGTGCAGCTATGACCGCAGATCTAGAGGTATAGAGATCTAGCCCAATTGCTTTTTGAATGCCTCAAATAGGCATTAGTACATTAAAGCCAAAGTAGGCTTCAAGGGATTTTCAAATCATTTGCAAAAGGGGAGGGCAAAAATCCCCTAAGGCAGTTGTTTACTTCACCAACTGCCTCCCCCAACCATTCAACATTTTCCAGAGGGGCTGTTGGAAGAGTGTGCTCATCATCAACTTCTTCCAAAAATGTGACTTGAAGGACACAAACATTAAGAAAACCAGTTAGTAGATCCCCTGGTTTCATTTCTGAACAAGATCAGCCGGGAGGAAAATATCCTTCAATCACCATGGCCTCGTGCTGAGGATGGGGAGGAGGCAAGTTTTGGCAACTGGCTGGACCCATGGGATTAGCCAACTAGAAAAGCCTAAGAGTGCTGATGCACAGGGTGGCTGCTGATTTGAAGGGTGCTGCTTTTCTGGGGAGCCATCTCCTTCCACCCAATAATCCATAGGGAGCAGAACTGCCGGGTCCCATCTGCTGTGTTGAAAAGCAGCTGATTGGGGCTCGTAGGGAAGTACAACAAAGAGATCTTTCAGTCTTTCAGAAGACTGCTAACCCCGAGTTTAAAAATAACTCTGACATGGCTGACAGCAGGGAGGGGCTGTTGCCCAATACAATGGGAGCGCTCTCCCTCTCTTCACCTTGCAACCGACCTCGGCACGCCTATTTGGCTTTGTTAATTCAAGGAAGAGGAAGGCACTCAAGGAAAGGAGCAGAAAGGGCATCCTAGCCAAGCAGAAGGCATAAACTGCCCACTAGACCTGCAGGCACAGGAATGCAGACTTCTTTGGGTGGGCAAGAACATTCCACAGGACAAAAGTCAAGTTCTGTAATGCCCCACCCCATAGTCACAAAACAACATGATACAGTCAGCAGGCTGAGTCCTCCATTCCTGTGATGTCAGCCGCAGAGGACAGCTGACTCTGTAGAAGCCAGATTTCTGGTCTCTCCTGTAGCCCAAGCCAAAATGGCCACGGGAAACCATGTCCAGGGAGAGGAGGCCAGATCTGCTTGTAGCAGCCCAAAGTGGCCAATAGGAACTGGGCAGATCCCACCCATGACCACTTCATCAACTGTGTAACAGATGAAGCACCCACAGCAAAAATTGTATCAGGAGAAGAGGGAAGACACTCTTTTAAAACCAGAGGAGTTAAAAGCAACTTTAAGCTGCCTCACCCATAGGCTGGAGGTGAGATGAAGGCAATGTCATAAGAACATGCATTTTAAAAATAATTCACAGGACATTGTTAGCAGGACATGAGGATAAACCCTAGCTAACCCAACTGGTTTGTGGTTTAAAGCTCCCCACCCCACCCAGTTAGTGGAGCATAAATGCTATAAAACGGCAGAATAGCAGTTAGGCATTGCATTCAGTAAAAGAATGAACTTTTCTCTTACAGAAATCATTGCGGGGCTAATCCTATTAGCCCCAACCCTAACTATCCCTATTACCGACAGTTGTTTTCTGCATGGCAAAAGTAATGAGTTTGAATTTAATGGGCTCCAATTATCAAGATCCTTAATCGGTAATTTCAAATGGAAACTTTGTTGGTGTATAGCAACCTTCTGATTAACTGTAGTGTCTTGAGAAAATGAGGTCCTAACAGAAGACAAGTGTTCATTGATTTGCACATCAGCCATGTCCTTCCACCACTGAAGGTTGGCTTCTGTTTAAGACACAATTATGATGTGAGCATAGATCAAAGCAGTTTGTTTGTTTGTTTGTTTGTTCATTCATTCATTCATTCATTCATTCATTCTTTCGATTTCTATCACTGCCCCATCTCCCCCGAAGTGGACTCTGGGAGGTATTGTCTGTGGCTTGAATCATGTCAACTGGATTTCTATTTTCTCAGTAGAAACGTTTCACTCCTTACTTACTTACTTACACTTCTTCTACTGAGAAAATAGAAATCCAGTTGACATGATTCAAGCCACAGACTGTTCCACCTGGATGACTGAGAACTTTCATCGACACTCTGGGAGGTAGTTATCTTAATTTCAGTCTCTGCAGAGATCTGTGCCAGCTGCTTTGATCTCTCTCAAAAGTTTGTCGGGCCTTTCCTGGCAGTCTGGACCAGAACCAGATAAACAGGCACTCAAAGACTCAAGAATGTTTCACAAGTGGATTTATTGCAGTACTGTAAAGCTAAAGAAGCCATTATGAAATAATTCCAGTTGTAACAAGATAGTAAATGGAGCATTGTGATGCAAGCCTTACGCTCTTATCAGTTTGCTGATAAGACACACATTCTGGATGCTATTGGACTGCGGTTGCAAGACCTATTTATAGTGAAATCAAGGTTCAAATGCTTGTACTTCTTTCTCGACTTCCAGTGGGAAAATGGAGGACTGAACAACCTTGCTCGCAAGATCCGTGGGCAGAGTTCGCAGCGTGGCAGTTTTTTTTCTTTTTAATTTTTTTAGGATTTTAAAATACATAGTTAAAAGTTAGAAACAGAAAAAGAAATAGAAATACAAAATACAGAAAAAGAAAAGAAAAAGTGTAGTAAAGTAAGAGAAAGAAAAATATGAAAAATAGGTAACTTCCAATCTATCTCTGGTCATGTAGATAAAAGAATCTGCCTTAAATGTTGGTTTTTCATACAACAGATAGAAATAATTCTTTGTCTAATATACTCCATTATATTTAATCTAATCTTCAAAACCCCATGTAAGCTCGCCCCTCCTGCATTTCGCAAATAGTCCATCAATGGTTTCCACTCTTTGAGATATTGATAACTTGAGTTTTATTTCAATAAACAAGTCCATTTATCATTTTCTGCCATGTCCATCAATTTTAACATCCACTCTTGTACTGTTGGTAAAGTCTGAGTTTTCCAAAATTGTGCATAAAGAAGTATTGCTGCTGTTATCATATATTGTATAATTCTAACAAAATGTTTTTCTATTTGTAAATCCAATATTCCCAAAAGAAATAATTCTGGTTTAAACAGAATCTGTATTTGTAGTATACGTATGTATTTGGGTCCAAAATTTCTTTGCAATCTTACATGTCCACCACATGTGGTAAAACGACCTCTCTTGTTTATTACATTTCCAGCAAATGTTAGAAACAGTCCCATATATTTTCGCAAGTTTTTTGGGGGGGTCATGTACCATCGATACATCATCTTATAGAAATTTTCTTTCAAATTATAACACAGAGTAATCTTCAATCCTTTAGACCACATATTTTCCCATTGCTGCATAAGTATGTTATGACCGATATTTTTGTCCATTTAATCATACAATCTTTAACTTGTTCTTCCACCATTTCCCCTCTCAACAGTAGTTTATACATTTTAGCAATTAAATGTTCGTCTGTTTCACAAAGTTGCATTTCAAATTCCGATTTACTCTGTTCAAATCCAAAATCTTTTTTATCTAACTTGAATTTCTCTATAAGCTGCATATAGGAAAGCCATTGAAAAGTATATCCTTCTGAGGCAAGTTGTTCTTTTGATTTAATTTTGTATTCTCCTAATATAAGCAATAGACAGCATGGCAGTTTTTCTGGGCACAGGCAGGTTTTTCCTGTAGCCCAAAGCATTTTTCTGGAGTAAGGAAAATGCTGGGAATCGACCCATTTGTCCTCCAGACGGTGAGTTGTAGCCAGGAGATCGTGGACGGTGTGCGCGATTGAACAGTAAGACTTTGCTGGGAGGCTGGGATTTCATATTTTTCCGAGCCGTGCTGCAGCCTCTTAAAGGGGCAGTACATTTTGCCTTCCCATTTCTAAAGCACCCCACTTATTTTTTTAAGTTTTGTACCCTAAGAGCAGCTTTTTACAATAAGAAGAGGTGGAATCTCTTGGTGTTTATAGTTATTTTTGGGGATTATATTTCTAATTTTTTAAAAAAAAAGTTTGGCTTGTTTTCCTATCTAAAGTGTTATGAGGGCTGAGAATATACAATTGCCTTTCCATTACTATTTCTTGTACTGAATTTGAAGGATGGATTGTTCTATACGTTGGATTTGAAGTTTTAAATTTCCAGCTTTCTGTTCACTTTCTCTGGAATTTGTTTGCTAGTATACTTTCTCTTGTCAATTTCAGATGGAAGTTTTTTATTAAGTTATTAACTTCTATTTCTGTGAGTTAACTCTCTAGGGGGCGCCTTAATCTACTGCCTAAAATATGGAAGATTTTAAAGAAGATTTCTTAGAGTTCTGTGAGCGTAAACAGACTTTTAAAGAGATCCTTTCAGAGTGTTGTCAAGATATCTTGCAGAGTGTTCGGGACATTGCAGAAGAGATTGTTGCTAAAATGTGTCATCTGGCTGAAAAGGAAGATGAAGATTTTGGTAAAGTTGAGGACTGTTTTCCTGTTAACGAGATTGAAGTAATGCCAGCTGAAGATCGTGGTTTGGTGTTGAGGGGGTTAAAATGACAGTCCAAGTTTAAGACTGCACAAGGAGTTGCTATGTTGGGGAAATGTTATGACTATCCGAATCAGTGTTATGGGTAAGAGGAGAATATGTTATGTGGGAGTTTTTCTTTTTCTTTTTGCTGAGAAATCTGCATTTCTGGGGGCAGTAAGGTTGTTGCACTTTTATTTAAAAAATGCCTTATGTGTAATGGGGAAATATGTAAATGCCCTGGTATATTTTGAGGAGGGGTAAATAATTAAGAATATGTTAACTGGACTGATAATGAGGTTATTATGATTTCATTTTTTTAATGACTTGGACTAAGATTTACAGGATTCTTGATTTGTAAGATTTAAAAGGTATGGATAAGATATATTTTATATTGTTTTTTAGGTTTAATAGACTTAAGATTGTTGTAGTTTTATTAATTATAAAGGCAGACAATTTATTTGTTTTTATAATTGGATGTTTATTATAGTAGACAGAAATGTATAGAATAGTGGTAGGAAGAAAATAATTAAATGGATGGTGTTTTATGGGGGAGGGAAGTTGAATTAGAAATTTATAAACATATCTTTTTTATATATAAGGGGAAGGAGCAAATGTATTAGTGATTAGTGCTAACAGAAGGATTTATAGAAATAATGTGATCTTGGTTTGATATAGAGGAAGGGTTTGATTATGGAAATTGCTGTATATTCTTGCTGTTGGAAGTCGGAAGTCACCTTTGTATGTAATCTTTAAAATTCTTTTTTTTCTTCTATTTTACACTTTTTAGTTTCTTTTTCTTTTTGTAGTTTTTTTGTTTTTCTGTAGTTTTTATCTTTGTTTCAAGTATAATAAAAAAATTACATCTTAAAAAAATGCTTGTGCTTCTTTCTCCTGTCTCACGATGACATGGGCTGGAAGTCAGCTTCTTTGGAGCAGGAGAGACAGTTTTGGTAATGAACTGATTTACACATTCAAACAGACCATTTAGCCAAGGTAAATTATTTTTAGAAAGTTTAACAAGAAGTTTAAAATATAAACTAGAACTATAAAAGCCACAAAAAAACAAACAAACTATAAAAACCAAAGAACTTCTAGACATCTCCAGTTTAAACTCTGACCACTGTGATAAGACCAAGGTGACAGGTTATCAGACAAGGGGCTCAACTTTTCTCCACCACTCCTTGGAAAGAGAGAGGTCCTCAAGCGTCACAATTGCCCAAGTAATCTGGAAAGCGAGGCTGGGGCAGCCATGGAAGGGTAACCAAACCCAAGTCAAGTCTAGGATCCAGAGTGTTTCTTGATGACTCTTACTCCAGGTTAATTCCAACTGAGGCCAGGGCCTCCACAGCCCACTGGGGATAGTTGCTGGAGTTCCCATACATAGTCTTCATAAAATTCTGAACAAACTCTGGAAATCTTTGCTCAGTTATGCTCTCGCGGATCAAATGCATCAGGTTCATCTGGTGGAAAAAGGGGTCAGGGTTAGAGGCTGTTGAGCAGGGATAAGAATCATCTGCTATATATGGGCACTCCATATGGCCTTTGATGCTCATCTGAGGTGCTCTGCCCTTCAAATCCTCAATAGCTTCTAAAGAAATCTCCTTCTCTGTTACTACTGGCTACTCCTTGTGTTCACGCTGATTTGTCCAGTGCTAGCCTTCCTCAGTGGGAGAAGGCGTATGCTGAGCATACTACTTTGGGAGCTTCTGGCACTTTCCCTGATGGAGAAGGTTGCAAACAGAAGGCATGTCCTACAACAGTGTTTCTCAACCTTGGCAATTTTAAGATGCGTGAACTTCAAATCCCAGAATTCCCTAGCCAGCAAGGTTGAGAAACACTGTTCTAGAGGAAATGCTCAAGGAGCCACCCCAACAGCACACTTTCTCTAACAGGAGACACCCTGGCATGGCTAGTGCCTGCTCATCTGACCTCTACCTTCCCTAATGGGGAAGGTGCACACTGAAGAACTGCTCTGTGTCAAATGAAAGACAGAGTAATTGCTTCTTGCTTCGTTCTGCACTATGCATTTTTTGTTGTGAAAGGGGAGACCTGGAGTGATGGTTCCCATCTCTTCTTGCAGAAAGCTAAGGATGAGAGAGGTCCCCTCCTTGCTTCTTAATGTCACCCAGCTCTCCAGGGCAAGGGCCGGATCCAGCCCGCAGAGCAGATCCAATTCTACATAACTGCTGGGGGAATATCCCACAATCTATCCTAATTATATAAAAAAAACTGCCGATTTATATGGCAGAGTTGTATAATATGTAAGATTATAAGGTAGGCACCTACTCTCAAGGATTTATACTCTACCAGCAGGCACATACTGGTTAATAGACATGATTTGTTTGGGTCAGAGTTTGTATGTTGTGTGAATCTAGCTATTGTGGTTTGTACGCTGTGGCTTATGGCTTGGTGAGTTGTATAAATCCAGCCATCTATGGCTTATTCAGTAATACAGTTACGCAAACCGCAGCTTACTATGATGTGTAAACCTGGTCACAATGTGTATAGAATAAAGTATGTAAATTGATCAAATTTTGCAGAACGTTTATACATTCCCTTTCATTGTAAGCAATGATTTGCGAAGTGCAGAAAAGAATTAATAAGCAAAAGAAAGGACTAGGTAAGGAAGGAAGAAAGAAAGAAAACACAGCTCAGTTAAATTTCCCAGAATTTAGGTAAGAAAATTTGGACTATGATTGTATAGGCAGAAGTCATGGAAGGTAAGAGAACAGAGACTGGAGGGAAAAAAGGGAACAAGTGAAGGAAGCTTTGTGCCCACTTTGATAAAGTGATGGTAAAAGAGAGAAAAGTCAACCGCACCTCCTTTCCTATCCCTACTTCACAGCCAGCATACCGCAAGTCCCTGCTCTGAAGCGCATTAGCTTTACTGCTACCCATTTGGCAGAAGTCTTGAGTCCTCTGAAGAGACTGACCTGATAGGCAATATTGTGGATGGTGATGTGATGCTTGGCAGCTGAATCGAAAGGGTAGAGAGCATTCAAGAAAGCTCGACTGTATCTGTTAAGAGACAAATGAACAAGGGAATCCTCTTGTGACCTGAGGTTTAAGGAAGGCTTTTGATACATCCAGGGCTGAAGAATAGAAGAAGTTCCCTGAAGGTGTTCCCTGTGGAACATCTCGCCCCCTGAGGTGGGGTTGGCCCCCACTCTTCTGGCCTTCAGGAAGAGCGTCAAGACCTGGCTCTGCCAACTAGCGTGGGGATCCAAGAGTGGTCGGCAGCCCTGGGGGTGGTCGGTGGCTTAAAGATGCTCTCTCCACCTTTTAGTTTCCCTCTTTTATCATCTTCTATTTTTGTACTTTTTCTATTTTTATAATGGTTTTTGTAACTTTTATTTGTAAGCCGCCCAGAGTCACTTTTATAGTGAGATGGGGGGTATATAAATTTAATAATAAAATAAAATAAAATAAAAAAATAAGGAGAAAATGCCTTTTGTTCCTTTACAACAGAATCTAAATTAAACATTTTACTGCATTTTTATCCCACTCAGTATGATGTCACCACATTTTATCCTCACAAACACTGGGTGAGATTAATTGGTTTGAGAAAGAGCATGCAGCTGATAAAGATTATGTACTGAGTTTTGTGACTAAATGAGGGTCCGAATTTAAATTTTCCCGGGTCCTAGTTCTAAACAAGAGCTCTTTTCTCGATTTCCATTGTTAAAAAATCCACTCCGACCCAGGCACACAAACCTCTGGCAGGTGGGGCAGATACAGTTCTCATCAATGGGCCGGAAATCCTTGGCATATTGCTTGTTCTTCAGCTGTAGGGAGCCCCAAGGGACCAACGCTGAACCAAAGCGCTGGAAATGGAAAGAGGTCTGCATATTTCAGGAGACGCTGCCAAAAACAACACTGCTTCCCTGGGGGTGGGGGTGGGGTGGGTATTTCAAATCCCTACATAATCCCCCCCTCCTTTCATTTTACAGTCTTTCCATGCCAGTCTATGTTTCCTTGCATCAACTGGTGAAACATTCCCCCACGTCCAACCTGCCACTCCATTTCCTCCCCAGTTGACGCACGTACTTACTGCTGTCCTTGTGGGATAGACACAGTCAAACATGTCGCAGCCCAGAGCTACACACACCACCAGATCAGTAGCATAACTTTGAGCAGAACAGAGATGAGAAACATGCATCAGGTGAGCAGCTGCGAAAGGTGGCTATCCCTTATCCCAGGTAAGAACACGGTTTGTTTATTCCTACCCGACTCCCATAAGGTAGCGAGGCTTGTTCCTTGGGAGATGTTTTGTGCTGAGGGCCACCATCCTCCAGAAGTGATCTTTGGCCTCACCACCACTCAGGCCTCCAATAGCAAAGCCGGGCACATCTCGTTTAGTCATCTCTAGCAGGGAGGGAGGGGTGGGGTGGGAAGAAAGTGAGATACATGAAGGAAGCTAGTGCGTCTAAAGCTTATTATCCATATATTATTGTAAGTTTTACAAACTATTTTGTCAAACGAATGGCCAGGAGATGTTTGAAAAGCTTCAGAGTTAGCCTGTATTACAATCAGAATCACAGATGAGATTCTTAGGTCATCCCAATTCCCTTTTATTCTGTTCTAAAATACCTGCCAGTTTAAAACAGCTGGAATTGCCAGTTTCAAAAGAAAAGTGACCTTACCTTCCAGACATTTGGTTCGCAGGACAGGATCCAGCCCACCCTGAATAATGGCAAATAAGTTCTGCTGGTTAGGTTTGCTGTGTGCTGCAATACACCTGTCCAACCAGCGAACAGACCTGCAACACACATCCTTTTATTAAAAGACTTGAATTTGTTATTTCATTCTATTTACAGAACTTAAATCCAGCCAAATTTGCAACTGAGTGTTTTACAGCAGTTTATTAACTCTTTAATCTGAATGCTGTTGCTATATCTTAAATTCCATACTCAATAACGTTTTGAAAGTATTGAGATTCCTACAGTGATTATTTATAAAGAAGCTGAAAGGAAGTAGATAAAACTGGCATGATTTATTTACTCAATAATTGGAATAAGGTAAAGGTAAAGGTTCCCCCCGCACATTTGTGCAGTCGTGTCCGACTCTAGGGGCCGGTGCTCATCTCCGTTTGTTAGCCGAAGAGCCAGCGTTGTCCGAAGACGCTTCCACTGTCATGTGGCCGCATGACGCGCGCGGAACGCTGTTACCTACCCACCGAAGTGGTACCTATTTATCTACTTGCATTTGCATGCTTTCTAATTGCTAGGTTGGCAAGAGCTGGAGCTAGTGCGGGAGCTCACTCCGCACGCAGGGCTAGGGATTTGAACCTCCAAACTTGCGATCTACAAGCCTGGCGTCTTACCCACTGAGCCACCACGCCCCTATAATAATTGGAATACTATGCTTTAATATCATTTTTGTGGACTAGTGCCAGGTTGTTTTAAAACTAGGAAGCTAGTGTCTTTTGATCTTAAAATCAAAACATAATTTTAATTGTAAATATTTAGCATCTCAGAAAATATTCTGTAACAGAAGGTTACAGGTTGCTTTGCCATTGGAGATGCAATTCAAAAGATTGAATCCCAACTCACACTGGGCTTATCCTATTGCTGCAACAATTGAAATTCTGAAATTCATAAAGTTATCTGTATGGATTAGAGTGATTTCTCCTTCATAAAAAAAGTATGTTCCCTTGACTATATCCCAGCAAGTAGACAAGTCTTTCTTATATCAAGCTTGACTCTTGGTGGACAAGAAGATGTTCATGTTGTGTTTCTGGCAGCAATATGGAAATGGTTCTAGGATTTTCTGGTTGTCTCCTTGCCCGTCTGTAATGAGAAAGTCTTACTTCCACATTTGAAATTAAAGTATCAAGAATTATGGACACTTTGCAGGTGGGGGTAAATTGGTAAAATATGTTATTTGAAAACATATGAATTAGTCTTTTTGCAACCATAGGGAAAGGAAGACTTGAACGTTCTGGCCAAATTTCCTTGAATTGTTCTATTTTATCAATTTCCAGACATTTTTCTTTTAACTTTCTCCAAATAATATAAGATCCAAATCTAAGAACTTCCTGAAACTAAATGCTTCTTTTACACTCTTCAACTGCAAAATTACTTCTATATTCAACTCCCCCACAGCCCAGCATAAAATGATAAAATTGTGTATGTTAGCATGCAACCACAAGTTCTGCTGGATAAATTCCTCTAAACTCCAGCCAGCATAATCAACAATAATTCTGCTGGCTGGGGGACAACGGGAATTGATGCCCAACATCTCTGGAGGGCACCAATTTGGATAAAGCAGGTGCAGTAACCTTTTGCAGCCATCAGTTATACATTTTTGGTGTACTCTTATTCGGTCATGGAGGGTACCAGGGATGCGGCAACAATGCAGCATTGGCATATTTGTCTCCCTTCTTCCTTGTTTTCATGTTTATTTATTTGTTTATTTATTTATTTATATGTTAACTTGTATTACCGCTCCATCTCCCCCGAGGGGGACTCTGGGCGGTTTGTTGGGATTTGGGAGATTTTGTTCAGCAAGGGTTCAGCAAGTTCCAAGGCAACACTGCATGATAGTCATCCTCTAATGCAGAGCTTTCCAAACTGTGCGTTGGGACACGTTAGTGTGTCAGCTGCAGTGTCTGGGTGTGTCATGACTGCTGCTGCCTCCGAGCCCTGCCAGGATTCCGCGCAGGTCCTAGTGCCTGCCTTGTGCCTGGCTGCCTGCAAACCTGCTGTGATTCCGTGCAGGTCTTAGTGCCTGCCTTGTGCCTTGCTGCCTCCAAACCTGCTGTGATTCCGTGCAGGTCCTAGTGCCTGCCTTGTGCCTTGCTGCCTGCAAACCTGCTGTGATTCCGCGCAGGTCCTAGTGCCTGCCTTGTGCCTTGCTGCCTGCAAACCTGCTGTGATTCCGCGCAGGTCCTAGTGCCTGCCTTGTGCCCTGCTGTAAGAGTGTGTCGTGAAATGATGCATGTCTAAAAAGTGTGTCACCAACATGAAAAGTTTGGAAAGCTCTGCTCTAATGCATGTTCTCCATGAATATCTTATGGTATGTACGGCAATCTTTCTGGCCCTGTGAGCTGAATCATAGAACATGCATAATCTATTGTCCTCACAGGGATCATTAGCAGAGCCTCTTGTTTTCTATTGACTTTAGTAACAAGATTTTAGTGACACTGAGGAAAGGCATTAGAATGAGGACTGGAAGTCTTTATCTCCCTCCTCGGGACCTCATTTAAGATTTTTGGGTTACACTGCTAATGGGAATGGAACCAAGCTATCTTGCTGGGAAAAGAGGAAACAAAGACTTTCTCCTAACTTTCAATGGCAATTTTGCACTGACCATTTATTTCTTGCTCAACAGTTGGATGAGGAAAACCTCTTGGTCATATGCAATGCAGTCAAAGGCCATGCATGACTCATGGTCTGCCTATCTATGCTATAATAGATTAAGGATCTAAACATGTAGGCATGACCTTCTGTAATTGTCCTATAGCACAATATAGGTCAATTCAGCCTTTCTGAACTGGGGTCCCACGAGAGGTTGCTAGGGGCTCTGTGTGGTTGAAAAAACCACCCACAATTTTTTGAACTTTGAGCACTGCACAATTCTAGCACACATAGTGTTGGGTATTTTTATGTGTGGCAACTCAGCTGCCAACCTGCTTTGTTGTTATTGTAAATATTGTAAAATTTGGACTGTGTAGGTTAGAAGTGAATTGTATTGTGAAGTTGTTATATTTTTTGCAGTTTTTATGCAGGGGTTCCCTGAGACCTGAAAATTATTTCAAGGGTTCCTCCAGGGTAAAAAGGCTGAGAAAGACTGGTTAATTTATAGGTAAGCTTGTGAGTTTTGCCTCAGGCAAAAGGCCCTATTCTATCCCAGACCACCCTCATGGCAGGAAAAGGAAGGGAACAACGTTAGCTGCCTTTTACACAGAAGAAAGAAAACGCTTTTTACTGTACAGAAGAAGGCAGAGCGCTAGGGCCTCCCCTTGTTCTGCACAGAGACAGAGGCAGGAGAGTGGAGAGAGCCATTGCTCTCCCCAGCCCCCTCATCCTCCCCAGCAACACTCACTCCAGACCCTTCTGTCTCAGAAAGGCACAGGAGAGCTGAGGCAGGCTGGGGGACTTTCGGCATTCACTGGCAGGCACGCAGGGGGAGAAGCCTCCTTTGGAGGGCCTGAGGACTGGATGGGCCAGCCTCCATGATGACATTCAGTCTGCAGGATTGCCACTCCAAGTCTCTGGTACAGTCTGTCACATGTACCAGAATCCAAAAGGAAAGAGCAGTGAGCACAGAAAGCACAGCTTATCAGTAAAAAAAGAGAAGTGCAAATAGAAAAGCACAGAATAAGACCCCAAAAGGTCAAACATATATTAATGAAATATGCAAGTAAATAGGTAGCTGGCTGTTACAGTGTACAGCACATTCAGCAGAACATATGGTTATGGGTTTTTCAAAGTGGGGCTAATTTTCATAGCTCCAGAGAAAATCAGAGTTTTAAGAATCCAAGGCTGCCACTTTTGTCTCTTTTTTCGGATCTTTTATCCTTTCCAACACAAGAAATTATCTAAAGGGGCTCAGAACTATTTTCTCTGTCACCAGGATAGCTCTCCAAAACCTGAACAAACCTGGATCAAATTTGGTGTCGGCAAAAGAAAGATTACACTTGAAAGTGGGCCAAAACTGGATCTGAAAGTAGATTTAAAAATGTCAGGCTACAAGAATGATAAGGAAAAAGATGCTACACTGGATTTACAAATGAAACCAGCTGATGTCTTAATAATTAAAGGGGACATACAAATAATAAATCAGAAGAGTGACTCAGATAACTTTCTTACCCTGGATTTACAAAAGAGACTTGTTAAACTTATGAAGGACTTTCTGAGAAGAGACAAAGAGAAAATGATAAGAAATAAACTTCTGGGGCACTACTTAAAGGGGTTAAAGATCAAGATTCTTAAAAGTAAACAGAAGGAATACAACATTGGTTTATTTTATCAAGGTTAAAATATATGTGCTATTGTTTCTGGTAGCTCTTAATGGACTTTTTTGACTACGATAGAATGACAAGGCTTTAAAGATTTGTTTCTAGATAAGAGATAAGATATCTAGATAAGAGATAAGATAGGGGGCGTGGTGGCTCAGTGGGTAAGACGCCAGGCTTGTCGATCGGAACGTCGCAAGTTCGGAGGTTCGAATCCCCAGCCCCGTGTGACGGAGTGAGCTCCCGCACTCGCCCCAGCTCTTGCCAACCTAGCAATTCGAAAGCATGCCAATGCAAGTAGATGAATAGGTACCACTTCGGTGGGATGGTAACAGCGTTCCACGTGCGTCATGCCGGCCACATGACCGCGGAAGCGTCTTCGGACAGCGCTGGCTCTTCGGCTAACAAACGGAGATGAGCACCGGCCCCTAGAGTCGGACACGACTGCATAACTGTGCGGGGGGGAGCCTTTACCTTTTTTAAGAGATAAGATATGGGAAGAAGAGATTTTTTTATTGTATTTTTAGAGAAAGTGATGTTACTGTGTTAAAGGTAAAGTAAAGGAATATAAAATTGATTTATTTGATTACTGTAAGGTTAAAATATATATGTTATTTCTGGTAACTCTTAATGGACTTTTGCTGATTAGGACTGAATGACATGGCTTTATAATTTGTTTATAGATAAGAGATGAAATATGGGAAGAAGAGATCTTTTGTTGAAATATCAGAGAATGTGATAAGTTACTGAAATTGTTTGTACTTGTCTTGATGGAGGGGGAAGTCATTTCTTTAAATATCTTTTTTCTTTATTATTTTTTCTCTTCTCTTTTTCTCTGCACTTTTTATTTTTTATATTTTTCTTAGATTGTATTAGTTTTTTTATCTTTGTATCTGTAAACTTCAATAAAAATTATTATAAAAAAAAAGAAAATGGGCAAAATCCAGTTGGGAGCTGTGGAGAAGAATTTTCCAGAAAAAAAGAAAAGAAAATGGGCCAAATCCAGTTGGGAGCTGTGGAGAAGAATTTTCCAGAAAAAAAGAAAAGAAAATGGGCCAAATCCAGTTGGGAGCTGGGGAGAACAATTTTCCAGAAAAAAAGAAAAGAAAATGGGCCAAATCCAGTTGGGAGCTGTGGAGAAGAATTTTCCAGAAAAAAAATCCCCCAATGGGAGGGAGAGGCCACCGGCAAGAGCTGCTGACTGCTCCATTCGAAGCTCCTCTGGTCATGTGACGGAGTGTATGCAGCCTGCCCTGTACTTTCCCATGCACACATACATACGAACATGGCCGGCAGGAGCCCCAAGGGAGAGCAAAAGCACACACAAAGATGCAACACGTGCTTTTATTTCACAGAGCTTCCTATGGCTACCGCCAGTCAAGAGGCTTGAAAGAATTCCAGAAGCCATGCACTGCATGCTTTCCCTAACTTGTTTGATTCCACAGTAACCCAAACATGGTCTCACAACTGGTGCGGTTTTTCTCAAGTCACTTCAGAAAGAAGTGCCTGCTTAAAAACAAAATGGAGGGGACATATATGATTGAATGACGTAAAGAGAATTTTATTGCTTGGTACTAAGCACACTGAGTTTGAAAGCTTCCTGGTAACAAAGCTTACATAACCAGAGAAGCATACACACCGAAAGACCAGGTGTACAAGCCACACAGAGGCCAAGGACTGGGAGAGGCTGAATGGAGCTGACAACGCGGTCAGAGTTGACTGGCGCATCACAAACCTTAACATGGCGTCCTCCACGCGGGGGCCACTGAGAGTGCTGCTGACCACATCATCTAATTGCATTATAATGTCAGAGCCTGGGGGGGAAATACAAGTTAGCAGGGATGGCTGAGATCAATCAATATGAAAATGGAGGATGGAGAGGCCTAGATAGATTTTAACAATATTTAGTTAATATTCTATACTTTTTGACCTATGAGGCACTTACAGGGCCTACAGTGAGAAAGCCATTAAACAAATATAAGCCAATAAAATAAATAAAAACTCGATTTGAAAAAGGAAGTGCATAACTTTTTCAGTCACCAATCACATTTTAGAAAAAAAAATTGTTTTGGCTCATTTCCAGAAAGAGTGGAATGGAGAGATATGTTAAAAATCCAAAGGAAGCTTTACCTTTTATTTATGAATTTATTTTATTTAGTTTGGTAATTTATATATCACATGGTCCAAATGGATATGCCAGCTCACAGCAGAAAACAAATAGAACTGATAAATATCAAACAGAACAAAAGTACAAGTAACACACAATTAAGCTATAAAAGTTATAAAACTGTCTTACACTATAACGAAGCACCACCAAATAACATCATAACAATAAATCCAAAGTAGTTAAATCAGTACCTCAAAATAGAATTAAGAATGAACAATTATGAAGTACATTTTGAAAGTATGACATCAACAAATAAAAACCCGGCAATTAAATAGGCAGGACTGCAATGAGGGAAAAGCTAACAAATAAAACACATTTAAAGATCTTTTTAAAGCATAATGAAGAAAAGGCAGGAGGGATAGAGTGGGTGAGAGGATTCCAGTCTGTTGGTGCTGCCACCCAAAATGGCCCTCAGCCCAAGCCGATTCCAAGGGGGGCTCTCTCTATGACAGCACAAAGAGTTGTGAGGCTGTTGTGAGGCTTCCAGAAACAGCCTGTGGGGGAAGCAGTTGCTTCAAGCAGGAGGGGCCTGAGCCATTTAGGGACTGATAGGCAACAAGGAAGGAACCGGGAATGTGGAATGACAGGGACTGGAAGCCGAAGCAGCTGAGCCAAAACAGGTGTTCTGTGTTCCCAGTGGGACACTCCAGGCAGGACATTTTCAATTCATTGTAATTTCTCTACCTCTTTCAAGGACATCCTCACACAGAGCCATTGTGACAGTCTAATTGGGATGTAAGCAGTGCCTGGATAATAGTAGCCAGATTTATCATAGTGGATAAATCATTCACTAACAGGCAAAACAAGAAATGGGGACTAAGTATGCAAATAGGGTCAAGTAGAGCGCTCATGGGCTACTGAACCCTTTTCTGCTATTTTAACTATCTTTTAAATTCCTAATGAGGTATTTCTGATGTGATGGACAAACAACCCTGGCAGCAGGGAAGTATCAGCACCGCTATAAAACAGAAGGCAGCATCAGTTAGCTTAGCCACTCATATTATTATGCAAAGCAGAAGAGTTACCAAGAGCATTCTGTATTTCGATGGATTTTTCTGGAGTTAGCAGAATCTCCCTGCCATCATAAGGAGAAGAGAAATGCACTCCCTCCTCAGTCACCTTGGAGAACTCCACCAGAGAGACCATCTGAAAACCACCGCTGTCCTGCAGAAAAGACACTTTGAAAAGAACTGAGAAGGAGGGAGACTGGCTGGTGTGGTGGTAAAAAAAAAACCTCCACACACACGAGCTGCATACACTACCAACCCTATAAGGGGCCCTGCATATACGTCAACTGCTGGAAGTGCCCTTGTAAGAAAACATTCACGGCAAGCTGAATTTGTTTGTTTGTTTGTTTATCACATTGAGTCACCGCCCATCTCACTCAGAGAGCGACTGGGCGGTTGATCCTGAATGGTGACAGGGGGAGCAATCAGACAGGAACCAGTGGCCCAGTAAACCACATTGCTTATATTCACAGACCATATCTCAGAGATAGTATAGCTGCCATGCTGACCTAGTAGGAAGGGAATAATAATAACAATAACAATAATAATAATAATAATAATAATAATAATAATAATAATAATGGTTGTTGTGGGTTTGGGCTGTGTGGCCGTGTTCTGGCAGTTTTTGTTCCTAACGTTTTGCCAGTTGCTGTGGCTGGCATCTTCAGAGGACAGGAGCACAGCTAGAAGCTTCTAGACTTGGGCACAGAGAGAATCTTCTAGCTGTGCTCCTGTCCTCTGAAGATGCCAGCCACAGCAACTGGCAAAACGTTAGGAACAAAAACTGCCAGAACACGGCCACACAGCCCGGAAAACCCACAACAACCATCGGATTCCAGCAGTGAAAGCCTTCGACTATACAATAATAATAATAATAATAATAATAATAATAATAATAATAATAATATCATCACCCAGATGGGTTTACCAAAAACATTCAAATATCATGCTGTAATTTGCACAATGTCCGCCTTTTCCTTTTCCTTGTCTTTGCAAATAGTAGGCCAAAGGTATATAAGCTGTGGTTCTGCCTTTGCTCAGGGCTGCTCAGCAAGCTGCCAATGCTTTGCTGGGAGCCCAGTGTACACTGTAGTTGTCTGCATGCTTAATACATTTATGTTGTATCTTCAAAGTGATTTGGTTGCTTTAGGTGAGCCAGGTTTTGGCCACAAGACTGGGTTCACTAGTTTACAATAATGCAAAACTATAAACCAGGTGGTTTAAATTTTTGACGACTGGGAAGCCACATTTAACATTTTGGGAGGCAGTTAGAGACTGGAGGTGGAGGGGGCAATGATAATGATGTAAATGAGCAAAGCCACAACATGCTTGGACAGGACCGACCCTTCCCAAATTTTCTGGTCTTTGGGCTTTTTCTTTTTTTTCTTTTAAATTGTGTTAAGCCTGCAGCAGATAGAACAAGGGTGAGAAGCCCTGCCCTGCAGCGACATTAATAATCAAGACCCTCCTTTACGTGTCTGCACTGCGATGCCACTGCAGGGCGGGACTTGTGCACTGACATTAATGCACATGCTCAGACACCAAGAAAACACACCCTGTTCCTTGTTTGCCAGCAAAAAACAGGCTAACCAGCCCAGCCGATGGCAGGAAAGGGCACAATTTATTTTTGGCAGTACAATCGAAGAGGGCTCTGAGGGCTGAAAAAAAGAAGTCAGAGGTTATGTGCAGAATGGCCTCACTTATTCCATAAGGAGAGCCAGTTTGGTCTAGTGGTTAAGGTGCTGGGCTAGAAACCAGGAATCTGTGAGTTCTAGTCCCGCCTTAGGCATGAAAGCCAGCTGGGTGACCTTGGGCCAGTCCCTGTCTCTCAGCCCTGGGAAGGAGCCAATGGGAAACCAGGAGACTGAGAGTTCTAGTCCTGCCTTAGGCATGAAAGCCGGCTGGGTGACCTTGGGCCAGTCCCTGTCTCTCAGCCCTGGGAAGGAGCCAATGGGAAACCAGGAGACTGAGAGTTCTAGTTCCGCCTTAGGCATGAAAGCCGGCTGGGTGACCTTGGGCCAGTCACTCTCTCTCAGTTCAACTCACCTCACAGGGTTGTTGTTGTGGGGAAAAGAGGAGGAGGAAGGAGTACTAGGTATGCTCCCCACCTTGAGTTATTTATAAAAAAATAATAAAGGTGGGACAAAAACATAATAATAGTTAGTAGTAGTAGTAGTCATGGTTTACAAACAACCACTGCTGAATTCATAGGTAAAGGTAAAGGTTCCCCCCACACATTTGTGCAGTCGTGTCCAACTCTAGGGGCCGGTGCTCATCTCCGTTTGTTAGCCGAAGAGCCAGCGTTGTCCGAAGACGCTTCCACGGTCATGTGGCCGGCATGACGCATGCGGAACACTGTTACCTTCCCACCGAAGTGGTACCTATTCATCTACTTGCATTTGCATGCTTTCGAATTGCTAGGTTGGCAAGAGCTGGGGCTAGTGCGGGAGCACACTCCATCATGCAGGACTAGGGATTCGAACCTCCGAACTTGCGATCTTCCGATCGACAAGCCTGGCGTCTTACCCGCTGAGCCACCACGCTGAATTCATACACTGTACCAAATCAGAATCAAGCAAAATGGCTTAATACAATGTGCTAAACCAGATTCTTCTGCATACTTCCACTTTGCATTATGCATACCTGTAACATAAAAATGGCTGGGTTCATGCATTTTGCTGACCCAAGTTTTCTTTTATCAATATTTTTATATAAGTCACAAATGGCCAGATTTGTAATTGCACTAAACAATAAACTGTGGTTTATATACACTCATGGCAAAAAAATCACATTAGCAATATGCAGACCCAGGCAATATGTTAAACAGCATCTCACAGAAATCCTTTAACTTTCCAGAAGTGTTAAAACCATTACAAAGAACCAATAACTCTAAGAAGCTCCACTGAAAGCAATGAGATTTGCTTTCTAGGAAAAACACACAGGATTGGGGTACATACCCAAGACCTTCATTTTTAAAGCATGTGTATACAACACAAGATGTATTTATCTGTCAAGCCCTTAATGAATACATAAGCTTGTCATGTGATTACTATACATGCTGAACACAATTTTGCCAGTCCTGCTTTCCTGGGTTTTTGATTGGATGCAGAGTGTACTAAAAATCTTCTCACTGCTTGGAAAGACAATGTAACTACCTGGTTCATCAAGCATTTCCATAGTTTAACAGTACAATTCCACATGCAGGTGGATCATCCCTGTGCTCACCATCTCTCTCACACCCCAGTTTTACTTCTATACCTGCCATATAGGCCATTGTTTCCTATTTCTGTCAACAAACAAAGCTCAACTATAGCAAAAGGTTTGATTTTCCATGTACAGACAACCTCCTCAGTCATATTCATACTCACTGTGAGTAGGTTTCTTGGCCAGTTCATGAAGCTATGGAGTCCATTAGCTTTTTTGATAAGGTCTGGTCCCTGGAACAGCATGAAAGATCATCATGAGTGCCTATCACATTACTAGTGCCAAAGATCTATTAATTATGGTTTAGTATGTTGTCTGAACTCATACAGTTGGACTTTGTTCAATAAATCACAGCTAAACTATGCTAGAGGAAAGGCTGAGCCACATTTTGCAGACTTTGGCAAGATCACACTAAAGCAGAGCTTTCCAAACTTTTCATGTTGGTGACACACTTTTTAGACATGCATCATTTCGCGACACACTCTTACAGCAGGGCATCATTTCGTGACACACTCTTACAGCAGGGCACAAGGCAGGCACTAGGACCTGTGTGGAATCCTGGCAGGGCAGGTTTGGAGGCAGCAAGGCACAAGGCAGGTACTAGGACCTGCGTGGAATCCTGGCAGGGCTCGGAGGCAGCAGCAGCCACAACACACCCAGACACTGCAGCCGACACACTAACATGTTGCGACACACAGTTTGGAAAGCTCTGCACTAAAGTAACTCCAAAATAGATGCAATATGCACTCAATAATTTCAAGCAAAACAAAAGGAGTAGAGGAATAGACACAACATCTCTGGTGATTTGTGTCACTGTAACACTCCTATGTATACTTCAGAGGCCAAACATAAACAAACAGAAAGGCAGACTGTAATGATATGATATACTAGTTATCAAACTAAGCTTTGTTGTTGTTGTTGTTGTTCAGTTGTTTAGTCGTGTCCGACTCTTCGTGACCTCATGGACCATAGCACGCCAGGCCTTCCTGTCCTCCACTGTCTCCCGGAGTTTACTCAAATTCATGTTCGTTACATCGGTGATGCTATCTAACCATCTCATCCTCTGCCGTCCCCTTCTCCTTTTGCCTTCAGTCTTTCCCAGCATCAGGATCTTTTCCAGTGAGTCCTCTCTTCGCATTAGGTGGCCAAAGTATTTGAGCTTCAGCTTCAGCATCTGTCCTTCCAATGAGCAGTCAGGGTTGATTTCCTTTAGGATTGACTGATTTGACTTCCTTGCAGTCCAAGGGACTCTCAAGAGTCTTCTCCAGCACCACAGTTCGAAAGCATCAATTCTTCGGCGCTCAGCCTTCCTTATGGTCCAACTCTCACAGCCATACATTACTACTGGGAAAACCATAGCTTTAACTATACAGACCTTTATTGGCAAGGTGATGTCTCTGCTTTTTAATATGCTGTCTAGGTTTGCCATAGCTTTCCTCCCAAGGAGCAAGCGTCTTTTAATTTCATGGCTGCAGTCACCGTCTGCGGTGATCTTGGAGCCCAAGAAAATAAAATCTGTCACTGCTTCCATTTCTTCCCCTTCTATTTGCCAGGAAGTGATGGGACCAGATGCCATGATCTGAGTTTTTTTAATGTTGAGTTTCAAGCCAGCTTTTGCACTCTCCTCTTTCTCCCTCATCAAGAGGCTCTTTAGTTCCTCTTCACTTTCTGCCATTAGGGTGGTATCGTCTGCATATCTGAGGTTGTTGGTATTTCTCCCGGCAATCTGAACTCCGGCTTGTGATTCATCCAGCCTGGCATTTCTCATGATGTACTCTGCATATAAGTTAAATAAGCAGGGTGATAATATACAGCCTTGTTGTTCTCCTTTCCCAATTTTGAACCAATTGGTTGTTCCATATCCGGTTCTAACTGTTGCTTCTTGACCCGCATACAGGTTTCTCAGGAGACAGGTAAGGTGATCTGGTACTCCCATCTCTTTAAGCATTTGCCACAGTTTGTTGTGATCCACACAATCAAAGGCTTTAGCGTAGTCAATGAAGCAGAAGTAGATGTTTTTCTGGAACTCTCTTGCTTTTTCCATGATCCAGCGGATGTTGGCAATCTGATCCTCTGCCTCTTCGAAACCCAGCTTGCACTTCTGGTAGTTCTCGGTTCACATACTGCTGAAGCCTAGCTTGTAGGATTTTGAGCATAACCTTGCTAGCATGTGAAATGAGCGCAATTTTACGGTAGTTTGAACATTCTTTGGCATTGCCTTTCTTTGGAATTGGAACGTAAACTGACCTTTTCCAATCCTGTGGCCACTGTTGAGTTTTCCAAATTTGTTGGCATATTGAGTGCAGCACTTTAACAGCATCATCTTTTAGGATTTTAAATAGCTCAGCTGGGATACTGTCTTCTCCGCTAGCTTTGTTGTTAGTAATGCTTCCTAAGGCCCACTTGACTTCACTCTCTAGGATGTCCGGCTCAAGGTCAGTGATCACACCATCGTATTTATCAGGGATATTAAGATCTTTCTTGTATAGTTCTTCTGTGTATTCTTGCCACCTCTTCTTAATCTCTTCTGCTTCTGTTAGGTCCCTGCCTTTTTTGTCCTTTATCATGCCCATCTTTGCACAAAACGTTCCCTTGATATCTCCGATTTTCTTGAAGAGATCTCTAGTCTTCCCCATTCTATTGTTTTCCTCGATTTCTTTGCACTGTTCATTTAAGAAGGCCGCCTTATCTCTCCTTGCTGTTCTCTGGAAATCTGCATTCAGTTGGTTATATCTTTCCCTTTCTCCCTTGCCTTTTGCTTCCCTTCTTTCCTCAGCTATTTGTAAAGCCTCATCAGTCAGCCACTTTGCTTTCTTGCCTTTCTTTTTCTTTGGGATGGTTTTAGTTGCTGCCTCCTGTACAATGTTATGAACCTTCATCCATAGTTCTTCAGGCACTCTGTCTACCAGATCTAATCCTCTAAATCTATTCCTCACCTCCACTGTATATTCATAAGGGATATGATCTAGGTCAAGGGTCGGAAATGGCGGCTCGCGAGCCAAATGCGGCTCTTTGGCCCCTTGAGTGTGGCTCTTCCGCAGGCAGGCGTGGCGGGCGTGGCGCGGCAGCGAGTGTGGCGGGGCAGGCGCGGCAGCGGGCATGGTGTGCGTTGCTATGGGCATACCCCTGGCAACCTGGCAGCCGTCTCCGGCAGCCATCTTGACGACGGGCAGGGCTTTCCAAACTCTGTGTCGCGTGACAAGCCGGAAGCGCTGAAGGGAGTGGAAATTCTCCGCGCCAATCAGCTGTGCGTCGGGAAGCCCGGCAGCCTGCCCGCACGATTTTTGCCTCCCTGCCGGAACCGAGGGCATTTTCGGGGTCCCCGGAGCCTGCCCTTTCGAAGGGGCAGCGGCAGCAGCAGCAGCAGTGCTGCCCCTTCGAAAGGGCAGGCTCCGGGGACCCCGAAAATGCCCTCAGTTTAGGCAGGGAGGCTGCGCGCAAGCTGCCTCAGCTGTTCTGCGGGGAGAATTGCCACCCCAGGGCAGCGTGTGCATGTGGAGAGGGGAGGTTTCTGCCTCCCTGCCGGAACCGAGGGCATTTTCGGGGTCCCCGGAGCCTGCCCTTTCAAAGGGGCAGCGGCAGCAGCAGCTGCAGTGCTGCCCCTTCGAAAGGGCAGGCTCCGGGGACCCCGAAAATGCCCTCAGTTTAGGCAGGGAGGCTGCGCGCAAGCTGCCTCAGCTGTTCTGCGGGGAGAATTGCCACCCCAGGGCAGCGTGTGCATGTGGAGAGGGGAGGTTTCTGCCTCCCTGCCGGAACCGAGGGCATTTTCGGGGTCCCCGGAGCCTGCCCTTTCAAAGGGGCAGCAGCTGCAGTGCTGCCCCTTCGAAAGGGCAGGCTCCGGGGACCCCGAAAATGCCCTCAGTTTAGGCCGGGAGGCTGCGCGCAAGCTGCCTCAGCTGTTCTGCGGGGAGAATTGCCACCCCAGGGCAGCGTGTGCATGTGGAGAGGGGAGGTTTCTGCCTCCCTGCCGGAACCGAGGGCATTTTCCGGGTCCCCGGAGCCTGCCCTTTCGAAGGGGCAGCGGCAGCAGCAGCTGCAGTGCTGCCCCTTCGAAAGGGCAGGCTCCGGGGACCCCGAAAATGCCCTCAGTTTAGGCAGGGAGGCTGCGCGCAAGCTGCCTCAGCTGTTCTGCGGGGAGAATTGCCACCCCAGGGCAGCGTGTGCATGTGGAGAGGGGAGGTTTCTGCCTCCCTGCCGGAACCGAGGGCATTTTCGGGGTCCCCGGAAAGGGCAGGCTCCGGGGACCCCGAAAATGCCCTCGGTTCCGGCAGGGAGGCAGAAACCTCCCCTCTCCACATGCACACGCTGCCCTGGGGTGGCAACTCTCCCCGCAGAACAGCTGAGGCAGCTTGCGCGCAGCCTCCCTGCCTAAACTGAGGGCATTTTCGGGGTCCCCGGAGCCTGCCCTTTCGAAGGGGCAGCACTGCAGCTCGGGCAGCAGTGCCCCTTCGAAAGGGCAGGCTCCGGGGACCCCGAAAATGCCCTCGGTTCCGGCAGGGAGGCAGAAACCTCCCCTCTCCACATGCACACGCTGCCCTGGGGTGGCAATTCTCCCCGCAGAACAGCTGAGGCAGCTTGGCGCAGCCTCCCTGCCTAAACTGAGGGCATTTTCGGGGTCCCCGGAGCCTGCCCTTTTGAAGGGGCAGCCGTTGCCGCCGCAGCGACAACCTGGAAGCGCCACCGCTGAAGCAGTTGAGCCTCTCTTTCCCTTCTTCTTCCAAACCTCCCCCGCCCCCTTCCACGCGATTGGCTCCCGCCCGCAAAACCCGCCCCCTTCCACGCGATTGGCTCCCGCCCGCAAACCCCGCCCCCTTCCACGCGATTGGCCCGCGCCCGCAAACCCCGCCCCCTGGCTCTCGAACACTTCAAAATGTGCACGAGCATGTCAAAATGGCTCCCGGCAAAAAAAGTTTGCCGACCCCTGATCTAGGTCATACCTGAGTGGTCTAGTGGTTTTCCCTACATTCTTCAATTTAAGCCTAAATTTTGCGATAAGAAGCTCATGATCTGAGCTGCAGTCAGCTCCAGGTCTTGTTTTTCCTGATTGTATAGAGCTTCTCCATCTTTGGCTGCAAAGTATATAATCAATCTGATTTCGGTATTGACCATCTGGTGATGTCCATGTGTAGAGTCGTCTCTTGTGGTGTTGGAAAAGAGTGTTTGCTATGACCAAACTAACTATATATATAACCAAACTAAGCTAGTAACCAAGAAATCCCTGCTTCTATTTGTTACCTTTGCTTTATGCTTATTATGAATCCTGGGTAAGCTAGTAATTCTCAAATGCTCATAATCAGTTGCAATACAGTGATTCCATTTTATAGAGGTGCTGTACAGCACTAGATAATTATGAAGTATTTGAAACTATATAAATGTTAATTATCTCCTTTAACTGAATTATAATTTATTTATTTATTTGTTTGTTTATATTTATTTATTTATTCGATTTCTATAGCCACCCATCTCAGCAAGTGACTCTGAGCGGCTTCAATCCATCCATGTATCTGTTATTGGAAACAAAAGCCATAAGCAGAACAGGTATACATGGTGATGGGATGTACAAACATGCAAATTAACTTATTAATCAAAATCCAAAGCAAAATTTAAGAACAGGGATCAGACAAAGAGAAAGATATCTTGCTGGCTATATACACTGGGTATTTCAGCCGCCAGCAATATTTTAACTCAAATAATCTTCTAGGCATAAACCCCATAGAAACCAAATCCAAGAGAATGAATTAGCAGCAAACAGAGGGGTTAGCATTTTTCCTAACTTCTTTTGTTTTCTTGTAATTTACTCAATAGCCTAATATCATTGCATTTCACTAACTTCATATTACACAGTGAGAAGGTGGACAGAGAATGGCTGTCTTCATATAATATACTTATCCCATGATTAACTTTGACACAATTGATCAAATATCCTGAGTTATTGCAACACACTGAACCTAGCTGCAATAGGTGAATTATAAAACAAACTAACAGCTCAAATACAGTCAGAATTTGTGGTTTCACTGTATTGGGTAAATACAGCCATTGTAGCTAGTTTATGGTTCAGTGTGTTGCAAAAACCCAGGATATTTGATCAGTAACAATCCTATTAATATAACTCAGCATTAATTTCAGACTGAAGTTCAGACTAAGACCAAAAGAGAACATATGCTGTATTCACAGAACATATTATGCCATGGTTTGTTTAACCATGATTTTAATAAAATATAGTTGAATGATTCCCATAAAATCTAAACCACATAAATGCTACGACATAAATCAGCAGAGTGCAAGTTGTGAAAGTCCAGCCCGAGCTAACGTTAGTCTCCGAAGTGAAAGACGTGGCTGGAGGCTGGCTTGGGTTGCCCTCTCTCGAGCATATATCGCAGATGTCCTGGGGACGCTGTCATTTTACACTGCTAAAAACTTGTACAAATTTAACACTTGATTGTACTAGGTCCCAATAACAAGTTGTGCAAGACAACTGCACTAAAAGTGTAGCTTTCTCCCGAAGACTTGGGATTTCTCGCCTAGTACACCTCTAGAGAATTACAAGTCTATGCGGAAGCTCGACTCACGGGACGCATGCCTAGATGGTAGGTGTTGCCTAGGCACAGGCGGCATCCCAGCGCATCCAGCTGCAGGGCGGTGAGCCCCTTCATGGTTCCTTGCGTGCCGACAGGCATGAACACCGGGCAATCCACGAGGCCATGCGGCAGCCGCAGCTCACAAGCACGAGCCCTACTCTGCCCGCATTCGGCTATCACGCGCAGCGAGAGCGCAGCAGAAGTTGCCGCCATGGCAGCCACGGGGCCTTCCGCCAGAGGTCACGTGACGCCACTGCCGGATGCGGGGGGCTGCGGCGGCAAAAGCTGAAAAGCAGCTTCTCTCCTGCTGTAGGAATAAAAGATGTCTCGCCCTCTTCTCGTTGCCCTTTGGCTCAGCAACGTCATTGGTCGCGTCTAAGCCACGACTATAGAACTATCAAAAAGGAGAGAGAGAGCTTTGAGTGCTGACGACCCCTTCACCAATTAGTACCCGAAACGGCTTACTTTAGAAACAAAACCACAGTTTCCATGAGAAGAGCTCCGTGCGCTGCTATAGGCTATATAGCATTGGCAATTATATGGGAACTCGGTCCTATTGGTGGTTGGGATCTGACAGAGTTTGGGTCATAAAAGGCCCTGGCCTAAAGTCACCTTCGCCAGTTTAGCGAGCCAGCCTGCTTCTCTGTAGTTCTTTGTGTAGGTTTAGTTCTATTGTTTTTCCTCTCTGAAAACTTCACGTGGTGGCTGGTACCTTTGCAGGGTTGCTAAAATTTTAATTTCTGCCTATCTTGTAGCTATCATTAGCTTGGTTTACAACGAGTTCCTAGTTATGGTTTGAGTAGTCATGTTAAATAAATTGCAGTTAGCTATGTTCATACATAGTGCCAAACCATAAACACGCTTCACAAATCATAACGGCAGTTTTCATACAACACAGTCAAAAATGATTATTACAGCGTAATGCAATGTGAGTACCTAGTATCTGCTAAAGCCTAGGTTTACACACTACATTCAAGCATGAGGTGCTTCCTTTGACTTAGGGTTTGGGTTAATCTGGCTACTGTGCTTTGTGAATTGCCGTTTATGGGCTAACAATAGATGCAAATCCAGACAATTGCAGTTTATTTAATAAAGCATAGTTAGACAAGCCGTGGCTTTTTGTAATTTGTGAACTAGGTCTGAATGAAGAGGATACCAGTAGGGCAACCTTAGCTTTCTGAGACAAAATTAGCACTGTGGAGGACTTGGGGAGGAAGACAGCACTAGTGTAGTACATAGTACCAAACTTGTAGGGAAAGTCAATGGACTGAAGTGTGGGACCACATGGTACAGAGGGATAACGCACTGTTTATAATATATTCTCAGTACATCCATAGGAACTTGCCACTTTTATGAGAATGATAAAAGCATCATGACATTGCATTGCATGCTCCACCCCTTTGGGTCATGTGTGTAATATTACAATGTACATAAAATAGGGGCAAGCTTGTACAGTATTGTGATTCTGCTGACAGCAGTCTGACCCCTTCTTGCCCCTGCCTTGGAGGCCACTGTTTATTATTCTATAGACAGACTAAATTAATTCTGTTCCCTTCCTCTTTAGGGCAGGAACTGTAATTATTGTAAAATAAGTTTAAATGGTTGATGGCTTTATGAAACAAAAATATCTGTTTAGAAACATGTAAAGCAGGGGTGGGCAACATCAGGCCCGTGGGCCGTATAAGGCCCGCGGGGCTCCCGCCTAAGGCCCGCGGGGCTCCTGCCCGCAAACTCCGCCCCTTCCACACGATTGGCTCCTGCCCACAAACCCCGCCCCCAGTGCTTGTGATTGGCTCCCGCCCACAAACTCCGGCCCCCGGTCCACGGAAATCCCAGAACCCCCACCCCCACCCGGTCCCCAGTTATAAATATCCAAATGGCCCTTGGCAGAAAAAAGGTTCCCCACCCCTGATGTAAACGATTGGTCTTATACCAATGCTTTGTCCTCCTGGATAAGGTAGGCAGGAGAAAATGGAAAGTGCAGAAAACCTGTATATGTTTTTGTTGTTTATTCGTTCAGTCGCCTCCGACTCTTCGTGACTTCATAGACCAGCCCACGCCACAGCTTCCTGTCGGCCGTCACCATCCCCAGCTCCCCCATGGTTGAGTCCGTCACCTCCAGAATATCCTTTTTTTTTTTAAATTCTTTTGGTAATTTACCATGGTTTTTGTTTATTTGACTTTGAGTCTTCTTGTCAATTTTTGGGTCTACAACTCCATTTAAATCTCCCATCAATAACCAATTATTTTGTGTATATTCTGAAGAAATATTTAGTAATTCTTTATAAAAAAGTTTTTGATTTTTATTGGGAGCATATATACCCATTAACAACATTTTAGAATTATATATTTCCGTTTCAATGATAATATATCTTCCATTTTCATCTTCTTTAAGTAATTTAGGTTTCAAATATGGTTTTATATATATTACTATTCCTTTTTTTTGTTTGTTTGCTGTAATAAATTCTGTTCCTAATTTTTTATTTTTTAAATATTTTAGATCTGCTTTCCTAATGTGTGTTTCTTGGAGACAAATTATATCTAATTTTAAACTATTTAATATTTGAAATGTACGTTTTCTTTTCACTGGTGAATTAAGTCCATTTATGTTCCATGTAATAATTCTTAAATCACTCATTTGTCAAGAGAGAGGTAAATTCTTTAGTATTGGTGGTTTCTCTTTCTTTTTGATGTTGAGTTTTACTTTTTCCTTCCTGCCTCTGGTCTTTTGGTTGTGATATATCTTTCTCAAGTCTCTTCTGAAAATCTTTTGCTTTTGGAATTGAATTCAGCTTATATCTTTCACCTTTAAATGTTAAACTCACTCCCTCTGGAATTTCCCATCTAAAATTTATATTATTTTTCACCAAAAGATCTGTCAAAAATCTGTACTCCTTTCTTCTTTTTAGAATTTTCACCGGTATTTCTTTAAAGATAAGGACATCTTTTCCTCTTATTTCATTTTTTTTTTTTGTTATATGAAGCCCTTATTATAATATTTCTAGTTTTTTTTCTTGCAAATTCTACCAAGATGTCCCTAGGTTTGTTATACATAGCTGCAAACTTTGAGTTGATTCTAAATATTCTTTCTATTTCCTCATCTAGTTTTTCTTCTTCCCATTCTATTAGATTGGCCAACATTGGAATAACAGTATCCCTTATATTATATTCTTTTTCTTCTGGTATCCCTCTCAATCTTATACAGTATTCTTTCTCTTTTAGTTCCAGTAATGTAATACGCTCTTCTTCTTTGTCCAAATTTTCTTCACAACATTCTATTCTTTTTTTCACTTCTCCTATATCTCCCTTTAATTTTTCCTCTATTTGTCCTAATTTCAATTCTAAT
The DNA here is from genome assembly GCA_023362775.1 of Charina bottae. Lineage (NCBI taxonomy): Eukaryota > Metazoa > Chordata > Lepidosauria > Squamata > Charinaidae > Charina > Charina bottae. The sequence continues at coordinate 4,837,921 of JALMGJ010000021.1, read as the reverse complement.
CTTTTTTCTAACCCTTCTATTTTTTCCTCCAGAACTTTTGTTATGGTTTGGGTGATTGTTTGTGTGGTTTTAACTGTAAAATCCTCCATTATACTGTAGCTTTCAGCCATTCTCCTCCCCCAGGGTCTGAATTTCTTCTTCCTTGTATTTCCTGTCTTCTCGTGGTCATACTCATTTCCAAAAGATATACCAGATATTTAAATAAGTAAGATAAAAGGTATTTTTCTTTTTCTCCTCTTTATCCACTCTTTACCCTTTAATCAAATTCTTAACTTTTTATATTTACTAAGATATAAATATGTAGATAGTTATCTTTAACTTGTAATAGACTTGTATTTGACTTATCTATATCTATACATATATAAACAAATATATTTCTTAAATTATCTAACAAAAAGTGAAAATGAGGTTAATATATTGCTATCTTATACTTAACGAGTTTGTGTACTAAATTTGAACAAAGATATTATATTCTATAATTCTATTAAGGCAAAATGTCTTCTTCAACTTATTAATTAATTAAATATACCAGTCCAGATGTACATTCACTGTCTATTCACTCTCTGGTGATTTTATGTTTGCTCACCCTCCTTTTTACTTGCTTCTTCGTTCAGAAACAATTTTCTTTCTTATCTTGTAGTTCTTTTAAACAGTTTAGTAAAGTAGAAAACGACGTTTGTCTATTTCAAGACTCTCTCCCGCAGAAACCGACTTTCGATTTAGGCTTCTCAGCTTGATCTTTCTCCGCGAATCCACACCAACACGCTGACAGGACAAGACAACTTTAGATTCGCTTTTCTTTCTCAAGCTTTCCGAAGCCGCCGAAGATTTCTCTCCTTCCGAAGGTGCCAATTCTTCCGCACATTCTGGAGCCGCTTTTCGCTATTTCTTTTTAAAACGCGGCTTGGTTCTGCGCAATCTCAGATTTTTCTTCACGGAGCGTCTTCGTTTTCGCTCCAGCCGTCGTCCATCTTTACCGGAAGTCCCGTCACCTCCAGAATATCATCCATCCATCTTGCCCTTGGTCGGCCCCTCTTCCTTTTGCCTTCTACTTTCCCTAGCATCAGCTTCTTCTCCAGGGTATCCTGTCTTCTCATTATGTGGCCAAAGTACTTCAGTTTTGCCTTTAATATCATTCCCTCAAGTGAGCAGTCTGGGTTTATTTCCTGGAGTATGGACTGGTTTGATCTTCTTGCAGTCCAAGGCACTCTCAGAATTTTCCTCCAACACCACAGTTCAAAAGCATCTATCTTCCTTCGCTCAGCCTTCCTTATGGTCCAGCTCTCACAGCCATAGGTTACTACAGGGAATACCATTGCTTTAACTATGCGGACCTTTGTTGTCAGTGTGATGTCTCTGCTCTTAACTATTTTATCAAGATTTGCCATTGCTCTCCTCCCAAGAAGTAGACGCCTTCTGATTTCCTGGCTGCAGTCAGCATCTGCAGTAATCTTTGCACCTAGAAATACAAAGTCTGTCACTGCCTCCACTTTTTCTCCATCTATTTGCCAGTGATCAATCAAGCTGGTTGCCATAATCTTGGTTTTTTTGAGGTTTAACTGCAACCCAGCCTTTGCACTTTCTTCTTTCACCTTCATCATAAGGCTCCTCAACTCCTCCTCGCTTTCAGCCATCAAAGTGGTATCATCTGCATATCTGAGATTGTTAATGTTTCTTCCAGCGATTTTAACTCCAGCCTTGGATTCCTCAAGCCCAGCACGTCGCATGATGTGTTTTGCATACAGGTTGAATAGGTAGGGTGAGAGTATACAACCCTGCCGTACTCCTTTCCCAATCTTAAACCAGTCCGTTGTTCTGTGCTCTGTTCTTACCGTTGCTACTTGGTCGTTATACAGATTCCTCAGGAGGCAGACAAGATGACTTGGTATCCCCATACCACCAAGAACTTGCCACAATTTGTTATGATCCACACAGTCAAAGGCTTTAGAATAGTCAATAAAACAGAAATAGATGTTTTTCTGAAACTCCCTGGCTTTCTCCATTATCCAGCGGATATTGACAATTTGGTCTCTAGTTCCTCTGCCTTTTCTAAACCCAGCTTGTACATCTGGCAATTCTCGCTCCATGAATTGCTGGAATCTACCTTGCAAGATCTTGAGCATTACCTTACTGGCATGTGAAATAAGTGCCACTGTTCGATAGTTTGAACATTCTTTAGTGCTACCCTTTTTTGGTATGGGGATATAAGTTGAATTTTTCCAATTGATGGCCATTCTTGTGTTTTCCAAATTTGCTGGCATATGGCATGCATCACCTTGACAGCATCATCTTCCAAGATTTTAAACAGTTCAGCTGGGATACCGTCGTCTCCTGCTGCCTTGTTATTAGCAATGCTTCTTAAGGCCCATTCAACCTCACTCTTCAGGATGTCTGGCTCTAACTCACTGACCACACCGTCAAAGCTATCTCCAATATTATTATCCTTCCTATACAGATCTTCCGTATATTCTTGCCACCTTTTCTTGATCTCTTCTGCTTCTGTTAGGTCCTTACCATCTTTGTTTTTGATCATACCCATTTTTGCCTGGAATTTACCTCCGATGTTTCTAATTTTCTGGAAGAGGTCTCTTGTCCTTCCTATTCTATGGTCTTCTTCCACTTCCGCACATTGCTTGTTTAAAAATAATTCCTTATCTCTTCTGGCTAACCTCTGGAATTTTGCATTTAATTGGGCGTATCTCCCCCTATCACTGTTGCCTTTTGCTTTCCTTCTTTCTTGGGCTACTTCCAGTGTCTCAGCAGACAGCCATCTTGCCTTCTTGGTTTTCTTTTTCTTTGGGACGTTTTTTGTTGCCGCCTCCTGAACAATGTTGCGAACTTCTGTCCATAGTTCTTCTGGGACCCTATCTACTAAATCTAGTCCCTTAAATCTATTCTTCACCTCCACTGCATATTCCTTAGGAATATTAGTGAGCTCATATCTAACTGATCTGTGGGTCTTCCCTATTCTCTTTAGTCTGATTCTAAATTTTGCAATAAGAAGTTCGTGATCTGAACTACAGTCAGCTCCAGGTCTTGTTTTTACCGACTGTATAGATGTCCGCCACCTTTGGCTGCAAAGGATGTAGTCAATCTGATTTCAGTGTCGACCATCTGGTGAAGTCCATGTGTAAAGTCGTCTTTTAGGTTGTTGGAAGAGAGTGTTTGTTATGCACAGTGAGTTGTCTTGGCAAAATTCTATCAGCCTATATCCTGCTTCATTTTGTTCTCCCAGACCATGCTTGCCTGTAATTCCAGGTGTTATTTGACTACCCACTTTAGCATTCCAGTCTCCTGTAATGAAAATAACTTCTCTTTTTGGTGCATTATCCAGTAGGTGCTGCAGATCCTCATAGAACTGATCTACTTCTGCTTCTTCAGCATCTGTGGTTGGGGCGTATATTTGGATCACTGTGATGTTAAATGGCTTACCCTGAATTCGAATTGAGATCATTCTATTGTTTTTTGGATTGTATCCAAGCACTGCTTTAGCCACTTTATTATTAATTATGAAGGCTACTCCATTTCTTCTGTGGTCCTCTTGTCCACAGTAATAGATCTGGTGGTCATCTGATGTGAAGTGGCCCATTCCAGTCCACCTGTATATGTAAGGATGTTATATCCTGCCATGGTGACAGGAGGTGACATCCTGCCAGTCTATCGAATTCCACAGGGTCAGCGGGACGCTTTGTGGTGGGCATACCTGCAGGGCCGTTGGGAGTGCTTTTTAGTGGAAACTTGCCAGACTTGTAGAGTAGGTGAGAATGCTTGTAGTGGGGTCTTGGTGTATTCGCAGGACTGCATATTATGCTGATTTGAGTATTGTGTCAAGCACTCCAGCACGAAGGACAGATCAAAGAACGTTATCATCGTGTTGGTTGATTCGGGACTGGGAAGATCTAGAAATTGTGAGACGAAGGGAGGGGCTGTCAAGCCACAGATCACCGATGGGGGGGGGGGAACCCTGAAGATTTTTAACTGTTGGTTTGCACGGGCTCCCTTCATTAGAGTCTTTAAGGTGTAATGGATCACTAGCTGTAATAAAGAACTCTTCATATCCTTAACGGCTTGTGTCGAGAGTTTCTGGTTTAACAGCTAAAGGATCACAACCATGATAGTACAGTGGGCATGCTTTTGAACCTGTACTTCCACCAGTAACACCAAAGTTGAGAAACTGGGAGAAAAGGGAACCATTTAGAGGTGTAAGAGGAGTGGTTTCTGACAGAATAATGAAACACTTTCTGAATTTGTGTATTGAGCATATACAGGGACTTGCTATTGTTCCAGTATTGGTATATACTGTATGCTGCTGAAGTTATTCACCTCTTTCACTTTCTAGTACAGTGCTTTCCAAACTGCCGCCGTTGGTGACACACCAATGGTGGCAGCGGCAGCAGCGTGGGGGGGGGTGGCGGTGGTGTACACGGCGGCAGCAGCAGCGGCGGCCTCGTGTTTTCCACTAAAACGCGGAAGCGCTGATGGTGCGCCGCTGCCTTTGTTGCTGCCGCCGCCGCCATATACACCACCACCACCGCGCACGCCCCTGCGCCGCCGCCGTGCACGCCCCCGCCGCCACTTCCGGGTTGTGTTGCGACACACAAAACTGTGTGTTGCAACACACTAAAGTGTCGCGACACACAGTTTGGAAAGCTATGTTCTAGTACATACTTTTTGTAGCTATGTTCACAAGCCACACTGAAGCACAATATGTAGGTGTTCTGAATGTAGTCTCCTCACTTGCTAGGAAGGCACAGCTGCTCAATCCACATCAATCCATACCCATGAGAAACAGAGGCTCTTTCTCATATACACAGTCAGCAGACTTGCTGCTTTTGACAGAATGACAAAAGTACAGTAAATTTGTGGCATAAGCTCTGTCCCTTTTGGGCATGTGTGTGATGTTTCAAAACACACAGAAAAGAGATACAGCTTGCATTATGACACTACAACATTACTTGCATCATTCTGGCTCTCCCTTGCCTCCCTTGCTCTGTCACGGTGGCATCCATGCGACCTTGCCATGGCATACGATTCCACCAAACCACATCACCCAGCCAAGGCGCCAAAGCACTCAATAGTAAGGAACTCAGCAGCAAAGCTGCCAGACGGGCAAAGCGCTGAGAGATGTGTAAAAAGCATTTTTTTAGCTGAAAAGCATTCAGCACCATGGGAGATCAAACGAATGCGCCGGCCGGAATGGAACAGGAGAAAACGTGAGAGACAGAGAGGAATGTAATTGATTAACACATTCTAGAGGGAGGGGGAAATCGGGAACTATTAAACTGTAAGATTTTGCAACTATGTCTCACTTGAATCTTTAAAGTGAAATGGATCGCTCCCTGTAAAATAAAGCTTCTACATATCCTTCGTGGCTTGTGTTGGAACTTTGATTTATTAGTTGTAGGATCAAACCCTCACATGCTGTTGGAGTCAGACCAACTCTGGAAGATATTTTAAAAATTGTCATTTAAAATCTTGAGGGAGAACTGATGACAAACTATGAACCAAAGCTGCAAAAGGCACAGGGCTAACAATGATCCCCACCAGCCTGAGATTAAAGTTTGGAATTTCCAGGAAAAAGCAAAATCCACATAAAAGGAAGCAGTGGGACTTAGTTTCAAGGAAAAAAAGGCTATTTATATAGAAATAGGCACCAATTTTCGCTAGAATTTGCATTAGACTGCACTCATAATTTCTGCATTTAAATATTTACATCAAACATTTTCTGCAAAAAAAACGGGATCTGTAGTATCCTGAGAGAGAACTCTGTTTGCAGCAGGTCACCACCATCTTGTGGTCTACTTAGGACATTACAGTACATTTTTATTTTTATCTTTGTTTCTAACCAAGTGATATTTATCTCCTCCAACACGGGAGTATTCTGGATATTGAATGTTAAAGTGGGTGGGGAGTAGAGTGTTACTGTTTTCATTTTCTAATGAAGTTTGATTTTGTTACTCTCCCATGGGTGGAGAGAAAGGTGATATTCTTTTATACAACATTGCCAGGATGTTTTTGTTGTTGTTGTTCAGTCGTTTAGTCGTGTCTGACTCTTCGTGACCTCATGGACCATAGCACGCCAGGCCTTCCTGTCCTCCACTGTCACCCGGAGTTTACTCAAATTCATGTTCATTACATCGGTGATGCTATCTACCCATCTCATCCTCTGCCGTCCCCTTTTCCTTTTGCCTTCAGTCTTTCCCAGCATCAGGGTCTTTTCCAGTGAGTCCTCTCTTCGCATTAGGTGGCCAAAGTATTTGAGCTTCAGCTTCAGCATCTGTCCTTCCAATGAGCAGTCAGGGTTGATTTCCTTTAGGATTGACTGATTTGACCTCCTTGCAGTCCAAGGGACTCTCAAGAGTCTTCTCCAGCACCACAGTTCGAAAGCATCAATTCTTCGGCGCTCAGCCTTCCTTATGGTCCAACTCTCACAGCCATACATTACTACTGGGAAAACCATAGCTTTAACTATACGGACCTTTGTCGGCAAGGTGATGTCTCTGCTTTTTAATATGCTGTCTAGGTTTGCCATAGCTTTCCTCCCAAGGAGCAAGCGTCTTTTAATTTCATGGCTGCAGTCACCGTCTGCAGTGATCTTGGAGCCCAAGAAAATAAAATCTGTCACTGCTTCCATTTCTTCCCCTTCTATTTGCCAGGAAGTGATGGGACCAGATGCCATGATCTGAGTTTTTTTAATGTTGAGTTTCAAGCCAGCTTTTGCACTCTCCTCTTTCACCCTCATCAAGAGGCTCTTTAGTTCCTCTTCACTTTCTGCCATTAGGGTTACACTATTGAAATTATTTCTACTTTGTGGTTGTTGTTGTATTTTTTATCTTTCAATTGCCAGAAAAGCAGTATGAGTTTTGGGAGCCTCTTTTCTCTCACACACAGGCCTAGGTCAAGAATTTCAGGTGGGGCATACCTTTGAAGTTTGGTGATGGCTGCTTCCCTGAAGCAAAAGGTGGGGTATCCCGAACCAGTGAATTTCTGGGAGAGAAACCATCCAAGTACCACCAAAGGATAAGACAGGTCCTGAAGAGCAAGCTCAATGGGAAGAACAAGATCCACGCCATCAACATGTATACCCTACCAGTCATCAGATACCCTTCCGGTATAGTGAGCTGGCCAAAGGAGGACATGAAGGCACTGATCATGGCAGCACAAGAACAGGCACTAAGCACCAGACCCATAGAAGCAGGGGACTACCACACTAGACAAGGGGTGTGGTGGCTCAGCGGGTAAGACGCCAGGCTTGTCGATCGGAAGATCGCAAGTTCGGAGGTTCGAGTCCCTAGTCCCGCGTGACGGAGTGAGCTCCCGCACTCGCCCCAGCTCTTGCCAACCTAGCAATTCGAAAGCATGCAAATGCAAGTAGATGAATAGGTACCACTTCGGTGGGATGGTAACAGCGTTCCGCGTGCATCATGCTGGCCACATGACCGCAGAAGCGTCTTTGGACAATGCTGGCTCTTCGGCTAACAAACGGAGATGAGCACCGGCCCCTAGAGTCGGACACAACTGCACAAATGTGCGGGGGGAACCTTTACCTTTTTTACCACACTAGACAGGACCCGAGGTGGAGACTGTGCAGACTGTACATAGTGGCAGGGTATAAGATGCAGGCAGGAACAGCATACACTGAATGGCACAACCAAGTAGCTGGCATTGTGTACAGGAACATCTGCACAGTGTATGGGCTAGACCCTCCCAGGTCCAGATGGGATATGCCACAGAAGGTCGTGGAGAATAATAGGGCTAAGATCTTGTGGGATTTCCAGATCCAGACAGACAGGCAGGTACAGGAGGATCGTTAAGATTACCATGCTGCTGTTGATCTTAACGATCCTCCTTTGGATGATAAAGGGACTTAGAAATAAACATCTCAAATAACCATGACCTAGCCCCAGGTGCAAGGTCACACAGCCACCCTAGAAACATATTTAAGGATTCCCTTACTAACTTTGCTCAGACTGAAGAAGCTTCTTGGATAAGGAGTGAAACGTTTCCACTGAGAAAATAGAAATCCAGTTGACATGATTCAAGCTACAGACTGTTCCACCTGGATGACTGAGAACCTTCATCAACATATGCCTCCACATGTGTTTAAAAGCAAAATATGAACATCTCATCTTTTCTTGATTTCCTGAATCTACTTAGAGACAACTACAAGTAATTGTTGTGCTAGGTTCAAACAACACAAAAAATCTAAGTTAGGAGAGCCAGTTTAGTGTAGTGGCTAAGGTGCTGGCCTAGAAACCAGGAGGCTGTGATTTCTAGGCCTGCCTGAGGCATGAAACCCAGCTGGGTGACCTTGGGCCACTCACTCTCTTCCAGCCCAACTCACCTCACAGGGTGGTTGTTGTGAGGAAAATAGGAGGCAGGAGTATTAAGTATGTTTGCTGCCTTGAGTTATATCTAAAAAAGGTAGGATAAAATCATCATCATCATCATCATCATCATCATCATCATCATCATCCAAGATGGCAACTGGGAGCAGACGCTGACTGCTGCTGCTCTGAGGGAGACTCCCGGCTTCTCTGTGAGTCCTGACCCCCAGCCCCCAGCCCCCAATTCGCTAGTTGGGGGAGAGACTTTTGAGGGTCCCCAGCTTTTGCCTTCATGCCAGTGTCGGAGCTGAACGGAGTCCCTCGGATGGAGTGGTGAAGTGGGCGGGCCTAGGCAGCACAGGTGAACTTGGACTCCCGCAGACCTCGGTGGCGCAGGCGGGTTTGGCGACGCGGTGGCCTTTGGCGGCGTGGAAGGCTGAGTATTTTTCCAGCGTGACTGGTGGAGTGGGGTGACTGGTGGGCCCCCCGTCGCGGCGGACCAGCAGGGCGATGAGCTCCTGGCACGGCGGGCCGGCTTTGGTGGCGACAAGATCCAGCACAGTGGAGTGGGTTTGGTGGCGCGGTGGAGCTCGGCAACACGGGCCGGCCTGGCAGCGCATTAGACCTGGGTGGCAGAGCAGCCTTAGTGGCCCTGGCAGCCTAGCAGCCTTGGCGACATGGTGGACCCCGAACCGACCCTGACAGAGGACTTGTGGCCTTGGCGACGTGGCGGACCCCGAACTGACCCTGGTGCAGGACACGCGGGCCCCGGTGTGACAAACTGGCGCGGCGTGGTGGACCCCAGTGGATAAAATCAGCGCGATGGAGCCTGGCGACAGGGGACATGAGCTCTGGGGATTTAATTCTTTCTATCAGAGCCCCCTGGACTTTAGACCCGTCTTCCGGAGCCCCCTGGATGAAGATCTTGACAGTGGGGGGGGGGCAGTAAACCTTAATGATCTCAGACCCCTTCCGAGAGCCCTCTGGATAAAGACGGAGGACCACAGGGGGCACGGTTGGCAGATTTTAACAACACAGGGGACCCAGTGGGCACAACGGCCCTTGGCGTGTAGGCCCCGGCAGTGAGGAGTGGCGAGTTTGGAGTTGAGCGCTGGTCATCCCCTCCCAGCATGCCCAGAGATGGCAGAGAGCTACCAGGGTCCCTCAAGTGTGAGTGAGGTACTCCCTCCTGGGTGTGAGAGACATGGGGGGAGTCCAGGAGCATATGATTGTATGTGAGAGTACTCACCCCCTGAGTGAGAGACAGGAGGTAGGTAGGAACAGATGAGGTGCCCCGTTGACCAGTGAGAGAGGCTGAGCACAATGAGTGTGTGGGTGATGGTTAGGCCCTAACAGCACCAAGAGCAAGAGCACTGTGGTTGATTGAGTGTGAGGGAGGATGTATGAGTGGTGGAAGGGACCCTACTTTGATCCAGGGATTCCGGAGGCCCAGGACTGGAGGTGAATAGGCCTGTAAACTTTGAGGGCTATAGGGCGGGTCATACTATTGAGGTGGTGACGGGCCAGGGATGCTACAATGGGAACCGGAGGGAAGACGCCCCTGGTGTTTGTTACCGGTGGTGTGTTCCAGCCCTCCGGGTTCAGACTCAGGCCCTGGACAACAGATTCTTGAGGGCCCTGGTTTTTGGATACTGCTTCTCAACGCCAGGTCAGTTAACAACAAGGCCCCCCTCATATGTGATTTGATCACAGAGGAGGGGGCAGACCTGGCGTGTATCACTGAAACCTGGCTGGGCCTGGAAGGAGGGGTACCCCTTTCGGAGATGTGCCCGGCTGGGTTTTGAATGTGGCACCAGCCGAGACACCAGGGCAGGGGAGGAGGGGTGGTGGTCATCCGGGAGTCTCTAGTGGCCTTCAGGGGCACTGCTCCACAAGTGAACGGTTGTGAGACCCTGTTTTTCAACTTGGGTTCCCAAGTACATTTGGGAGTGTTGCTACTGTACCAGCCTCCCTGCTGCATGGCAACCTCCCTGCCTGAGCTGCTGGATGCCGTCTTGGGGCTGGCGGTGGAGTTCCCCAGACTTATGGTTCTGGGGGACTTCAATCTGCCATCCCTAGGGCGTGCCTCTGAAGCGGCTCGGGAGTTCATGGCTACCATGGCAGCCATGGGCCTGTCCCAGGATCTGTTGCATGGTCCAGCAGAGGCCCTGGCCACTGCCTGGAATAGGGAGATGGCTGAGGCCTTGGACAGGATCACGCCTGTGCGACCTCTCTTGCCCCATTCAACCCGACACTCTCCATGGTTCACAGAGGACCTGAGGGTTTTCAAGAGGATTAAGAGACGTCTAGAGTGCCGCTGCAGGAAGACAAAGATAGAATCCGACCGAACACAGGCTAGAGCTGCTGTTAAGTCCTACCTTGTGGCGGTAAGAGCGGTGAAATGTCAATATTTCTCCGCTCTTATTGCGTCCGCAGAATGCTGTCCAATGGCCCTGTTTAAGATCACTCAATCCCTTTTGGGGAAGGTGGGCCCAGTGACCCACCTACAGGGCCGTGCGGAGGAGTTTGCTGAGCATCTGCAGGACAAAATCGCTCGGATTTGTTCCGAGCTGGACTCCAAGCGTGAAGCATGGTCTGGAGAGATGCTGAGGGAACGTAGTTACCCAGTTATCTGGGAACAGTTTGATCCTGTTTGACCTGAGGAAGTGGACAGGATCCTCTGGATTGTAAATGCCACCACCTGTCATCTAGATTCATGCCCCTCCGGGAAGTGACATGTGGTTGGGTCCAGGCGATGGCTAATACATCCTTGAGAGAGGGTGTGTTTCCAACTGCCTTTAAGGAGGCATTGGTGCACCCCCTCCTCAAGAAACTTGGACCCTACTATGCTGGACAACTTTCGCCCAGTCTCCCACATCCCCTTTGTGGGGAAGGTGGTTGAGAAGGTGGTGGTGTTGCAACTCCAGAAGGTTCTGGATGAAACGGATTATCTAGACCCCTTCCAGTCAGGATTCAGGCCTGGATATGGGACAGAAACTGCATTGGTCGCGCTTATGGATGATCTCTGGCAGGAATGGGATGGAGGCAGTGCATCCATCCTGGCTCTTCTTGACCTCTCAACGGCTTTCGATACCATCAACCATGGTATCCTTTTGGGGTGGCTCAGGGATTTGTGGGTGGGCAGCGTGGTTTTGCGCTGGTTCACCTCCTTCCTCCGGGGCCGGTCCCAATCGGTGGTGATAGGGAGTGAGAGATCCGACCCTCGACCCCTCTTGTGTGGGGTGCCTCAGGGTTTGGTTCTCTCTCCTCTCCTATTTAACATCTACATGAAGCCGCTGGGCGAGATCATCCGTCACCACGAGATGAGGTATCACCAGTATGCTGATGATACACAGTTATATATCTCCGTCCCGGGTGAAGTAAGTGTTGCAGTCAACACCCTATCTCAGTGCCTGGGGGCTGTAGGGGCCTGGATGGGGAACAACAGGCTTCAACTGAACCCTGGTAAGACGGAGTGGCTGTGGATTGATGGCCTCTCGACTTCCAGGAAGTTGTCATCCTTAACTCTGGATGGGGTGGCACTGCCCCGTTCAGATTCAGTGCGAAACTTGGGGGTCCTCCTGGACTCACGACTCCTGCTCGAAGAGCAGGTGGCAGTCGTGGCCAGGAGAGCCTTTGCACAGCTTCGGGTTGTGCGCCAGTTGCGCCCCTACCTGGATCGAGATGCCCTCTGAACAGTCACTCATGCCCTTGTCATCTCTCATATAGATTATTGCAACGCGCTCTACATGGGGCTACCCTTGAAGAGTATCCGGAAGCTTCAGCTGGTCCAGAATGCGGCCGCACAAGCAGTTACGGGTGCTATAAGATCAGCACATATAACACCACTGCTCCGTGAGTTGCATTGGGTACCAGTTTGCTTCCGGGTCCAATTCAAGGTGTTGGTTATCACCTTTAAAGCCCTACATGGCATGGGGCCAGGGTACCTGAGGGACCGTCTCATCCCGACCACATCTACCCGCCTCACCTGGTCATGCAGGGAGGGCATGCTTCAGACCCCATCAATAAAAGAATTCCATCTAGTGGGGTCCAGGAGGCATACCTTCTCTGTGATAGCACCTGCCCTGTGGAATATCTTGCCCCCAGAGGTGAGGCGGGCGCCCTCGCTCCTGGCCTTCAGGAAGTCTTTAAAGACCTGGTTCTGCTGCCTTGCTTGGAATGAAGGAAGCAATAGTTCCTCCTGGGGATGGTTAGCTTAGTAATATCCTCCTTTTAAGATCTCACCATCTTCTGGATTTTTCTATTTATTATTATATTGTATTTTAGATATATAGGTTTTAATTTTTATAATATTATTGTAAACCGTCCAGAGTCTACTGCTGTAGAGATGGGCGGTGATGAATCTGAATAATAAATAAATAAAATAAATAAATAAATCTCTATTTTTTTCTTCATCTAACTACTGTGTGAAGACTGAATTTATTTCTGAATGTAATTAAGCTTAATGTGCAAGTCCTTTTTTTTTTGGTTCACGCTTCTCCTTTGCAAGATTGTTGTTAGCTGCTTGGAGTTCTTTTATTAACCTTCAAAAGTCCATCAAGTGTTATGGGCCCAGTACAAAACCAGTGCAGCCCAGCAGAGTCCAGTATACTGACCAGGAACTGATTTTTGAAACGTTTTTTTTTTTGGCCTCACAGCCAATAAGAGAAGCCGCTTGCACATTTAAAAAGCAAAGTTCAGAAAAAAAAATTCCTCTCTCTGAACAATGGAGAAAGATGAGGGAGCTCCTCCCGTACCAGAATTGACTGAGGATAATTACTCAGCATGGCTATTCAGATTGAGGATGCAGCTAGATTTTGAAGATTGTTTGGATGTTCTGGATTTACCTGAACCTAAACCAGAGGATGGGGAGGAAGCCAATAGACAGTGAACAAAATGGAGTTGCAGAAAGGAATAATTGCTCACTAATGGACATGGTAAGATGTATGCTTTTAGAAGCAGATCTGCCTGACAAACACTGGGCACATGCTGTTTTAACAGCTACATACTTACAGAATAGACTGCCAATCAAAGCCAACAAGGTAACACCTTTTGAGCTGTGGCATGAACACAAACCAAGTGTAAAGCATCTGAGAGCATTTGGATCCAAAGCTTATGCACACATATCAAAGGAAAAGAGATCCAAACTAGACCCCAGAGCTGAAGAAGGCATCATGGTTGGGTATGCTCCAGGAAGCAAGGGATACAGAAACCTGAACCCGAAGACAGAAAAACATGCAGAGTGGTGTACTTCGATGAACGTGAGAAAGGCTACCATAGTCATGCTGACGATGACTGCGGAGAAACCAACAGCGGCAGTTACCAGCTTGAGATGTTTAGCCCAACATCCGAAGACACAACCACCACAACAACCCAGAGGGAGATAGACGCCCAGGAAGAAACTCCACCAGAGTCAGATGATGAGGCCGAGGATGCAGAAGGGGTTGAACCACCAAGTACCACTCCTGAACCTGCTCCAAGACGCTCATCATGACCCAACAAAGGAGTTCCAGCCGAGAGGCTCACCTACCTCGCAAGGTCGTTGTTACCAAAAGAACCTGCATCATGGAACGAAATGCAGCAAATGTCATCAGATGAAGCAAGCAAGTGGAAGAAAGCAGCACAAGAAGAGCTAGAAGCTCTACACAAGAACAAAACATGGACTTTGACAAAACTACCAACAGGCAAGAAAGCCATATGATGCAAATGGGTTTTCAAAGCCAAACAAGATGAAAATGGAGAAGTACAAAGATACAAAGCTAGACTAGTCGCAAAAGGCTATTTACAAAATTATGGACGTGATTATGTTGAATGTTTTGCTCCTGCTGTAAAACATACCACAATCAGAATGCTCCTGAGTTTAGCAGCTTCCAGGAACATGAGTGTTGAACACCTAGATGTAAAGACTGCATTTCTACATGGAGAGATAGAGGAAGAACTGTACATGCTACAACCTCCAGGCTTCACCAATCCCAAGACACAGCAACTCGTTTGCAAACTTCAGAAGGGGATTTATGGCCTGAAGCAAGCAGCCAGAGCATGGAATAAGTTGAACAAAGTACTTCTTAAGCAAGGCTTTGTTCAAAGCAAAGCTGATCCCTGTTTCTACACAAGACACAGAAATGGCAGAGAGGTGTACATTCTTTGTTATGTGGATGATTTGATGATTTGCCATAATAACAAAAGAGACTTTGATGAAACCGTGTCCAACCTGAACAAAGAAGTAACTTTGTAACAAACAAAGAACCGCCCAGGGTCCCTCCTTGTGGGGGAGATAGGCGGGATATAAATATGATGATAAATAAATAAAAATAAATAAAGTAGAAGTCAAGCATCTGGGCAATGCCAGCTACCACTTGGGGATACAGATTGAAAAGGAAGAAGATGGAAGTTTTCTTCTAAGCCAGAAGCAAAAGATCCTAGAACTGTTGGAGAGCTTAGGACTGCAAAATGCCAATCCTATACCAACACCAATGGAAACAGGTTTCCACAAGCAACAGGAACCTAGTGAACTCTTACCAGAAAACAACGGCTATAAAAGTGCCATAGGTAAGTTATTGTATCTAGCCACTACCACTAGGCCAGACATAGCAGCTGCAGTAAACATTCTATGCAGAAAAACTAGCACACCCACACAGAGAGACTGGACTGGTGTTAAGCGGGTGGGAAGGTACCTAAAGGGCACTATACACGTAAAACTAAAGCTACCAGCCACATACAATCCTAAACTAGTGGGGTTTACAGATGTGGATTGGGCAGAAGACATTAATGACCGTTAATCCACTAGTGGGCATGTATTTTTCTATGGGGGTGGGGCAGTAAGCTGGGGAAGCCATAAGCAAGCTACAGTCACACATTCATCCGCAGAGGTGGAGTATGTGTCAGCAGCAGAAGCATGCAAAGAGGTTTCATGGCTCAAGCTACTGCTTGAAGACATGGGGATAGAGCAGGGCTTTCCAAACTTTTCCTGTGGCGACACACCAACGGCGGTGCATGAAAAAACCCAGAAGCGCTGCCACTGTGGCGGCGCACAAAAACCTGGAAGTGCTGCTGCCGCTGCGACGCTTTCGGGTTTTTGTGCGCTGCCGCCGCTGCAACACTTTCAAATTTTCATGTGACAGCAGCGGTGTCCTTGTGTGCCATGCGAAAACCCAGAAGTGCAGATGGCCCGCCGCCACCGCCACCGCCGTGCGCACGGCTGCAGTGCGCCATCAGCACTTCCAGGTTTTGATGCGACACACCTGGGCCCCGCAGGAGACACAGTATTGTGTCGCGACACACAGTTTGGAAAGCTGTGGGATAGAGGAATCTACCCCTATTCAGGTCTACAAAGACAACCAAAGTTGTATTAGGCTCTCATGGTCAGAAGAGATTAATGGGAGAACTAAACACATTGATGTTAAGTATCATGTAGTAAAAGACTTGCAAGAGCAAGGAATAGTCAGACTAGACTATTGTCCCACAAGGAACATGACTGCAGACATTCTCAAGAAGCTGTTGCCGAGGGGCAGTTACCAAGAACTGCGGAAGAAGTTGAACCTTGTGGACTCTGAGACATGCTAACTTGAGAAGGGGTGTTGGAATTATCAGGGGTCAACTCAGCATTGTCTCATAAGCATAAGGCGGGGGGGTCCTTCTAGTAAACACATCTCTATTGTGCTTGTGGGATGTCACATGGGTCACCTGATTTCCACTTACTTTCTCCTTCTTGAGTTTGGAGATTAACAATCTCCATTACTCTTTGGGCACACCTGCAAGCAAGAGGTGCTGCAGAATGCAGCTCTCATCCTTTCATCTCACTTGCACACAGACATTTCCATTTCCATAACGATTGTCTACAAAGAACCGGTGATGATTAAGTGATTTCTACTATGAATCTACTTGTATCCAGATCTACTGAATAAATGTAAGCTATCTCTATTTTTTCTTCATCTAACTACTGTGTGAAGACTGAATTTATTTCTGAACGTAATTAAGCTTAATGTGCAAGTCTTTTTTTTGGTTCATGCTTCTACTTTGCAAGATTGTTGTTAGCTGCTTGGAGTTCTTTTATTAATCTTCAAAACTCCATCATTACATTTATTCGGCCCAGGTACAGCATTCTCAGTAGATATATGATGTTTCAGTTTCTCATTTCCTTTTCTCTAAACTTTGTGGACTCTTTGTGGACTCTTAGCCCTATAGCTGCCAACAGCTGCATGGAGAGAGGGGGAAAATTCTCCAAGGCCCATCCATGGCCTAAGATGGAGAGAGAGAGAGAGAGAGAGAGAGAGAGAGAGAGAGAGAGAGAGAGAGCGCGCAGCATGCTTGCCTCTCCGTCGGAGAGATTCAAAGAAGGACTGACTGAGAAAGAGGAAGTGGCAGTGGCAACAAGACAACTTTCTCAAAGACACGGAGAATTGCATCCTGGGATGAACTCATCTACATGCAAATGAGGCATGTTGATTTGCTGAATTTCCAACATGGAGGAACCTGAAAACTTGGCTCTGCCGTCTCGCTTGGGGTGGGAAGGGGAGTAGTTATTCCTGGGTGTGGCTGTCGCCTTAGAGCCCTCCTCACCAATTTACACTGATTTAGACCGATTTAGATCTCTTTTAGCCAATTGGATTGTATATTTATTCTTACTGGAAATAGTATATTTATATTTTAGATGTTTTTATCTTTATTGTTTTAATAGTGTTTGTTATTGTAAACCACCCAGAGTCCCCCTTTCTGGGGGAGATGGGCGGTGGCAAAATTTGAAATATAAATAAATAAATATAAATAAATAAATAAATAATATCATCTAGGTTCGACCCTGGCAATAGAGATCAGCACAGGGTGGGGTTAATGATAGCACACGCATACCGTTTAACCAATCACCATGCCATAGCATTTAATAGGTAAGGAGTAAGAGAAAATATCTAGACATGTACTTTGGCTGTACTGTTTGCTTAACCATGTTTTATTGAGTAAATAGTTGGCTAGTTTCACACAATACAAATAAGCACACACTTTTTAAGTACCCATTCCATTTGCATTTAACTTTTATGTTTCTCCTGAAACACAACTTTCACTTCAGTATAACAGTAGGCAGAAGTATATCTTATATACAGACATGTTAGCTTCTTCCAACAAACATTCATTTCCTTGCAACTGGCTACTTACTATCCAATACCTTCCCACCAGCATTTGTACATCTAAAGATTTCTCCATCCATTTCCCCATAATTAGTAAACATTCTACCAAAGTATACAAATTTATCTACTTGCAAATTTATCTACTTGCATGTATGGCTTGCAACTGTTTCACCCTGTCAGACAAAACTACCTTAGTCTTTGATATATTATTCTTCAAACATGTAGTTCTCTTTGCACCATAGAGTCTAAACATTTGCTGCAAATTTTTAAAAAACCTTTTTAATATGACCGTGTTCGACATGTTTATTGTTTTATACTTTTTTTTTTGCTGTATGCTGCTCAGAGTCACTTCTTGTGAGATGGGCGGCCATATAAATTTGACAAACAAACACACTTGCTATATTGAGATATATGCTATACAGTATATCTCAATATATTTCGAACCCAACAGTTCGAAAGCTCTGCAAGTAGATAAATGGGTACCACCTTAAGTGGGAGAATATGCTGGCGTCCTGTCGGGGAGTCGGCCACCGAATCGGAAGATCTCTGGAATGGTGGTGGCAACAACGGATCCCGGAAAGAAGCAGTTTCATCTACAGGACGTCAGCAGCCGGCTCCGACGCAAGGCATTGTGGGGCTTGTAGTCAAAGCCACGGAAGAGTCGGTTCCCTTACCCCTTTCCTTAGCGCGCGATTTAAATGAAATTGTATATGTATGAAATGTTAATGAAATATATATATATATGTATGTAAGCCGCCTAGAGTCCTCCATTAGGGAGGGGATAGGCGGGGTATAAATATGATTGATAAATAAATAAATAAATATTGAGATCCTGATCTTGCTATATTAACTGGGACTCCTTTTGGCCTGTGAACCCTGAGGAAGTGGATAGGGTGCTTTCTGAGCTGTCCTCTGCTACCTGAAGCATGGATCCATGCCTGTCCTCACTTCTGTGTCTGGGTGTGTATGAGACCACATGGTTCAGAAAATTGTCAACGCCTCATTGTTGGGGGTGAAGACCATTAGTGGGCAGCTAGTATCACTGAATGGAGCAGAGCGTATAACAGCAAAGAAACACGCACACACAGAAAGGAGTTTTTATCTTAATAGCATTAATGAGGATGCTAGAGAAATATAGGCTTTTGATCTTAAGCACATAGCCCACCCAAGCATAAAGAATTACACACTTAGACAACGAAGGTTACAAAAAGAGTTCTTACTGTTTATTTGGTCCAGTTACATCCATTTCAGTAGAAATTATTCTTCTTTAGTTCCCTAAACTTTGTGGACCCCTGGCCCTATGTTGCTGCCAGGGCTGCATGGAGAAAAGGGGAAAAAGCCCCCTGAGTTGCGGCCTAGCACATGGCCTCGTCAGGCATGTGCAACCTTCTTCTCCGGCGGAAGAAAGCAAGAGAGAGAGAGAGGAAGTGGGAGGAGCAACAAACAGCTTCCTCTGGAAGCATACAGTGAGTTTGCCTCCTAGAGCAATCACCCATATGCTAATGAGGCATGCTGATTTGCTGGAACCTCCAACAGGGGGGAAGTATATTGTCTGTAGCCTTTAAAAATGCTGTGGTGCACCCCCTTTGGATCTGATAGTTTTAGATAATTATTGCCCAGTTTCCAACCTTCCTTTCTTAGGAAAAGTGATGGCAGATCAGCTACTCATCATCCATGATGAAGTGGATTGTCTGGACCCTTTCCAGTCAGGGTTCAGACCTGGATATGGAACAGAAATGACATTGATCGCTCAAGATACACAGAAGTGAGAAATATTTTTTTTTCTAAAGGGCCAGATCCCGCCCCTCCTACACTTCCACTGGCATGGCTGGCAGGTCTGC
This sequence comes from Charina bottae, assembly GCA_023362775.1. Lineage (NCBI taxonomy): Eukaryota > Metazoa > Chordata > Lepidosauria > Squamata > Charinaidae > Charina > Charina bottae. Next base: position 4,818,634 of record JALMGJ010000021.1, on the reverse strand, counting down.
AGGCCAAGGAGCGAGGCAGCCATTGGATGACCCCAGCTCACCAGCAAGGACGCTGCTGATAGACCACCACTTTCCAGGGCACCCCACCCCCACCCCTCACCCTGACAGCTCAGCTGTGGCCTGGGCCAGGTGATTTGTTGCCCACCCATCCACTCATGGACTGTAGAAAAACAGGCGGCTGGCCAGATTTGGCCCACAGGTCATAGTATCCTTCCTGATCACCTATAGGGGTTGGGGATTGGAGACATTCTCTTGCAATGGGTTCAACTCCTTCTTCAGTGAAGAGTTCTAATCTGTAGTGTTAAGGAAGAGATGACAACTTGGTGACCCCTGTCCTGTGAAATTCTGCAGGGGTCAATCCTCTCTCCCCTACTTTCTTTTTTAATAAGAGTTTTATTAAGTTTGAAACAAAGATAAAAACTACAAAAAAGCAAAAAACTACAAAAAGAACAAAAAAAACCAAAAAAAACCAAAAAAAAAACCTAAAAAAGTGTGAAACACAAGAAAAAGAATTTTCAAAGATTACACAGAGGTGACTTCTGACTTTCAGCAACAAGAATATACAGCAATTTCCATAATCAATCCCCTAATCTATATCAAACCAAACTCACATTATTTCTATAAATCATTCCTTTAACACAGGGCTTTCCAAAGTTTTCCCGCGGCAACACACCAACCGTTGTTGGTGTGTTGCCGTGGGAAAACCCGGAAGTGCCGCCGCTGCGGCAGCGCGCAAAAACCCGGAAGCGCTGGTGCCGCTTTCGGGTTTTTGCACGCCGCCGTTGGTGTGTCGCCGCGGGAAAACCCAGGAGCGCTGATGATGATCAGCGCTTCCGGGTTGTGTGGTGACACACCAGACTCTGTGTGGCGACACACTTTTGTGTCGCGACACACAGTTTGGAAAGCTCTGCTTTAACACATATATTAATCCCTAAATGCAATTGCTCCTTCCCCTTATATTAAAAAAAAAGTATATAAATCTCTAAATCAACTTCCCTCCCCCCAAAAACAACATTTATTTAATTATTTCCTTCCTATCACTATTCTGTATATTTGTCCACTATAATAAAAATCAAATTATAAAAACATATAAATTGTCTACTTTTATAATTGATAATACTACAACAATCTTAACCCTATTAAACCTAAAAACCAAACAATTATTATTATACCTTATAGATACCTTATAAATCTTAAAAATCAAACAAATCTTAAAAAGAGTCCAGTAAGTCTTAATCCAAATCATTAAAGAAAAATGAAATCATAAAAGCCTCATTATCAATCCAATTAAACATTCTTAAATTTTTACCCCACTTTGAAATATACCAAGACATTTACATATCTCCATATTACACACAAGGCATTTTTCATACAAAAATCAAACAGCCCAACTGCCCCCCTTAAAAACTCAGACTTCTCAGCAAAGAACCTCCCACAGAACAGGACTTCTTCTTTCCCATAACATTCCCTCAAAAAAAACCAACTCTGTTTTTGATTTGCAATTCAGGCTGTCCCTTTAACCCTTTCAGCACCAGAATGAACTCTCATTCATTTCTCTCATTGAAATGCCTGGCATTTCAACAAAGACTTCAGTCTCACAGTTGGTAGAAACATCTTCATCTTTGTTAAAATCTTCAGCTTATTCCATAACGTTCTCAGCCAGATGACACATTTTAAAGCAGATATTTTCCACAATGTCCTGAATATCTTGCAAAATAGCTTGACAGGAATCTGACAAGATCTGTTTGTAGGTCTGCTTAAGCTCACAACAGAGCTCTGAGAAAATCTCCTTGAAATCCTCCGTTTCAGGCAGTAGATTATGGTGCCCCCTAGATACTTGACTGGAGAATGTAGGAGTTAATGAGTTAATAGAAGATCTCTGAAAGTTCTTGACACAAGAGAAAGTATGCTAACAAGCAGCTCCCAGGGAAAGTGAACAGAGAACTGAAGATTCGAAATAGCAGATTCAACGTGTAGGAAAATATTAAATCCTTCAAATTCAATACAAAAATAATAGCAGGGAGGCAATTATTTATTCTCAGTCCTCCTTAATCTTTAAATGGGAAAACAAGCCAAAACTTAAAAAGATTTAAAAATTAAATCCAGAAATAATGATAAGCACCAAGAGAGTCTGCTTCTTCTTGCTGTAGAAAGCCTCTCTTGGGGTACATAAACTTAAAAATATATATAAATTGAGTGATTTAGAAATGGGGTGGCTTGACCTAATGTCCCTTTAAGGCTACAGCGCAGTGTGGAAATGGTGACGTCCCCGCCTCTTGTCGTCTCTTACCGGATTGTCGCAAATGCTGTTTGTGATTCTCTGGCTGCAAGACAGCGTTTTGGAGAGCAGATGGGATGATTCTGAGCATTTTCTTTGTCATGAAAGCGCTCTTGGGCTTCAGGAAAAAGCCTGCCTGAGCCCCCCAAAAAGCCTCCGCTGTCAGTTCTGTCCACAGAGCTCGTGGACACAGCTGTTCAGTCAGCCATATTCCCACCAGAAGTCCTCTCCCCTAGTTTTTATTATCTACATAAAGCCACTAGGAGAGGTCACCCAGTGGTTTGGGGAATGGTATCATTAACATACTAACGATACCCAGTTTTGCATCATTACCACAGGCTGCACTGGAAATGCTGTTGATGTGATCTGGAGGTTTGTCTATCAAGACCCTCTGTCAACACCAGTGTTGTCTCTTGACAGAGAAGCACTACTCCTGAAGGAGCAAGTCTGTGACTTAGGGGTCCTTCTGGACTCATGACTCCTGCTATAATAACAGGTGGAGGCTGTAGCGAGGGAAGACTTTACCCAATCTTGGCTGGTGTGCCCGTTGCAGCCTTGTCTGATTCAAGAGGACTTAACAGCAGTAACTCATACGTTCATTACTACCTGGTTGGATTACTGCAATGCTCTCTAATGAGTCTCCTTTAAGGACACTTGGAAGCTACGGCTGGTCCAGAATGCAGAGGCTCTCATGCTAAGAGGCGCCTGGTGCTGGGAGCATATTGTACCTGTGCTTCCAGCCGGCCCTGGATCCTGATTGGCTTCCAGATACAATTTAAAGGGCTGATTTTAATCTAGAAATTTGTGGCTTGGCTCCTGGGTAACTGTAGGACTTTTACTCCAGCTAGAATTAGCTTGACCTATAAGGAAACCAAGGGAGAAATTTTATCTATCTATCTATCTATCTATCATCTATCTATCTATCTATCTATCTATCTATCTATCTATCTATCTATCTATCATCTATCTATCTATCTTCAATAGCTTATTTATTTTCTATCCCTTTATTATTTTATAAATAACTCAAGGCGGCGAACATACCTAATACTCCTTCCTCCTCCTATTTTCCCCACAACAGCAACCCTGTGAGGTTTGTTGGGCTGAGAGAGAGTGACTGGCCCAAGGTCACCCAGCTGGCTTTCCTGCCTAAGGCGGGACTAGAACTCTCAGACTCCTGGTTTGCTATTGGCTCCTTCCCAGGGCTGAGAGACAGGGACTGGCCCAAGGTCACCCAGCTGGCTTTCATGCTTAAGGCAGGACTAGAACTCATTATTTATTATTATTAAAGATAGTTATTGAACAAGTAAAGTTACATAATAAACCAAAGTAATTAACAATCTTAGACTGTATTTTATTCATAATTTATTTATTTAATTTTTATCCCACCTTTATTGTTTTTTTAATAAATAACTCAAGGCGGCGAACATACCTAATACTCCTTCCTCCTCCTATTTTCCCGCAACAGCAGCCCTGTGAGTTGAGTTGGGCTGAGAGAGAGTGACTGGGCCAAGGTCACCCAGCTGGCTTTCATGCTTAAGGCGGGACTAGAACTCACAGCCTTCTGGTTTCTACCCCGTTACCTTAACCAAACTGGCTCTCTCTCTTATACTGTAGTCCCCCACTTCTAGGAAGTATCTAATGAAACTGTCACTGGTAATTCCAGTTTTCTGAATGTTTTATTTGTCATCGTTACTGAAGGCTTGTCCTTTTATTAAGTCTGATGACACAGGATGGATAACTGAACACTTCTTTTTCAAATGTTACTGTATAAAATAGTATCCGCTGGTACAGGCAATGGTTCACCCTAAAGAATAGGGGGAAAAAACCCCAATCACTGTAACAGTGTTGCCAGGCTCCTAAAGACAAGCGTGTGCAGGATTGCGGCTTGAGATATTAATCAATCTACGCTTCCAATGAGGAAATGAATTATTGTCCTTTGCGGGACAAAGGACAATAATTTGTAATATAAGGAGCAATAAAATAGAACGCTTCAAACGTCATTTCAGGTAACAAATATCCTCTGAAAAGTGAATTGGACTGAAGCGATTGGCCAATTCCTTCATGTGATAGAAATATTGCCCAATAAAGAGCGAAAGTGGCTTGATGGATGGGGGTGGTCCCTTGTTTTGATAGTTGATTCGTTGTTTTAAGAGATGGATAGGTTGCTTACCAAATAGAAAAAAACATAAAGAGGCAGAAGGCAGGGTTATAATATAGACCGTACTCTTAAAGCTGCTATTGGCTGTTTGAGCAGAGGATCTGTTGAATGACACGGAATTCTGACCAATTAGAATGCCGACCGGAAACAGACATAATAGATAAATGCCATCCTATCAGTATGGGAGCCTGCTAAATCCTTCTTCGCTATTGGCCTTGAGCGGGAAATGATAGCTTCCATTAGCAATAGTACTGGTGATTGACAGACGTAGGGCGGGCCGAAGTGCAAAGCGGGGCGTCGCTGAGGCCGGATGAGGAGAATCCAGAGGGGAAGTTTGCTGTTTGTTGCCTGGGGCTGTGAGAGGAAGCTTTGGCGTGTGGGGGGATTTACCCCCCCTTAGGACGTTGCTATGGGCAACCGAGGAATGGAAGAGTTGATTCCGCTGGTGAACAAGCTACAGGATGCTTTCAGCTCTATCGGACAAAGCTGCCACCTCGACCTGCCACAAATCGCTGTGGTGGGTGGTCAGAGCGCGGGCAAGAGCTCCGTCCTCGAGAACTTCGTCGGCCGGTAAGTCAAGCTGTCGTTCGGGCGAAGGGAAGGAATCGGGAAGACGGACGGGGGAGGGGGCAAAATGCGGAGGGAGGCTTTGACCGGCCGGCTTGTAGTAGCCGGCGGAGTTTGCGGAAATGCCTTCTGAGAATGTCACGCGCGTCTCGTGCGATGCTTTCGGAAGCAGCATCCATTAAAGCGGTGGCCTTGGCGTAACCGCCCTCTGTGAATAACTCCCTTCGCCAAAGCGTATCCCCTTCCGTGAACGTTCTGGTTACGCTAGTTGCGTTAGCTGAGCGAGAGGCGCAAAAGGACCTCAGTGGCGGTCTCGGACGGGGAGATCTCTGTGGGTTGTCGGGAGTGACTTGTGAATGGCGAGGCGGGGTGATGTTTTCTCGTGGATGGGACACTCCCGTCCTTCTCTCCCAGCCCCGTGGACAGGTTACGGGGAGGCGGCTCTCCGAGCAGTACCGCCGGCTCTCTTGGGGTAAATTGTAGGGCGGTGCTCAGAGCGAGTGGAAGAGCAACCTTTGTGCTCCTTCTACCTTTATCTTGTTCAACAGATGCCGCTTCCACTTTTCCGGGAAATCTTGGCCTAGTTCACACGTTATACGTTCATCAGTAACATTGTGCAGCTGATTGTGTGAATAAACTATGAAAATTATATTGAAGTGATTTTCATATAGACGTTTTAAGTTTCTCTTTTGCAAAATATCTCCTGGTGTATTAACGTTCTTTGTGGTCCCACTTTTTTAGTAGGCTCTGCTGCCCGAGGAAACTTTCCAATGACTAACTTGTTTATGAATTATTTTTGTTATTACCTAAACAGAAGGTGTGTTCTTAAGACCCGGCCCTAAAGAAGGTTGCATAAATGGAGAAAGAATTACCTGCTTTTCTCTTTTATGTGCAAATGGTACAACTATCTTTGAATAACGATTTTAAAATCTTATTAACCTGGACTTGTGTAGTATTTTTCTGCCACAGAGAAGAGTTAGCTGTAGTTGTGATTGCAAGCCATTGACCCCCATGGTGGTAGAATAAAGGCCCTGTCTTATCTTGTATCTCACAATTCTGTTTAAAAGATGATTATGTGCAGGGTAGAATTATTTTGTTATTTTTTCCTTTTGGGGATCAGAGAAATGTATTTTATAAAATACAATTTTATGTATTTTCTGTACATAAAATGGTGTTTTCTGTATGACTTGCCTTGCCTCAGTCAAGACTTCTTAATGTATAAAAAGGAAGTCACCTGGTTATCTATAATAAGTAACTTCAGAGGATTACTTGAGTTAGTCTATTATAGGAAAAACAGATTTATAACAGTTTAAAGATATAAATTATATAGTATTATTGGGGATCAGAGTAACCTTCCTTAAATGCATATTGTTCGTGTTTGGAAAATGGATAGGATAGAGAAAGAATAAATACAGGAATTAATATTTAAAAAGTATGAAAGGAATTAAAATAACAAAGTTCTGAAAAGGCTGAGAGGCTAAAAAAAAGTCTTATCTTTCACCAAAAGAAGGCAGTATTGATGAGCTTTCCCCCCAAAAAACATTTTATAAATGGGGAGCCATTATTGATGTGCTGCTTCTCTAATTAAAAGGTAAAGGTTTCCCCCGCACATTTGTGCAGTCGCGTCTGATTCTAGGGGCCGGTGCTCATCTCCATTTGTTAGCTGAAGAGCCAGCGCTGTCCGAAGATGCTTCCGCGGTCGTGGCTGGCATGACGCATGTGGAACGCTGTTATCTACCCACCAAAGTGGTACCTATTAATCTACGTGCATTTGCATGCTTTCAAATTGCTAGGTTGGCAAGAGCTGGGGCGAGTGTGGGAGCTCACTCCGTTACGCGGGGCTAGGGATTCGAACTTGCGATCGATCAACAAGCCTGGCGTCTTAACCGCTGAGCCACCACGCCCCTTGCTACCTTCTAAACTTTAGAAGAGGGAATATTAAGAGAAAAATCAGACATTGAGGTCAGGCACATATTGGTGAAGGTATACGGAGGTCCCAAAACCAGCATTTAGAACTGGACTCAAAACAATGTATGATGTGACAAAATGAGGTTTATTTAATCAGAAATAGCCCACTTTTTTCTAAGTTTATTTTGTGGATGAATAAAATATTTTAAAACTGGTTAAAATTATTGTAAGCATAGAAGTTTTATATTGATGCTATATGCTTGTACATAATATCTTGGTACATAATATCTAGGTTATGTGGAATACTATTCTGTGTCTCATTTACTGAGAGCATCTTGACCAATTAATGTTGTTGTTAACTTCATTTAACATTAAACAAATTAAAACAGTAAAGAAATAGTAAAGCACATTAATTATTTCTGTTTAGAGACACACCAACAAAATTCATGAGTACTTCATTATGATACCTGTACAAAGTGACTTAAATTTGTTGTGACAAAGATCTGTGCTGACTTAAACACTTTGGGCCAGTGGTGTGGGAGAAGCCCCTGAACAATGCTGCCACATCTTCTATATGTCAAACCCTTCAGATACTTGGAGACAACTATCATTTCTCCCTGTAGTCTTCTCTTCTCCAGGCTAAACATACCTAGCATCTCAATTCTATAATTTTATCATTGTTCTTCAGAAGCTTTTTGTTCGAGGCCACCTACTATTTTCATTCCTATTCTTTGAACATTTTCCAGTTTGTCAATATTCTATACAATATGGTGCCCTGTATGTGTGCTTTTAATTTTTCCTGTGTAAGATTTTGTATTTTTCCGTGTTGAAATTCATCTTGTTAGTTTCTGCTCACTGTTCCAGCCCCTGAATCTTTATGTTGGCCCATAAACTGTTTGCTGTTCCCCCATCTTTGTGTTTGGTCTAGTGCAGAGCTTTCCAAACTGTGTGTGGCGATACACCAACGGCGGCGTGCAAAAACCGAAAGCGGCAGCAGTGCCTCCGGGTTTTTGTGCGCTGCTGCAATGGCGGAACTTCCGGGTTTTCCCACGGCGACACACCAACGGCAGTTGGTGTGTCGCCGCGGGAAAACTTTGGAAAGCCCTGGTCTAGTGGTTTAAGGCAATGGGCTAGAAACCAGGAGTCTATGAGTTCTTAGGCATGAAACCCGCTGGGAGACCTTGGGCCAGTCTCTCTCTCTCAGCCCAATTCACCTCAAAGGGTGGTTGTTGTGGGGAAAATAGGATGAGGAAGGAGTATTAGGTATGTTCGCCGCCCTGAGTTATTTATAAAAATAATAAAGGCAGGATAGAAAATAATAAATAACTGCAGATTTGATAACATATTTTCTATTACCTCATTCAAGTCATCTCTGTATCTATCTAATGGTAATGATCCAGTTTATTCTTCTCTACTGGGATTTCATGGAGATGTTTGTTTAATGCTTTGCTCAAGTCAGGAAATAAAGTCGGAAGATTGCAAGTTCGGAGGTTCGAATCCCTAGCCCCGTGTGATGGAGTGAGCTCCCGCACTAGCCCCAGCTCTTGCCAACCTAGCAATTTGAAAGCATGCAAAAGCAAGTAGATTAATAGGTACCACTTTGGTGGGTAGGTAACAGCGTTCCGTGTGCGTCATGCCGGCCACATGACCTTGGAAGTGTCTTCCGACAATGCTGGCTCTTCGGCTAACAAACGGAGATGAGCACCGGCCACTGGAGTTGGACATGACTGCACAAATGTGCAGGGGGAACCTTTTTTTAAAAAAAAGTCAGGATAAACCATGTCCATCACATTCCCCTGGTCATTAAACGAGTCATTCTTTCAATACTCTTGGATGTTATTGATCTGCTCTTGGAGACTTAAACTCATTCATGGTTTCTACCTATGTTTTTACTTATTTTGGATTGCCACTTCCTCCTCCTATCAGTTCTGCTTAGGTCCATTTGAACATAATTTTCTTTTCAGGAGAAGACTGAAAGTAGAAGTTGAGGAACTCTGCCCTCTTCCCATCACCTTTTTCCATTTTGCTATTTTCTCCAAGTAGTGTCAGTGTGTGGTGGCTCAGCGGGTAAGACGCCAGGCTTGTTGATCGGAAGATCGCAAGTTCGGAGGTTCGAATCCCTAGTCCCGCGTGACGGAGTGAGCTCCCGCACTCACCCCAGCTCTTGCCAACCTAGAAATTCAAAAGCATGCAAATGCAAGTAAATGAATAGGTACCACTTTGGTGGGTAGGTAACAGCGTTCCGTGTGTGTCATGCCGGCCACATGACCGTGGAAGCGTCTTCGGACAACGCTGGCTCTTCGGCTAACAAACCGAGATGAGCACCGGCCCCTAGAGTCGGACACGACTGCACAAATGTGCAGGGGGAACCTTTACCTTTACCTTTTAGTGTCAGTGCCTTCTGTTTTCTTCCTTCAAGCCCATTTGAAAGCTCCCTTTGCATCTATAACAGCTTCTTAAGCTGCCTTCCATTTTTCCTTTTCACTGGAATAGTGTGTGATTGTACTTCTAAGATCTTGGTTTTTTGGAGGTTCCCAACCTCCCTGTGCTCCCTTTCACCTGTGGATTTCTGTTCATAGGATCCCATCTAATACTTCTCTAAGCTTGTTGAAAGTTTGGAATCTAGTGTGCATCTATTTCCTTTTTTGTGGCATCATGAACCTGAAGCCGATGATACCACTTCCTTGCAAGGTTCCTAGTGCTGTTAGCTCTTCACCTACTGTATTGGTTAGGAACAAATGTGTAAGAACTTAGCCTTTTGTCTCTTCTTCAACCTTCTGGAAAATGAAACAGACAGGAAGACCATGAAGGAATTTTTGGACTTTGCTGTCTTGGCTGAGTTGGTTTTGCAAAAGCTATCCTGGTAGTTGAAGTTTCCCATTATTACTGAGTGTCTGCTCCCTGAAAGTTTTGTAATGTGGTCCACAAGGACATTACTCAAATCTTCTGCCTGCTCAGTGTAATATTATAGTTGTTCTTTCCGCTTCCTTGTATTTTTATTCAAATGTTCTCTATTGGACTCTTGTGCTCAAATTCTTGGAACTGTACACATACATGCACTTCCTTCACATATACCACTCTTCCTCTTTTGCTTGGCCTTTTGAATAAGTTATAGCCTTCAGTCCTTGCATTCCGCTTATGTATTTGGTCCCATAGGTTTCAATAATGCCTGCTAAATCCTATTTGTCTTAAGAGTTTTAGTTTTTGCTGTTCTCTATACATTTTACAGAGACACTAGAAACCTTTGATCATATAACTCAACCCATTCCTTCCTGTATGCCCATTACTAGATCATGTGTATCACTCCCAGACCTGTTCCTTAGTGTCATACTGTTTTCTAGGCTGTGTTTGCACTCCCCCTGCCCCCACACCCCCATTCACTTTTAAAGCCCTCTAAATCAAGTTTGCAACGTGGCTTCCAAATGTATTCTTCCTGGCTTTTATGAGGTGCAATTGATCTCTCGCTACTTATTATTTATTTGTTAGTTTTATATCTTTCCTCCAAGAGTTCAGTGCGGCTTACATGGGAATCTTCCTTCATGTCATCCCCACAGCAGCCACCCTGAATAGTAGACTGGGCTGATTGATTGGTCCAGAGACACCCAGATTATTTCTATGGCTGAGGGTGGATGAACTTGTGTCTTTGTTCAACACCTTATATGAAAGTTACTGATTTTGAACCTGTAGTTTTTGGAAAGAGGACTTAAAAAAACCTGCCTATTTCCATATAGTCCTAACCGGTCTTTCATTTTGAAGGTGTCCTACTGATGCTTGCTGTTATATAGCCAGGTCTGGTGCAGAAGCAGTTGCTACCAGGATTGGTGCATATTTCACAGGATGAATTTTCAATAGAGAGTAGATGGGCCTAACTGTTGAGGGCTTTGGAGAAAAATTATTTATACTTTGAGGCCTTATAATTGTTATACTGTCTTGATTTTGTTTAGATTTTATTGTATTATTGTAAGCTATTTTTGTATTTTAAAAAGAACAATCCTTTAAACATACTGCAATAAGTTACATGATGTCATTCAAGATCACCATGAAAACACTGAAATATTCCAGTGTATGGAGTAGATTATGGGGCATGGTGGCTCAGCGGGTAAGACGCCAGGCTTGTCGATCGGAAGATTGCAAGTTCGGAGGTTCGAATCCCTAGCCCCGCGTGACGGAGTGAGCTCCCGCACTAGCCCCAGCTCTTGCCAACATAGCAATTTGAAAGCATGCAAATGCAAGTAGATTAATAGGTACCACTTCGGTGGGAAGGTAACAGCGTTCCACACGCGTCATGCGGCCACATGACCGTGGAAGCGTCTTCGGACAACGCTGGCTCTTTGGCTAACAAACGGAGATGAGCACCGGCCCCTAGAGTCGGACACGACTGCACAAATGTGCGGGGGGTACCTTTACCTTTTTATGGAGTAGATTTAGATTTTCTAAAATAAAGTGCTTCTTTATAATGATCATTGGATTTCTTATTTCTCGAGAGCTTCATAACAGTTCAAATCCAAGTAATGAGCAAGCTAAAATGACACTTTTAGGCAGTACTGTATGTGTGATGTGTCTATACAAACACGTACACATTTTCCAAGTCCACTTTTTTTGCAAGCTGCCCTAATAATTGTTTATTGTTGGCTTGTATTTTATTTATTTCTATATAGTCCAATCATTTTAAAGAGAAATACTTTGCTAGTTTAAAAATGGAAAGTGTTATACAATTTTTTTAAAAAGTGAGTTTTGTTATCAAGTTTTAAAATAGAGTTGCTGCAACTCTCATGATTATATCCCCCACCCCCAAAACTTGTGGATTCTGTAAAGCCCTGTGATTTCTCTGAGCATGGAATTTCACATACAAATTTTATTGCAGTAACATTATACTTTCAGATGAAGGCCTAATCATTATTGATAGGGATTTGTAGTGCTTCGCATGTGAAGCAGAAAACATGCTTCAGAGGTACTATAGGCACACAAGCCACCCCTCCTTGAAGAAGCTGTATCTTTTTCTAGACTCACATGGTTGTTGCATTATCCCAGGGAAATATGTGCTTGCATACCTATACTTGCTCTGAGACACCTTGTTACACCCTTTTGGTGCCTCCCTACCTGGCTACTGTGAGAGCCCAGGAAAAGATGCAGGTTCTTTAAGAAGCACCAATAGGTGTGTACCCCCAAAAAAGCTCAATTTTTTGTCTTCATCAGAAGCCTGCACAGCTTTAATTTTATTTATTTGATTGATTGATTGATTGATTGATTGATTGATTGATTTATATTACCACCCATCTTCTCTGCAAGGAGAACTCTGGGCGGTTCACGACCAAACCAACATTAAAATACAAAACTGGTCCTAATACAAATACACAAAATATAAAATATCATTAAAATTCTTAATAAAATTTTATTATTAATAGTTTATTCTGTAAGCAAGTGATGTGCGGAAAATAACGGACAACATGCTGATGGATGACTGGGCCTTATTCAGTGGGCTGGCATGTGTTTCTGATTACCAAATAGTCTTGTGATGCCTCGAGATTGGCAAAACGTGGTGGGACCCAGACACTGACTACAAAATGTTTAAGAATGACTACAAAAGACTCTTCTTCCATTCCTATCCCAAATTAAGCTGTTAAATTTTCTGATGGATCTTCTCAGAGTTATTTTGGGTGCACCAGGTAGGTATTTGATTGCTCTATTGCTTGATCACATGAAGCTTGATTTGATGGGCTTTGAGTTCTAGTAAAAAAAACCAAAGGTCCTATTGAAAATGAGAATTACCTTAAGACAATCAGCTTCTTTCTTAAAGAGAATGCCAATTTTTTAATGGTTGGATAAGAACACCAAGCTGCAAAGAGAAAAAGTATTTTTGTTTTCTGCCTTGGTCTTCTTTAGAATAGAAAGGCAGCAGGAGAGGCTGCTCATGAATTGCTTTCAGGTTGAGACAGTGGGGAAGAGTTCAGCCTTGAGGAAACAGGGGCTATATTTTAAAAATTCGGAACACATTCCTGAAAGGGAGAGGAACAGCTATTCCACCTGTTGCATTGACAAGCTAGTTTCCTTAAGCCATACTTAGAGGAAAAAGAGAGAGAATTGCTAATATACTGCCAACATGACAGAGAGAGCCAGTTTGGTGTACAGTAGTGTTTAAGGCATCAGGCTAGAGACCGAGAGTTCTAGTCCCGCCTTAGGCACGAAGCCAGCTGGGGGACCTCAGGCCAATCTCTCTCTCTCTCAATCCTGGGAAGCAGGCAAGGGCAAACCACTTCTGAAAAACCTTGCCAAGAAAACTGCAGGGACTGGTCCAGGCAGTCGCCAGGAATCAACACTGACTTGATGGCACCAAAACAAAAACAAAAAACAAAACCCCAACATGACAAGCTCCCTTTGTTTTTTAAAAAAGTAGGAGTAACTTTCAGAGGTTTTCAGAATATTCCAAATTTGAAATTACCCGTTTTGTATTTGCTTTACTGGAAATGTTCCAGTGTGTTTCTGACCATTCTGGAAATATCCTAAGCTTGGTAAGGACTCTTTTGAGGTTGGAACACTTCTGGAATGGTTGGAACCAATGGTTTCAAGACCTAAATATTTTGAATTTAAAACATTTTGCACATTATTGGTAACTTTACAATGTCTTCTGAAACTTCTATTATTCAAGCCACTGTCTTGTTTCCAGAGTTAGTACTATGAGTTCTTCAAATGGAAAGGGGAAAACCTACTTGCATCTAAGTGTTTCAGGCAGACTTTTTCTTTTTCCCCACCAAGGAAGGCATGATCATAGCTTTCATAATATACTGCTCAAAAAAATAAAGGGAACACTGAAATAAGACATCCTAGATCTGAATGAATGAAATATTCGTATTAATTACTTTGTTCATTACATAGTCGAATGTGCTGACAACAAAATCACACAAAAAGCAATGGAAATCAAATGTAAGCAACCCCTGGAGGTCTGGATGTGGAGTTAAAAATTAAAGTGGAAAAGAACACTACAGGCTGATCCAACGTTGATGTAATGTCCTTAAAACAAGTCAAAATGAGGCTCAGTAGTGTGTGTGGCCTCCACGTGCCTGTATGACCTCCCTACAACGCCTGGGCATGCTCCTGATGAGGTGGCGGATGGTCTCCTGAGGGATCTCCTCCCACACCTGGACTAAAGCATCCCCCAACTCCTGGACAGTCTGTGGTGCAACGTGGCGTTGGTGGATGGAGCGAGACATGATGTCCCAGATGTGCTCAATTGGATTCAGGTCTGGGGAACGGGCGGGCCAGTCCATAGCATCAATGCCTTCGTCTTGCAGGAACTGCTGGCACACTCCCGCCACATGAGGTCTAGCACTGTCTTGCATTAGGAGGAACCCAGGGCCAACCGCACCAGCATATGGTCTCACAAGGGGTCTGAGGATCTCATCTCGGTACCTAATGGCAGTCAGGCTACCTCTGGCGAGCACATGGAGGGCTGTGCGGCCCCCTAAAGAAATGCCACCCCACACCATTACTGACCCACTGCCAAACCGGTCATGCTGGAGGATGTTGCAGGCAGCAGAACGTTCTCCACGGCGTCTCCAGACCCTGTCACGTCTGTCACATGTGCTCAGTGTGAACCTGCTTTCATCTGTGAAGAGCACAGGGCGCCAGTGGCGAAGTTGCCAATCTTGTGTTCTCTGGCAAATGCCAAACGTCCTGCACGGTGTTGGGCTGTAAGCACAACCCCCACCTGTGGACGTCGGGCCCTCATACCACCCTCATGGAGTCTGTTTCTGACCGTTTGAGCAGCCACACGCACATTTGTGGCCCAATAGAGGTCATTTTGCAGGGCTCTAGCAGTGCTCCTCCTGTCCCTCCTTGCACAAAGGCGGAGGTAGCAGTCCTGCTGCTGGGTTGTTGCCCTCCTACGGCCTCCTCCACGTCTCCTGATGTACTGACCTGTCTCCTGGTAGCGCCTCCATGCTCTGGACACTACGCTGACAGACACAGCAAACCTTCTTGCCACAGCTCGCATTGATGTGCCATCCTGGATGAGCTGCACTACCTGAGCCACTTGTGTGGGTTGTAGACTCTGTCTCATGCTACCACTAGAGTGGAATACCGCCAGCATTCAAAAGTGACCAAACCATCAGCCAGAAAGCATAGGAACTGAGAAGTGGTCTGTGGTCACCACCTGCAGATCCACTCCTTTATTGGGGATGTCTTGCTAACTGCCTATGCTTTCCGCCTGTTGTCTATTCCATGTGCACAACAGCATGTGAAATTGATTGTCAATCAGTGTTGCTACCTAAGTGGACAGTTTGATTTCACAGAAGTGTGATTGACTAGGACTTACATTGTGTTGTTTCAGTGTTCCCTTTATTTTTTTGAGCAGTGTATTATTTCGCATTACTGCAATGACACTTTAGTAGTGGATATTGCTAGCAGCATGGCAAAAATTATGGTTGCCCATATGGCTTCCTTCCTTTCATAGAAGACAGAAAACTAATGTGTATAATTAGTATAAGATGTGTATAAGTGTATAATGTGTATGTGTTAAGTGTATAAAGTGCATGTTTATAACGTGTATAAAATGCTCAGTCGAAGACAGGAGAATCAGTGAAGTGTGTAGGTAAGCTCTAAAATTTTGTTTGCAAAATTTCAGTAGAGTTGAGTTTAAAAAAACACCAATGTGAAAGCTTCCTGGTATTATGTTTATTTACTTAAAACAGTTTACTGAAAATAAAATGTTCTTGGGTAGCTGAACTAACCATGATACATAGGGGTATAGTTTGGCTTTCCAAGTATTATTGACTCTTAAGGTTGCTTAAGAAGGAGCATGTTTTATGGTTCATTTAGTTAGATGCCATTGTGTTAGGCCCCTGATAATTTTATGGACAAATAAAATAAGTAAAACTACTTCACCACACCAAGATAACGTTACTAGACAACAGCCCCACCAGTGGTATAGACAAAAAACCACATCTCACGATAATCAGAACCACAAACAATGTGAAATATGAAGATGACACTACTCTTTTACAATAAAGAATAATTACAGATATCTACTGCCATGGACTGCAAGAACCAATCTAAGTCATGGACCAAAACAAGTAAAAGGTCACTCCTAACCTTTCGGAAGGCTCTTAAGACCTGGCTCTGCCACCTGGCATGGGACGACGGAGGTAGTAGTGCCTCTTGGGGTTGGTTGGCCCCGTAGTATTGTGATCTACACTACGGCTTTTAACCATCTTGGATTGTATTTTTTTTTTATATTTGTTGTTTTTTAGCAATTCTGTATAGATTTTAAATTTTTTATCTGTTGTAAACTGCCCAGAGTCCCCTGTTCGGGGAGATGGGCGGGGATAAATTGAATGAATGAATGAATGAATGCATATTATCCTGTCCCCAGCAATAACTCATACTTCTTCCAAGGACATTCTAATAATCTTTTTAATCAAATCCACCTACTTTTTTTGTTGTTGTTCTCTGCTTTTAATTCTTTTAACCTTGCAAAGCATAATAATATTTTCTAGTCCATTATCTGCTTGCATCACATGCCCAAAGTATGTGAGTTTTTGCTTACTGATTGCATTAAGGGAGAGGTCAGCCTTTAACTGGTCCATGACTTAGATTGGTTCTTGCAGTCCATGGCAGTAGATATCTGTAATTATTCTTTATTGTAAAAGAGTAGTGTCATCTTCATATTTCACATTGTTTGTGGTTCCGATTATCGTGAGATGTGGTTTTTTGTCTATACCACTGGTGGGGCTGTTGTCTAGTAACATTATCTTGGTGTGGTGAAGTAGATGATGACTGCTTAGATAGTCCCTTTATATGGAACCTTTATTGACTGAGTGATTGATTGTGCCTTCAAGTCTGCTGAGATGAGTGGCCATACAGAATGAGTGAGTGAGTGAGTGAGTGAGTGTTGATTCCTGGCAACTGCCTGGACAAGTCCCTGTAGTTTTCTTGGCAAGATTTCGAAAGTGGTTTGCCCTTGCCTTCATCCTAGGGCTGAGAGAGAGTGACTGGCACAAGGTCACCCAGCTGGCTTTGTGCCTAAGGTGGGACTAGAACTCACAGTCTCCCAGTTTCTAGCCTGTTGACTTAACCACTACACCAAACTGGCTCTCATGTAACCATTAACAGACTGGTAATTATTGACAAAACATGTTAATCGTGTCTGTGTGCATGCTTTGGTGATTGTTTAACAGCTCTGAGTATTTCTTGTTTAGTCATACTTCAAACAGGTTTTGGTATCTTGCACAATATGAAGAAAACATTGTATTTCGGAATGTCCAGGACGTGTGCCTTCTCTGCGATAGTACCCGCCCTATGGAATATCTTGCCCCCGGAGGTGAGGCAGACACCCTCGCTCCTGGCCTTCAGGAAGTCTTTAAAGACCTGGTTCTGCTGCCTTGCTTGGAACGAAGGAAATAATAGTTCCTCCTGGGGGTGGTTAGCTTAGTAATATCCTCCTTTTAAGAACACACCATCGCTTGGATTTTTTATTTATTTTATAGTAGATTTTATATGTATAGGTTTTTAGCCATGGTAGAGATGGGCGGTGATAAATCCCAAAAATAAATAAATAAATAAATAAATGTCCTCAAGGTGTATTGACGACAAGGTGTATTGACTGTAATGGCAGTCACGTGACTGAGGGATGCTGGGAAGGTGGTAAATGCAGGCATTGGTTGTAAACTTATTTTTTCAGCACCATCGTAACTTCAAACTGAACGAGGCAGTTGGTAAGCGAGGACTACCTGTGTTGTTTTTTTAATTGCCTGTGAGCCACCCCTATTTGAGATGGGCAGCTATATAAATTGAAATAAAAAAATAAAAAAATAAAATAAACTATGGTAACTCTTCTCTTTGTTTTCTTGCATGAAGTAGCTGCATTCCTTCTGCTCTGCTGGGATCTGTCCTCCTATTCAGCAGTGTCTCTTCTTCCCCTGAAGGCTTAGAGTCTGTTTTTCTGCAAGGGCCTCAGCTGTTTCTGAGTTCAAGTGGCACAAAATACATTCTACTGTCTTCTCAGCTTATTTTTTGTTTTGAGTCCTTTCCTTATGAGGATTTCATCTTCTGTCCTTGTTGTAGCATTTCATTTGTTTAATAAGTTGTCTTCTCTT
Organism: Charina bottae; assembly: GCA_023362775.1. Lineage (NCBI taxonomy): Eukaryota > Metazoa > Chordata > Lepidosauria > Squamata > Charinaidae > Charina > Charina bottae. The sequence continues at coordinate 4,800,633 of JALMGJ010000021.1, read as the reverse complement.
ATAAACTGAAATACAATTACTGAAGATTATGTGTTCTCAAGAAATATGAGAACATCTCTGCCAGGAAGAAGAAACTGCATAGTTAGCAAGATAAGTATTGAGGCCTTTCAGAGAAACTAGCCAATAATACCAGAAGAATACCAATAATTCTTCGGAATGTCTTTGTCAGAGTTCAGTGCCCCTGTCCTTCAGTTATCCCCATGAGATTTTCTGTATATTTATACTGCTTTTATTGCTCAAGTACTGCTCTCTTAATTAGTTTTTATAATATTGAAGTGTACTAGCACCTAATGATCTACATAGTTTTATAAATAGCAATTGGTGAAGCTTGGCTGATAACTAAATCAAATATCTTTGAATGTAAGTGTTGGAAAGGAATTTGGAAATCGTCTAGTCCAATTCTCTACCCAGTGCAGAAATTCACTACTATAGCATCCCCAACAGATGGTCATCCAGCATGTTTAAATATGTTTAAATGCCACCAGTGAAGAAAAGCCACTTCCTGAAGTAGTTGAGCTTTGTTGAACAGCTTGTACCATTAGGAATTTTTTCCCAATGCCGTGTCAAAACCTGTAATTTAAATCTACAGGTAGTTCTCGCTTAACAACAACTTGTTCAGCAACCATTTGAAGTTATGACAGCGCTGAATGAGTGGTACTTACGACTGGTCCTCAAAGTTCTGGCCGTCCAAGCACCCCCACGGTCATGTGATCGCCATTTGCGACCTTCCCTGCTGGCTTCCTACAAGCAAAGTCAAAGCGGGAACCCATTGCACAGACCGGGGGGCGGGGTTTGCAGGCGGGAGCCCATCTCGCGGACGGGGGCGGGGTTTGCAAGCCGGGGCCAATCCGGCCTCGCGCTCCTCAGCCCACCTCTCCACCCTTCTTTGCCGCACGCTGATAGGTGGAGGTGTTTCCCCTTCAGGGTCCCCACCAATCAGCTGCTCTAGCTCAGGCTCTGTCTTCGCGCATTCCTAGCTTCTTCCTGCTACCGGCTGATGTTCCTCCGACTCATGGCAGCAGGGACAGGCTCGTTCCTGACACCACCACTCACCTCCTGCTGTGCGGCCCACTTCCTAACAGGCCGCGGCCCACAGGTTGGGGACCCCTGCTATACACCATTGTGCCAGGTTACCTTAGGGCTTGGCTTATCTGAAATGAATATGCCTGTCCTGTTAGGTGATCAAGGAAGGCTCTGCTCAGGGTGCCACCTCCACTGTAGTGAGGGGAATGAATGAGAATATAGGCCTTTTTAATTGTGTCTCCTGGAAATATGTTTGGGCCCTTCTTTTCTGGCGTTTGGGAAGCTTCTGAAAACCTTTCCTCTTAAGCAGACCTTTGATGTCACGGAGGCCTAATAGTGGGGAGGACTATGGCCATCTTTTACTTTTGATTATTTTTTTAATCATTTTATACCTGGAAAAGTCTTCTTTAGTTTTTTTCTAGCATTTCTTGCAAGCCTCAGCTTATTTTGTTGTGCTTTAGATTTTCAGACAGATCCCTACAGTTTCTGGCAACTGCCTTGTATCTATTTTGGTTATACACTCCTTTTATTTCCTATAAGTAAAGGTAAAGGTTCCCCCCGCACATTTGTGCAGTCGTGTCCGACTCTAGGGGCCGGTGCTCATCTCCGTTAGCCAAAGAGCTAGCATTGTCCGAAGACGCTTCCACGGTCATGTGGCCGGCATGACGCGTGCGGAACGCTGTTACCTACCCACCGAAGTGGTACCTATTAATCTACTTGCATTTGCATGCTTTCAAATTGCTAGGTTGGTAAGAGCTGGGGCGACTGCGGGAGCTCACTCCGTCACGCGGGGCTAGGGATTCGAACCTCCAAACTTGCGATCTTCCGATCGACAAGCCTGGCATCTTACCTGCTGAGCCACCACGCCCCTTTACTCTATTTCCTATAAATGTCTCTTTTTTCACCATTTAGAAAGCACTGTATGTACCCACACTTGTCTCCCATATTTTTGTTTATATACTGTGTATGTATGTATATAATTTATATTAAGGATTTTAATTACAATAGTAAAATCTAATACAAACTAAAAAAAAGAAAGAGGAATAGAAAAAAGAGTGAAAAGTATAAAAGAGAACAGAAAATAGAAAGAAAAAAAGAAAAGTAAGAATATAGTGAGAAAAAAAAAGAAATATATAAAGAAGTGACTTCCAACCTTCATCACAAGAAGTATAAACATTTTGGTAACTCTTCACCCCCTCTTAGTTTATAACCAATGATCTCGTCATCCCATATCCCATCTCTTGTCTATAGACAAATAATCTTTTCAGTCCTAGTATCAGCAGAAAGTCCATTAAGGGTTACCAGAAATAACAACATATCTTATTTTAACCTTGATCAAATGAGCCAACTTTATATTGTGTAGTCGATGGCTTTCACGGCTGGAATCCAATGGTGGTTGTGGGTTTTCCGGGCTGTGTGGCTGTGTTCTGGCAGTTTTTGTTCCTAACGTTTTGCCAGTAGCTGTGGCTGGCATCTTCAGAGGACAGGAGCACAGCTAGAAGATTCTCTCTCTATATATACAATATATATGTATATATTGGGACCACAAAACAGAGCATCCACAGCAGGATAAAAGAACATGAAAGACACTGGAGACTACAGCAGCCTGAAAAATCTGCAATAGCTGAACATGCTTTCAAACAAACTGGTCACCAAATCTTATTTGAAAACAGAGAAATACTGGACAACACCAACAGCCACTATGTTAGACTATACAGAGAAGCCATTGAAATACATAAACACCAACACAGTTTCAATAAAAAAGAAGAAAGCGTAAATATCAGCAAAACCTGGCTGCCAGTCCTGAAAAACACAGCTTGCAAAAGGTCAACGAACTCTACTCAACCACAGAAAGATACAAACAACTCACACAATAGATGTGCTAATCCCACACACGACAGCACCACACCCCCTAACCACCACAAAAAACCCTCTCCCAATCTCTTGTAAATGACCTCTCAGCAGCTATAGACACCAGCAGGAATACACACCCTCCACTTGGGCACAGAGAGAATCTTCTAGCTGTGCTCCTGTCCTCTGAAGATGCCAGCCACAGCTACTGGTGAAACGTTAGGAACGAAAACTGCCAGAACACGGCCACACAGCCCGGAAAACCCACAACAACCATCAACTTTATATTCCTTCCTTTTACTTCTAACAGTCTTAATCTTTAGTCCATTCAAATAATATTCATTCATTCATTCATTCATTCTATCCCGCCTTTATTTTTTTTACAAATAACTCTAGGCGGGGAACATACCTAATACTCCTTCCTCCTCCTCTTTTCCCCACAACAACAACCCTGTGAGGTGAGTTGGGCTGAGAGAGAGTCACTGGCCCAAGGTCACCCAGCCGGCTTTCATGCCTAAGGCAGGACTAGAACTCTCAGTCTCCTGGTTTCTATGTTGTAGAAATTGATTTATTTTCATTTCTTATTTGTCCCTTCTCACAAAGTTCCTCAAAGGTTTAACAAGTCTCTTTTGTAAATCCAATATAAAAGAACATTCCACTTAGTCACATTACCTCAGAGATATATGAAGAAATAGAAAACCAAAAGTATTTCCAGATCAAGAAAGGGTTTGGTAGTGGCACTAAAACCAACAGATCCTTTAGAGCAGGGGTACCCAACCTTTTTGACACCAGGGACCGGTTGTGGAAGACAATTTTTCCATGGACCGGGGGGGTGGGGTTTACAGGTGGGAGCCAATCGCGCAGATGGGGGGCGGGGTTTGCAGGTGGGAGCCAATCGCATGGATGGGGGGCGGGGTTTGCAGGTGGGAGCCAATCGTGCAGACCACTACTGCTCACCTGCTGTGCGGCCCACTTCCTAACAGGCCACGGCGCACAGGTTGGGGACCCCTGCTTTAGAGACACCCTCGAGTTAATAAGATTATACTTTAATTTTGAAGAAAAAAAAATAAGAAAATGAGCCCCAGAATAGAGAGAGTACACAACAAACAAAGATTGGCAAAAGAAAGTAAGAACAATAGAAAGGGTTTCTTCATGTAAATTCAAAATACACAGAAGGAAAGGGGGGGGAAGTAGAGGAGAAAATCTGTATACTAGCTGTTCCTTCAAGGTGGCAAAGTGCTAACCAGTAACAAAGAAATTGTGAAACCACAGTATTAAAGTCTGGCTTAGTTTTCCCTAAGGAGGTATGTGTTCTTCTGGCGACTTGAAGAGCTTGAAATTCAGTTCTGCCCCTTCATCCTGCTATTTAAATTGTCTGAGATTGATAAAAATGTAAAGATTGAAAGAAATGGAAGAAGACTGATGTATGATCATACTCTTCAAGTTATATGAAAGGATGCTACATAGAAAAAAAAACAGACTTGTTACAGGGAGGCAGATTCTGATTGGTTATTAAGAAGATTCTTCTAAAAGAGCAGTTTGACAATGGAAACAATTGCCCACAAAATTGGTGGGCTCCCCTTCGCTGGACATGTTCAAGTAACCCTCTGTAAAAGTTGCTTTTATTTGGATCCCTTTACTGGCCAGTGGGTTTGTCTTGATGGCCTAACCGGCCCTTTCCAATGGTATATGTGTATTCTTTTATGTTTGGCATTGTGCAATGGAGCACTCTGTTTCTCTTTTGCTGAATCACTGTGTTTGAATTTCTTGTCTTGTGATATATATCCCTTAACCACTTATAGAACTAGAACAAACAGAACAAACTTTATTACTGTCAATAACCAGTCCAAAGGGGGGAGAGAGAGAAATACAGTAAACTATCCAAGTACTTACAGGGAGATGAATAAGTAGGTAAATTTAAAATAGTATAAAAAATATAGATATAAAACCTGTTGAGCTGATCTAGTTAACTAAACCTATAAAATTGGTTATCTATAGCATTTAATAAGTGGAGTTATCATTTGGTGTCTGGTTTGCTTATAGAAGGGTCAGCTTAGAAGAATATGAGCCATTGATTCTATTTCTCCCTTTCCATATTGGCAGAGTCTTTCTAGGTATGGATCTTATGTTTGTCCTGCAATACTGTAGAGGGGAAGGTACTTATGCATGCCATTGAAAAGGCCCATCTAGGTTTCTAAAAAATAAGATTTTGTAAATAATTGGATGGGGCACCATTAGAAACTTCCACCAATGAGCAATAGAAGTATGGGACTTAGGTCAACTCCTTCTAGGGTTCCATATCAGCAACCCTTTCTTAAACCATTCTCATGGCATCTTCATACCCCAGTTGTCTTATATATTCAGATGAGAAGTCATAGGTAATAAGCTTTTGTTTGCAAACTAATTACCAGTTGTCTTTATATTTACTCATTAACAACAGTGGGATTAATCCACTAGGGTAGAGCTTTCCAAACTTTTCATGTTGGTGACACACTTTTTAGACATGCATCATTTTGCGACACACTCTTACAGCAGGGCACAAGGCAGGCACTAGGACCTGCGTGGAAGCCAGGAGGCAGCAGCAGCCGCGACACACCCAGACACTGCAGCCGACACACTAACGTGTCCTGACACACAGTTTGGAAAGCTCTGCACTAGGGTTTAAAGAAATTCAAATCCAAGTGATTATCATTTTGGACCAGGCCTGAATTTGGCAGGCCTGCTTCCAGCCTCAGGGTTACATTAGACACACATCTGTCTAATGAGAACACTTATGGCCCTAAGGAAAGATGATTGAATCCATTCATAGATTGTGAAATGTGAAGGTAGACCCAGTTGTATTCCATTCATCATTTGTGCTACTGATTTGGCCTGAAATACAGTGGGGCAAAAAAGTATTTAGTCAGCCACCAATTGTGCAAGTTCTCCCACTTAAAAAGATGAGAGAGGCCTGTAATTGACATCATAGGTAGACCTCAACTATGAGAGACAAAATGAGAAAACAAATCCAGACAATCACATTGTCTGATTCGGAAAGAATTTATTTGCAAATTACGGTGGAAAATAAGTATTTGGTCACCTACAAACAAGCAAGATTTCTGGCTCTCACAGACCTGTAACTTCTTCTTTAAGAGGCTCCTCTGTCCTCCACTCATTACCTGTAGTAATGGCACCTGTTTGAACTTGTTATCAGTATAAAAGACACCTGTCCACAACCTCAAACAGTCACACTCCAAACTCCACTATGGTGAAGACCAAAGAGCTGTCGAAGGACACCAGAAACAAAATTGTAGACCTGCACCAGGCTGGGAAGACTGAATCTGCAATAGGCAAGCAGCTTGGTGTGAAGAAATCAACTGTGGGAGCAATAATTAGAAAATGGAAGACATACAAGACCACTGATAATCTCCCTCGATCTGGGGCTCCACGCAAGATCTCACCCCGTGGGGTCAAAATGATCACAAGAACGGTGAGCAAAAATCCCAGAACCACACGGGGGGACCTAGTGAATGACCTGCAGAGAGCTGGGACCAACGTAACAAAGGCTACCATCAGTAACACACTACGCCGCCAGGGACTCAGATCCTGCAGTGCCAGACGTGTCCCCCTGCTTAAGCCAGTACATGTCCGGGCCCGTCTGAAGTTTGCTAGAGAACATTTGGATGATCCAGGAGAGGATTGGGAGAATGTCATATGGTCAGATGAAACCAAAGTAGAACTGTTTGGTAGAAACACAAATCGTCGTGTTTGGAGGAGAGAGAATGCTGAGTTGCATCCAAAGAACACCATACTTACTGTGAAGCATGGGGGTGGCAACATCATGCTTTGGGGCTGTTTCTCTGCAAAGGGACCAGGACGACTGTTCCGTGTACAGGAAAGAATGAATGGGGCCATGTATCGTGAGATTTTGAGTGCAAACCTCCTTCCATCAGCAAGGGCATTGAAGATGAAACGTGGCTGGGTCTTTCGGCATGACAATGATCCCAAACACACCGCCCGGGCAACGAAGGAGTGGCTTCGTAAGAAGCATTTCAAGGTCCTGGAGTGGCCTAGCCAGTCTCCAGATCTCAACCCCATAGAAAACCTTTGGAGGGAGTTGAAAGTCCGTGTTGCCCAGCGACAGCCCCAAAACATCACTGCTCTAGAGGAGATCTGCATGGAGGAATGGGCCAACATACCAGCAACAGTGTGTGCCAACCTTGTGAAGACTTACAGAAAACGTTTGACCTCTGTCATTGCCAGCAAAGGATATATAACAAAGTATTGAGATGAACTTTTGATATTGACCAAATACTGATTTTCCACCATAATTTGCAAATAAATTCTTTCCGGATCAGACAATGTGATTGTCTGGATTTGTTTTCTCATTTTGTCTCTCATAGTTGAGGTCTACCTATGATGTCAATTACAGGCCTCTCTCATCTTTTTAAGTAGGAGAACTTGCACAATTGGTGGCTGACTAAAAATTTTTTGCCCCACTGTAGTTTAATCCAGCCTTTCTCAACATTTTGACCCTGGAGGAACCCTTGAAATATTTCAGAAGTTACAAAATTACTATATTTGTTTCATGTGTAGGCCTGTACATATGCATTAACAGTGTTCTTAAACTAAAAATAAAAAATGAAACTTACCTCTTTAATGTGAAGTTGCCCAAATTTGAAATAATTTTTTAAATACATTGTGATCTCTCAAGGAACCCCTAGTGACCTCTCACAGAACCCAAGGGTTCCACGGAACCCTGGTTGAGAAATCCTGGTTTAATCACTACCAGAGCAAATTTCCCTCCTAGTATTCTATAAAGCATAGCTTTCCAAACTCTGTGTCGCGACACTTTAGTGTGTCGCAACACACAGTTTAGTGTGTCGTGACACAACCTGGAAGTGGACGTGCACGGCAGCGACGGCGGCGGCAGTGACAGCAGCGGCGCGCCATCAGTGCTTCCGCGTTTTAGCGGAAAACACGAGGCCGCCGCCACCGCGCGCACCGCCGCCGTGCATGCCCCCGCCACCACATGCGCCCTGTGCCGCCGCCGTCGTCGGTGTGTTGCCAACTGCGGCAGTTTGGAAAGCACTGCTATAAAGTCTTAGAATGGCTACGGTACTCTTCTGTGTCTTTGAAGCAGCACAGACAGTTTGAGCCTTTAATTTCCTATTGGTTTGGAAAAAAAAGTCTACATTAACCTGTTCAATTGCATTGTTATTAAGTATCCATTTGTGTCTGTGTGGGAAAACACTAAAATTTTTGTTTTTTCTTAATTTATGATCAAGTGTTATTATATATACTTTATTGTTGATTAGCCATTAGGCCATATCAGAGTACAGGATATAAAACATAAAACATCAATAAGACTGTGTGTAAAAATAGAATAAAAGGAATTAGATAAAAGGAATAAAAATACAAATCATATTTCTGAATCACCCCTACAGTTTACCCCAATCAGGCTCACATATGCAGATCTCAACTGAACTGTTTTATTCAAATAAAGGGCCGTATTATATGTAATTTTTGGATTCTGTCCGCATGAAGTATGTTGTTTTAATATAAGGATCCCAATAGGCCGTTAGTCTAATGTGCGGTCCTAGATACTGATCTCTCTCTTTCTTATACAATTAACATTCAAATAATATGTGTTATGTCTTCTACCTCTGGAGCTCCACACATGTTTTATTTTTAAAAAAATTTATGATCAAATGTTCACTTTTATAAAAGGCTGCCAAAATTTTCAGTGCTTGTCTCATGCCAATTTGCACTTGTGAAAGTACTGGTAGTCTTCAAGTTATGACCGTTTAGCGACCATTTGAAGTTACAGCGGTGCTGAATGAAGGGACTTACGACCGGTCCCCAAAGTTACAGCTGTTGCAGCGCTCCCACCGTCACATGATCAAAATTCAGGCACTTGGCAACCCACCCGCACTTACGACTGCAGGGGCGCTTCAACTCAAAGATTGTCATCTTTGGTTCTCGATGGGGTAGCACTGCCACATTCGGAGCCGGTACGGAACTTGGGGGTCCTTCTAGACTCACGACTCCTGCTCGAAGAGCAGGTGGCAGTCGTGGCTAGGAGGGCTTTTGCACAGCTTCGGCTGGTGCGCCAGTTACGCCCATTCCTGGATCGCGATGCCCTCCGAACAGTCACTCATGCTCTCGTCATCTCCCATGTAGACTATTGCAATGCGCTCTACATGGGGCTACCCTTGAAGACTATCCGGAAGCTACAACTGGTGCAGAGTGCGGCCACGCAAGCAGTTCTAGGTGCGCCAAGATCGGTGCATATAACACCTTTGCTCCGCGAGCTGCATTGGGTGCCGGTTTGCTTCCGGGTCCAATTCAAGGTGTTGGTTATCACCTTTAAAGCCCTACATGGCATGGGGCCAGAATACCTGAGAGACCGTCTTATCCCCATATTATCGACCCGCCCCACCCGATCATTCAGAGAGGGCCTGCTACGAACCCCATCAATAAGAGAGTGTCATCTGGTGGGGTCTAGGAGGCGGGCCTTCTCTGTGGTGGCACCCGCACTCTGGAACACCTTGCCCCCAGAGTTGAGACAGATCCCCTCCCTCCCGACCTTTAGGAAAGAACTGAAGACCTGGTTCTGCCGCCTGGCATGGAAAGAGGAAATAATAGTTCCCCATGGGGGTGGTTAATTTCATAATGTCCTTCCTTTTATTAAGCTATCTGGCCAATTGGATTTTATAATTTATTTATTGTATTAATTTCGTTGTGATTTTATATTCTTATATTCTATTTTAATCAGTTTTATTGTAAACCGCCCAGAGTTCCCCGTTGGGGGAGATGGGCGGTCATATAAGTTAAATAAATAAATAAATAAACAAGCTCCCCCCACCCTCCTATCTCTTCCCTATCTCTGCTCTTTTGGCCCCCTGCACTCCGTGGCCCCTGCGGCCCTAGCTGACCTTCGCCGTCTTCTTGCTCCCACTGCTGATCAAGCATGCCCGGCCTTGCCCTTTTTTTAAAAAAGAACTTTATTATTTTTCAAAGTATAGTTAAGATACAAAATAGAAAGTATAGAAAAGATAGAGAATAGGACTAAAGAAAAAAGAAAAAACTATAAAAGTGTCAATAGGCAGAGAACAGGAATGGAAAGTGACTTCCGACTTTCTCCAATACAGATATAGATAAATTTACAAATATAATCTCTTACCATTAGTTAAACCATAGTAACATTATTTCTATTAAAATAAACCATTTAATCACTAAACCCCAAGAACAAAATTTCATTTTTTTTCTACCACAAGCAAGTACTCTAAAAGTGGTTGCCAAATAGATATAAATTCAGAAACAGAGTGTTACCTTATTAGTGCTGTTAGTTTAGCCATTTGAGCCAAATCCATTAATTTAACAATCCAATCTTCAACCGTAGGTATTTGTGGATCTTTCCATCGTTGTGCATATAAAAGTATTGCAGCTATAATCATGTATAAAAGCAAAACTCCATGTTGTTTCTCTAACTCTTTCTCCATCAAGCCCAGAAGAAACAGTTCTGGTTTCTTTTGTATATTAACTTTAAGAATCTTTTGAATAGTGATACATATTTGATCCCAGAACCTTTTAGCCTTCTCACAAGTCCACCAGAGATGATAAAATGTTCCTTCATCCTGTAAACATTTCCAACAAACATTAGTTGCACCATTACACATTTTTGATAACTTATCAGGAGTTAAATACCAACGATACATCATCTTATAAAAATTCTCCTTTAAGTTGTAATTCAAACCTTTGTTCCACATATTTTCCCATTGCTCCAACTTAATATTATATCCGAAGTTCTTAGCCCATTTAATCATACGTTCTTTAACCTGTTCATCTTCCAAATTCATCTGTAACAAGATTTTGTACATTTTAGTAATAACATGTTCATCATTTATAAAAAGTTCCATTTCAAATTTAGTTATTTCATTAACAATTTTATAATTATTTTTATCCACTTTAAAACGTTCTGACAGTTGTACATAGGTGAACCAATGACAAGTAAAACCTTCCAACTCTTAACATTTCCCTTGTTTTAAGTTTTGGTTTACCATCTTTGAAATTTAACAAATCTTTATATTTTAACCAACTTATTCCTCCCACCTTTTCTCTTCTAACAAATGGGTCCTGTAATATCAAAACTAAGCCATCAGCAAAAGCCCTCAGTTTAAATTCCTCTTGTTTGATCTTTAAGCCCTTTATTTGTTTATCTCTTTTTATTTATTTATTTATTGGATTTATATTACCGCCCATCTTCTCCACAAGGAGAACTCTGGGCGGTTCGTGACCAAACCAACATTCTCTATTAAAAACCTCCAATACCAAAATAAAGAGCAGAGGTGACAAAGGGCATCCTTTTGTCTTGTTCCTTTTTGTATATGACATGATTCATCATTCACAATAATATTTGCCTTTTGTGGTGTGTAAATTGTCTTAATTCCCTGAATAAGATGTTCTCCAAAATCCATAATTTCCAAAACTTTAAACGTAAAACTCCAGTTCAAATTATCAAAGGCTTTTTCTGCATCTAGGAAGATAAGAGCCGCTTGACATTCATTATGATATTGTAAATATTCTATAATATCCAAAACCACTCTTACATTATCTTTTAACTGTCTTTTTGGTAAAAACCCACATTGGTCATGATGGATAAGTTCTTGTAAGATTTTTTTCATTATTTCTGCCAGTACTGATGCAAATATTTTATAGTCATTATTCAACAATGAAATTGGTCTATAGTTTTTAACTAGGGAAGGATCTTGTCCTTCCTTTGGTATAAGAGCAATATTACCTTCTTTCCATGAATCTGGCATTGAAGAGCCCAACAAAATAGAATACATCAATCTTTTAAAAGGTAAAAGAATCTGATCTTCAAAACATCTATAATATAATGCAGATAAACCATCAGGTCCTGGTGCTTTTCCCAATTTTGTTCTTTTTATAGCTTCAGCTATTTCAAAGGTAGTTATGGGACTATTCAATATTAATTTCTGTGACTCTGTAAGTTTAGGTAAATCTTGTCTATTCAAATATTCATTTATCTTTTCCAAGGAGACTTCTTGTTTTTTATATAAATTAGAGAAAAAAATATGAAATGCTTTTTTAATATTTTCATTGCCCAAAAATTCCACATCTCCTTCTTGAATCTTTAATATCATTTTCTTTTCTCTTTCTTTCCTTAATTTGTATGCTAACCATCTTCCTGGTTTATTAGCAAATTCAAAATGTCTGTTTAACATATTTCAACTTTGTTTCAATTTCTTTCACAGTCAACATGGACAGTTGCTGATATAATAATTTAAGTTGATATACAATGTTATTATCTGATGGTTTTTTCTGTAACTCAATTTCTTTCAATTTAATCTGATCAAAAACCATCTGTAACTTTTGTTGAGATTTTTTCTTAAGGTTACAATTATGATAAATAAAGTGTCCCCTCATAACTGCTTTACTGGTATCTGTAATGACCCCAACTACAATGCCCTAATAAACACTTCTCGATGCAATTCATTGAAATGGAGATTAAGCTTTATTCAGGATACATGTAAATTGAAGCACTCCTAAAGATCTGAATGCGGATTCCCGCCAAACCTTGCTAACTTAACTCTCCCCCTTGCACGCCAATTTCTCAGGCGCAATTATGTCAATATACAAAACTTTCCCTCTCCGTTCCCAGCCTCCATCTCTGGCAGGTGGTTGACCTTGACGCTGCATTCTCCAGTCTCCAGAAGTCATAACACTCTATGCTTATTCCCCCCTCCCTGCAGTTCACACACTAACTACCTCTCTATTACTAATGACAGGATTCATGGCGATGAATCCTGACAGTATCCCACACAATCTTTAAGTCTATTTCATTATCAAGGTTGATTTCAAAAAATCATTTAGTTTCTTCTTACAATCTTCTACAACCTTTTCTTTTTGTAAGATAGATTTATTCAACATCCATCTGTATGACCTAGAAATTCTTTTTATTAATTGAAGCGAATATTTGTAGCTCAGGGTTGAACTGTGGAGTCCTTGGTGCTCTCTGAGCCTTGTTGTTTTCTTGCAGACGTTTCATTGCCAGGCTAGGCAACATCTTCAGTGCAAAAAGGGAGTGGGACTTGCTTCTGTTTATATACCATGGCTTGTCCTGCTTGTGTTGGTGGAGGGTGGTGTTCTCTCCTTAGAAGTTCCTTGATTGGGCTGTGAGCATCTTAAACCAAGCCAAATCCAAAAATTCTAGAGAATTCTTGGAAGCTTAGCACTCAGACAAAGCAGCCATCAACAGACACATAGAGGTAAACAACATTTACATACCATTCATAAGAGACAATAGAAAAGCCAAAAGACCAGAACACCTCCTTGCCAGCAATCAACACCCAGATATGCAAAGATTAACACCAGGATTAGCACCAGAGGAACAATCAAACAGTACAATATACCCTAATCAAGGAACTGTCAACTCAGTCAATCAACCAAGCAGCAAACAACAGCCCAATCAAGGAACTACCAAGCAGAGAACAACACCCCCACGAACACAAGCAGGACAAGCCATGGTATATAAACAGAGAGCAAGTCCCACTCCCTTTTCGCACTGAAGATGTTGCCTAGCCTGGCAATGAAACGTCTGCAAGAAAACAACAAGGCTCAGAGAACACCAAGGACTCCACAGTTCAACCCTGAGCTACAAATATTCTCTTTGATTGGTACAGTACTGATGTTCAGTTGTATTAATAAGGATGAATGGAATATACCAGAACCCATAGAGAGTTCAGAGAGCCACATAAGAACCCCATTTCTGATTGAAAACAGAACTAGAACTCATAAGAACAATAATACCTTAATACATAATGCATAATAGTATAACTAGAGCAGCATGATTCAGAGCAGAAAAAGAGGTAGAGCACTTAACTTCTGCTGTGGCATTGCATTTGTTGGTTCTGTTCTGTAACTATTCTTATATCACCGTGAAATGATTGTTCAGCGTTGTCTCTTGATAGAAAAGAGAAACTAAAGAAACTAAGGTAATGCTTTATAAGTCAGAGAGGAAAAAGACTGAAAGTTTATTCCAATATTAGATAGATGATAGATGATGGATGGATGGATGGATGGATGGATGGATGGATGGATGGATGGATGGATGGATGGATGGATGGATAGATAGATAGATGGATAGATGGATAGATGGATAGATAGGGTAAACATATCATGGATTCAGTTGCTGTTAAAAGCACTTGAAAAGTAATAATGTAAAATAGCAGTCTAAAGATTTGCCTTACAACTTGATTTTACAGGACTGGTCATAATACCACTTAGGCATCTAAGCTTCCATTCTGTTTCTATAGTTAGGGAAACAGTAGCATTGTGCATCTTTCCTTAATAAAAAAAATTAAGTACTTTACAAAAGGAAAGAACTGTTAGTAAATAAAAGCAGTTTCCCTTGTTTCCCTATTTTCTTTCTTTCTATGAGGTGTTCATTATTACCTTTATTATGATCACTCACCAGAATCTTTATATGATCTTGAAAAATGTGCAAGCTTTGTCATTAATGGGCTCATCAGTCTCTATGCACTAAGATTTGGGGAATGGAATGCTTTCTGGACACTTGCAGTATATAGCTGAAGAAGTACATTTAAAAATATTTTCTTAGTAAAATTTCCTGTTTGTAGTATCTGTTTTAAGCTATCATAGTAAATATTGTCAACATATTTTGCAGGGATTTCCTGCCCCGTGGATCTGGAATTGTTACCCGACGACCTCTCATCCTTCAGCTTATCTTTTCTAAAACAGGTGTGTGGTCCCTTCATTTATGCTTAAAAATACTCCAAATTCTTCTGTGGATGATGTTATATTCATGTACAGTTTCTTCTTGCATTTAGAGTACTTTAAATATTCAATCATGCCTTAGAAATTAGTAAGAATGATGGTATTTAGTATGATTAAATTATGATAATAGATTATAATTCTTGAGTGAGCTCTCAAAAATTTACCATAGGTTTGTATTTGAGCTTCACAAGAGGTATCTTCTCTCTTTCAGAATATGCAGAATTTTTGCACTGCAAATCTAAGAAGTTTACAGATTTTGATGAAGTCCGACAGGAGATTGAATCAGAGACGGATAGGGTGACAGGAACAAACAAGGGCATTTCTCCTATTCCTATTAATCTGAGGGTATATTCACCACATGGTAAGTGGTGTGTTTTTTGCCTCTGAGTAAACTTTGTAAAAGTTGGATATTATAGTCTTCTCAGTGCCTAGGAAAGAAGAAGAAGGAGATTTGGAAAATAGTATTCAGAGAATCTACACATTCCTCCATTATCCTGAAAACAGATAACTAACCCTCCTATTCGTTGAGGGGTTGTTACCAAAAGAATGAAGAAAGCTCCACCATAACAAAGTCGGGGATAAATTAGATCCCAAATGTTGAAGGTATTCCATTGTTGAGATTTCTGTAACCTAATTTCTTTATCTTTTTAATGAAAAGAGGACTTTGTGAGAATCTTGTTTTTGGATGTAATTGGCTGTCTGACAGTGATCATTGCTGACATACATATACATCCACACATACAGTATGTATATACATACACCTGAGGGTAGGGATGTACGAAATATTTCATTATGAAATGTTTTGAGCATGGAATTTTACAAAATGCTGCATTTTTAAGTGTGCAGTTGGCCATCTCAAGCACTTTGAAAGTGCTTTGAGTGGTAATTTATGGATTTGCTGATTAAAAAGAGTTGAATGTGGGAAGAAGGGAATTATGATGTAATTTTAATGAGGGAGGAGAGAGAATGCTTGTAACTGCTGTAAAGAAGATCAGAAGTCACTTTTATATATATTTTCTGTTCTTCTTTTCTATTTGTATTTCTTTCCACACTTTTTGTATCTTTTTTCTTTTTTAATCTTACTCTATATTTCATGTTTTCTTTTACTTCTGTGAAAATCTTTAATAAAAATTATATATATACAGGTGTGTGTGTATATGTGTGTGTGTGTGTGTGTGTGTGTGTATGTCATTGGCGATCACTCGTAGCCGAGTAAGATTGTCTTCCAAAGGTAAAATTTTAACAGTGGATCCGTAAGTGGCTATAAAGGCCAATTCTGGATCCGCACAACCTCCCACAATGAGGGCATAGGTTTCCGGGTGGGAGACGGTCATGATGAGGGTTTGCCTGACGTGCCTTCCTTTTAGCTCTTTTCTCCCTTTTGCCCTGTACTCGTGCTTCTTCAAAGTCCATAGCACCATTAATAAAGGCTGACCTCCAGTTGAAACGCTCATGTGTTAGGGCTTCCCAGTTCTCAATGCTGATACTACATTTTTTTAAATTAGCTTTGAGAGTATCTTTGAATCTCTTTTGCTGTCCACCAATATTCCGTTTTCCATTCTTAAGTTGGGAGTAAAGTAGCTGCTTTGGAAGACGATGGTCAAGCATTCGAACAACATGACCGGTCCAGCGAAGTTGATGTTGGATGATCATTGTTTCAATGCTGGTGGTTTTCGCTTCTTCTAATACGCTAACATTAGTCCGCCTATCTTCCCAAGTAATTTGCAGAATTTTTCGGAGGCAGCGTTGATGAAATCTTTCAAGAAGTTGGAGGTGCCGTTTGTAGAGGGTCCATGTTTCACAGGCGTACAGAAGGGTTGGTAGTACAATGGCTTTGTAAACAAGCATTTTGGTCTCCCTGCGAATGTCCCGATCCTCAAACACTCTACGCTTCATTCAGGAGAAAGCTACACTCGCAGAGCTCAGGCGATGCTGAATTTCAGCGTCGATGTCGGCTTTTGTAGATAGATGGCTGCTGAGATAAGAAAAGTGGTCGACATTTTCTAGTGACACACCTTTAAGCTGGATTGATGGCGCTGCAGAGGGATTGGTTCTAACTTGCTGGTAAAGCACTTTGGTTTTTTTAATGTTAATCGAGAGGCCAAGCTTTTCATATGCTTCTGCAAAGATGTTTAGGATAGTTTGAAGATCTTCCTCGGAGTGTGCACAGACTACGTTATCATCAGCATATTGAAGTTCTATAACAGAAGTTGTAATTACCTTATTTTTTGCTTTCAGCCTACTAAGATTAAAAAACTTTCCATCTGTTCGATATATAATTTCTACACCAGTAGGAAGTTTCTCTTCAACAAGGTGTATAATCATAGCGATGAAGATAGCGAATAAGGTTGGAGCAATAACACATCCCTGTTTAACGCCGGATTCCACTTTAAATGGATTGCTTTGAGAGCCATTGTTATTCAGGATTGTTGCCATCATGTCGTCATGGAGTAACCGCAAGATGTTCACAAATTTATCAGGGCATCCGATTTTCAGAAGGATGGTCCAGAGAGCAGTACGATTTACAGTATCAAAAGCTTTAGTCAGATCAATAAACGCCATGTACAGAGGGCGGTTTTGCTCCTTGCATTTTTCTTGAAGCTGTCGTGCAGTGAAGATCATATCCACTGTTCCCCTGGAAGGGCGGAAGCCATTTTGCGTTTCAGGGAGGATGTCTTCTGATACAGATAGGAGACGGTTTGCGATGATCTTTGCCAGGATTTTGCCTGCTGTGGCTAGAAGGGAGATGCCTCGATAGTTTCCACAGTCTGTTCTATCACCCTTTTTAAAGAGAGTGATAATTATGGCATCCCTAAAGTCTGCTGGAATCTCCTCCCTCATCCAGATTTTTTCGATGAGCTTATGAAGTTGTTGTGTAAGATCAGGCCCGCCTTCTTTAAAGACTTCAGCAGGAATCCCATCAGGTCCACTAGCTTTGTTATTTTTCATTTGTTTAGTGGCTTTACTGACTTCCTCCAAACTAGGGGGTACTGCAAGCTCATTTCTTATTTGTTTTTGCGGGATTTGCAAGAAGATTTCATCAGCCACAGTAGAGTGACGATTAAGGAGATTGTAGTAATGCTCTTTCCAGCGCAGTGCAATAGACTCTTTGTCCTTTAGAAGTTTAGCACCATCTACTGAGCGTAAGGGATTTGTACCATGGTTTGTTGGTCCATAGATGGCCTTTATGGCATTAAAAAAGCCCCGTGCATCATGAGCATCTGCAAAATGTTGGGTTTCTTGGGCTTTTTTTATCCACCATATGTTCTTAAGTTCTCTAGTTCTTCTTTGGACTTCTGCCTTTGCACTGGCGTAGATTTTTTTCTTAACGGCACAGTTAATATCTTTTTGCCATATCCGGAAGGCTTTCCTTTTCTTGTCAATAATATGTTCAAGAAAAGTGTGTATGTATATGCATATGCATATGCATATGCATATGTATATGTATATGTATAAAAGGGGACGCGGTGGTGCAGTGGCTTAATGACGCTGGAGTTTGCCAGCCAGAAATGGTTGACACTCCCAACAGTTCGAGCCCAGCCCCGCGTGATGGAAGTGAGCTCCCGTCATTTCATCCCTAGCTTCTGCCCAGCTAGCAGTTCGAAAGCATACCATCTGTGAGTAAATAGGTACCCCCATTTCGGTAGGGGAAAACGCTGGTGGTGCTCTATGTGGGGAGCAGGTGCTGATGGAGGATCGGTGGAGAAAAAAGCCCAGATGAGTTGACTTCCCTAAGGAAGGCTGCTGACCAGCTGAAGCAAAGCTAGCTCGCCCTCTTGTGGTGCATCAGTGCAACAAAGACTAGCAACTACCAGCGCCAGAACATTTACCATGTAAAAACATTGTAGATTCCCTGGCAATGTGTGCTATACGCTATATGTATGTATGTTTGTATGTGAGAGGGAGAAAGCACTTTGAGTGAAAAACATACTCAAAGAAGCCCACTTTGGACTTGAAACATCAGGTTTGTACTCAAAGATGGGATGCTTTGGGAAATTTTGTACTTGAAACATTTAGAAATGAAATGGCTGCTTAATACTGCTTAAAAGCTTCAAACTCTCCTAACTTCGAGTGAAGGAACACGCTGAGACTTGGTGTAAAAGCTCTAGTGTTTTATTGTTCTACTCTGCTAGACAGAATCCAGCTAAACTGAAATGAGTTAGTGATGCTCAGAGAAAAGGCCCATGAAACTAGGGCGGGGCCTTCTTTAGCCTCTTCGGAGGAAAGCAAAGCGATTCAGTACTGCGCATGCATTTATCACCCCTCCTTCTTCACCAGTTATCTCCCTGACACAAACTCCTGAAAGTGCATTTGAATAGAAATATCCAATTAAAATGCTATTTTTGGGGGGGGGCAATGTTTATTTGCAGCAAAAATCTGTATAGTTACCTCTGGGAAAATACTGAAGGGAAAAAAAAACACGTTATCTCAAGATGAAATACTTTTATAAGTCTTTGGAAATAATGTCATGACCTATGAGTACATAATTAAAAGTTGAGAGTATTTTGGTAATTATAAAACTAATTATAAAACTGACTTTAATTGATTTTTTTATTTTTTATTTTTCATTTCCCTCTCTCTTTCATTTAAATGAGCTCTCTCTTGGCTTTAATAGTTTTTTTCTGAAGTCCAGAGTTGATTTTAATACTAAAAAGGTTTTTTCAAGTGAAGTTCTTATTCTTTGCTAATTTTCCTTTTCAGTGCTGAATTTGACTCTGATTGATCTTCCGGGTATCACTAAAGTGCCAGTGGGTGACCAACCCCAGGATATAGAGTACCAGATTAAAGATATGATTTTGCAGTTCATTAGCAGAGAGAGCAGCTTGATTCTTGCTGTGACTCCAGCCAATATGGATTTGGCCAACTCTGATGCGCTCAAACTGGCTAAAGAAGTTGATCCACAGGGTAAATTATGTTTTTCTGTTTACCTGCTGATGTAGTGAGTGTATACATTCTTCATCACAGACTAGTGTGAGATTCCAAAATAGCACTTCGTAATGATTTTTCCAGGTAGAATGCACCAAGATGCAGTTGCTGTTCTGTAGTAGCAATAGCTTAACTCTGATAAGATCCCAGTCTTTAAAAGAAATTATTATTATTTGTTTAACTTTATTGGTCGCCCAACTTCAGAGGACTCTGGGTGGCATACAAAACTGGAGAAAATATAAAAACAGCTAAAAACATTAAATCAAACAGACAGCCCAGACTAAAAAAAATCTAATAGACAACAAAATCAACAAAACAAAACGGGCCAATGAACAAATAATAAGCATTAACCCCAGGCCTGGGACCAGTGCCAGGTTTTCAAAGCTTTCTGGAACCCTAGGAGAGAGGGTGCCATCCTTATCTCGGGGGGGGGGGGGGGGATGCTGTTCCAGAGGGTGGGGGCCGCAACAGAGAACGCATGCTTCCTAGGGTTGGCAATGTTTAATGGAGGGGACCTGGAGGGCACCCACTCTGCTGGAACGTAGTAGGTGGGCAGAAACAGTTGGAGACAGGCGGTCTCTCAGATATCCAGGCCCTCTGCCATACAGGGCTTTATAGGTAATAACCAGCACCTTGAATTGCACTCAGAAGCCAACTGGCAGCCAATGCAGCTCACGTAGCAGTGGTGACACATGGGCACACCGAGAGGCACCCATTACTGGTAGGCAATGGGAGCAGAGAAGATAAGATTAAAGCACCTTTTAGCTCAAAATGCAACTAAGAACAAAATTGAGTAATTTCTACCTTTTAGAGTAGTAACTTTTTAATTCTATGCTGCCTGACAAAGTAATAAAGGATTCCAGAAGCTCTATAAAATAGATGGAACATGAGGCTAACCATTCTGAAATGTAGGACCCAAACAAACCAGCTCAACTAAGTATGTTGTTGTAATATATTATATTTCAGCTAGTTTTATACTATTTGTTATATATAATATCATTATTATTTTGCAAGGAAAAATTATCCTGAGAAAATTATTTTAGAACTTGCTAATCACCATTTGATTACGATTCTTTTTTCCTTTTCAGGTCTAAGAACAATTGGAGTAATAACCAAGCTAGACCTGATGGATGAAGGCACTGATGCCAGAGATATCTTGGAGAATAAACTGTTGCCTCTGCGGAGAGGTAGAAAGCCATTCAGAATTATAGCTGATGGATATTCCTTTCAGTGAATTCCATCTTGGGTTGCTGGTTAAATTCATAGGCAAAACAAGGAACGAAGACTCTGGGCTAATTATGGGCAGAGGAAGATATGGCGGAAGATAGGGAGCGGGCTGTACTCCAAGAATGCAGTCTCGGTGCCTTAAACTGGTTCTGCATACCAGCCAATGATCTCTTCCCCAATGCCAAGTCGTCAGAACCTCAAGAGGCCTGGGCTTTCAACTGCTTCTACTGACTGCCAGCTCAGCTTGTAATAAAGCTCCTCTCATCCATGACTTAGTTGTAGATGAGAGAGCTGACCTGGTGTGTATTACTGAGACCTGGGTGGGCACAGAGGGGGATGTTGGCCTCTCAGAAATGTGCCCATCTAGATTTCAGGTGTGGCATCATTTGAGACCCCAAGGCAGGGGGGTGGGGTAGCTATTATCATCCAAGATTTTGAGGCTTTCAGAGGTGCTGCCCTGCAGATTATAGAATGTAAGACCCTGTTTGTACAGTTCAGATCTAGGGATCAGTTGGGATTGTTGCTGCTGTACCAACTTCCCTGCCGAAGCTCCGTAGCCTGATTGGCAGTAGAGTTCTCCAGGCTTATGTTCCTGAAGTACTTCAGTCTGCCTTCCTTGGACACAAATTCTGATATGCCTGATCTAGGTCCTCGAGGGCTAAACACACAGTGGTGGTCACATGTTGGATATTGTTTTTGTGTTGGGGCAATGGCAATGTGATTGTGTTTTGAGGGAGTCTACCATCACTCCCTTGTCATGGACTGCTCTGGGGCTGCTCCCTGCTGCAGGGAGGCTGGACCTATTCATCTGGTTCACTCCAGGCATCTGAGGGACCTGTCTGGGTTTCGGAGGGAGTTTGGGGTTGTTCCCGAAGGTCTGGTGCATGGTTTGACTGAGGCCTTGCTTGCCATCTGGAATGAGAGGATTGCTGTGGTTTTGGATCGGATTGCATCTATGTGGCCTCTCCCTGTCTGTGGAACCCGGGGCTGCCCTGGTTTACAAAGGAGACAGAGTAATGAAATGGCAGTAGAGAAGCCTAGAGTGCTTCTGAAAGACAACAAAGAGTGAATCTGACCAGACATGGGACAGAGCCTGTATTCAGGACTATTTTATAGTGATAAGGGTGACAAAACGTGTGTGTGTGTGTATTTATATTTATATTATTTATATTTATATTTATATTTATATTTCCAGCCTTATCATGTCTGTAGATAGCTAACCAGTGGCCTTGTTTGGGGTGATTCAGTCCCTCCTAGGTGGAGTGGAGTCTGAGTTGTACCTGCAGGCCATTGTGAGAAATATTCTAGGTATCTGTTGGATAAAATCGCTCAGATTCTCTCTAAGTTGGATGCCGGCTATGTGGCAGATCCTATGGAGTTGAAATAGGCACGATCTGGCTGTGTTACCTGGGATGAGTTTGATCATGTTAGTCCTGAGAAAGTGGCCACCTATATATTAGATCCATGTCCCTTATCCAAGCTTTCCCAGGAGATTGTGTGTGGCTGGGTCCAGGCAGTGGTAAATTCATACTTGAGGGAGGGGGTGGTTCCACCAATACTGAGGGAGGCAGTGGTCTGTCCCCTACTCAAGAGATTGTATTGGACAATTTTTGTCCTGTCTCTAACCTTCCCTTTTTAGGGAAGGTTGTTGAGAAGATGGTTGTGCTGCAGCTTCAAAAGGTCCTGGAGAAAGTGGATTATCTGGACTACTTTCAGTTGGTTTTCAGGCCTGGCTATGGGACTGAATTAGCTTTGATTGGATTTGTGGATGAGCTCAGGTGGGAGTGCTGCGTCCATCTGTGCTCTCCTTGATCTCTTGGCATCTTTCAGTACTGTTGATCATAGTATCCTTCTGGGCTGGCTCCATGGAATAGGAGTGGGAGGCACAGTTCTGCACTGGTTCTCTTCCTCCAGGGCCAGTTCCAGTCTGTGTTGATTTGGGGGGCAAGGGGAATCTAGCTCATAGTCCCTTCTCTGTGGAGTTCCTCAGGGATTTTCATTTCCAACACCCACCCACCCCCAATCAAGCCCACCATGCTTTGGCCAAATACATTTTTACTAGTTATTGTGAGATGCATGCTATCCACCATCTAAGTAACTTAGACCATAACTGCACACACCATATATCTCTTGTTAATATAATTTGCATAACCACTCACTAATTTGCAGTATTGTTATTTCCCTTTCTGATGCTCTTTCATGGACTGGAAGGACAGATAAGATTTGAGCATCCTTCTGAGATTTTTTTAAGTCTTTGGTGATACAGTTGTAACTGTTCTTTAGAGCATCATTTGTCCCTAAATTGTCATCAGGAAGGTATAATTATCAATGGACTTGACAGGTCTTGAAAGTTGTTCTGCCATGTCCTTGCTCCTGGCACATTTCATGCATCTAGTTAATATACATTTGCTTCAGTTCATAGTAGTAGTGAGTCACCAACTAACATTATGGCCAAGAGTACATTAGTTACTGTATTTTCATACAGTAACAGAGCAGGAAAGTTTATTACATCTACCTTTTTTAAGGTGCGATAACCTTAAATAAGATTATTATTATGAAAGGAAAATTCCTTTCATAATAATAATCTTATTTAAGGTTATCGCACCTTTAAAAAGGTAGATGTAATAAACTTTCCTGCTCTGTTACTGTATGAAAGGAAAATTCCTTTCAGGTAAAATAATGAACTATCCTACCCCTTTGTCATCTGGAAGATTCCTAAACCTCTGAAATTTGAAAAGCTAATACAGGCAGGCGGTTCCTTCCTATGCTGGACACCTTTTGGCATTAGGAGGAATCTGGTACATAAGTTGCTTGTAGCTTTCAATCTTTTCTCCTCTGGTAATAAGCATTAGATAGTTGGAACCATATACAGTGCATTCGGAAAGTATTCAGACCCCCTTCACTTTTTTCAATTTTGTTATGCTGCAGCCTGATACTGCAATCATTCAAATTCATGTTTTGCCTCAGTAATCTACACTCGGTACCCCATAATGACAAAGTGAAAACAGAATTTCAGAAATGTCTGTAAATTTTTCAAAAAGGAGAAACTGAAATACCAAATGTACGTAAGTATTCAGACGCTTTGCAACAACACTCGAAAGTTAGCTCAGGGGCCTCCCATTTCTCTTGATCATTGCTGAGCTGTTCCTACACCTTGATTGGAGTCCACCTGTGGTAAATTAAATTGATTGGACATGATTTGGAAAGGCACACACCTCTCTATAGAAGGCCCCACAGCGGACAGTGCATACTGTATCAAAGCAAAAGCCATGAGGTCAAAGGAACTGCCTGCAGAGCTCAGAGACAGGATTATTGCAAGGCACAGATCTGGGGATGGCTACAAAAAAATTTCTGCTGCACTGAAGGTTCCCAAGAGCACAGTGGCCTCCATAATTCTCAAATGGAAGGAGTTTGGCACAACCAGGACCTTTCCAAGAGCTGGTCGCCCGGCCAAACTGAGCAATCAGGGGAGAAGAGCCTTAGTAAGAGAGGTGACCAAGAACCCAATGGTCACTCTGACTGAGCTCCAGAGAGCCTGTGTGGAGATGGGACAAAGTTCCAGAAGGACAGCCATCACTGCAGCCCTCCACCGATCTGGGCTTTATGGCAGAATGGCTAGACAGAAGCCTCTCCTCAGTGTAAAACACATGAAAGCCCGCTTGGAGTTTGCAAAAAAGCACCTGAAGGACTCTCAGACGGTGAGGAACAAGATTCTCTGGTCTGATGAAACCAAGATTGAACTGTCTGGCCTCAATTCTAAACGTCATGTCTGGAGGAAACCAGGCACCGCTCATCACCTGCCCAATACCATCCCAACAGTGAGGCGTGGTGGTGGCAGCATCATGCTGTGGGGGTGTTTTTCAGCAGCAGAGACTGGGAGACAGGGTTGAAGTCAGGGTTGAGGGAGAGCTGAATGGAGCAAAGTACAGAGATAATCCTCAATGAAAACCTGTCCCACAGTGCTCAGGACCTCAGACTGGGCCGAAGGTTCACCTTCCAACATAACAACGATCCTAAGCACACAGCCAAGACGACACAGGGATGGCTTAGGGACAACTCTGTGAATGTCCTAGAGTGGCCCAGCCAGAGCCCTGACTTGAACCCTATTGAACATCTCTGGAGAGACCTGAAAATGGCTGGCCACCGACGGTCCCCATCCAACCTGATTGAGCTAAATTTCAAGTGTTGTTGCAAAGGGTCTGAATACTTACGTACATGTGGTATTTCAGTTTCTCCTTTTTGATAAATTTACAGACATTTCTGAAATTCTGTTTTCACTTTGTCATTATGGGGTACCGAGTGTAGATTACTGAGGCAAAACATGAATTTGAACAATTGTAGTATCAGGCTGCAACATAACAAAATTGAAAAAAGTGAAGGGGGTCTGAATACTTTCCGAATGCACTGTATACTGTTTAGAATAGTTATTTAGAACAGTGCTTTTCAAAGTGCCGCCGTTGGCGACACACGAACGGTGGCAGTGGGGGTGCGGCGGCGGCGTGCATGGCAGTGGCGGCAACCTCCGCTAAAACACGGAAGCGCCGCCGCCGTGCATACCGCCACCGCTGCCGCTGTTGGTGTGTCGCCAGGTTGTGTTGCGACACACCAAACTCTGTGTTGCGACACACTAAAGTGTCGTGAGACACAGTTTGGAAAGCTATGATTTAGAAACTAAGACATTGTTCAGCGGAAAGTGCTTTAATATGGGTCATGTGAGTAGTTGACATATGAATGTCGATAAATATAAAATGAACAAATACACAGGTCAGATTAGTCTTGTGCATTTCAGCAAAAATTTCTGAATAGGTTCTGGATGTCAAGGTTATGATTTCATACTATTCCCCTTGTATAGCCATTAACTTGACAACTTTATCTAGTAACATATAAGTAGTAGAGGACTAGGTGATTACTCATTTCACAGACTAAGATCTTGATTATCCCTTTAATCCAATTCAGAATCATTTTTCTGCATCTAGAATAAAAATGCAAAATAAGCGCATTCTCATGTGCATTCTAGTTCTCTATACATTTCTGGATTTATTTTCTTATATTAAAGATGACCATTTGAGATTAGTAGTATGACGGCATGATTGATAAGCAGACTATTCTGGGTGAGGAAAACCCAGCCGTGCCTATGAAAAATTCCATCCTGTCTCTAGGCTGTTTCAAGTAAAGAAAAAATAATTGCATGTTCTCAATTTTAAGAGTGGGTTTCTGAACTTCACTGTAGAAGCTATATTCCCCCTATTACTGATACACTCTTATGTTTACCCGACTTTATGAAGTTGTTGCACTGTCACATTCCAGCCTTCTTCTCAAAATTTGTTCTGGGCCCTGTACAAACTATAAGACAGAACCTAACATATGGAGTTGTCCCCTTGTAGGCTACATTGGAGTTGTGAACCGGAGCCAGAAGGATATTGATGGTAAGAAGGACATCAAAATAGCATTGGCAGCTGAGCGCAAGTTCTTCCTTTCCCATCCTGCTTACAGACACATGGCTGATCGCATGGGAACTCCCCATTTGCAGAAGGTCCTGAACCAGGTATGCTGTTCTTACAGCCATCCAACTATTTTTCTTGGCTCACTCTTATCAGCTTGCTTTCAGCTGAACATCAGAGAGAGTATCTCTTATACTTTCTAATGGCAGTACATCATTGGAGAAGGTGTCTCTCTTACTTTAAACCCACATGTGAGTTTTTCCCTCTGTGTCAATGTCCATAAATCAATTAACTATGCCTCAGTTTAGAGCTGGTTTGGACATTTTATTTATTTATTTATTTATTTATTTATTTATTCAAATTTTTATCACCACCCATCTCCCCCCTAAGGAGGGACTCTGGGTGGTTTACAGTAAGAAACATTGCAAAGAAACAGTAGTGGAAGTAAGATACCTTGGTTTCTAGTTTGTTTAGGTCTCTGTACCAGGCATAAACCCCCCCTGCAGGAGTGCTAAAGACTTCTCATAAACAGATTTCTCAATGGGTGCATTTCTACTGAATATGAGCAAACCTCGTTGAAGCAATAGATGTTCTGTAGGCGGTATAGCATAAGACAGTGCCTGCTGTGGAAGGACTCTGCTCTCTCTTTTAATTCACAATAAGAACAGTAGAGTTTTATTGGGAAGAGAAAGGAATACAAGGATTATTGAGTACTATAAGTATCTTCTGATTATTATCTTTTCCCAACTTTCAGAGCAGGTTGTCCATCAAATCAGCACTCTTGTTTGAGAGCAAAATAGACTGGCAAGTACCTAAGAAAATAGTGCATGCCTCAGCCTCACTGGCTTCAAAAGGAGGATGGCTTATTTTAGAAACATCATATACAGTAGTGCTATTAATGTAAAATTATTGTTGCTTCCTGTCTTCTCTTTAGCAATTGACAAACCATATCCGGGACACTCTGCCATCCCTGCGTAGCAAACTTCAGAGTCAGTTGCTGTCACTTGAAAAGGAGGTGGAGGAATATAAGAACTTTCGTCCTGATGATCCTACACGGAAAACCAAAGCCTTGCTGCAGTAGGTTAACTCTATACTAAACTCTGGTTCTCGTTTGAATAGCTTCCTGCTTTCTTTGCTGTGCTTTGAGAGGTGTGTGTACCATAGTCTCGTTACTTACTTTTTGTTGTTGTTATGGAGGAAACATTTATGATATGGCAAACATCAGTTGGGGTTCCTTCATTCCCTTATATTTATTTATAGAGCAACTTTGATTTCTTTGTATTTTACAGTTCCATAAGCAAAAAAAATACCCTAAAGAATTGATTTTTTTGATTATGTATCAAGTCATTTTCAAATCCTAGCGACCACATAGATAGATTTTCTGCATGACGATCTATCCCTAACCTGGTCTTTCAGATGTTCCAATGATACACTCATCCCCGCTGTAACTGAGTCCATTCACCTTGCTGCTGGTTGTCCTCTTCTTCTCTTTCCTTCCACCTTTCCCAACATTAGAGCCTTTTCCAGAGAGCTAGGTCTTCGCATAATATGTCCAAAGTAGGATAATCTTAGCCTGGCCCTAAAAAATGCTTACCCTAAATTTCAACAGAGAGCAGGAGAGAGAGAAGGTAGCAAGAGATAAATGATAGCTGAACGTTTGCAGCAGATAGGGCTGGGATTAAAGGATTATACAAAAAATGTGATGCAAAAAGTGATTTTATAGAAGAAAGAGATGGCCCCAGTGTTTGAAGTAAAAACATCCCTGATACCTTCACCCTTATCATTGCACTACGTTTTTCTATAACCAAAGACATAGGGATCAATGTACACTTATTAGTTCCGACATCTTAAGGAGTTCATCTTCAGAAAATGTGTCAGATTGCTAGTTTGTGAGTAAAGAGGGTGTATCAAAGGCAGCTGACTGTTAAGAGGAAAGTCTTATTAAGAAGTATGTCTACAGACTCACATATTATACAGTTTTTCTCTGTTAGGTTAGGTAACCAACCATTCTTGATATGGTTGCTTTGCCTAGCATTATAAGATGCTGCGGGCCAAAAAGACCAGCAACCTTGAATGCTTCTAAAACTATAAACTCTCTGAACTGAACATAGAATAGCAGTAGTTCTTGATTTTCTGGCTCTGGTCAGAGAGGAAATAGCTGGGATTAAGATGATTCTATTTCTAGTTTAGCTTCTCCAGTAGCCTTTTCGGGTGACAAAAAGAAACTCTTCGTTAGAGTAGAATTTTTAAGAAACATTCCATCTTACTGTATGGTATCTGAACTCTTCCGAGTTAAACTATACCCATTTCATTAAGGAAAAAGGTGTGTGTGTGTGTATACACATACTGATACTAGTTTTCAGTAAGTGTCATAGAAAGTTGGTTTTTGATTAGAGTATTAGAGTACTTTGTCATTTTGAGATGAACTTAAGAGTTACTCTTTGAGTGAGATGGGCAGTGACTAAATTTTAAATATAAATATAAATAAATAAATTTAGTCATGAGCCAGGAAGCTTTGCCACTTGCTAGAGATACTTTTTTATCTTTCTGGCAAAAAAATTCCATAGATGCCAACAGAAATTGATTCAGTACCTAAAAGCATTCCTATCTGAGCATTCTTAGTTGCTTAGTGAGATTTCCATGACTCAGCGGGTCTTGAAAAACGGTCATTATCCCATTTATCTTTTTGCAGAATGGTCCAACAGTTTGCAGTTGATTTTGAGAAGAGAATTGAAGGGTCTGGAGACCAGGTGGATACACTAGAACTCTCAGGTGGAGCCCGAATAAATCGCATTTTTCATGAGAGGTTCCCCTTTGAGTTGGTCAAGGTAAAAGTGCTAAAAACTATTCTCTTTAGAGGAGTGTGTATCTGATTTTCAAATATGTTGTTCACCAAGATTGAAGCTGTGGGTTTCATGCTGTATGGCTTTAGCTAACGTTGGTAACCAAGTCCATTTCAATGTTTGTCAGAGCTCAGATGAGTTTCTCAAAGTCAAATGTTTTAGAGTACTGCTGTATTTTCAACCAGTAGTAAAAATTATTGCTCTCAGTTCTTTGTTCCCTGCTAAGAGAGACAGAAACATTATATCAGTTTTCATCGGATAGGCCAACAGTAGCATTTGGTTTCCTGGCTATGTACAAGAACCAGTCAGGTAAGGAGAGATTAGTTGTACATCATACTTCTTAAAAATAAGAGACACCACAATCTTTAGTTTTCTTCTCTCCTGGCTTTGGAGGTTTTCCTGAGGAAAGAAAAAAGAAATTCCAAAGAAATGCTCTGGAAACATCCTGGCAGTGAGAACGTAAACAATATGTACATTTGTCTTTCTGTTAAAGTGTGAGAATGATGAAGAGGCATTTGTCTATATTAAGAGGTACATGAGTGGAAAGTATATACTCTTAGAAATACCTTATGTGCTAGGAAATTCAGATCCATTTAGCCAGTCTGTTATATAGGTAAAGGTTCCCCCCGCACATTTGTGCAGTCGTGTCCAACTCTAGGGGCCGGTGCTCATCTCCGTTTGATAGCCGAAGAGCCAGCGTTCTCCGAAGACGCTTCCATGGTCATGTGGCCGCATGATGTGCGCGGAACGCTGTTACCTACCCACCGAAGTGGTACCTATTAATCTACTTGCATTTGCATGCTTTCAAATTGCTAGGTTGGCAAGAGCTGGAGCTAGTGCGGGAGCTCACTCCGCACGCAGGACTAGGGATTCGAACCTCCGAACTTGCGATCTTCCGATCGACAAGCCTGGCATCTTACCCGCTTAGCCACCACGCCCCTAAGGTAAAGGTAAAGGTTTCCCCCGCACATTTGTGCAGTTGTGTCCGACTCTAGGGGCCGGTGCTCATCTCCGTTTGTTAGCCGAAGAGCCAGCGTTGTCCGAAGACGCTTCCGTGGTCATGTGGCCGGCATGACGTGCGCGGAACGCTGTTACCTACCCACGGAAGTGGTACCTATTCATCTACTTGCATTTGCATGCTTTCGAATTGCTAGGTTGGCAAGAGCTGGAGCTAGTGCAGGAGCTCACTCCGCACGCAGGGCTAGGGATTCGAACCGCCAAACTTGCGATCTTCCGATCGACAAGCCTGGCGTCTTACCCGCTGAGCCACCACGCCCCTAGTCTGTTATATATCTTATACTTATAGGAAGTTCTTTTTATAATGCTTTAAATAAGTAGTATGAAAGGGATTCCTTGGATATGTCTAATTTTGGCTGATTAGTTAAGAATTCTCAGTTTTCACATGTCTGTATTACCAGAATCTGAAGACTTCTGGCAGTTTACAACAATAAAAATATAAAAAATACAGTTACAAACCCAGCTGGCTTTCATGCCTAAGGCGGGACTAGAACTCACAGTCTCCTGGTTTCCAGCCTGGTGGAAGACCAAACTGGCTCTCTTTTTATTGCATGCTTTTCTTCCTGATATGTCTTATCACAGTCATTCACATACTGAAGACTTCTGGTAGACAATTGTAAGAAATGGTTGTTGTGGGTTTTCCGGGCTGTGTGGCCATGTTCTGGCAGTTTTGGTTCCTAACGTTTCGCCAGTCGCTGTGGCTGGCATCTTCAGAGGACAGGAGCACAGCTAGAAGATTCTCTCTGTGCCCAAGTCTAGAATCTTCTAGCTGTGCTCCTGTCCTCTGAAGATGCCAGCCACAGCGACTGGCAAAACGTTAGGAACCAAAACTGCCAGAACACGGCCACACAGCCCGGAAAACCCACAACCACCATCGGATTCCGGCCGTGAAAGCCTTCGACTATACAATGGTAAGAAAGTTTGCAAACTTCAGTAGCTTTTTCTAAGTAGCACATAACATAGAATTAATACAATGGCAATAAGTCAGCAGACTAAGCTGTTCTTCTAGAGCAGGAGTTGGCAAACTTTTTGTATAACCTCACATCCTCCTCTGCATCCATGGGTGTGCCTGGCAGGTCTGCAAGCCATCGGATGGCACCGGCCCCTGATAGGCATGCCACAGCCTAGAACGCTCGGCCCCGCCCCTTGCCCCAGGAGCTTGGCTGAGGCTCGGGCCTGGCAATCTGCCGCCCCCCCATCTATTTATTCTTAGCTCATGAGCTGTACAAAAACAGACGCCCAGATTTGGCTCATAGGCTGTAATTTGTTGAGTGGAAATAGCAATAGTGCCCTTGCAAATTTTAGAGAGCTACAACTGTGCTAAATTATTTAATCTGTGTTTTATGTGTATTGAATCTAGCTATCACATTAGACTAGCTCTTGCTTAAATATAATTATGTTGGCAGTCACTAGTGTTAGTTACTAAATAGCTCAGTACTACCATAGCTAAGAGACTACTTTCCTATTTGAATCTTTCTACCCTCAGAGATATTTTATTTTGGGAATCTTCTGTATGAAATGTCATATTGTTGGAACTTAAGCAGAGCTTCATCAATAAAACAAGTCTTCGTTTAGATTATGTCCACCTGTCACACTACATTCAAATTTTTAGGCAATTATGTGGGCTGTTACTGTTGCTTTCCTCCCTTAACTTACTAGCTTTTTATTGTGCTTACTTTTTTACTTTACTGATTTAAATATATTATGCTCACTGCATCTTTGGCAGATGAATAATTTATAAATCTTATTCTAGAATACTGTGGCTCATTTTCCTAACTGGATGCTACGCTTTCCATTTGAGGATATATTTCTCCACACACCGGGAAAAAAATGCTTATATTGGCTGATAGCGTTTACTTTTCTCAGTGGAAGGAGTTTATCCTGACCTTTTAAGTAGGTTTGAAATCTGGAGACTAATTATTAGTAGACAGCATCATTGTTGCTACAACTTTAGCATTGACCAAAGGGTAGGGCATATAGGTGCTGGAGTATACAATGACATTTGGTGGCCCTCCTCCCACTAGATGGAGACAGAATTTGTCCTTGGGATTGGATGAGAGGAGCTATCTGTTTCAGGATGCTCTCCTTCCACTGATGATAATGCATATGGGTAAGTACCCTGCTCTTGCTTATTATATCCTCAGATCTTGGATCTTGACATAGGTTCACACTGTAAAGTGGCTGGCAATCCATTGCATTCACAAAAATGCAGATATTTTTGGAAAAGGTTTACACATGGAAGAAAAAGAGAAGTCTTTTGATTATATATCAGTGTTTTTCTTTTAGATGGAGTTTGATGAGAAAGATTTGCGACGGGAAATCAGCTATGCAATCAAAAACATCCATGGTATAAGGCAAGTATTCAGACTGGATTGAATTTACATGGCATAAAAATGTATATAATGATAGTTATCAGCGGCATCCAAGGCAGCTGACAGTTTGGGAAGCCCTTGCTACTGAAAATGCTTCCTATTATCTTGAAATTAAAAAGAAAAATGTTGATGAGATGTTACAGGGAAACATAATGATTATCTTACCAGCATGACTAGAGATTCACAAACCTAAACGACAAATGCCTTCCTGTTGTTGAATGAATTTCAGCCAGAGGGGAGGATGAAAAAAGCTTAGGGTAGATTGTAAATCTACTGAGAAGTTTTTGATTTCTGCTATATAGGAGGGCAAGGGGAATGGCCCAGCACTTATGGTGGTTCCCTCCCCTCTAGCAATTCTTTATTTTGTTTACACTGCAAATGAAGATGTAGTTGAGAGAGACTCATTTTGATTTTGAGATAACGTTGGTTTGTATTTGTGAATTGCTACTCTGGAATGATTTTTTAAAAACAATAAGCCAAAGTTGGGCTGTATAGGCTAGGAGACTCTGCTGTCATTTTGCAAGAAAGAGAAGTTACTATTTCCTGTTATTCCTAGCTGCTTTGGGGGCAGCAGCAAGCAAAATTCATTGCCTCTAGAACAATTATTTTTTTCCTGACCCAGCAAAGTATCTATTGTGATCTATTTTGTGGCTAGCTGCTTTTCATACTTCCCCATTCTAATCCTGTGATAACTAGTTAGTGCAGGCAATTTTTTCTCCTAAAATCCATAATGTTGGTGTTTCTTTTGTTATATTCAAAGATATTAGAAAAGCATTATGAACAAGCAAACCACACAATTCAGTTTGCAAAAAATCTTTAACAAAGATGAGTATTCTTCTTTTTATCTCTCTCCATAATAGTCTTCATTTTCTGAAGTCCTTGTTCCATCCCTAAGACTATATTATTTAACTAACATCACTAGCAAAAGGAAGGGGCTTGTTGCAGTGGAAGAACTATCTGTTATGGGAGGGAATTGTGTTCTAGATTGTTGCCCATCTTTAAACCTGTTCTCCCCCCTCCCCCCTTTTGTTTTTCTTCTCTGCTGTTTCTGTGCTCTCCTATCCTCCTCCCTGTGCTGATATAGGACGGGGCTGTTCACACCAGACTTAGCATTTGAAGCCATTGTGAAAAAGCAGGTGGTGAAGCTGAAAGAGCCTTGTTTGAAGTGTGTCGACTTGGTTATTCAGGAGTTAATCAATACAGTTAGACAGTGTACCAGTAAGGTATTGAACTAGTTAAGGCATTTTAGCTCTTACCTGACTGGGTTGGGAAAACCTAAAGCTGTACTATTCTATTTTTCCCAACTTGCCTAACACAACCTCCAGGAATTGCTGCAAACTTCTTCTAAAATCCTGATTGGCTAATGTTGAGATTGTCTTGTTTCCTATATTTCTACAAAATGCTTAAATATGGCGTTATGTGGTCCAGACAGCAATCTTGGTATCACATTTTAGTTAGCAGAAGTGGTTTGTGCCCTAGGCCTCTCCTGTTTTCATCTTCTGCTCTCAAACAGAAGCCTTTGTGAGCTGTCTGGAGGTTGTTCAAACTAGCGAGCAGATTTCTTCTTGGATCCTGGCCTTTTGTTAAGTGCATGGCTTCTTGATCTGCTATTTAAACCGCTCTCTCTCCAGTTTTTTCATAGCAACATGGCCAATAAAGCTAAAGATGTTTTGGCAAGGTGACTTCAACTACATTGACTGAAATAATCTCAGTTCTAAAAGCCTCCCTCAAATAGGCATTCCATTGTTCCAGTATAATTGGCTTGTCCATTTATTTAAAACCTGATTTGTCAAAAAACTGACTTCTCCCTGATTAAAATTTTTGGAATCAAAAGCAGGGTGTCCAAACCAAGATTTCAGGATCACATTGTCTGTGTGCCTTCTTGGTGATATTTTTTATAATTAGCAAAGTAGTGAAGAACACTCTGTGAAGAGCGGTTTACATTGCTTGCCTCTTGCAGTGCTATATGTGATAGATTGAATCTGTTTCTGACAGAGGAATTGAGCTTTTGTTGATACAATGTGAAGAAGCCAGCACTTTCTCCAAGGTCCTTCAAGTCCACTTACTCAAATGCAGCAGGATCTCCTGTTACTTTTTACAATAGTAGTTGACCAGCTGGCATGTACTGAGATAACATAGGACTCATTACAGAAGTCTTTCCCCAAAAGTATAGTACAGGACATTTTAATCTGAGTGTGGAAATAACTTGCTTATTATTAAATCTGAAAAGAGGTATTGGCGAGGCGACAGGGGAAGAGATTGTGAGAATGATAAATAGGACTACATGTAATAGCTATTGCAAAGAGGGATTGCAATACTAAATCCATCTTTTGGTAGTGGCATCTCTTTCAGGCTAAATGGCCAAGAAAGCATTGTTGGACTTTGTTGAGGGCAAACTGTGGGCACCGAAATGCAGTTGAAGTGCTGATTTCTGAAGGAGGTCTCTTCCTTACTGATACACCCATCATGTATGTAAGGGCCTATATATTGTACTGGAATCCTTCTTAATTCAAAACATTTCTTCTGCACATAGAAAACTAACATGTTACAAAGAAATATTTTCACTGACATGCTGGAGGAATATATGTAGATATGGAAAAGCAGTAAGTCATGTGAATCTTGTCTCTTCTGGTTCAGTCCAGAGAAACCATATCTCAATTTCAAGCTCCAATGATGGTACTAATCATCTATTCCAGAAGTGGAAAGTCAATATTTCTATTAATTAAAAGTGGCAACCATCACCAATGCCCTTATTTTTCCCCCCACCCTAGATGCCTGTTAGGTAAAAAGGCTTTCAGACAGTGGCAGCCAACCACAAGTCAAACCTTACGTATAAGATGCTATTACTCTGTACACAGTCCTGTGCTTGAAGGAAGTTTGAGTCTAGTCTTTTGAGACTGAAAGCTGGTGCTAGCTCAGCCCTTCAGTGAGGTAGGACTTAAAAATCTGCTTCAGACATAGTCAGAAACCTTGAGGACTTTCTGCTCTTTTCCAAGAGGAGTTTACATTTGTGCTTGTAGCCCATGTGCCATAAGTTGGCTGTTTATGCTCTAGACCAGAGCTTTCCAAACTGTGTGTCGTGACACAAAAGTGTGTCGCCACACACAGTCTGGCGTGTCGCCACACAACCCGGAAGCGCTGATCATCATCAGCGCTTCCAGGTTTTCCCGCGGCGACACACCAACAGCGGGAAAACTTTGGAAAGCCCTGCTCTAGACCAACAGGCTAGCTATAGGCACAAGGAGAAGCAACCATAACTCCTTCCCTGCCGCTATACTAAGACAACTTTCATGGCTTTTGTGGGTAGCAAGTAAGAGGTGGACTTACATGCTTTTAGCCAAGACCTCCTATTGACACATGGAATACTTTACATGGATGAGCCAGTTAGATTACAGCCCATCTGCTGCAGGATTTGAATCCTGTCTGAGTCTGCTGAGGAGCATAACTCTCCAGAAATCCTGGGAGGGAATTTCTCATTTTGACAATCCAAGAAGGATCTTCTTGAGGAGGTGCTGCTGCTTTTTCATTTTGCACACTACTAACCTTTTCAATCTCTTTTTCCCTCTCTGTCATTTTTCCCCTATTCTTCGGAATCTCTCCTTTGTGTTCATGCTTTCTGCATGGTGCAGGACGGGGCTCTTCACACCTGATATGGCTTTTGAAGCAATAGTGAAAAAACAGATTATAAAGCTCAAAGAGCCCAGTTTGAAGTGTGTTGATCTGGTGGTCTCAGAGCTGGCCATGGTCATTAAAAAGTGTTCAGAGAAGGTAATGGGTCTATACTCTTTTTTCCACTTCCCTATCTCCCTAACTCTTGGTAACATCTAGAAAATGGCTTCTTGCGGTATCTAGCTAAAAGAAGGCCTGAATGCATTCAAATGAGAAGCAATGGACACTACAGCAGGTTCCATTCTTCTGACTGATTAATGACTTAATCCTCTTCAGGGAACTTGACCCACATGACTCAGCTACCCATTTGACTGCTTGGGATGTAAGATTGCCTTTCCTGTGGGTTCTTGCACTTGGATTGGCTACACAATAGGGTCCTGCAGTAATGCTGTATCTTGGATCTTAGCAACTGTAGCTGTATTTGATTTGAAAAGGAACTAAAGGAGCACTTCACATGACTTTCTCTGAGGTACTCTCTCTATATTAAACATGCATATCATGAAAGATACTCTGGAATGCATTTATAAGCATGCAGGCAATATATTATGAACAATTCTCTGTAATGAAAAAGAGAACAAGGAACTCTTATTTTCCCTGTGATACTAAGAAGCCAGTCTTCTGTGTGCTCCTTTCTTCTACTAAACCCCAGAAGGATCTTGGGCTATTTCCCAGAAGATCATTGGGGGAGTATAAGGGATGCATTGTGCCAAAATAGATTAATACAATTAAAATGGATCTGTCCTAAATTGGTAAAAATAAATTTCTCTTAATTGGTAAATCAATCCTTCCCCAGTGATAAAACAGGGAGGCAGCCCAGCCCTTCCTTTTTCCATGTGCGTCTGTGTGAATAGTGCTTAAGGCTGCAGAGATCTGATGTCTTATCCAATTGTCCTTAGCTTGGTTCCTATCCCAGGCTGCGAGAAGAGACAGAGAGAATTGTTACTACATACATCAGAGAACGTGAAGGAAAAACTAAGGACCAGGTAAGCAATCTGCTTCCTTACCTGCCAGAGAACCTTTTGGACTGACTGAGAGTAGAAGGATCAGAATTCTTAATCATCACAACAAAATGAACTCTTCCTTGGCTTGACTTCTTTAGTATTTGTAGTGATCTGAAATTACTGTTAGGCTAGTCCAGTGTTTCTCAATCTCAGCAACTTTGATGTGTGGACTTCAACTCCTCAGCATGCTGAGGAATTGAAAAACACTGGACTAGGGTAATATAGTAGGATTTATAATACTTCTGTTTGAGAGCAGTGCAAATAGTACTGAACTCTCTGGTTTTGAAGCCACAACTTAAAAAAGAAATGATTAGCTGGACCAGACCAGCTCTCTGCATTTTCTCCTTTTAAGAGCTGCAGTGGTATAGAAAAATGCAGGCTCAGACCAGCATCTTTTTAAAGTAAAGCAACTTTTTTCAGCAAGCAGATAGAATGTTTGCAGGGTGTATTACTGCTTGCCCTATTGGCAAGAACCAATGCTGTTCCTTCTGCATTGCTAGAGAGGGGCCAGGGAAGAGGGGCTGCAATTGCAAGTTATAGACAATGCATGAGCAGTAGAATATGTAGTCTGAGCAAAAGCTCTCCTGCCAACTGCTCTTTGAAGAGGAGTCATGAGTCTAGGAGGACCCCCGGATTGTGCACCAATTCTGTTTGGGGTAGTGCAACCGCATTTGGAACCAAAAGTGGAGAAACACTGGGTCCAGGGGGCCCTAAAACCCACAGCCACTCTGTCTTGTCAGGGTTATGCTGAAGCCTGTTCTTCCTCATCCAGATCCCCACAGCTTCCAGGCAATCACTCATGCCTTAGTCACCTCATGAATGGACTATAACAATGTGCTCTGCATGAGGCTGCCTCTAAAAACCACTTAGAAGCTACAGCTGGTCCAGAATGTAGCAGCATGGGCAGTAATAGGCATGCCCATGTGATTTCATTGCTCCACGAGCTGCATTACTGCCAGCTGGCTTTTAGGTGCAATTCAAGGTGCTGGTTACTACTAATAAAGCCCTCCATGGCATATGGCCTGGTTGTTTGAGGGACCATCTATCTCTGATTGTTTCTGCCCATCCTGTAAGATCTGGCAATGTGGGTACACTTCAGGTGCCTTCAATTAAGCACTGTTATGTATTTGGGGCCTTGGTGGCATGCCTTCTGTGTTGCAGTGCCTGCCCTCTGGAATAATATTCTATCAGAGAGCCATATGTCCTCCACCTGTTAATGTTCTGAAAGGTACTGAAAAACTGGCTATTCTCCCAGACCTTGGGGCAGGGTGGTGGGTGAATCCTGTAAGATTTTTATTCTTGTAAGGTCTGTTCAGTATGTTTTTCTGTGTGCATGTAGTCTGTTTATTGTTCTAGCTTTTTTTCTGTTAAGTGCCCAATATCGGTTGGAGTTGGGTGTTCTATAAATTTATGTATGTATATAAATAAATAAATCTACATAGATTATCTTCCCTGAATACAGAATGATAGACTAGATGGGCTAGTTTTTAAAACTATGTTGCCATAACACTGAGAAACTCTTGCCATTCTTTTTTCAGATTCTCCTGTTGATTGACATAGAGCTGTCCTATATCAACACAAACCATGAGGACTTCATTGGATTTGCCAAGTGAGTGTTCGCTATCTAATAAAGATCTAGAAAAGCATGTGGGCTACATAGTGTCTCTGTTCTTTACTAAAGAGCAGAGAGCATCATCTGAATATCTGTTTTTCAGCTGAACCAAGTAGAAACTTAAGAATGCTTGATATTGTGTTGTCCATAAGTTTTGTGTGTTGATATTAGGACTGAGTTTAAGTGAAATTGATCAGAAGAAGCTTTATTACCCTTTGGTTTGGGTTCTACTCTCTTCTGAAATTTGAGGGCAATTTACCCAAATATACACTTTTAAAAAGGTCCAATAAAAATAGGAGTTAAAGTACTACAGTTTCACTATTTTAAGGAATTTATTCAGATTTTAACTTTATTTTATTGTTTAACTAGGCTTACATGCTACTCCAATCATTGCTGACTCTGAGTGGCTTACAAAACCTATCATTTGTAAACACGCTTAAAGCAATAAACCAAACAGCAGTTGAAAAGGCCTACTTCCATGGTCCCTGCTGATGAATCTCCCTGTGAGAAATTACCCAAAGGGAGTCTGTGGCTTGAATCATGTCAACTGGATTTCTATTTTCTCAGTAGAAACGTTTCACTCCTTATCCAAGGAGCTTCTTCAGTCTTGGATAAGGAGTGAAACGTTTCTACTGAGAAAATAGAAATCCAGTTGACATGATTCAAGCCACAGACTGTTCCACCTGGATGACTGAGAACCTTCATCGACATACCCAAAGGGAGCCTATTTTTCTTGACCTTACTGAACAGGCAGATACCTTTCAGAGCAGTTATTCACAAAGATACCCAGACCCTGAGCCAGTAAGGGCTTGAAAGGTGACAACCAGCACCTTGGACTGCATCTGGAAGCCAAACACTTCAGAGTAGAAATGTTACATGGGTGAACCAAGGAGTGCCCATAACTACTGAAGCTGCTGCATTCTGGACCAGCTTCTAAGAGGTCTTCAAAGGCGGTTTCAAGTAGAGTGCATTGCAGCAGCTAAATGGGAAGTGACCAAGGCATGAGTGACTGAATAAATTCCCCTGTTCCATAAAAGATTGTAAGCAGCACGCAAGAGGCCTTCCTGTCCATGTGTGCTACTTCCTCTGCAAGTAGGAGCTGCGAGGCCAGTAGGAACCCCAAGTTATGAACCAATTCAGTGTGAGGGAACAGAGTCTCATCCAGAACCAAATTTGGAATATGCCTGGAACTGGGTGGCCTGAACCTGAACCTATTCCTTCCCATCCAGATTCAAATAACAGCCTCCAAACACCATAATAGTGCCTCAAGGACATCCTGACCCTGTATCTATAGATGACTTCCCGCAC
Organism: Charina bottae; assembly: GCA_023362775.1. Lineage (NCBI taxonomy): Eukaryota > Metazoa > Chordata > Lepidosauria > Squamata > Charinaidae > Charina > Charina bottae. Next base: position 4,760,541 of record JALMGJ010000021.1, on the reverse strand, counting down.
TGGCTTCATGTAGATATTAAATAGGTGTGGAGAAAGTGTCCACAAGAACCCCACAAGAAAGGGCCATGAGACTCAACCTCTTCCCTGCTTCCACTGTCTGGAACTGCCCCCCTCCCCTCAATTTTCAAACAACATTTCAAAAAACATATGTCTGATTATCAAAAGCAGCCAAAATACAAGTTTAATACAACTTTGGAAACAATGGCAATGTGCAAATGCAGTCATTTAGAATGTGTTTCCATGCTTTGAGATGGATGGATTGTGATGATGTGCGTGAATAGCATTGAGAACATCCTTAGTTAAGCGCTGGAGTAATGTTGAGATGGGTGAAAAAAGAATTGTTTATATGTTCACCATATAAAAAATCACCATTTTTTTAAAAAAATATTTTTTAGATTTTTTTATCCCGCCTTTATTATTTTTATAAATAACTCAAGGCACTGAACATACCTAGTACTCCTTCCTCATCCTGCTTTTATAATAAATATGTATTTATGTTACCCTTTTAATAGGCAAAAAAACCCACACAACTTCAGAGGGGTGATCACTGTAAAATGGGTGTTGGAGTAAGGTGCTGGGGAACCGAACAGTGTAGTTATGGTGTTTGCTGCTACTGCTTCTATGATTGCATTTTTGAAGTATACTGTGAGCCTTGGAATTACAAATTCAAGAACAATAGTTGCCATATCTGAATGTATGTGAAAGGGAAGCACTTTCCTCTCTGTGGTTAAAGTACTGCTGGCTTGAAAGTGCAAGGGAGATTGCAACAGCTAATCTAAGAGTACAGGTAGTCCTCATTTAGCAACCACAATTGGGACTGGCAACTTGGTCGTTAAGCCAAGCAGTTGCTAAGTGAAATCACGGCTGTGCTTATGATCTTACTTCAGCTTTCTTTTGTTTTACAAACCTGTGAAGGTTGTAAATGCAAGGATTGGCCGCAAAGTTATTTTTCATAACTATCGTAACTGCGAACAGTCGCTGTATGAGGCAGTCGCTAAACGAGGACTACCTGTACCTTATGGCTTGAAAAATACTATAATTCTATCAGGTTCTGATTAAAAATTATAGCTTTTTTAAAAAATAATCCTTTATCATTTCTGATTATCAGGCTTTGGGGAAAAAAATAATTGAGGGTAGGCATCAATCTGATCAGAAAGATTAAAAGGGAATGAAGTGTCTGTTATTTCTTCAACTCTCTCTAATTCATTGTTGTTCAAGAAGTGTACTAGCTCTGTAGCTAGGTTCATGGGGTTTTAGCAGAATATCTTTATATTAGTTACTCTGGATGTTTAATTTGCGTATCATGTGTTTCCTGGATGGCATCACTGGAAATTACCTTTGGTCCATCATAGTCTGGGTTCTCTTTTCCCTTTGATTTGAAAAATACTTTTTAAAAGTTTGATAGTCTCCTTAGATTTTTAATATCCTTTTGACAAGTTTGTTGCTTCTTTACTCAATGCTGTGGCTTTTTGTGCAGACAGACTGCAAAAGGAAAGTATACTATTTCACTTTTGTGGCAGCCTGGTGGCTGTATTCTCTGCGCATATACACACATGCTCAGAGCAGCTGCATCAAACGGTTGACAAGGCACAGGGCTTAATCATCCTATACCATGTTTACATAGTCTTAATCTTATTTATTATCTCCATTGTTTGCTGTGGGAATTTTTTAACCTTTTCTTATAATTAAACATCTACCCCTTGATTCAGTTGTTCCTTACATTCCATGATAATAGCAGTTAGCTATTATAGGCCCACAAAGTAAAGAGGTAAGATACTCTTGAAATAGTCTGAGCTTTGTTCAGTTGGAACATATCTATTCAGAATGTTCTAATGAACTTTTTTGAGTGAAACCATATATTGAAGTTCGGAATTATTTTTGTCTTTGTGCGCACTTCTACTTCTGTGTTCAGTCTATTATTATTTACAACTGACCCAAGGCTTGCCTGCCGGTGTAGGACTGGCAGTTTCTTATTTCTTTGAACATCTGCTCTACGTAACTATGTCAATCTTTTCCTTTTCCTCCAACTCAGGCACAGTACCTATAATTCCTCAGCACCTTTGCCTGTATCGTGTGCATACTCCCATAGCCTCTGCACTCAAGATAGGCAGCTGTAGTGCCAGCTGCAAAAGGCTGGAGTGTTCCTGTAACTTCCTCTTTCATACACTGTTACGTACCTGTGGCGAGTTTAGGTTCTTTAACAAAATCTACTTTTACTTTTTTGCAAAATTATAAAATATGTTAATATAGTGCTTTTTTCTCTGTATTAAAATACCAAGCAGTCTTTTGGCACAGGAGTCTGAAAGTTTTTTTAGTAAAGGCAAAAGTTGCTACTTCTTAAATCAATGATTTCCATAAAAGAAATCCCTGAATCTTTTTGATTTGTTTTCTTTTTATACTGTGATGTGACCCCAAGGACCTTTATAAGGTGGCTTATGGGTACTGCAAATAAAATACTTGCCATCAATGTGTCAAATGACCTGAGAGTGAGTTTCCTTCTAGCATGTGTGCATTCATATATCTTCTTTCCCACTTAATACAGAATTCCTTCTTTTCTTTAATCTGTCTTGGTTTTTCTTTGAATTGTCTCACTTTTGCTTCTGGATGTCTTTGAAACTCTCCAAAACTCCCCAGCTGTTACACTGAGCAGCACATGGTGGCTGGGTGCGTATCTGCTTGTGAGAGTTTTTCCCTATTGTGGCAAGAATCCAAATTGTCTAACCCTTTGGAACACTTGCTGAAAGTGTCTTGCAACTGGAATGAAGATTGGAATTGAAAAGTAGAAATTACTTCTTATAAATCTTCACTCCAAAAGCAAGCACTCCTAATTATCTGTTAAGCATAATGTGTCTAACATTGCAAGGATCCTTTCTTTGAAGCTCTTGTTTGTGCTGTAGATAAGAAAAGATAGAAATAGCATGGATTTTTTTCTGATCAGTTGGAACAATTCCTTCTATTGCTTACATTCTTATATTTCAGTACAGATGAGAGAACTTTTCTCCTGCCAGTGCTGAAAGGGACACAGAACTAGCTTTCATTTCCCAAATCATGGGTTATTGAACTTTCCTGTTGCCAAGCATGTAAATGCTGCCTTCAAACTACTCTAACAGAGAGGAAGCAGGACCTTTACTTTCTGAATGGCTGCTTGCCTTTCTCTCTCAATATCTTACTTCTGGTACTGTGAACAAAAAACCAGGCTCAAATTTAAAATGCAAACTGAGCTGGCTTATGCAAGGTAAACAGAACTGTGAGATGTCCATGATCACTCATTGAATGCTGGGCTTAAAACTCTATGCAGCACAGAAGAGGGAAATGCTTCTACTGTCTGGAGTATTATACTGCAGGTTAACAGGACACTCAGTAATCTTAAATGTGTGAGTTACGTCTACCCAAGAAGATGGTGCCCCACAGTTGCTGTTCTTAGCTCTGAAAGTTGGGAATTATAATTAGTATTGTAAATTATCTTCCTAATTTGAAGTTCTGTGGAATATCAAAACCTAGTGGCTGGGTATGTATATCACGCTGATCTGTGGTTTGTTCAAGCATGGTTTATTAAATAGAACACAATTAATTATGTCACTCAGCATGCTAAGTCAAAACCACCCCCCAAATGGTATTATGGTTTAGCATGATGTATAAAACCCACTAGTATGTTCAAAACCACAGTGAAGTGATAGCAACTTGCATATGCAAGAATTAACAGTGATATCTATGTCTTGGGAAGAGTATGATTTTCCTTTAGGGGACAGAATATATACAAGGAGCAATACCTGTATATGAAGGTATTCTGTATCCCTTGATAGCCCATTCAGTTCAGCTTCTCTGGAAATCATGCATCCTTGCAATAAGCTCAGAATTGAAGATCTACATTTATTTCAGAGCAGCCGATTATGAATGCATGGGCCTTGAACTTACCTGCAACTATGTGGACAAAATAATTCAGCATGTTATTTGAAAACTTGATTTATTGGTTTATTTGGTATTTGAAACTTCAACATATACATGCAAATGTTCTCTTGGAGAGTTTAGGTTAGAGCAGGGATTCTCACACTGTGAGTCAGGACTTCCCAGGAGGGACGGGCAGGTCACAGTTTTTGTACAGGTGATCAGACATGCAGGCAAAGCAGGAGCAGTGCCAAAGCTGGCTCTGGGCTTGGCTCCCGGTTCTGTCTGTGCAAATGTGCAATGGGTGGCTTTGTGGTATCTCAAAGTTTGAGAACTTCTGGTGATATATACAGATTAAAATTTATTTATTAAAAATCGGTGGTATATATTTTTTTTTGCCCGATCCCAGTGAAACAATTCATTTTATTTGGGGAGTGGGGGGGGGTCACACAAGTTAATTGGTCATGTTAGAAAACTTGTAATATTGTACAATTTGAGGAAACCCTTGATTAAAGTTTCCTTTCATTTGCAATTCACACGTCAGTACGTGGCATGACAGAGGGATCAGCAAGGTTTTCAGGTGGCATGCATCAGTGCATAATGTTGCAGGCACCAAAAGAAAAATACTGTAAGAACAACAACAGCAAAGATCAGAATCTTATATGAGGATAGCAAATCTCCAAATATCTCTATATTATAAAATGCTAGCCATATCTAATTTTGTGAAATTAAATTTAATTGTATATTAGTTAAATTTAAGGTGAAATGTAAGGTGAATGAGCATTATGTTTCTGTGTCTAAGCAGAGCAGAATATACTAGAATGTGACTTTGGAGGACAGCACAAAAAAACAAGGGCTTCCTATAAGCCTTATAAACTGTATCCCTTATAAACTGAGAGGCCAGTGTTTTTAGAATTGGGAGCAGAGCCATGTTCAGAGGTCTGTATATGTGTATTTATTTAATCACCTTTGTATAGCCACCCATCTCACATAGTGACTCTGGGCAGCATACATAGTAATAATCAAGAGTATATAAACATCATTAAAACAACCAATTTAAATTAAAATAAAAAGGTAAAAACAAATAAAAAACAAAATGGCAGGAAAACATACAGAGAGTGCATGCCATTAACTAACAGGCTCCACTCCATCATGGGATCCCCAAGCTAGTTGGCAAAGCCATGTTTTAAGGGCCTTCCGGAAGGCCAACTGTAATGGTATGTGGGAAAGACCTTGGGAGACGGGGCCAAGAGACGCTGCCTAGGAAATGGTCAGGTAAGAGACAGCATAGCCCACAGCTGAGTAGTGGACAGGCCAAGAGGCTCAGAAGGGACCCTCCCTAATTTCTTGGGCTGCAAAGGAGACCGGGGGGGGGGGGGGGGAGAGAATTGTACTTCCAGACTTGCAAGACTGTTGTCAGCCTTGCTCGGTAGATAAAGCTGTTTTGCACCAGCTGAAGCTTCCAGATGCTCTTCAAGGGCAGCCCCATGTAGAGTATGTTAACAGTAGTCCATTCGGGAGGTGACTAGGGTATGAGTGACTGACAGTAGAATCTTCTTTCTTGTGGTCAGAGCTGAACCTTGGCCATACAACCAATTTAAAGTGTTATTGCTGGCATATGTTGTTGGAATTAAGACTGAAATCAGACAAATTAAGAAAGAAAGAACTGGATTACCAACAACAACAAAAACTTTTTAAAATGTTGTACATCTGCTTTTTCACCTCTGGTATGCTTAAGGCAGTACTTTTTGTAATACAGAAAATAATACAAAACAAAAAACAGTTCAAAAAGACACCTAAAACCATCAGCTCAGTGTACTGGTCTTGCTGTACTTGTCACCTCCTTGTCATCCAAACACGGGGATTTTCTGTTTATCCACTGAAAAATAAGTGCTCCAAAAAAAGATTCCGGTTGGAGCTAGACCTCTCATTTCTTTCCTAAAGCCAGTTTTCCACCTGCTTTTGCAGCAAGCAGGCAGTTACAGGCTTGAGGCTTAATTTTTTCCTTACTAATTTAGACTTGAAGTGGAATGCTGCAGAACCCCTCTGGCTGGGTGGTATTCTGGTACTGGCAGAATCTGTTGTGTGGCTTATATTAGCTTAATTATTGGTGACATTTTTCTTCAAGCACTGGCACTTTCTTATTTGCATGTTTGTTAACTTCCCTTGACTTGAACAGGAATGACTGTATTGTTGGCTTAGAGCATTGCTAACATATAAGCTAGCTTTGGGGGATGGGGAATGACATGGAATATGCATGTTTAGTGAAAAAGTATTTCTTTGTGCCTTTTCTTTCAGTGCACAGCAAAGGAACACCCAAGCAAATAAGAAAAGAGCAATTCCAAATCAGGTACTGATTCATTTCTCCTTCTTTCAGCAGATTGTGACTTAGTGGCTTCACACACAGTCCAGTTTGATGGGCATGTTATATGTAGTTTGCAGAAAGTTGGACAGGCTTGTGAGCGTGGCACTGTATAATGTAGGAGGTAATGCTCTTTCCTTATGTCATCTGAAAATAGAAAATGACATGGAAGTGGATCCAAATTACAGAAAGTACAGTACCTCCAGCAGGTTTCTCGCTGTATGATTTAGACTGAAACTGTTTCTGCAAAGTGCATTCCCAGTCCCCTTGAGAAACGATCAGAAAACAGTGCTAATTATAAAGAAAATAAATAGTGCAACCATAACATTTCTTTGAGGATTTGTCAGTCTTCAGTTACTTCCCATTTTTGATAGCCAGGAATTAGGCACAAGACTGGCAATTTAACTTGTTGCATGATGGTTAGTCTATATACAGTAAACCAACATATGTTGATTCTTGTTTGGAAAGACTGTAATGAAACATTAACACTGTACAATTATAATTAATAGCATGTAACTTTTTTTTCTTTTACTGTTTTTTCTACTTTTCCTTTTTTTCCCTACCATTTTTATGCTTCTGCTTCCCTTTTCCCCTTCTACTCAATTTATTTGATTTTTTTCACTGTTTTGTCCCCTCATTCTGCTTTTCCTTATTTTACCTGCACAACTAATTTTGCCAACCTCTAAAGGGTGAGATATTGGTAAGTACCTGTATAATGTGCTAGTGACTGATACTTAAAACGTGGTGATGGAGGTTTTCTTTCGTAACAAAAGTAAAACTCCCAAAATAGGCCACCTCACTGCCGCAAACAATGTGCACTTAATTGTACAGAAAAGCAAGTGTCTCCAAAAGGTGTTCCAGGAGATCCAGACATGGGAACTATAGCTTTAAGCCTAGCTCCTAGTGCTAAATTTGTGGGGTTATCAATCTGGCAATGGCTATGGCTTTTGATAGACTTTTTCTATATGATGCCTGAGGGCATTTAACTCAGTTGAAAATAGAGCAGGGAAGTATACTTATGGGAAAATCCCTCTTTCTGCATGGTTTCAGTCTTTACCTCCTTCTGTTGTGTGCTGTTGGTGTGATGGAATGTCCACACATATGCTGGCCACTTCATCCGTGCTTTACTAGATAAGGCTTCAAGTCTCAGTTCCTGAATGTCCCTGATTTTTAACTTAAGGTGGGAGCAAAAAGTGAAAATATAGTTCAGAGTGGAAACCGAGTGTGCCAGTGAATCTTGACTGGCACTTGCGATGTTACAAACCTGTCAGATGGGCATTCTCTTATGACATTCCTAGTTGCTACTTACATTTTCCTTCTTGAAAATACCTCTGAATCTTTGTTGTAATACATCACCTACACTGATTCAGCTGCTCTTTGAAGTCTTAACTTCGGGCAAACAGAGGGAATGGCTTAAGGAGCTGTGCAAGTGGATGAAGAAAATAACAAGTAACTGTGTGTGGTGTAGTCCTTAAGGCTTAAACTGATGAACTCTGTTGGTAGGATCATCTAGCTGATTTTTGGGAAATGCATTGCATGAGACTTTTCTGTAAAATGAGATCTGATTGTCTGTCAGCCTCGCATGTCAGACGAACAGATGAACATGCGAGGCTGACATCATCTCAGTCTTCTAGTCACAAGGCACTTGAATATCCTCTACACTTGCTTGGCTATCATCCCCTGCTCACTTACCATTTGAAGAAAAAGCTATGGTCTAGGTGGGTCTTCTGGTCAGAAGTATTGTTTCTGTATCCCCTGCTTCTGGAATAACAGCATTTCAGATAAAATTAATGCATATGGTTTGTTTACAGTGAAGATGGGCTCACAAGCCTGTGGCAAATGCCATCCAGGAATGATGTCCCCTTTAGATCTAAAATCGGCTACTCAAATTTAATTGGTTAGCTTAGATAGTTCATGAGGTATTACATCTACAGTGGTGCTTAAAAGTTTGTGAACCCTTTTGAATTGTCAATATTTCTGCATAAATATGACCTAAAATGTGTTCTTCACACAAGTCCTAAAACTAGATAAAGAGAACCCAATTAAATAAATGAGTCAAAAACGTTATACTTGTTTATTTATTCATTGAGGAAAGTCATCCAAAGCTACATGTTTATATGTGGCAAAAGTATGTAAACCTTTGCTTTCAGTAACTGGTGTGCTCCCCTTGGGCAGCAATAATTGCAATTAACGTTTCCAATAACTGCTAATTAGTCCTGCATGTCAGCTTGGAGGAATTTTAGCCCATTCCTCCTTACAGAAAAGCTTCAACTCAGGGATGTTGGTGGGCTTCCTTGGATGAACTGCCTGCTTCAGGTCCTTCCACAACATTTCTATAGAATTAAGGTTAGGACTTTGACTTGGCCATTCCAAATCATTAACTTTCTTCTGCTTTAACCAGTCTTTGGTCATATGACTTGTATGTATTTCCGTTGTTGTCTTGCTGCATGACCCACTTTATCTTGAGTTTCAGTTCATGGACAGTTACCCTGATGTTTTCCTGTAGAATTTGCTGGTACAATTTAGAATTTATAGTTCCATCAATGATGGCAAGCTGTCCTGGTCCAGAGGACCAGGTCCAGAGGACCAGGCAAAGCAGGCCCAAAACATGATACTGCCACTGCCACATTTCACAGATGGGATAAGATTCTTATGCTGGAATGCAGTGTTTGCCTTTCGCCAAAGAGAATGCTTTTCATTCAAGCTGAAAAGTTCTCTTTTGGTCTCATTCGTCCACAGAACATTCTTCCAATAGCTTTCTGGCTTACCCATGTGGTCTTTCGCAAACTGTAGATGGGCAGCAGTGTTCTTTTTGGAGAGTAGTGACTTTCTGCTTGCAACCCTGCCATGCACACCATTGTTGTTCAGTGTTCTCCTGATGGTGGTCTCATGAATGCTGACATTTTGCAATGCAAGAGAGGCCTTTAGTTCCTTAGACATAACCTGGGGTTCTTTGAGACCTCCCAGAGTATTACACGCCTTGCTCTTGGTGTGATCTTGGTTGGTCGATCACTCCTGGGGAGAATAACAATAGTGTTGAATTGCCTCCATTTGTACACAATGTGCCTGACAGTGGACTGGTGGAGTCCAAACTCTTTGGAAATAGTTTTGTAACCTTTCCCAGCCTGGTGAGCATCAACAACTGTTTTACAGAGGTCCTCAGAAATCTCCTTTGTTCAAGCCATGACACTTTTCCACATACCTGTGTTGTGAACATCAGACTTTGATAGTGAATACCCAGAATTCTGTTCTTTAAATAAGGCAGGACCTCCCACACTCACACCTGATTATCATCCCATTGATTGAAACAGCTGACTCTAATTTCCCCTTCCAATGAACTGATAATCCTAGAGGGTCACATACTTTTGCCACATACAAACATGTAGGTTTGGATCATTTTCCTCAATAAATAAGTATAATGTTTTTGATTGTTTTGTTTTGAATGTCTCGATATAATGTTTTTGAACAAGTTTAATGTTTTTGTCTCATTTGTTTAATTGGGTTCTCTTAATCTAGTTTTAGGACTTGTGTGAAGAGCACGTTTTAGGTCATATTGATGCAAAAATATTGACCATTCAAAACGGTTCACAAACTTTTAAGCACCACTGTATTTGGCACTGTGGCTGTCTTACCACATAAGAGCTTCTATTCTGATGTGTACACATTTTCTGCCTAATGTATTGGCTGGTATTGTCTTCTCTCATCCCTGAGAGAAAGAGGTATATACTGTATGCACCATTATTCCTCTGCATTCCTTTCCCTTGTCTGGTGAGACCAATGTTTCTCTGTGCTTTTCCTTTAAGTGCACTAGTTCAAAGAGATTTGGCTGAGTGGGTTTGGCTTTGATTAGACAATCTGTTACTGTTCTTTCAACTAAAAAGACACTGAAGAAAGTATTGTAGATGCTGGGCTCAGAGCTGAAAATCGAATGGGCTTATTTGGTGGCTCTATAAGAAAATGGAATTGCCGGAAACTTTGAGGGAATATCCTTTTAAGACTAGGAGCAGAGCAGAGCAGAGCAGCTCATCTACCTAGTTCTGTCCTGCAATAGTTGCTCTCCCAGATATATTATTACTTCATTAGGTAATACAATCTTGGAGCACACATATGGCATGCATGCTAATTAATCCATTTTGAATGCTTATGCATTCATTCTGCTCAGATTTGAGGTATGGGAGATCTCCTCTTCAAAGTGCTATTTTACCCCCCTCCTCCCAGTTTTATATTTCGACTCAGTGGACTAGAATGTAATCTACTATAAAGTATGTGACAAGTTTGCCTTTGGCCAGTTTTCTCTGGAAGTTAGGCAGGCTGCCCGGTATTCTAATCACTGTATTCTAAACTACTTGAAGAATCTGAAAGTTCTGACACTTCCATTTTCATGATATTCTACAGTTAACTGTGCAAACCACAGAACAGCAATTTTTAAATACTGTATGAGGACTTATGAGTGTGCTGCAAGAAATTGGAGGTGTGTCTGAATCCACATCAGTAGAGGAGAATATTGCCTATTATTGTATGTGTATGAAATTGCTGTGGGCCTGCCAATTAAGCAGGAAGTCCAATCGAAATAATAACACACACCTGAAAGAGAGTGGGTTTTCTTTGAGGATGATTAATTTCTACTATTATGTGCACACTTCTCCTTTCATGGTGTTTAAACATGCATCCAATTTTAATTTTGCAAAAAAGATTGCCATCTATCAGAACTTTAAAAAAACATATAACTCCAATTCCAATGCAATTCCTGCTCTTCTGTTGCTGGCTGTGAGAATGTGGATTATGCTGCAGTAAGAGGAAGGTGGAAATCTGACTGGCTGGGCTGTGTTTGATTTTATGTAAAGTTTGAAGGTGGGCTTCCTGAATTTCAGAAGTAGGAACCTCTGAAAAATCCTTCTATACCTCTTTCTTTAGCTTCTTGCAAGTCTGGTTGTAGTATTGATGGTGAGAAAGGATCAGGAGGCTTCTCTTGACCCTTCTGCCCAGTTTTTTCTATATTTGTCTTCCTTCTTTTCTGGATCTGTAAATATGGCTAGCTTTTATCATGATAAGGCAAATGTCCTCTTTTCCTCCCCCAGATTGACAGCAGAAATGGTTTTCTTGAGACTGGTAGCCTTTGGCTGTTCTCACTAACTTCCTGCCCAAGGATCTGTCTGAATCTGTTTCTTCTTCCACACAAGTATTTCTCTCCTTTGCTGTCTTCAGTCTGTTTTTCTGCCTCCCTTCTTTAAACTACAATTAGATTTTAAATGTAAATGATTCCTGTTTCTGAGTCTTTTTAAATTTAAAAAAAAACAGGAAAAGTGTTGTGGCTTTCTATCCAGTGTCTTGAATTCACAGCATTTTTTCATTGCTTTGTTGAGCAAATTGAATTAGTTAAAGTGAGTTTGCAACAGCCCATGCCCTCCAGTGCACCACTCCTTGCGTGTGAGCGTTTGTGCGCTTGTGTAACATTACCTGGAAGTTTATGTTGGCAGTAATCTGAGCAGCTCTGGAAAGATGAAGATCCAATACAGTCCAGACCTAACTCCTGGTCCCTTCCCATGGTTACTCAGAATTCTTGCCTATAACATTTATAGTTGTTGTAACCTAACTCCATTCATCGATAGCCATTAGGTTTGGTATGACTGTACTCAAACATCTGAATAAATGCCTCAGAATAGATTGCTCCTTTCCAGCTCATTACTAATATGTGTGGTTGTGCTAATTTGGTAGAAAAAAAATCTGTATTTGAGCTAAGTTGTACTAAACTTTGGCTTTCCTTTTTCCTTTCCTACTCTAAAATGACTGGCAACACTGAGAATGGTCAGCATAAATTTGGTCAACCTTTCTTGAACATCTGAGGCTGGGCCCAGCTTTGTCTTGCATAATTTAGTTGAAAGGGTATTGAGTTTTTTGGGGTGGGGGTTGGTTTCTTTTTGCTGCTGTTGTGCTCCTTTTCTAAGTTTTCTAACAGCAATCAGAAGGTAGAATGTTGAGAGGGATTTTTTTTTACTACAGAGGGACATGAAAACTGAAGTTTTTGTGTTTTGTGAAGTTTTGTAAAGGGTTAGGCTTAAATGAAGCAGATAGAAATTGTATTTTTTCAGGATTATCAGATGTTTTCAAGATTATCGGATGTTGTAGCTGCCCTGCCAGCCACTGTAAAAAGTTAGCTTCTTTTGACCATTTTGCAGTTCAGTTACGAATTGTCTTGTCCAGTTATTTGTTCGTAAGAAATTGTATTTTGTTTAAATGTACACAAGCTAAATATGTACACGTTGTTCCTTGGGGTGGGGAGTGATTAATCCATATACATTAGGAGCCTTATTTTAAAAATTAAGGTAAAACAGGCATAAAAATCCTGGAATAAGCAAGACGTAGATCTTGGATGTTGGTTGGCTCATTCTTTCTTTAGAACTGTTTTGCAGCAATTTTTTTAAAAAAGAAACTTATAATGGCTTACTTCAAAAAAGGACATTGCATTCTTCCAGTGGAAGAATGGCTTACTTGCCATATCTTTGTGATGGATATAAAATCCTTCTGAAATAGGAGATTTTCTAAGCAGACTATAGGGTGCCTTCAGTACAAACCTGAATGTTACTTTCAGCTTATGTGTTGTATCCAGGTTTTGAAAATTTATGTTCAAATTCCTGCTTAAATATGGTGTTCAGGAAGCAAATCATGGCCTAAGCCAATACTACAGGATAGGTGCTCCTTGGAATAATGGATTGCTTGGATTGCTTTCCATAGTATCTTAATTAAGGACCAACAGATACAGAATATTAGTCAAAGACATATTATTTCTAGAACACATTTTTCTATGTATGTTGCAGTTATATGTTATAGGGAAGACTGTAGGTAGGTCGCTCACCTATATATATATATATATATATATATATATATATATATATTTATTTATTTATTTATTTTTACTCACCTATTATTACTTTTTCTTCCAAGATAAGCTTCCGAGGAACCAGCAAACTCCTTCAAACATTATTAAATTAAAATAATTTCATTTTGAGGGAGATACAATACAAATATAACAAATTAATATGAAGAGTTATTTGCTACCTGATTTAAAAAGCAAGAAAGAGTTTCTTTCAGGATAAAAAACATTTTGTAATCCTGGGGTTGAGTGTATTTTCAGGCAAATGAGAAGAAATCATTCCAACAAGAAGGGGAAAAAAGCATTATATTCATATTTCTGCCCATAGTCATTGGGAGTCAGGCAGAATCATCATCATCATCATCATCATCATCCAAGATTTTGCTAATTTTCTTCTTAATTAGTAATTGAAATTGGGTTATTACTAAAAAAGGGAGCAAGAGAGTAAAAGTGCTAAAACAATAGGAGGAAGGAAAGCTTTCTTGTTTTTGAACCAATTTTAATTGAATGTCAGGTTGGCTTCTGAAACAGTAAGATTGTCCTCCAAAGTGCTGGCTTGTTGTTCTTGAGAGAGCTGTCGGTAAGGTTGGTATAGTTTTATTGGACAGAGAGTTGTTTCTCAGCCAAGTCAAATTTGTCTTACCAGCTACTAGTGCCAAATTAACACAAATCAATACTGAATATTGACTGGAAGTCTTTGATGGGAACAGAGTTTGCTAAAGTTCTGGAATCAGTGACTGTAAGCAGAGAAACCAGCTCCTGCTCACTTTTTATTCATTGCAATATAGGCATCTGTTAGTGATTTTTAGGCTACAAACTGGATACTTACATACTTGAACTAGGTTATCCTGTGTCTTGTGGATGAGCTGATCTTTCTGGATTGCCTGTTGCAGAGGCATGGTCATGGCATATATCAAAGTCTGCTTCACAAACCTATCACTTTCTGGTTTCCTGTTGTTGACAACAGTATTAAAATTCCTCTAGATTCAGTTTTTGGTAAATTCAAATGTTAGTGCTTGCTTCCAATTCAGTCTTATGGAATTATTTTACTTCCTCATTTAACATTGGTTTTAATTTTAAGTTTTGCTGTCATAAACCAGGCTGCTACGGACTAGCAGTTCAGAGTCAACTATAAAGATTGGAATCATCAGTGGACTTCCATTACTTGCCAAGGCCATGGTGCTGTAAGCTGAGGTGCTTTAAAGCCTTTTCTGTTTTGTGTCCTGCTGCAGCTATGCTAGAATCTTAAGTCATTGTATCAAATCTTTTCAAGCAACTCCCTTCTTCTTTTGCTCTTGAAGATGGTCTGTAATCTGTTCTTTTTCCTTCCTTCTCATCTCCCACTTCTTGATTTCCTCCAGGTCATCCGGCGAGGCTGGCTGACCATCAACAACATTAGCATCATGAAAGGGGGCTCCAAGGAATATTGGTTCATCCTAACAGCAGAGAGCTTGTCTTGGTACAAGGACGAAGAGGTATGTAATATATATCTACTGCATGTCATGGGATGATATGATTGTATAATTTATTATTATAGAATAATAAATATCAAGATATTACTTAAGCCTATTTTAATCCAGAGTTCTGTTTCTCACTGTGACCAGCCAGGTGCCCCTGAGGTGTTTTTGAGCAGGAAGTGGAGACATAGCTGTACCCTGTTGTTGTTCCCTGCAACTGGTACTTGGAAGCACACTACCTCCAATCTGGAGGGTAACATTGAGTCTTCAAGACTAATGGCTTAGTGGACTTGTCATCCATAACTTTAGAAAAGCTGGGAGGAGGGTATTTGGAAGACAATTTCTTATAAAAAGTCATATTGTTTGGTCAAGTTCATTCTGCAGTAGGTGCCTCTTTAGTTTACCAGATTCCTTTGAGTTGTGATTTTATTCTTGTAAACTCCTTTGAGAGTTTTGGCCCTTTAAAATGACCTAGAAATATGTTAAATATTTTAAATAAATAAGCTTCAAAATGTGTTCTGTGTACCATCAAGCCCCGTTAGAAGCTTTGATGTATTTTGGACGAACTGAGGTTCCTAAGAAATCTCTGGAGCAGGGCTTTCCAAAGTTTTCCCGCGGCGACACACCAACCGCCGTTGGTGTGTCACCGCGGGAAAACTCGGAAGTGCCGCCATTGCGGCAGCGTGCAAAAACCCAGAAGCGCTGATGATGATCAGCGCTTCCGGGTTGTGTGGCAACAGTTTGGAAAGCTCTGCTCTAAAGACATAGAGCACTTCACAGTTTAAGATGAAGGTTTTCAGGATATAGCTAGCTGTTTTTGTCCATGAGAGGCTGCTGCTAGATACCTTCAATGAAATCCTGATGATGATTTACATAACAATGGTAAATTAGAACAAAACAGAAAAAGGGTCTTGGTAAAATGCCACATTGAATAAAAGAGGCAGATCTTAAAAATCTTTAAGAATACCATAATACTTCAACATAAATTTAATCTGAAAAAGCATGAAAAAACAAAAAATAATGGTTTTTTTAAAAGTAATAAAGTAATAATTACATAAATGCTAAGCAAGAGGAGTTTTGAAATGAGTAAGTGGCAGTTAACATACTGAATGAAATTGCGGAAATAGCTAGAGTTCTTTCTTCTCTCCCTGTACCCCTATTGCTTCTTATATATACCAATAGGTTGTCACCCCTTTAAATAGTATTTCTAGATCTCATTTTAGAGAACATTTTATGTGGGAACTCTCAACTTTCAGATTTTATATTATCAAGGTTTTTCACTGTGACAGTACTAGCTGGAGCTTGTAATGTCTTAAAGCTCTAATTCTGAATTTTGAAGAGTTTTGCTTAATGCTTAAATTTTACACATTAATGCAACAGTTGAGCTGCTATTGAATCATTCGGGTTAAGCTAATTTTACATCAAACAAGGACTAATATAATTCAGAGTATTTTCGTTAAAGAGAACAAAGTTATGACAACTTAAATTGTGAATGGTCAGAACGGAATCAGAGATACATGTGTAATTCATTTCTGAGAAGATGTATGTTCTCTTATTTGAAATTGGGAATTGTGGGGTGAAGGAAAGAAGCATAATGACGTTCTTTCCATGTATGCCATGCATAACAATGCCTTGCCCCTTGCCTGATGGCTGTTCCATGATTAAAAGCACTGAGCCACAGAAGAGAAGGCAGCATGTTGTCTGTCAGATGGGTGGCCTCTGTCCCCTGAGAGGAGAGTCCTGTTTCAGCCAAGTGGCTCCTAATGTTTTTGTCGAGTGCTCCCTGGAGCAGATTCAGGTAAGGAACAATATGGGTGGAAAGGAGGGGTTGAGGGTATTTGGAACAAGACTGAGGCAACGGATTCTGTGTTGTGGGTAGTATGGTTTAATAAAGGAATTAATACTTCATTGTGTGGTTGAGCTACTGCCAGAGACTAGCTACTTACAGCAGGGCTTGGCTAGTTTTTTATGTGTTCAGTTCTGTTACGTGATTTGCAGGATGCTGCAAATGTCTCCCTTTTTAAAAACTTCTTAAATTCTGTGCAGTCCTGATTATTTCATCCCACGAACTTTAGAATCTCTCACAAGGATACACATTCTCATTTGATTTTGGTGTCCTCCAAATTGCCCAAACTTCACAAAATATTGGCTATGTTCTTTAAAAATAGTAATTTAAAAATGCACAATTTTGAGACTGTGCAGACATCATTTAAGGTTGTTGTGGATGTCCTGAACTTGCGGAAACCATGCTACCCATCTCTGGATTAAAGCAAATTCTCTCTAGTGTGCAGAATCTACAGTAGGTACATTGAGGAAGGAAATAAATATTACTAGAAGTGTTTAAATTTGGATAATTGCCACATTTCACTTACTCTGCTATTTCTCATGCACATTTCCTGTGCACTATTGGCTGCAAACCTTTTAGAAGCCACATGGTTTAAACTGATTGATTTGGTTAGCAGTGAGGCTATTTTATTTTTTCTTATTGTCTTCTCTCCCCCCCTCCCAACACAAATGCCTGATTTGGTGATATATTTTTGTTTTCTGTACTCATACAATTTTGAATGGTGTTTTTGGTGTTTATATGTGCTTTTATGGCTAGAAAATTCCTAATCACAGGCTATACATCCATTTAAAAATCTTTAATGATTACTTAATAGAAGATTAAACAGCCAAGTTTTGATCATCTGTCAGAGGCAATTGCAGCAGGTGGCAGCCTCTAGCTGCCCATGGTTGATCCTAAAAAAGCTAAAGTTAGACCTGGTTACTACTTGAATGAGAGATTAAGAGTAAATAGCAGACTGTAAACTAGATTGGGGAGTTGGGGGAAAAAGAAGGGCAAACAATGTCCATATTGTTCCCAAGAAAGCTACATGGACCTGTCCATGTTGCCACCAAGAGTTGAGCTTTATTTGGTTATTTGAAGGACCGCCTTTCCCCAGTTACTTCTACCGGGCCCACCAGAGTGGGGAAGCAGGGTATGTTGCGGGTCCAATCTATGAGGGAAGTATATCTAATGCAGCCTTTCTCAACCTTTTGACCCTGGAGGAACCCTTGAAATATTTTTCAGGCCTCGGGGAACCCCTGCACATTCAGGTTCAAATATAGGCCGCAACTTACAAAATTATTATATTCTTTTCATGTGTAGGCCTTTATATATGCATTAACAGTATTCTTAAAGTAAAAATGAATGAAACTTACCTCTTTGATGTGAAGTTGCCCGAATTTAAAATATTTTTTTTAATAAATTGTGATCTCCCATGGAACCCCTAGTGACCTCTTGCGGAACCCTAGGATTCCACAGAACCCTGGTTGAGGAACCCTGATCTAATGGGACCATGAAAAAGGACCTTCACCATGGTGGCTCCCTCCCTATGGAGGGAGATAAGATTGGCTCCCACCTTGATACTTTTTCGGAAGGCCCTGAAGACGTGGTTCTGTCAGTGGGCCTTGGGACCCCAGGTTGATATGGAACCAATCAAGTGGCTGATTTGATTGTGTTTGTAGCCACCGTGGTGGGGGTTGATGGGTTTTTGTACTGTGGATTTTAATTCTGTAAGCCGCCCATGTGTGAGTTGGGCGGCCATATACATTTGTTTAATAAAGAATGGAATGGAATAGAAGGGAATAGGGAATAGGGAAGGGAATAATGGAATAGAATAGAATACTTTATTGGCCAAGTATGACTAAACATACAAGTAATTTGACTTTGGTGCAAGAGCTCTCAATGTATTTACCTAATATCAAAAAAATAAACA
Organism: Charina bottae; assembly: GCA_023362775.1. Lineage (NCBI taxonomy): Eukaryota > Metazoa > Chordata > Lepidosauria > Squamata > Charinaidae > Charina > Charina bottae. The sequence continues at coordinate 4,742,208 of JALMGJ010000021.1, read as the reverse complement.
AATTATACAATCAAGAAAAGAAAAATTAAGAAAAAATAATACTACAGCTACAGCTATTTAACTAACACATACTCATATTTAAGGGAGAATTAAGGGACAATAATACTGCATCTGTTATCTAGCATATGTTCATATATAACAGAGCATTACCGGTCACATCTTAGCAGTCATGTGTTATCATACATCATCAATCATTTTCTCATGCTACATTAATTAGAAGTTCAACAGAGCAGTAGCATACATTATCAATCATTATATCATGCTGCATTAATTAGGAGTTCAATAAATCAATAGCACAAGGGAAAAAACTGTTTCGATGTCTAAATGTTTTGACATACGGTACTCTATAACGCTGTCCTGATGGAAGAAGTTGAAACAGTTTATATCCAGGGTGAGAAGGGTCTGCAGATATCTTCTCCGCTCTACTTTTGACCCTACTTTTGAACGTACAGGTCTTCTATAGAGGGCAGGCGGATTACAATAATTCTGCAGACTTGACTATCCGTTGGAGTCTATGTCTGTCCTGCCTGGTAGCAGAGCCAAACCAGACAGTTATAGAAGAACAGATAACAGACTCAATACTTCCTCTGTAAAACTGTACCAGAAGCTCCTGAGATAGTTTAAACTTCCTAAGTTGACGCAGGAAGAACATCCTTTGTTGTGCCTTTTTGATAATAGTTCTGATGTTAAGCGTCAATTTCAGTTCTTGAGAAATTATGGAGCCCAGAAACTTAAAGGACTCCACTACTGATACAGGGCCATCGAGTATAGTAAGGAAAGGGGAATTGAAGTTCTTTCTAAAATCCACAGCCATCTCTACAGTTTTAAGTGTATTCAGTTTCAAATTGTTGTAACTGCACCACAGGACCAGTTGTTGTACCTCCCGTCTATATGCTGACTCATCACCATTCCGAATGAGACCAATGACGGTTGTATCATCTGCAAATTTCAAAACTTTAACAGAAGAATCTTTTGAAGTACAGTCATGGGTATAGAGGGAGAAAAGCAGCAGGGAGAGCACACACCCCTGAGGGGCACCTGTGCTGATTGACCGAATACTGGATATAGTTTTGCCTAGCCTCACATGTTGTTTCCTATCTGTTAGAAAACTGATTATCCACCTAAAGGTAAGGTCAGGCACAGTGAGCTGGATCAGTTTGTTGTAAAGAATTCCTGGAACAATGGTATTAAAGGCTGATCTCAAGTCCACAAATAGGATTCGTGCATCAGACTTTGGAGATTCAAGATGTTGCAAGATATAATGTAAAGCCATGTTGACAGCAGCATCTGCTGACCTGTTTCCTCTATAAGCAAACTGCAATGGATCTAACAGGGGATCCGTGATAGCTTTCAAGTGAGCCAGCACTAGCCTCTCAAAGGTCTTCATAACTACAGACGTCAATGCAACAGGTCTGTAGTCATTCAGCTCATAATAATGAATAAAGTGAGTCTACAGACAGAAGGAACGCAAGTATGAAGGAACAAGAAAGTTGCTGAAACTAACAGAGTCATTATTTAAATTATGATTGTGCGGGTTAGCCATGTTAATCTGTAAAGTAGATCACTCCTCTACTTGCAAATAGTAATACATCTGGCAGTCTTGCCTAATACGTTTGCACCTACATTTATTTTTTTTGTTTTAGCCCCACTCCTCCTCTTCTTCCTCTGCAGGTTGAGGGAACATTAGAGATGGGCTCAGTGGTATGGCAATCTCATGCTTGTAAATTCTAAATTTTTAATTCCAATTGCCAGCCTCTGTGCTCTGAAGCTTAAGGTAAATTTGGCAAATTTTATGCATGTTTAACCAACATAAAACCAGCAAAATGGGGGTTAACCTTGTCCTTTTGCTTGCTGAGTTGTGCTCCCCTGAGATAAAAATACTTGTCCCACATAGGTGACTACTTTATAATGCCCTTCTCTATACCTTCCTTGTATCCCTTCCCCTTCGGCAGCCCATAGCTAATGGTGTGCCCAATTCTCACTATATATTCCCAACCATGCTTGAGCACAATGGTTTGGTTTGTAATGGGACCACTCTTTTGAGTATAGGCTGCCTGCTTTTGGTGATGCCATGCCCTTTTGGAAGCAGGCATACTACTGTATGCTCAAATTGGATCTTCTCATAATTTGCTTATCTTGTTGGTCTATTCTTGTTTTCCTCAACCTGCTCCTCTGTTGCAGCTGTTGTGGAACTCAGGTGTCTACAGCAGCCTCCATCCCCTTTTTGTTTTTAATACCTGAAACCAATTTATAAGACCAGCTAGCTGGCAGCACCTTGCTGACCTTGGCTGATGTCCAAAAAGCTGAGTATGATTGGACCTGGATAAGTACTTGGATAGGAGACTGCCAGGAACTTCCAGAGCTATAGGCTAGATTTAGAAGTTGAAAAGAACACAGTAGAAGAAAGCATTTGCCAAGGACTTCTGTATTTTTGCCAAGAAAAGTTGCATGGACCAGGAACTGGGCTTAACTTGAGAGAATCTTTATTTTTGTTCACTAATTTCTCCCCTTTCCCCACCCAAATGGGTGTTGAGATAAGTTTGTTTTAGTCCTGTGCCCAGCAAAGATCCTTCCTAGGAAGAGAGGGCTTAATCCAGGTGAGTGATAATTTGTATGCAAATTGGTATGGCATTTAGCCAATGATTTATTGGGATTTTCTCTTATCAGTCCTGTGTTCCGTCCATTTTCCCCCATGTTCAGCCCATCACAACTTAGATATTTTATTCTAGCCTGTATGCAACTGAAATAAGAAATACCATCAGTGGATTTGGCCCTGTGGTGCCCTGAGCTTCAGTGTTCCTTCAACCTGCAGAGGAAGAGATAGAGCTGAAAACAGTAGAAAGTGTGGATGCATGGCAGCCAAGAAAGTACATTCTAATTATGACCGTGGAAGATACATTCAAGTTTTATTGATGGTGCAGAATACCTTAACTTACCATTTTGTTGCATGGATCATTTTATAAGCATTTTTTTCTCTTAAATTATTTTTAAAATATCCTAGAACAAATTTTGCTTCATCATTTCTGCTTCTGGATAGATCATATAGAATATATATAAGTTTTGCATATTATAATATTATAAATACAAATTTTGATTAATAAGTATTCTAGAAAAAATGTTTCTTAAAATTTGTATCCCACCTCTTCCAATGGATTAAGGCTCTTTTATAGATCTATGAAGGTTCTCAGTCATCTAGGTGGAATTGTCTGTAGCTTGAATCATGTCAACTGGATTTCTATTTTCTCAGTGGAAACGTTTCGCTCCTTATGTGAAATGGTGACCATTTCACAAGCTCAACAGCAGCATGGTGATCTTAACGATCCTCCTTTAGATGATAAAAGGACTTAAAATAACATCTCAATATAACCATGACCTAGCCCCAGGTGTAAGGTCACACAGCTACCTAGAAACATATTTAGGATTCCCTTACCAACTTTGCCCAGACTGAAGAAGCTCCTTGGATAAGGAGCGAAACGTTTCCACTGAGAAAATAGAAATCCAGTTGACATGATTCAAGCTATGGGCTCTTTTATAGACTACAGTAAATATAACTAACTTCAGTCATATACAAAGATTGGTTTTAAGCAATGACAGAGGAAAAAATAAGTTAATTTTGGAATGGGAGAAAGATAGGATTTGAAGGGATCTATTTTAATTTGATTAATTTCATTTGATTAATTAATAGATCAAATGAATCTATAATTAATTTGTTCTATTTTCATTTGATTAACATTTGGCCTCCTTCCTGGAACAAACACAATTAAGGTGGCTCACAAACATACTAACTCAGCCACAGTAGAGCAGAGTAAAATAAGAGAAATTACTAAAATAAATGTGGCTGTAAAATGAACTACACTATCTACCAAAAGGCAAATATTGCAGAAACAAGCCAATATTTCCAGGTAACCTACTCCATAGTCTAGGATAGGAATGGGCTTTCTGGACAACTTTCTGATGGCTGGGGGCTGAATGTAACGGGGGTGGGGGGTGGGTGGCACAGTACAATGATAATGCAAAATGGGGAGAAGGATTTTAGACATTTGGGTAGAGCTGGGATTTGGGGTTTGAGGGGTATGGGTGTATGAAACAGTCTCCATGTTTCTCACTCAAAGCATTAAGGAGCCATGCTGTTGTTGTTAGGCAATCATGCTGTTCCAAGTCGGGGGCACATCAGCTGGAGCCTCAGAGGTTACAAAAAAGGGTGGTTGAGAGATTGCAGGTTACCAACCTCTGGTCTGCAAGCCACACTCTGAAATGCACTCTTTCTCATGTCCTTCTGCTACATCTTAGATGGTAAAGTAATATATGAAGTAATAATGCCTTAGGCATGAAAAACCAGCCGGGTGATCTTGGGCCAGTCACACTCTCTCAGCCCAACCCACCTCACAGGGTGGTTGTTGTGGGGAAAATAGGAGGAAGTAGTATTAGGTATGCTCCCCACCTTATTTATAAAAATAATAAAGGTGGGATAGAAAATCTTTAAAAATGTATATGGAAGAAAGTGTTTATAAAACAACAGATTTCTGTCTGAAGTTTTTAAAAACATTGGAAAGATGAATAATCGAGTACTTGGAAGAAGTGGATATTGCTATATTATTAAGTTATATTCTGTGGCGTAATAAATGTAAGAACAGAAGTAGAAGAATAATTGTTGCTTTTTACCTTAAAAGATAGACAGAGAAACGAGTAATTGCAAATATGACAAGTG